>CM038677.1:222486648-223086648 GCA_021605205.1 Aegilops longissima | reverse complement strand
GTGCCTCAGTCGCCCGCGCGCACTTAAGAAATTCACACTGGTTATGAAGAAAGACAGCCTTCTCTTCAAACCATTGATGAAGAAATTCCATCTGCAATAGCTGACAAGACTGCACAACAAGATCTAACTATGGATCTCGTCAATACATCCCTATGCGCAAAGAATCAGTTCCTTCAACAAATACTGACATTGTTCCAACTGCTACTGCTGAAGAAATTGCTAAATCAATTGTTGTCACAGCTCTACAAGACTCAACTGGCTCTCCAAGACCAATGTTTGATGTGAGGCCGGAGAAAATCAATCTTCAACCAGTTCCAGTCATGCCAAAGATTGACAGAAGCCTCAGATGGCCACAGTTCCATAATGCCAAATTATTTGAAGGGAAGAATTTCTTCATCGGTGAGTCACCATATGACTCAGCCAAGATCAGGAGTCTGCGCTTCTAGACCAAGACGCAAATGAACTACTATGCTTAATAGTTGTTTGAGAAGAACAAGATCTTCCAGCATCGTCATATTCCTCATGTGGACATGGAATCCATTCCATGCTTTCATCCAATTTTGGCTATTCTTCATGATGTTGGGCTGCTTAGCTTCTATTCGGATGTCTGTGATTGGAATAAAGAACTCATTCTTCAGTTCTATACCACAATGCACTTCTCAGGAAATGCTGACGACATTGCGACATGGGCTCTGGACTAGATGAGTAAAGATACTCACTACAAGGCACCAGTTGATGAACTACTTCGTGATCTTCCAGTAGATCCACCCCTCGAAGAAGCAAAGAAGATCTATGAAGAACCTGAACTGCCCAATCATTTGATGCAAGTGCTGATGAAGCCATTGGTTGAGGGAGCAGCTCAGAGAACTACCTTCTTGGTGAAGGATTTGCTATATGTGCCTCGCACGGTCTACCGCATTCTGGACAAGACTCACAATCCCATCAAAGGACACAACTGTGGAACTAAAGAAGTTGTGGGAGTCATGAAGAATCTACTCTTTCATATCATACATGGCACTCCCATTCAACATACATGATTTGTTCATGAGGACTTTGGTCACAGTGGCCTAGTCACCCTTTGATTTGAAGCCTTGTGCTCCATGGATCATGAGATTCATTAGATCCCGTCTTCAATCAACTACAGGGTCCATGGACAGAATCATCTCATTTTTCTGCCAGAGGTAGAAGTTCTTCAAAGAACAATCTCCTCAGTTGCTGGCAAAGGCAGGGCAGTCATAGATGAAGGAATTCATCCTCTGGATGGACAATTTCTTCAGTCTGCCTCCCACTCAACTGGTGATGAAAATGCCAGCCAGTACACTGCTACAAAAGCATCAAGGCTATATCCTCAACCAGAAGCACCACGTGTCATGACTAACCATGAACTTCTCATCAGCTTGCACCAGAAGATAGACAGGAATCATGACTGGACCAAGCGTCAACTTGCTGCTATTAACGCCAATATGACCGTGACGCATAACTTTGTTTGGAAGAACCACCTACTACGCCCACGAGATATTTGACAGAACATGGGCCATACTTTCACATCTTAAGATGGATGATGAACTTGCTGCAAACTTCTAGATGAACTTTGATTGGGCAAATCCGCCCAAGAAGAAGTTCAAGAAGGTTGAAGTTCCTCCTCTTGTTCCGAGCTCAGTGTCTCGATCGCGCTCAACTGACGAAATTGAAGACGTTGAAGACACTGTAGCAGGCCCTTCTGCTTCAAGCGACCCCGACAACAACGATGGCACTCCTCCAACTTCTTCATGAGGATATTCTTCAGGGGCGTTAGTTCTCAGTTTCGTCTCCTTTTGGTCATTTGATGACAAGGGGGGAGAAGACAGAGTTAGTCTTCAAGTAGGTCGATATATGGGTTGTTTTATGCTAAGTTACAACTCTTGAACTTTATTTGGTTCGCTCTTTGATGAGTTTTAACTTAAATAATTGTTGGTGGTATGAATCTTTTGCTACATTTCATATGCATGCCATGATCCTTAATATATTTGCTCATGCATGCATAATTTTGTCAGATACTAATTTTCATCATGCATAAAATTATTCAATATCTTATGATCGTGCGTGATTGGGTTCGAAGATATAGGGGGAGATCTCCACAATTTCAACCTACCGTGTGCATCTGCAATCCAAAGCCAATTCTTCATATGCATATCTTCAGGGGGAGTTCCTCAATATCTTGTAACCAATTTCTTCATACTCAGTACTTACAGTTCCATTATTTACTCCCGTTGAAAACCTAACCAATTTGTCATCAATCACCAAAAAGGGGGAGATTGTAAGTGCATCAAGTGCCCCCTTAGTGGTTCTGGAGTATTGAAGACAAATGGGTTGAGGGACTAATGTGTTTGCGAGTGTAGCCTCTGAAGAAATTGATGTGAAGACTTTTGTTTTCATAGTTTCTTTCTTCTTACTTTGAGTCATAGGAAAAAACATACTGTTAAAGGGGGTCTAGGTGAATCATAGTTCACGTTTCCAAAGTGATGAACCTATACATACACAAGCCGCTTCGAGTGAAGCCTTTGGAAATATGTAGAACAACTGACGAAATTGCTAGCGACAGTGACAACGTTCATCTGGTCGTTGACGAATTTGGTCAGGCTGAGAGTTAGGATTTCGCCAGTGTGATTTTCCTATCGTGAGAAAATTGAGTGCCCCGACAAAATTGAGAGTTTAATTTTCGGACAGTTGTTGTGCCGTGGGCCAGCTGTCGAGTGGATCCTTATCCTGACAATGGTCATGTCTGAGAAGGGCATTTATGACAGTTCATGTCAGGTTGCCCCTAGCTATAAATAGCCGCCCCCATAACCACTTGTTGGTTGGCTGCTCAGAGAGAACTTGACACTTGTCATTTGAGAGCAACCAATCCTCTGACGGCTTTGAGACAATCCTAAGTGAGGAAAAACCAGAGCCAAAGTGATTGAGCATCACCGAAGAGATTGATCCATGTGATCCGACGCCTGTTACCTTTGAAGACTATCATTCTTCCATATGGTTAGGCGTCATGTTCTGAGCACCCAAGAGTCATTGTGGTGTGCCGGTGAACAAGTCTGTGAAGGTTTTGGAAGTCTACCTTGAAGACTTACCCAAGTGATTGGGCGAGGTCTAAGTGACCTTGGCTCAAGAGGAATACGGTGAGGACTGTGTGTCCACTGAGTTCATCTTAGCCGCCTCAACCAGACGTACAGTTGATATGGCAACTGGAACTGATCTACCAAATTGATGTGTCTTCATCGAGCCTACCTGGTTTCAAATTCCTCATCCCTACCTTTTATTTTATTCCGCCACTGAAGAATTTGTGATCTATCTTCTGACAAATTTGTACTGAAGACTTTCATCATGCTGTCTTTCATTTCTCCAGTTCATCTTCTTCATGCTTGTATGTTTGTATGATTGCTTGTTCTTCACCTATATGATCCTGCATGCATGCTTTCTATTTTTGTGATGATTTAGTTTCCTCGCGTTTCTATTTCTTCACTCTAATCTTCGTCAAATTCTCTAGAGTCTGATGAATTTCTAAAAATCTTCCATTCACCCCCCTCTAGGATTAAACCTGCACTTTCACATGTACATCAAATTTTATCAGAACTTCCCTCCTACTCCTAGCAATACACTTCTCCACCCATCCTTGAACACGCTTCCAGATGTGGTCTTTAATGTAAGGAAAAACTTCATTCTTTTCACTACTAACATGAGAAGGGAGCCCAAATATTTATCAATCAACGATTCATTATGGATATTCAGCACCTGTTTCACCAATTGTTTAGCTGTCACACTAGGCACACTTCCCCAAAATAGATCGATGATTTGTCATTGTTAAGTCTTTGGCCAGACACTTGGCAATACCAATCAAGCAACTCATGCAAGGTTGCAACTTCATCCATCAAAGCCTTACTAACATGATGCAATCACCTGTGAAGAGCAAATGATTCACCCTTAGACCCGTTTGTGTTGTACGGATACTCTCCAGTTGTCCAGTGCTACTCGCATGCTTCAGCAAATAAGACCGACCTTCACCTGCTAGTAGAAAGAAGTAGGGGAGATGGGAACTCCTGCATTGTTCCTCTAGATGGATTAAATTCCTGTGCGGTGCCCATTGAACAACACTAAAAAAGTGACTGATTTGAACCCCATCATTACTGCGTCAGCAAACTCTCTGCATAGTCCCAACTTTCTGATGATTGCTTCAAGATAAGCTCACTCCAAACGATCATACAGTTTCCAAGTATCCAGCTTCACCACACAATAAGGGGCATATGGGAAGTTATTGAGCTAATTATGAATAACTCTAGTATGGTTTAGATCAACCACAAATGATGTGCTTTATGTTAGCAAAGGTTGATTCAAGAACATGTCAAATAGGTTGATTCAAGAACATGTCAAATAGGCTGATTCAAATACTTGAGGTCTACGACTGAGAAGATGACCAAATGGCCTACGAGAACTATTTAGACACTGTAGTATCTACCGAGGCAAAATCATTAATTAATGGGTGCCCCTTGCAAATGTCACTCTCATCTCCTCTGACGATGACAAGTGGCATGCCATATGTGTGCCACTTGCTACAACATGAGAGTTTTGGATGGATTTACCCCAGCACACAAGGAATAGGTTTATTTGTTTGTGCTTTTTCTTGTAGATCCTTTCTTCCAAAACGGAACATCTCTTGAGCCGTGTGTCCAAATTACAGACCTTTTTCACCGTTGCGTTTTTTGCGTCAAGATCTTTGAAACTAGATCACATGTTGGTAGGTTTCAACAACTTTTGTCTACGTAAATATGTGCTCCTAGCAAGTACTAAACTTTACTCCCAATAAAAACTAACATGTTCTCCCAACAATTCCACGGGGTGAAGTAGAAATGTCCTCCCGTGAGGACAAAACTGTGCTCCCAAGTGTACTAGGTTGTACTTCCGTGAGTGTGAAGTACGAATGTACTCCCCATGGAAGCACACAATTTTTTTTGAGGAAAACGTGGAAGCACACGTGTGCTACCAAGTCATTGGATTGTGCTCCCACGAGGTGAATCACAACTTTGCTCACACATGTGCTTCACACAAAGAGCATGCATGTGCTTCACACAAAGAGCATGCATGTGTTTCACGATGTAGCACACATGTTGGAGCAAATCTATGCCTTATGGTGAGGAATACACGTGGTGCACGTCGTCCTTATAAATTGTACTTCTAATATGCAGTAACAAAACCCCCACAAAAAACAAAGATTTAAGTAAAAAAAAAAACACTGAAAAAATCAAGAAAAGAAAAACCCAAAGATTTGGCTTCGTCCCACACCTCAACCCCGTTTGTTTGCCTCCCGCTCGCTCGCAGCATGCCACTTGCGCATCCTAGCTCACCCACAAGCGCCCCTCGAAAGCCCATCCAGGGGTACCAATGTATTAAATGCTCCCCATGCTACCCCGCACACCACTCAAGCGTGGGCCGACCCAAATAAGCGAGTCGTTCGCTCACTTAGTTAGTCACCCCTTCACTCGATTGACCGGTCAATTATTGCCCCCTTCGCTCGATTGACCGATCAATCATTGCCCGGTTGACCTGGTCCACCTTTGACCAGTTGAACAGTTGACTTCTAAAAAATCATGAATAAAAAAAACATAAATTAAAAAACTTGAATTTGAAAAAAGTTTATTTTTTAAAAAAGTCAATTTGGAAAAACTTTGTGAATTTTAAAAAGTTCACATTTTTTGGGGAAAATATTGAATTTGAAAAATATGAATTTGGAAAAGTTTGCTAATCTGGAAAAAGTTTATGAATTTTAAAAAGTTAAGGAATTCAAGAAAATTTCATGAATTTTGAAAATATTTTTGAAATTGATAATTGTTTGCAAATTCAAAGAATGTTCATGGTAAAGAAAGTTCATGAATTAAGAAAAGAGGAAAAAGAAAAAGAAAAGAAAAATAAAAATAAAAATAAAAGAAAAAAGAAAAATAAAAGGAAAGAGAAAAAGAAAACAGTAACAAAGAAAACCTGCCAAACAAAAACATAAAAATCCCAAAAACCCGAATGAAAGTATCTTTTTTTAGAAACACTTGCAACTTTATTCATACTCATAACAATTATAGATACACTTATTTGGACCTAAGATCCAAGAAAATACAAAGTAACTCCTATGACTAAAAATTACAATGAAATCTCTTTAAAACACATTCGTTGCGGTATCAATCTCTAATCAAAGAAATGCTCCAAAACTTCGGTAAAGAGGCTGCAATTGAATTGGAGCAACGGTGTTGTCACTCTTTCACACGCACGAACATTAGCAATAATGGTTTTTGAAAGCGCCTTGAGTCGTCCATCCAAAAAGATGGGAAGCCTTATTGATGAACTTACTTGGGTCGGGAATGGTCTCCTAGAAGTGCAGGCCGTCGAATCACTATATCTTCACAATGGTCTCGATGAATGATTTCACCTCCACAAAGAATCAGGCCAATAAAAAAACTTGACACAACAATATAAACTCACTAGATCTGAATAATCAGATCTGCAAGGACAAAATCTTTCTAACCTCATGGCACCGCCACAAGAGCAAGAGGAAATTTATTCCCATAAGACTATGATGATCACTAAATGTTGACGAAGAACATAGAGGTCTTGAAGATCTGAGGTCCCCCACCTCTCAGCGCCAAGATGGCGGCCTGAGGCGAGGAGACGTGTCCATATTTCTTTTTAGACAAGGCTAGAAGTATCTTTTTTTAGAACGGCTATAATTTTTTTTAGGCACGTCGCGAAGCTTTTATTGATTCGTCACAATGTTTATAGGGACGGATGATTCAAAGGACATGCGGTGCCCCCATGTGTGGTTTTGGTAATTGATGACATTCTCTATGGACTAATGGTTGCATTGAGTTATATTTGAAGGATTTGTCCATAGGCATTTCTTGAAGTCGATGTGTTGGTTTCAAGGAGTTTATGTGTTGACCAAGGTGCTATTAAGGAATTGTCCAAAGATTGGTCATGTGAGTGTTGAGCTTATTGCAAGCATGTCTTGAAGAAGAAGATTGTGTGATCATTCATGTTTACCTTCAAGACATCATCCAAACGAAGAGAGTTGGAAAGATTCAAGGTTGATCAAGACTAAGTCAAGAGTGAATCAAGTTGATCAACTCACAAAGCGTAGAAGATGTACCGAGAGGGATCAAGTGATCCCATGGTATGGTAAGCATTGTCCATTACGCTTTGTGTGCTAACCCATGGTCTTCGTGAGAGTTCTTTGTGGGGATAGGTTGCGGTGTGCAAGTTCAAGTGATGCATCACGAAGAGATCAAGTGCTTGAAGCTTGCCGTCCATTGTGGTGACAATGGACTTGTGAAGATGAGTGGAAGAGAGGCTCACCCACAGTAGAGTATGGGGGAGCAATCAACTAGTCTTCATCCCGCCAATGCAATCAAGAAAGGTGGTCCAACTTGAGGGAGTCAAGATCGTCATCATCTAGCTCAAGTGGACCATGCGCAAGGTAAAGGTTTGCCCTTGATAGGTTTTCTATTTTACCGGTCTCATGGTAGTTGTGGAAGACCGGGTTATAGGATCGCTTGCCGTACTATCAAGGGGGCTCTCGATGAGTTGCTTGATCGTATCGCTCAGAGAGAGCTCAAACCATTGCATCCTTGCATCATCTTTTTGGTTCTTGTTTGGTTCTTCTCCTTGTGAGATTTGGAGCTTATGGTCATTTTTATGACAACCTCGAGTTCATCGAAAACGGAGTTCTCATGCATCTTCTATGATGTTTTCGATGTTGGAGGGTATGCCGGTTCTTCTCGGTTGGAGGTTTCACTCCTTTGTTTGCTAAGCATACCTCCCCTGCCTATTCTCTCTATAACCAGTCGCTGTTTTGATGCTACTCGTCTTGCTCTATCCAACAAGCTTGAGTTTGCTCAATTCGGAGCTCATATGAAGAAGTTATGGCAGTTCTGGTTTTCCTTGGAGTATTCTTTGTTTTCGTGGTTGTGGCTTAAGGTTGGTGCCAGTAGTACTGCGTGACCCTCAGTGGTAGTACCGCCAAGCTCCCCAGTGGTAGTACCGCTCTCGAGCGGTAGTACCGCTCAAGCGGTAGTACCGCTCTCCGAACAGTAGTACCGCTTGGGAGTTTCGGCCGTAGTACTGCATGCGTCTGGCTACTTCCCCTCGATTCTCGAACGAAGTTTTTGTGTCGGGTTTTGCGGCACTAAGAGAGGTAGTAGGAGCGGTAGTACCGCCCTAAGCGGTAGTACCGCTCTTCCCTAGCGGTAGTACCGCCACAGGGTCGAGGGGCGTGGCAGCTGATCAGTGCTCACTGGGTTGAGCGGTAGTACCGCCCTTCCCTAGCGGTAGTACCGCTCTGTGCGGGGATGTTTAGTGGGGTAACGGTTGGATTTTCCCCCTCCTGTAAAAGGGGGTCTTCTTCCCCATTGAACCTTATCCTTTGAGCTCGTGTTCTTCCCCATTGTTGACCTTCTCCGAGCTTGCTATCTCTCAATCCCTCCATGGATTCTTGCTAGTTTTTGGGGAAAAGAGAGAGATCTAGATCCACATTTCCACCAATCACTTTCTCCTCTATGTGAGGGAACCCCTTGGATCTAGTTCTTGAAGTTCTTGGTGTTCTCCTTCTTGTTCTTCCTCTCATTTTCTTCCCTAGCATTAGTTGCTTTGGTGGGATTTGAGAGAGAAGGACTTGGGCACTCTGTGTGCCCTTGCCATTGCATTTGTGCATCGGTTTGAGTTTTCCACGGTGATACGTGGAAGTTACAAGTTGAGAAGCTTATTACTCTTGGGTGCTTGGTGCCCTTGAGCTTGTTCCTCTTGGGTGCTTAGGCGCCCTAGTCGGTTGGTGGTGTTCGGAGCTCAATCATTGTGGTGTACAGCTCCGGGCAAGCGTCGGGTTCTCCAATTAGGTTGTGGAGATCGCCCCGAGCAGTTTGACGGGTTCCGGTGACCGCCCCCAAGGGTTGCCAAAGTGTACGGGTTCGGTGACCGCCCCCAAGGGTTGCCAAAGTGTCTGGGTTCGTGACCGCCCCAAGGGTTGCCATTTGTACGGGTTCGGTGACCGCCCTCAAGGGTCCCTTAGTGGAATCACGGCATCTTGCATTGTCTTGGGCGTGAGGAGATTACTGTGGCCCTAGTGGCTTCTTGGGAGCATTGTGCCTCCACACCGCTCTAAACGGAGATTAGCATCCGCAAGGTGTGAACTTGGGATACATCGTCGTCTCCGCGTGCCTCGGTTATCTCTTACCCGAGCCCCTTTACTTATGCACTTTACTTTGTGATAGCCATATTGTTCTTTGTCATATATCTTGCTATCACATAGTTGCTTATCTTGCTTAGCATAAGTTGTTGGTGCACATAGGTGAGCCTAGTTGTTGTAGTTTTTGTGCTTGACAAATTAACCGTTAGGTTTATTCCGCATTTGTTCAAGCCTAAACCGTAAGTATTTTAAAGCGCCTATTCACCCCCTCTAGGCGACATCCTCGATCTTTCAATGATAAGTTTTCGGGATGTCCTAACCAAACATGGCGGCCACCACCGAGAGATAAATCATGCTTCGCTAAGTTGTGAGCTTCAAAATTTGAGCTCCTAAACTCATGACTGAAATTACAGAAATCAAAAGCTAAAGAATGTTCTACTATTTCATGAATCACTGCTCCATAGCTTGCCAAATTCTCCTTATGTATGTCCTGCACCACCGTTTTGCAGTCCGATACGACTTGAACGCGTCTCATGTAGAGGTCATCCGCCAAGGCGAGCGCTTCTCTGATGGCGAGAGCTTCCAAAGTCGGGGGGGATCAACAATGTGTCTGAAAGAAAGTCGACACTCCCATGAACATACCTCTGTCATCTCTGCAAATGACCCCAACTGCTCCACCATACCTGGTTACCGCCGCGTCGACGTTGAGCTTCGCATCACCTGAGGGCGGGGCTAGCCATCTCTTCGGTCTAGCACTGGTTGGAGTGGCCTTCGATGGTTGCCTGGCATTGATCACTTGTAACTCGCCCAAATATTTAGTTATAAAGTTATCGACATAATAAGGTGGCTGAAATATGTTCTCGTGAATTGCTTTCCTTCTGGCAGCCCATAGTGCCCAAAGCGTCACCACTAGTCGATCAAAGAGCTCTTTCGTCAACATTTCATGCATTGAAAACAGCCACTCCTTCGGGCCCTCCTCTTGGCGATCCACCATATGCTGCACCAACTCCTCCGGGTCCAACGCCCATACACTCGCCGCCATCGGACATGAAATAAGAGCATGTTTCCAAGTGTCAACAGCCCCACATATCAAGCAAGTATCCTCTGTTGCCATGTGACGGTGTTTGAGGATCGAACCTGTCGGCATGGAGTGACGAGTTAGTCGCCACACAAAAACCTTGAGTTTGGATGGAACTTGCATGTGCCAGATCATGGACCACTTCTTGGTCTCTTGCCGCTCGTAGGATGTTCTGTCTTCCTCGTATAACCACACCTCCCGCTATGTTTCGTCTTTAGTATCATTCGGTAAGCTGAGCGAACACTGAAAATTCCTCGAGGTTCCTCATGCCAGGCCCAAAAATCTCCCACACGACGTGTGCATAAAGGAATCCATAGGATCTCTTCCGCATCAAAATGAGTGAACACTGAGCGTACCAAAGTCTCATTCCATGTTGCCGACGTTGCATCTATGAGCTGCACCACCTTCTCCGGAGGGTTCTGAACAAGTGAGCTGATGGGTCGCTTGAGGCCGTCACGTGGGATCCAGTCATGCAGCCAGATGTCCGTTGTCTCTCCATCTCCAATGCGCCTAATGACCCCTTGTGCCAGGATGTCACGGCTATCCAATATCGCCCTCCATATTTGGGATGGATGCGATCCCAGTTCGGCTTGAAGGAGAGAGCAATGTGGAAAATATACTGCCTTGAGAATACGTGCACTCAGCGATGTGCTATCTGTAAGGGTGCGCCATGCCTGCCTTGCCAGAAGGGCAAGGTTAAAAATCTCCATGTCACGAAAACCTAGGCCCCCCAAGTGCTTCGGTAGAGTCATTATATCCCACGCCACCCAACTAGGCTTTCTCTTTCTGTGTTTGGAGCCCCACCAGAATAGACATTATGCTCTCACATAAATGTCGTGGCAATCTAAAGCAAGACATGGAATAGACTGGTATAGCTTGTGCAACAGATTTGATCAAAACTTCTTTACCCGCAGCTGAGAGTAATTTCTCCATCCACCCTTTGATCTTCTCCCAAACACGATCCCGGAGATATTTGAACGTACCGTTCTTTGAGTGGCCGACATCAGTCGGCATGCCCAGGTAGCGCTAACTCAAAGACTCGTTGTGTACCTGCAGATTATTCTTGACAGTCTCTCTCACCTGCACCGGGCATCCCTTGCTGAAGAAAATTGAGGATTTTTCTCTCGATCTTTTCATAAAATGTAAGCACTCATAAGCACTGATAATATTATCCGTAATCAATCTCCCAGGAACAAACGCAGGCTGTTCCTCAGAAATTATGTCAGGCAATATAGTTTTCAACCTGTTTGCTACCACTTTCGGGGATATTTTATACAGAACATTACAAAGACTTATAGGTCGGAATTGAGCAAGTACAGTGGGGGTCGTTACCTTTGGAATCAAGACCAAAACAGTGTCGTTGACAGATTCTGGGCTCCTCGCCATTCACTATTCTGAGCACTATATTTGTTACTTTTTTTTAGGGCTACTATATTTGTTACTTCATCCCCACATATATCGGAGTAAAAATGAAAACCGTCTGGACCGGCCCATAGAATGGCGCGCGGGCCCATAGAATGCTCCAATTCCCTAATCAGTTGCCGGGCTGAGGCCTAATGCAATGCAAGCATAGGCGCACGCGGACCCATAGAATCGGATTGCAGCTCACTGGCTGGGGATAGACGGCGACCACGACGACGGCGACGGCAGCGACGGCACCACCCTTCCATTCCTTTCCTTCGTATCAACCCGAAATCCCTTCAGAAAGGCCCCAACCACCATGGCGTCGCGAATGGCCACGGTGGTGCTCGCCGGAGCCCTCCCCGTACCCCCGCGCGCTCCCGCGGCCGCGGCCGGCGGCACCAAGTTCGTCGTGTGGACGAAGCGCCCGAGCTTCCACCACGGCATTCGCTGCGGCGTCGCCCGTGCCCCGCGCAGCCGCCCGCACCACGCCTCCTCCCCAACCACGGCTGAGGTAGCTGCAACTCTACTCCAAACCACGTCTTCCGAGGTCCCCGGAGGCCTTATCTCCATGTGAATGGTCTGGTTCAGGAGGGAGTTCTCGAGCTGCTCAAGAGCGCGGTCGCGGCGATTGCTATCATCGCCCAGATTTCCGTGGCGCTGCCGGCGAACGCGGTCCTCTACTCGCCGGACACGAACGTGCCCAGGACGGGGGAGCTCGCGCTGCGAAGGGCCATCCCTGCCAACCCAAGCATGAAGACCATACAGGTAAAATTCAGGATCGGCGTCGTGCTTTGCGTGTCCTGCGATTGAGCGTTGTCTCTCAGGTTCTGGGCGCACATTTTTCAGAACTCGTTGGAGGACATCTCGTACCTGCTGAGGATACCACAGAGGAAGCCGTATGGCTCCATGGAGGGGGATGTCAAGAAAGCCATGCAGGTAAATTGACTCCCCTAACCTGACCTGAAGAACTATTCAGATTGGTGATATATAGAACCATGCGTTGTAAACCTTCTTACTGAACTACCTGAGCTCATCATCCAGAATCCCGATATATAGAACTCGCTCTGAATGCAGATAGCAACTGAAAACAAGGAGGCAATGTTGGCAAGCATGCCTGCAGAACTCAAGGAAAAGGGCTCGGAGCTATATACCACTTTGCTTGAAGGGAAGGTAAGTAAGCTATGTTAAGAGAGAAGTGGTTCGGCTCCCGGCTCTATTGGATCCTCAAATTTAAGAAAAATGAAAATAAATAAGTCACATTTTGAAGTTTCAGAAAAATCTGACATATACACCAAGATTTTATCTACATACCTGTAAAATTTGACTGATAAATACATTTGTTTTTGCATCGGGTTCGTTGTATGATATCTAAAGAGGGTGAAATTAAGGTTGTGAAACAAAAGCGAATTGTACTCCCTCCGTTCCAAAATAAGTGTCGTGGCGTTCCAAAATAAGTGTCATGGTTTTAGTTAACTAAAACCACGACACTTATTGTGGAACGGAGGGAGTATTAATAGATTACATGATAGCTGAGTTACTTTAGCATCTCTGCAGGGTGGTTTACAAACTCTCTTGAAATATATTAAGGATAAGGACAATGATAGACTCTCCGTAGCGCTTGCTTCTTCTCTTGATACTATTGCTGAATTGGAGCTGTTGCAGGTTAGTCGAGTAAACTTAGAACCATTGGTTTCAAGAAACTGAGAGCAGACTAATTCTGCTCAATTGAAGGTCTGATTACTTAAAGGGATTTTATTTTCTTTCTACAGGCTCCAGGCTTATCCTTTCTCTTACCTAAACAGTATTTAGAGTACCCAAGGTGATTTTCTGTTGGCATCTCTAGTCTCCAAATGCATTTCATGTCATTTCTGTGATCAATTTATGTATGTAGACATATTTTCATGCTTCATGTCATAATCACCAGCAATTCTAGATCCAACAACTGCCGCGAGTGTGGAACACTTGCAGGTCTGAAGATTAAAACTGACATGGAACTTGATCATTCAGGACATAGAGAACCATGTAGTTCTTATTTTCGTTAGGATAAGACTTAATCATGAGAGAAACAAGTTAAACACTTATCTGCCAGAGCTGCTTGGGAAATAGGCATTTACTTTTATCGTAGCGCTGAATATTCACTAGAGAAGGGAGTCACTGTAGGCAGCTAAAAGTTTATCAATATTCGGACGCTGGTTGGTTATTGCGTCCGTTTCCTTGCTTATATTTAATTCTCCGAGTAGAAATTCTCAGACATAAACACTTACCTCCTCCTTCCTAATATGTAAGCCCCAATCGAATTTTGAGCCTAGGATCACGAATTTGAGTAATAAAATATGAGAAACAGTTGATACGGCACATGCCCGTTTGATTTTTTTTATTTTACTACCAGGAAATGGCAAGAGAAAAAACACCTCGCTTTCTATAATATTTTAAAATGATAAATTCCAGGTTGGTACCGAGCGGTCAGAACATCACCCAAATAATTTTCCTTTGAAATTCCTGAGGCACCATAAGAAAAAATTGTTCGCTTATGATTAGTTAATGCATAAGCTATACAATATGTGTAGATTAGTAACAACGGATTCTGCAACTATAATGCTGGTTTGCATTTTATAATCCTCAGGGCGTTAGGACACTAATATTAGTTGTTTGGTTTTTCGCCTGATCTGTAAAAAAGATACATGTACGAAATTTAATTTAAATGACTTGTCATTTATAGGCTAACAGGAAGAGCAGTTGTTGAATTCACAGTTGAGAAAGGTGATGGCTCAACATTCTTTCCAACTGCTGGTGGTGAACCCAGAAGTGCGGCTACAGTTCAGGTAGCTGTTTGCCTGATTGTGATATCATAAACAGTTGAGTCAACATCTTGCTACCTTATCAATATGTATGCCAAGATAATGGCCAAGGTCTCCTTTTCCCTTCGCTGTCAGTTTCTACAATCACTTGTCAAATGTTTTAGTGGCTACTTGATAGCCAGGCATCCTCAAGTACATTCTTTTAACAATGATAAATAGGAACCATAACCTGGATAATGCCATGTAGACTTCGGGAGCATACACTAACTTTTCAGTTCTTTTTTTCCGAAAGAAATCACAAATCTCATGTCATGGCTTGGTAGTTAGTTCGTACTACATACAGATTTCAACTTCGTGATCCCCCAAAAAAACATCATGAATTTTATTTCACTGTTGTAGCCTGTAAAAAGTACACTTAAAGCAGCTAATAATGATTTTTTAACTCCCATTCTTGTCATTTTCATCTAGACTAAGAATCAGCAAATGTCTGACGAGAACTTGAGGGTACATAGTTCATTCTATTATCTGTATGACAGATTAGATTTTTTTTATATTTCAAAAATATAATACGATGTGCTCAAGAGCTCTAAAAGTGCACGTCCAGATAGCCTTAGTTACTATCTTTTGTCATGCCATGACTTGCATTAGTATTGTCCTCCCCAGAATTCCCCTAGAAAATCAGATTTGTGTGTCAGTTGTTGGTTTGTATACTACATGCAGGTTGTAGTTGATGGATATTCTGCCCCACTGACTGCTGGAAACATTGCGAAACTGGTAAGGTAGCATTACTCTGACCCCATCTCATCATTTCCTGCCTAGTTCTGGTGAAATTTACAAATGCAAAATAAGCAAACACGATTGTCTTTATATAAGGAATATCTGCCAGAGCTTCAGTCTGACATATGCACTACGCTGTTGTGTTCCGGTTTTTGTTTACAACTACTCCCTCCGTTCACAAATGTAAAATGTTTTGAATATTTCAATATGGACTACATACGGACTGAAATGAGTGAACAAACAAACTAAAACGTGCCTATATATATCAGATTCAGAAAAATGTTAGAACATCTTATATTTGTGAATGGAGGGATACTTGCTTTGATGTCTCAATAGAGTAAATTTTGCTTCAGGTTTTGGATGGGGCATATGATGGTGCAACACTGAAATCTGTGAGCCAGGCAATCATTGTAGACAGTGAGACTGGGAAGAAAGGGTATACTCTTCCATTGGAGGTCATGCCTGCTGGACAGTTTGAACCGCTATACAGAAGCCCGCTAAGTATTCAGGTCACTCATTCACACTACTTCAACAGTGAAACCATCATGTTCTCTATATCTTGACTTGTTTCCTTGGCTTCATATAATTTAGGATGGAGAATTGCCAGTCCTTCCAATGTCTGTATACGGCTCTGTTGCCATGTCACATAGTGAGGATTCAGATGAATACTCGTCACCAACCCAGTTCTTCTTCTATCTGTATGATAAGAGAAATGTGAGTAAGGCTACATGTTTATCCACTGACATAAAAAATCAGTAAGGGCAATCACCCAAATACATATTTGCTCTGCACTTTGTTGACTAGGTTGGATAAGTATATGATTTTGGAAGGTCTGGATAAGTATGTGACTCAAGAATGCACCAAGTTTCTTCTCCTTTTGTGAACCATACTTGCTGTCCTAGGGTTGCTTTGTGCCATGTATGAAAAATTATAATTCTTTTTTTGGGGGGAAAGGCCATCATGGCTAGCTTTATTAAATCAAATAAGAATTACATCGTTCATTAATTGACTAACTAAAAACCCTGGGGGTTCATCAGTCAAACTATCATCACACTTGTTATAAGAAGTTATATAATTCTTGAATGCTATTAGTTAGAAATATCTATGCAAATACAGGCACTACCAAGGCCACTCAAGTAATACAATAGTTATGAATGCCCAATCTCCTCTACCATCTGCTTCGGGGTTATTGCGCTGTCTAGGAGTAGAAGCATCAACTGTGTAAATAGTTTGATTTGTGATAATTTCTCTGTTGTTTGCAGTCTGGTTTAGGAGGAATATCTTTCGAGGAGGGACAATTTTCAGTTTTTGGGTAAGTCGCGACTTAATATTACACACCCATGAATAGATAGTACTCTACTAGAAATGATCAGATATTATGGTCCCTAAAAAGAATTGACATCTTCCTGTGGATTAAAAGGAAAGAACTTCCGTGTGGAAACAAACATCTGCAGGTATGCCACAGACGGAAGAGATGTCCTTTCACAGATTAAGGCTGGAGATAAAATTCGCTCCGCCAAGCTGGTACAGGGCAGGGAACGCCTTGTACTGCCGGCGGCAGCTTCAGCGCCAGCCCTAGCTGATCCAGCGCTGGCTCCAGCAGATCCAGCACCGGCTCCCGCAGAGAGCTGATACAATCAACCGGACGCACCGCAAACCGGTAGCATTCTTTCATTGATCAGGAGACAACCATTTTGTATACTGAGATCATGTAAAGTTGACCAAAGACAGCTTATCAAATATATGTGTGTATAGAGAGAGACAGAATCATCGTACATTTGCACATGAAAACAATTTCCGGAGTTTTGATCATTGCACAATCCGAATAGACCAATAGAATGCATTGTTTGTTTCTTTTCTATGTTTGTCAGGAAGTTGCTGCCGGCGTGCATCTCTCGCTGAGCCAGGCGAGGATGTCGCCCCGGACGCGCTCAATGTTCTCCTCCGGCTCGCCGAAGAGCATGGAATGGAGCATCCCGTCGTACATCTTGATGGTCTTGTCCTCGCTGGCCGCGGCCTCGTACAACGCGCGGCTGACGGCAGGGTCGGTCACCTCGTCGGCGCTGCCGTGCACGACGAGGAACGGGAGGGTGACCTCGCCGAGGCGCGCGCCGAGCTCGTCGGTGGCGCGCAGCAGCTCCATGACGGTGCCGAGCCTGGGCCGGCCGTTGTAGCGCATGGGGTTGCGCGCGGCGATCAGGCGCTTGGCGGGCACCTTGACGGACTTCTCGATGAGGTCGGCCGTGGGCACGATGGGGAGAGTCGGCGCGAACCGCGACACGAGGGTGAGGATCTCCGGCACCGGCCAGCGCGGCCGGATCCGGTCGGAGATCCTGCACATGGGCGCCACCAGCACGGCCCCCGCCCACTCCTCCGGCGGCGTGCGGAGGTGGATCAGCAGGCAGATGGCCCCGCCCATAGACTCCCCGAACAGGAAGCACGGCAGCCCGGCGTGCTCCTCGCGCCGCCGGACGGACCGGAAGAAGGCGAGGAGGTCGGCGACGGCGACCTCGAGATCGGGGACGAAGGCCTGCAGGCCGTGGGAGCGGCCGTGGCCGGGGAGGTCGGCGGCGAAGCAGGCGAAGCCGGAGCGGGCCAGGAAGACGGCCGTGGCCTGGAACGTCCAGCTGATGTCGTTGCCGTAGCCGTGGACCATGAACACGAGCGCCCTCGGCCGCGCGCCGGCGCCCCCACCAGCCGGGCGCCACGAGCGGGTGAAGAGGCGGCGCGCGCCCGCGTCGTCCGGCGTGGTGAAGTAGGACGACTCGCCCTCCGCGCCGAGGGCCGCGTAGTACTCCGACTCCGTCGCCGGGTGCTCGCCCCAGAAGTTCACGGGCGCCGGCGCGTCTTCCTGAGTCATGGTGAGAGGCGCTGGGGCGTGCGGGCGTTCGGATGGATGGGGAGGGGAACGGGTGCCGGCGAGTGGTGGGGGAAGTCGTTGCTGCCTGTTGCGTAGCAGCAGGGGCGGCCCTTTCAGGCTGGTTGTAATGGGGAGTATCATATACTAGTATCATGCATATGATACTAGTATATGATACTACCTCCCTAACGACAAGATCGTATATTAAGATCACGTGTAGATTTCTATTTATCGCTACGCATTTACAAAAAGTAAGATAAAGATTTAATATGATACGGTATCATGATATGATACTACACCCTCTCTTTCTTCCTTTAATGCTATGACACCTCATCAAAATTGTCTAGTTGGCATGCATGATACTAGCTATGATACTACCATTACAACTAGCCTCACTCACGCTCGCGTTTTGGGGTGAGTGGATTGGGTTAAGTTTCGTGGGTTTTCGTGGGTGTTTCTCAAAAAAAAAAAGTTTCGTGGGTTGGTGGAGCTGTTTGTGCCGTCGGGTGCAATCCTGGCCGTATAGGCCGTGCTTTTTAGACCGGCCCGGGCCTGGATTTTAACCTGGCCCAGGATCGGGTCAGTCCTCACGGCCTTTTTATTTGCGGATTGGCACGACATGGCCTGACACGCGGTCCAAGTTGGCCCTTTTAGCACTGTTTGGGGCTGTTTTGGTCTTTTTAGAGCTTTTCAGCTTTTTAGGCAGTTTTGGCCATTTTAACCTAAAAACTAAAGGCCTAAAAGGCCGAAACGGCCGAGAAGATCAAAACGACCCACAAGGCCGAAAAGTAACGTGGGCTGGCCCGCAGCCATGCCGTCCATTTTAGCTCACGTGTTAGGCCGATCCTTAATTTCAGGTTTCGGGTCGGCACGACGCTTTTATAAAAGGGTTGCATGGGTTGTGCCATGCCAGACCCTTTTATAGCCGTGTCGTGCTGGCCCGGCCATATGGCGAGGTTTGCTCAGGTGAAAATACTGCTAACTATCTTTGAAAAAAATCCATGGTTGACGTTGGAGATGGGTGGTGGACTGGTTGTTGTTGAAGGAGGTGGCCGTGGTGGCGTGGATTGGGAGGCGGAGTGGTAGTAGGTGAGGCGCAGGGGGATATTTTTACTACGCGCAGGCTCGGCCGGGTATACTTAGGCATCGCAGTCGGTTGGGAGTAAAAGAGTTTACTCAACTATAGCTTATTGGGGTTCGGTTAGTTCCGATTTAGAGGAGAAAAACTACATTTCTGTACCTTATATTATTACTAATAAAATAAGGTGTGTTTCGTCAATTTTTTTATCCATTCACCGCCGAAAAGATTTTTTTTGTCTATTTGAGGTGGTACTAAATTCTTATGTGTTCGTCTGCTAGAAAAAAGGCTTCTCCAGAATTTTGTACGTGGGCCGCATGCTATGGCCCAGCAAAGCCAGCCCCCTTAATATTCTGCCCACGCAGTTGCGAAAATTATATTTTCCGCACAAAGCGACAAATAGACGGAGCTTCACACAGGACAACCAATAATGAGATGTCTCATTTTTATTTATATATGTGTTTTACTTTGTTTTTATTCTCCTTTTCCTATCTCTTTTTTCCCTTCCAATTTTATTTTTCTTATAGAATTTATTTCATAAATTCAAAATTCTCAAAATACATTTAGAATAAAAATCAAATTCTAAAATATTCAGAATTCCAAAATGTTGTTGCTATTTTGAAAATATTCGAACTTGAAAAGGTTTTCCATAAAAAAAACGTTTTTTTGAAAGATAAATTGTTGTTTCCAAAATTGTTCGAGATTTCTAAAAAGAAAATGCTCCAAACTCGAAAAATATTGTTCTTTTAGTGAAATTTTCACAATTCAAAATAATGTTCATGTACAAAAGATACACATTTTCGAAAAGTGTTATGAATTTTCAACACATGTTTCCATTCTAAAAAATATTCACAAATTCAAATAATGTTCATGTTTTTATAAAAAGGGTTGGTGTTTTAGAAAATGTTTGTGAATTTTAAAAGATTTTCCTGTTTTAAATTTTGTTCACATTTTTCTGAAAGTGTACATAATTTTCATGTTCAGGATTTGGTTCATGTTTCCTACTACAATATTTAGAAACTTCATACCTTAAAATCTCCTCGATTAAAAGTAAAAGTAGATTGAATAATTCATGGGCTAGTATCCTTCTAAAGGTCAGGGGATCGGTTATAGAGTTGCTCTAAATCTTTCCTCCACCCCTCCCATAAAAAAAAACTGTATTTCACCTGCAGATCAAAACTCACGCATGGTGCCTCTGACCATCACTCCATGCAGCGACCAATGACTATGGCCCCTTCCACCATACCTACACCATATTTGAACTGGCTTATCTGATTCCCTGTCATCGTGTCCTACTCCTACCTCATCACCAAGCGAGCTAAATAAGGGGCTCCACGCTGAACTGTCATTGGCTCAAGTGTACACACCACCACCACCGTGAGTCCGTGACCCACGTTTCCGGTGCACCAACTTAATTATTACGCTATCTTCGTGTACTCCCTGAGCTCTTCTGTCTGTTCCGTACGTCCCATGATTTTGGTTCGAGCCCTCGGCAGCAATTAACCAGTACGATGGCGATATCAAGCTTAATCGATCATGCATAATTCTTCATCATTCAAAAAACTTACTGAACTGAAACACATTACACTGGCAACAACAAACGAAGCGAGACATGCGATGGGTGCTTCCTACACAACCATCCATATCCCATACACGACTACACGTACACTTCAATCAAACACGAGACGTCGACGGCGCGAACGCAGTCGCAGACACATGCATGCATCGGACATGCATGCATGGCCATGTAGCAGCAGCTATTTTATTATGGCAACCAAAAAGCTAGCGGAAAATGATTTATAGAGCAGGCTAGCTCTACCAAGTAGATGGATGGGGTGTAACGTGGATGATGGGCGTTACGTGGACGCGCTCGCCGGACGGCCGGCTTGACCCATCAGGGAGACTCGGAGCCGGGGCGGAAGGGGTTGGGAATCTCAAAGCCGGGGTTGGGCACCCAGGTGTCGTCGGCGCCGGGGATGAACTGCCCGCTGGCGGCGGCCGGGATGCTGTGGTCCAGCCCACCGATGTCCGGGATGTAGTGGGTGCCCAGCTCGTACCGCCCGATCCCCGGGATCAGCACCGTCCCCTCCTGGAACGTCTCCGGCCGCTTCACCGCGTCCTCCGCGGGCTTCTCCGCCGGCATGTCGCGCGCCGCCGAGCCCAGGCCGGCGAGGCACGCCGCAGCCACCAGCGCCGCGAGGACCAGCAGGGACACCGACTTGCTGGCCATGCCGATTGCGTCGAGTGGCTAGCTATCTGTGATCGGGACTGGGTGTAGCTGAGTGAGCTTCTTGCTGTCTCGATCGCTGGCTGTTGCTTTCGTTGGTGGTGGATGGTGATCGCCGCGCCGAGCTTATATAGAGCGCGTGGCGTAACGGGGTGGAAGGGCCGGGAGGGAAAAGGCGGTGCGTTCAATTCGATCGTATGGATCGACCGATCGCACGGCACACGTTTGTTACTAACGCCGCGCCGCGCCGCGCGTGCGCTATTTTTGCCTTGCGTCGTGGGGACAACGAGCGTATGGGGCGCGACGACGAGGGAAATGGCCGTGGACGACGGGCAAAGTGGACGTACGGGGCGGTTGAGTTGGTTACTTGTGGTAGTAGGGACCCTGTGTGGTTATTGTTCTGGTAGCTATGCCCGGGTTCCAACTACTCTGTCCTGCTCTTTAAGCACCGCTGCATGGGGGAGGCTACTTATTTCTCGTCTCTCTCTCTCTGTATATCTCCCTGCAGGCGCCATGCACAATGGGGAGTAGCTTTCACTCGATAGTAGGAAGTGTCTATTCCTAAATCGACATATATTACTATACACTTCTTATTTTCAAGTCGGCGATCTCAAGTTCTCAGCCTTGAGTTCTTAATTACCCAGCAAAAGTCATCTGCAACTTTAGCTTTGGAGATGCGCATCACCGTAAATTACGCACGATCAATATAGTACTTTGTACAAGTCTACATACAAAATATGCGACTTTGATATTTTTTTAGGGGATATGCGACTTTGATCTTGAATGACAAATCATATTCGCCCCTTATTATTCTTGAGAAACCTTTACCCTTCTCTTTGAAGCTCGGCGCGGTGCATGCGCATGCATGTCGATGGATGCATTCATGACGGTCAAATGCGGAAACCATTAATGGTAAACTGGTTCCTACCCGGTGCCTGCACACCAAATGGACAAATCGAGGATACTGACTGTACTACCGTATCTGTGCCCACAGGTTTTCCCAGCACCTGTGGGCCCACCAGTTAACAATGGAAGCTTCCGCGGCTGGCGGATCACCGGACCCTACCTGCGGCGCGCCATTTCGGTTTCGTCCACGCTACGCAATTCTGTCGATTCACCCAACGGTAGTTGAGCGCACGATACAGCACACGCGTTGTCTGTTGTCTCCTACCAAAGCTAATACTTGTGCCGAACCCGGCAAATGGACCGACGCAGCTGGTTGGTTCGGAGCGCGGCCGCGAAGGAATGAGCTAATTTTTTTAAAATAATACATTTTTTTTATTAATTTGCATAAATATTACGCGGAAAAAATTATTTCCAAAACTAATACACCGTCGGCCCACAAGGCCGACGGTTCTAATCGGCCCACAGCTGGCCGACCGGGTTCTATCGGCTTGTCGCGAGCCGATTATTGTCGACCACCATTTCAACCGCCGATTGGGCTGTCGGCCACCATTAGTTCCAATCGGCCTCGTGGGCGACAGGACTAATTGGCCTCTTGTAGGCCGACCGGTGCATGTGATTTTTTTTTTGCCCGTACGATTTTTTCTTTCAAAACTATGACATATTTTCCCGCCAACTCGTTCCCGCCACCCGTTCTCATCCACCCGCTTCCGCCATATGTTCCCGCCAACTCTTTCCCGCCACTCGCTTCCGCCATATGTTCCCGCCAACTCTTTCCCGCCACTCGCTTCCGCCATATGGTATGTGTTCGCTTGAAAGTACTATTGCTTTGTTTTTGATCTCATCCCAGATCTTGGATGCTCATCACTATCCAACTTCCATTGAAAAACACTCAAATTTCCATCATGTCATAAACCCAAAATTTGATCATCTACATTCAGCCTTAGATGACTATCGGAGCCAGCATACTTGTTAGCATCTTTTAGGATCGATAAACCTTCGTTGTATCATACAACCTTCCTCAAGAAAACTGCCGAGGAAATAATGTTTTGACATCCTATCGCAAGATTTCATAAATAATGCAAGAATCGCTAATATAATTCCAACAGATTTTAGCATCGCCACAGTGAGAAAGTCTCATCGAGTCAACTCCTTGAACTTGTCCGAAACATCTTAGCGACGTTAGTTTCTTAATGGTGACATACCATCATTGTTCGCCTTCTCTTAGAATCCATCTGCACCCAACAGCCTTACGACCATCAAGTAGTTCTTCCAAAGTCTACACTTTGTTTTCATACATGGATCCTCTCGGATTTTATGGCCCGAGCCATCTGCCGAATCCGCCCACCATCGCCTCCTAGCAGGTTCATTGTTATCTAGCAATATGACTCTGCAGCTCACCAAGGCGCAGTATGCACTTGTCGTGACTCCAAGTTTGCAAGTGACTCATAAGCTTCCACTCATGGTCAACTTCCCCTCACACACTGTGACTTCAATTCATCCTCCACCATTCTCAATTCTTTTCGAGAAATCTTTCAGAAAACACATCTTTTATTTCCTGACTGAATTAATCACAGAAACCCATGAAGATGCATTTATCATAGTTTTGGCCTCAAGATCCCCAAATCTCAATGAAACCATTAGTGCCCAGGATCTCTAAATCCATTTTAACCTATACACCATATACTATAGTGTTCCTGGTGAAACAATTTTAATTTCAGGTGTTCAAACATTATCTCCGTATCATCTTTATGAATCAATAATTCACATCAAGAATATACGAATCTACTCATATGTGAAGTAAGAGCATAACGGTATCCACTGCGTTTCGCAAGCCATCATTGATCGCATTATTAGCAATGCATAGTTCCAACAAGTTGTTTCTGTTCCATCTATCGAAAAGAGGCCTGCTCATCTTGCCCATGTTAAGATATCGTAACATGAGTCCAAACGCATCCATCTATAAGGAGCTCTTCTCCATGCATATACATCAATCCAATCATGTTTGAAACACCAAATAACATTATTTAGGAGCATAAGTGATGCTTGATTATCAACTTCCAACATATATCGCCATTCACTCTATTTAGCTAGTCTCACTTCCAGCAAACTCTAGAGCTAGTAGAGTACATTATTAATATAATGTATATCCAATATACTTCTTTTTCATTCTCATCTACCAAGTATCTAGGTGGTTCTGCTCGTTTCATTACGTAAGAACTAAGTCTCGGTTTTGGGTTCAACCTGTTTTTCACGAAAGAAAGAATCGATTTGCCGCTTCATGAAGTATCCCTTCGCCTTGCCCTTCTTGAAACTAGTGGTTTTACTAACCATCAACAATTGATGCTCCTACTGATTTCTACTTCCAGTCAAACGTCATAATTGATCAAGGATTATCATGTTATCCCGATATGTTATAGTTCATCACGAAGCTCTAATATCTTGGTGGCAAGGATTATGGAGAACCATCACTATCTCATCCGAAGATTAACTTGATTCAGTTTTCCTAATTTCGACGTAATTTCAGTCTCCCAAATCCCAATTTCATGTTCAAAAATGCTCGATGATGCCTCTTCACCGCCAAACCGAATTCATCAAACGCAGATGTCGCAACATCCACAAACGACGCTCGAGGTTCAAAGACACCGAGCGTGCACTAAGGACATAAGCCTTCGCAGAAAGCAACAAGGACAATCTCGCCACGGACCTAGTCCGCATAATTGCTATTATCAACTATCAACTAAATTCTAGAACATATCTTGTGAACATAATTTGGCAAAGACCTTTTGACTATGTTCATGATAATTAAGTTCATCTAATCAAATTATTTAATGAACTCCCACCAGATAGACATCCTCTAGTCATCTATGATACATGATCCGAGTCACTAGGGGTGGTTCGATCATCACGTGAGACGGACTAGTCATCGCCGTGAACATCTTCATGTTGATCGATTCTATAACGACTATGTTCACCTTTCGTCTTCCGTGTTCCAAGGCCATGTCTGTACATGCTAGGCTCGCTGTCAACCTAAGTGTATTGCGGTAAATTGCTTACACCTGCTATTCGAACGCTAGAATCTATCACACACCATCATCACGTGGTGCTTCAAACAACGAACCTTCGCAACTGTGCACGGTTAGGGAAACTTTCTTGAAATTATTTAGGATCATCTTATTTAAGCTACCGCCGTCTAAGCAAATAAGATGTAAAACATGATAAACATCACATGCAATTAAATAGTGACATGATATGGCCAATATCATTTTGCTCCTTTGATCTCCATCTTCGGGCTGACGATCATCATTGTCACCGCATGACACCATGATCTCCATCATCGTGTCTTCATGAAGTTGTCTCGCCAACTATTACTTCTACCACTATGGCTAATGGTTTAGCAATAGTAAACTAATTACGTATACTCATGACACACGTGTCATACAATAAATTAAGACAACTCCTATGGCTCTGCCGATTGTCATACTCATCGACATGCAAGTCGCGATTCCTATTACAAGAACATGATCAATCTCATACATCACATTCTTTTGGCCATATCACATCACACAAGATATGCTGCAAAAAACAAGTTAGACGCCCCTAATTGTTGTTGCAAGCTTTACGTGGTTGTTATAGGTTTCAGCAAGAACGCTTTCCTACGCCAAAACCACAATATGATATGCCAATTACTATTTACCCTTCATAAGGACCCTTTTCATCGAATCCGATCCGACTAAAGTGGGAGAGACAGACACCGCTAGCCACCTTATGCAACTAGTGCATGTCACCGGTGGAACCCTGCCTCACGAAAGCACGTAAGGTCGGTCCGGCCGCTTCATCCCACGATGCCGCCAATCAAGATAGGACTAGTAACGGCAAGTAAATTGGCAAAATCGACGCCCACAACAACTTGTGTTATACTGCGCATAGAAACTACACATAGACCTAGCTCATGATGCCATCTGTGGGAAACGAGCGCAGAAATTTAAAATTTTCTACGATCACCAAGATCAATCTATGGAGATTCTAGCAACGAGAGAGAGAGAGAGAGAGAGAGAGAGAGAGAGAGAGAGAGAGAGAGAGAGAGAGGGAGTGCATCTTCATACCCTTGAAGATCGCTAGCTGAAGCTGCAAGAACCTGCTGATGGAGTCGTGATCACGGTGATTCAGACGCTAAGATCCGATCTAGCTAAACGGACGGCGCCCCTGCTCAACACACGTGAGACAGCCCGGGACGCCTCCTTCTTGATCCAGCAAGGGAGAGAGGTTGAGGGAGAACTCCACAGCACGATGGCGTGGTGGTGGCGGAGCTCGGTTCTCTCCAAGAGGCTTCGCCAAGCACTATGGAGGAGGAGGAGGTGTTGGAGGAGGGAGAGGGCTGCCGGGAGAGGCACGGCTGCCCTCCCACCCTCCACTATATATAGGGGCAAGGGATAGGTGGAGGCGCCTAGGGTTTCTAGGGGCGGCAAGCAGATTGGATCTCCTAGGGAAAATCCTAGGAGACTTGCCCCCATGCCAAGGTGTGGAGGATTGCCTCCTGCCGTGGAGGCGCCCACCTCCCCAAGTAATGTGGGAAAGGGGTGGGGAGCACCACCCTTAGTGGGCTGGTTTGCCCTTCCCTTGGCCCATGAGGCCTCCAACACTTGCCGGGCTCAAACACCTTTGGGTCATGCCGCCATAGCTTGGTACCCCCGAACACTTCCGACTCCAATACCTTCATTCAATATATCGATCTTCACCACGACCATTCCGAACTCCTCATGACGCCCGGATCTCATCCGGACCAACTACCTTCGTAACCACATACCATTTCCCATAACAACTCTAGCGCCACCGAACCTTATGTGTAGACCTACGGGTTCGGGAACCATGCATGACCGAGACACTTCCCGCCAATAACCAATAGCGGATCTCGATACTCATATTGGCCCCACATGTTCCACGATGATCTCATCGGATGAACCATTTATGTCGGGATTCGATCAATCCCGTATTCAACCTTTGTCAATCGGTATAGTTATTTCCGATTCGATCGTCAGATCCCAATACCTCGCTCAATCTCGCACGGCAAGTCACTTTACTCGTTCGTAATGTGATGATCCCGTGACTAACTACTTAGTCACATTGAGCTCATTATGATGATGCAATACCGAGTGGGCCCAGAGATACCTCTCCGTCATAACGGAGTGACAAATCCCGCCTCAATTCGTACCAACCCAATGACATTTTCGAGATATCTCAGAGTGCACCTTTATAGCCACCAGCCACGCCAGGACGCTTTGGTACACCCAAAGCATTCCTACGGTATCCAGGAGTTGCACAATCTCATGGTCAAAGGAAATGATACTTGACATTAGAAAATCTTAGCAAACGAACTACACGATCTTGTGCTATGCTTAGGATTGTCTTGTCCATCACATCATTCTCCTAATGATGTGATCCCGTTATCAATGACATCCAATGTCCATGGTCGAAACCATAACCATCTATTGATCAACGAGCTAGTCAACTAGAGGCTCACTAGGGACATGTTGTGGTCTATGTATTCACACATGTATTACGATTTCCGCTAATACAATTATAGCATGAACAATAGACAATTATCATGAACAAGGAAATATAATAATAACCATTTTATTGTTGCCTCTAGGCATATTTCCAACAATTCTTTCACCCAATGATATAATAAATCATCATCATTATCATCATCATCATATCATTAACAAATTATCATCATAATACATCCTTGTCTTATAACACCTCCTCATGATCATCATTTTCATCAATGAGACATGATATAGCAAGTTGGTCACAAGTCATAATCAACTCCTCCTCCTCCTCATCAACTCTAATACATTGTAGCATATAATAAGACATTGTATCTAGGACCTACCTCTCTCATATGACCTACTACCCTCTTAGGTAAAATAGCATAAAAAAGATAGGCCCGACTCTCCATTATGGAGAATGGAGATTATCCTATCTCCAATTTCTGCGCTTCGCACAATGTTGCTTCCAAGTAGCTCCTACTTATCCATACATTTTTTCCAATCTTTGATTGTCATGTCTTCATCTTGTAGAAACTGCATGAACAGCAAATATGAAGGAAATATGCCCTAGAGGCAATAATAAAGTTATTATTTATTTCTTATATCATGATAAATGTTTATTATTCATGCTAGAATTGTATTAATCGAACATGATACATGTGAATACATAGACAAACATAGTGCCACTAGTATTTCTATGATAACCCACAAGTATAGGGATCAATTGTAGTCTCTTTCGATAAGTAGGAGTGTCGAACCCAACGAGGAGCAAAGGTAGAACAAATATTCCCTCAAGTTCTAATGACCACCGATATAACTCTCGCATTACTTGACGCTCGCTTACCGAAACAAGTATGAAACTAAAAGTACTTTGTAGGTGTTGTTGGTAGGTTTGCAAGATAATAAAGAGCGCGAATAAAATCTAGGGCTGTTTAGACAAAGACACGACTAAATTAGTTTTAGTAGAGAGCTTTTGTTACGAGAAAGTTATTTGTCCCTAGGCAATAGATAACTAGACCGTAATCATTATTGCAATTTTATTTGAGGAGAGGCATCAGCTAACATACTTTCTACTTGGACCATATGCACTTATGATTGAACTCTAGCAAGCATCCGCAACTACTAAAGATCATTAAGGTAAAACCCAACCATAGCATTAAAGTATCAAGTCCTATTTATCCCATACGAAACAACCTACTTACTGGTCTGCTTCACACCACGCCACCCACCATAAGCAAATCATGAACATATTAAACCCTACAGCTGAATCCTCACGCTATGTAATAGAGCACCATAGGACAACACCAATAATAAAACATGCAACTCAAACCAATCTTGATCATCAAATAACCCATAGGACAAAACAGATCTACTCAAACATCATAGGATAGCCATACATCATTGGGAAATAATATATAGCTCGAGCACCATGTTTAAGTAGAGATTACAACGGGTAAGAGAGAGGTTTACACCATGCATAGAGGGAAGAGTTGGTGATGATGGCGTGAAGTTGTTGGTGAAGATTGCGGTGATGATGATGGTTACTAAGAGCCTTCCTCGCGCCCAAGGGAAGGGGAGAGGGGTTCTTCTTCTTCTTCCTTGACCTCTTCCCTAGATGGGAGAAGGTTTTCCCTCTGGTCCTTGGCCTCCATGGTATGGGAGGGCAAGATTCCCGAGATTGGATATGTCTCCTCTCTCTATTTCGCTCTCTCTTCAGCCTTTCACCGCTTCTTTTATATCCCAGATCAGAATTGGGTTGAATCTTTCACCCAGATTTTTCATAAAATTAGACTTGTGGCAAAAGAAGAGCCAACAGCCTTTACGGGTGCCCACGAGGTCCTGGGCCGCCTCGTGGCCCCCTGCACCGCTCGCTGATTTTACTTCCCAAAATCATAAATATTCCAAAATAATTCTCCGTCTGCTTTTACTCCTCGTTGGACTCGCTGATATTGTCAGGAAACATAAACATGCAACAAAACAGAACTGCAATCGGCAATCGGATCAATATGTTAGTCCCAAAATAGTATAAAAGTTGCCAAAAGTATATGAAAGTTGTAGAATATTGACATGAAACAATCAAAATTATAGATAATGACGAGATGTATCACTTTAAAGACTAGCTTGTTAATCAAAGATGGTTAAGTTTCCTAACCATAGACATGAGTTGTCATTTGATTAACGGATCACATCATTAGGATAATGATGTGATTGACTTGACCCATTCCGTTAGCTTAGCACTTGATCGCTTAGTATGTTGCTATTGCTTTCTTCATGACTTATACATGTTCCTATGACTATGAGATTATGCAACTCTGCACCGGAGGAACACTTTGTGTGCTACCAAACGCCACAATGTAACTGGTGATTATAAAGGTGTTTCTACAGTGTCTCGAAGGTACTTTTGAGTTACGATTTCGAGATTAGGATTTGTCATTCCGATCATCGGAGAGGTATCTTCGGCCACTCTGGTAATACACATAACTATAAGCCTTGCAAGCATTGTAACTAATGAGTTAGTTATGGATGATGTATTACGAACGAGTAAAGAGACTTGCCGGTAACGAGATTGAACTAGGTATTGAGATACCAACATCAATCTCGGAAAGTAACATACCGATGACAAAGGAACAACGTATGTTGTTATGCGGTTCGACCGATAAAGATCTTCGAGAATATTTAGGAGCCAATATGAGCATCCAGGTTCCGCTATTGGTTATTGACTGACATGTCTCGCCATGTCTATAGTTCTCGAACCCAGGGTCCGCATCTTAACGCTCAGGACGATTTGTATTATGAGTTTATGTGTTTTGATGTACCAAGGTAGTTCGAGTCCCTGATGAGATCGGGACATGACGAGGAGTCTCAAAATGGTCGATACGAAAGATCTATATATTGGACGACTATATTTGGACATCGGAAAGGTTTCGAGTGATTCGGGTATTTTCGAAAGTACCGGAGAGATGCGGAATCTGCCAGAGTATACCTTATTGGGCTTTAGAAAGAGAGAGAGGTTGCCCCCCAATGCTTAGTCCGAATTGACTAGGGCCGCCTCCTTCCTTTCTCTCTCTTCCATTTCCTCTCTCCTACTCCTAGTACTTGGAAGGGCCTAGTTCCATTAGGGGGAATCTCACTCCTGGGGAGTAGGACTCCCTAGGGCGCCCAGAGAGGGCCGGCCTCCCTCCACCTCTATATACAGGAGGGGGCACCCTTGAGACACAACAATTGATCATTGATCTCTTAGCCGCTTATGTGCCCCTCCACCATAATCCACCTCGATCATATCGTAGCGGTGCTTAGCGAAGCCCTCGGCCGGTAAACATCATCACCATCACCACGCCGTCAGTGTTGACGGAATCTCCTCAAGTAAGCTCATGGATCGGAGTTCGCTGGACGCCATCGAGCTAAAAGTGTGCTGAACTCGAGGTGTCGACGCTCGGTACATGGATCGGTCGGATCGTGAAGACGACGACTACATCAACCAAGTGCTAACGCTTCCACTTTGGTCTAGGAGGTACGACACACTCTCCCTCTCGCTATGCATCACCATGATCCTCGTGTGCGAGGGATTTTTTTTGAAATTACTACGCTCCCCAACAAAATATGTAGGATGACCTGGCCGTAAGTTCATAACATCAAGGTAACCATTCGAAACATCGATGAGGCACAATCCTTTGGGATTTTCTATTGAAAACATAGTAATAACTTCATAGTTAGCAATGTAGTTGAGTTTTAGAAGAATTTATGCAAAAGACGCATATATGTCGTAATAGTAAAAAATCTTACCATGACATCTCCATGGATGTTATCAGTTCAACACGCATAATTAGTGGCACGTGACGATTATAATGTGGAGGAGTTTGATAATATATATTGTAATTCTCAAGATCAGTAATAAATGAGATGTATGATTTTTTCCTCGATAATACCGAGCCATCGTGTAGTAGGTTCTGCTTACCATCTTCCGCGACATTCTTTGAAGAATGAAATAAGCTATCAATGGAAATAAGCTGTCAACTATTTTGAAATAAACAATATAAATTACTTAATAACTATGTTTGAGAAACTCATGGCGGTAGAATTGAAGCGATCAACAAGGACCCAAATGTCCATATTGTCTTGATGGCGTCCGGATCACCAAGATCCATGGTGACAAGCATACCTCATGAAAATCATACATCTTGCAAAGTGCTTCCCAATTCAAGCAATCAAAATGGGACACACTCTCGAATTGTGTAGATTTACATCAAAATCCATACCATGATGGGTCCTTAGGTGAATTATCTTTATTTCACTTTCATGATCTTCAAAATCCATCCTCTCCACATAGCGTCTTGCATGGCATGAGATAAGCTAGTCAATTGTAAAAGACAAAAAATACACGCTGAAGTAGCGTGTCGCTTAATTACAAAAAAACACTTGTCATCATGTGTACCATTTCAACATCGGTCTCCTGAGCTTAATATTGAATCTTTACCTGTGTGAGGCTCACAGATAGACCCCCTGTTGCCGCCATCAGCCGCACTTCCTGGGGGTCACAATCACAATGTATGGAGCCTCGACAGACTAAAGTCAACCCAAATGTCGCTTAATTATCTTTTCTAGAAAATCCGTGCCACTGATATTTCATATATTTAGCAAAGTCATGCCAAAATTCACAAAAAATCTGGCATGACCTTGCTAAAAGGATTATACGCCTGAAATTTGCCGGAACGGAAATTAATCAACACTCCCAAGAAAACATGTGCCACTTGAAGGGCCTGCAAACATGGCCAACCACTTGGGCAACACATATCACCCGACACGCTAAGAGATCCAAGGGATCTGTTGTGTCTATGGGTGCCCTCCTCCGTAGATAAAGGGGAGGAGGAGAGGGCCGCCTAGGGGAGAGGCGCCGGGGCAATCCTACTCCAGTAGGTTTATCCTCATAGGGAACGCTGCAAAAATAAAAAATTCCTACGCTCACCAAGATCCATCTATGAGTTCATCTAGCAACGAGAGAGAGATGCATCTACATACCTTGTAGATCAAGTAGAAGCTGCTAAGAGAACGGGGTTGAGGGAGTCGCTCGTCAGATCCAAATCACGGAGATCCTAGCGCCGAACGGACGCACCTCCGCTGCTCAACACACGCAGACGGTCAGCTGCGGCTCCTCCGCCTTGATCCAGCAAGGGAAGGAGAGGTTGATGAAGATCCAAAGAAGACGACAATGGTGGTGGATGCGCAGGTTCCCAGTAGGCTTCGCCAAGCAACCACGGGAGGAGGAGGAGGTGCAGTGGGAGGCGCCATCTTAAGTGGCTGCCCTCCTCCCCCTTTTATATAGGCCCCGGGGGCGCCTGCCCTCAGATCTCATCTAGATGGGGGGGGCGGCAGCCAAGGTAGAGCTGCCCCTGCAGGCAAAGGGCGCCCCACCCCTAGGGTTTCCAACCTAGGCTAGGGGGGCCCAGGATGCACCAGCCCACCAGGCTGGTTCTCCCACTTCAGCCCACGGGCCCGGAGGTGGCCCACCCGGTGGACCCCTGGACCTTCCTATGGTCCTGACAATACCGTGACCTCAAACTTCCCGATGGTCAAAACAGACTTCATATATAATTCCTTACCTCCGACCATTCGAACTCCTCGTGACGTCCGAGATCTCATCCCGACTCAACAACTTTCGGTTTGCTGCATACTCATATTCATACAACCTAGGCCACCGAACCTTGTGTAGACCCACGGGTTCGAGACATGCGCATATGACCGAGATGGCTCCCAATAATAACCAACACGGATCTGGATACCCATGTTCCCTACATACACCTCGATGATCTCATCGGATGAACCACGATGTCGAGGATTCAAGCAACCCCGATACTATTCCCTTTGTCGACTCGATATGTTACTTGCCCGAGATTCGATCGTTGTATCCCAATACCTCGCTCAATCTCGCTATCGCAAGTCACTTTACTGCACGTAATGCATGATCCCGTGACCAAACACTTGGTCACTTTGAGCTCATTATGATGATGCACCGAAAGTGGGCCCAGTGATACCTCTCCGTAATACGGAGTGACAAATCCCGCCTCGATCCGTGTCAACCCAACATACACTTTCGGAGATACCAGTGCACCTTTATAGTCACCCATGCTGCCAGACGTTTTGGTACCCAAAGCACTCCTACGTATCCGGAGTTACACGATCTCATGGTCTAAGGAAGATACTTGACATTGGAAAATCTTAGCAAAACGAATCACACGATCTTGTGCTATGCTTAGGATTGTCTTGTCCATCACATCATTCTCCTAATGATGTGATCCCGTTATCAATGACATCCAATGTCCATAGTCGGAAACCATGACCATCTATTGATCAACGAGCTAGTCAACTAGAGGCTCACTAGGACATATTGTAGTCTATGTATTCACACGCAGTATTACGATTTCCGGATAATAAAATTATAGCATGAATAAAAGACAATTATCATGAACAAGGAAATATAATAATAATCCTTTTATTATTGCCTCTAGGGCATATTTCCAAACAGATCCCACTTGCACTAGAGTCAATAATCTAGTTACATTGTGATGAATCGAACACCCAGAGTTCTGGTGTTGATCATGTTTTGCTCGGAAGAGGTTGATTGGCCCCGATATTCAGATCCGTATGCACTTTGCAAATTTCTATGTTTCCATCTTGAACATTTTCACGAATGGAGTTGAAGCGACGCTGATGTGCCTTGGCTTTTGTGAAACCTGGCCTCTGGCAAGAGCAATAGCTCCAAGTGTTGTCACGAAGAGTTTGATTGGCCCCGACGCATTGGGTATGACTCCTAGGTCGGTGATGAACTCCTTCACCCAAATTGCTTCATTGCCTCCAGGTTGCCGTACTCCGCTCACATGTAGATCCCGCCATTTATCTTAGTAACTGACCAGCCATCGCTTCCACCATTCAACATATACACGTATCCGGTTTGTGACTTAGAGTCATCAGATGTGTCAAAGCTAAGGCCATGCGAATCCCTACGACGAGCTCTCGTCACCTCCATAAACGAGAAACATGTCCTTAGTACTTTGCACTTCAGATATTCTTCACCGTTGTCCAGTTGTTCCTCCGGGATTACTTTGGTACCTCCTACCAAACTTAATGCAAGGTTTACATCAGGTCTGGTACACAAGATGGTACATAATAGACCCTATGGCTGATGCATAGGATGACACTCATCTCTTCTATATCATCCGCCGTGGTCGGACATTGAGCCGAGCTCAATTCACACCTTGTAATACGTGCAAGAACCCTTCTTGACTGATCCATTTTGAACTTCTTCAATATCTTATCAAGGTATGTGCTTTAGAAGACCTATGAGGCTCTCGATCTATCTCTATAGATCTTGATGCCTAATATATAAGCACTTCTCCAAGGTCCTTCATTGAAAACTCTTATTCAAGTAGGCCTTAATGTTGTCCAAAAGTTCTATATCATTTCCATCAAAAGTATGTCATCTACATATAATATGAGAAACACAGAGCTCCCACTCACTTTCTTGTAAACATGTGCTTCTCCATAAGTCTCAGATAAACCCAAACGTTTGATCATCTCATCAAAGCGAATGTTCCAACTCCGAGATGCTTGCACCAGCCCATAAATGGATCACTGGAGCTTGCACACCTTGTTAGCATTCTTAGGGTCGACAAAACCTTCCGCTGCATCATATACGCTTCTTCCTTAAGATAGCCATATGAATGCCGCTGACGTCCATTTTCCATATCTCATAATCATAGTATGCGTAATTGCTAACATGATTCGGACAGACTACCGCCACGGGAGAGAAAGTCTCATCGTAGTCAACCCCTTAACTTGCCGATAACCTTAGCGACAAGTCGAGCTATAGATGGTAACATTACCATCCGCTATTCATCTTCTTCTTAAAGATCCATTTGTTTTCTATCGCCGATCATCGCAAGTATGTCAAAGTCCATACTTTGTTTTCATACATGGATCCTATTCGGATTGCATGGCTTGCCATTTGTTGGAATCGGGCCCGCATCGCTTCTTCATAGTTCGAAGGTTCACCGTTGTCTAACAACATGATTTCTAGGACAGGGTTGCCATACCACTGGTGTGGAACGTGTCCTTGTGGACCCAATGGGTTCAGTAGTAACTTGATCCAAGTACCTTGATCATCATCATTAATTTCTCTGCCGGGTAGGCACCATGAACATTTTCCGAGCTACACTACTTTCCGTTCAAGAGGTAGTACTTCATCGACTTCTACTTTCCTCCCACTTACTCCTTTTCGAGAAACTCTTTTTCCGTGAAAGGATCCGCTCGCAACAAAGATCTTGCTTCGATCTAAGGTAGAAGGTATACCCAATGGTTTCCTTAGTATCCTATGAAGACGCATTCGACTTGGGTTTGAGCTTTCAGTTGAAGTTTCTTGACATAAGCATCGCATCCCCAAACTTTAGAAACGCATAGCTTAGGTTTCTTCCAAACCATAATTCATACGGTGTCGCCTCAATGGATTTAGACGGTGCCCTATTTAAAGTGAATGTAGCTGTCTCTAGAGCGTATCCCCAAAATGATAGCTAAATCAGAAGAGACATCATAGATCGCATCAGATCCAATAGAGTGCGACACGACGCTCGGACATAATCACATTTACCAGGTGTTCCAAAGTATGGAGTTGGAAACGATTCCACATTTCCTTAAGTGTGTACCAAATTGTGATTAAATATTCTCCTCCACGATCTGATCGTAAGAACTTTATTTTTCACACGTTGATTCTCTACCTCATTCTGAAATTCTTGAACTTTTCAAAGGTCTCAGACTTGTGTTTCATCAAGTAGACATACCCATATCTACTCAAGTCATCGTGAGAGTGAGAACATAACGATATCCTCCATGGAGCCTCAACGCTATTGACCGCATACATCGGTATGTATGATTTAATAAGTTGGTTGCTCGCCCATTGTCTTGAGAACGAGTCTGGTCATTTTTGTTGAAATATGCCCTAGAGGCAATAATAAATTAGTTATTATATTTTTGTTCATGATAATCGCTTATTATTCATGCTATAATTGTATTGATCGGAAACAGCAATACATGTGGATACATAGACAACACCATGTCCCTAGTGAGCCTCTAGTTGACTAGCTCGTTGATCAATAGATGGTTACGGTTTCTGACCATGGACATTGGATGTCATTGATAACGGATCACATCATTGGGAGAATGATGTGATGGACAAGACCCAATCCTAAGCATAGCACAAGATCGTAGTTCGCTTTGCTAAAGCTTTTCTAATGTCAAGTATCTTTCCTTAGACCATGAGATCGCTGTAATTCTTTGACACCGAGTGCTTTGGTGTATCAAACGTCACAACGTGAATCGGGTGACTATAAAGGTGCATCACAGACCAGTGAATTGGGTTGACACGGATCGAGACTGGATTTGTCACTCCGTAGACGGAGAGGTATCTCGGGCCCACCTGTAGGACATCATCATATGTGTACAATGTGACCAAGGGTTGATCGGGATGATGTGTTAACGAATAAAGAGACTTGCTTAACGAGATTGAACAAGGTATCGGTATACCGACGATCGAATCTCTGCAAGTACAATACCGCTAGACAAAGGAATTGTATACGGATCGATTGAGTCCTTGACATCGGTTCATCCGATGAGATCATCGTGGAACATGTGGGAGCCAACATGGGTATCCAGATCCCGTTGGTTATTGACCGAGAACGCCTCGGTCATGTTCTGATGTCTCTGATGATGCAATACCGAGTGGGCCCAGAGATACCTCTCCGCCATACGGAGTGACAAATCCCAGCCTCGATTCGTACCAACCCAATGACACTTTCGGAGATATCTGTAGTGCACCTTTATAGCCACCCAGCCATTGCCAGTGACGCTTGGTACACCCAAAGAATTCCTACGGTATCCGGAGTTGCACAATCTCATGATCTAAGGAAATGATACTTGACATTAGAAAAGCTTTAGCAAACGAACTACACGATCTTGTGCTATGCTTAGGATTGTCTTGTCCATCACATCATTCTCCTAATGATGTGATCCCGTTATCAATGACATCCAATGTCCATGGTCGAAACCATAACCATCTATTGATCAACGAGCTAGTCAACTAGAGGCTCACTAGGGACATGTTGTGGTCTATGTATTCACACATGTATTACGGTTTCCAGTTAATACAATTATAGCATGAACAATAGACAATTATCATGAACAAGGAAATATAATAATAACCATTTTATTATTGCCTCTAGGGCATATTTCCAACAGTCTCCCACTTGCACTAGAGTCAATAATCTAGTTCACATCACTATGTGATTGTAATGAATCCAACACCCATTGGGTTTGATCATATCTCACTTGTGAGAGAGGTTAATAGTCAACGGGTCTGAATCTTTCAGATCCGTGTGTGCTTTACAAATCCCTATGTCATCTCCTATATGCAGCTATCACGCGCCATTTGGAACTATTCCAAATAACAACTCTACTATACTGAATCCGGTTTACTACTCGAGTCATCCCGATTAGTGTCAAAGTTTGCATCGGCGTAACCTCTCTTATTTAACTCTTTTACCACCTCCATAATTGAGAAAATTCCTTAGTCAACTAGTTACTACGGATAACCTTGATCGCTGTCCTGTGATCCATTCTGGATCACACTTGTACCCCTTGAGTGACTCATGGCAAGGCACACTTCAAAGCGGTACACAAGATAGCATACTATGGAGCCTACGTCTAAGCATAGGGACGACCTTCGTCCTTTCTCTCTATTCTGCCGTGGTCAGGTCTTGAGTCTTACTCAATACTCACACCTTATAACACATCCAAGAACTCCTTCTTTGCCGATCTATTTTGAACTCCTTCAAAATCTTGTCATGGTATGTGTTCGTTTGAAAGTACTATTAAGCGATTTTGATCTATCCTTATAGATCTTGATGCTCAATGTTCAAGTAGCTTAATCCAGGTTTTCCATTGAAAACACTTTTCAAATAACCCTATATGCTTTCCAGAAACTCTACATCATTTCTGATCAACAATATGTCAACAACATATACTCATCAGAAATTCTATAGTGCTCCCACTCACTTCTTTGAAAATACAAGTTTCTCATAAACTTTGTATAAACCCAAAATCTTTGATCATCTCATCAAAGTGTACATTCCAACTCTGAGATGCTTACTCCAGTCCTTAGAAGGATTGCTGGAGCTTTGCATACTTGTTAGCATCTTTTAGGATTGACAAACCTTCTGGTTGTATCACATACAACCTTTCCTCAAGAAAACTGCCGAGGAAATAATGTTTTGACATCCTATCGCAAGATTTCATAAATAATGCAAGAATCGCTAATATAATTCCAACAGACTCTTAGCATCGCTCGAAAGTGAGAAAGTCTCATCGTAGTCAACTCCTTGAACTTGTCGGAAACATCTTAGCGACAAGTCGAGCTTTCTTAATGGTGACACATACCATCATTGTCATCCTTCCTCTTAGAATCCATCTGCACTCAACAGCCTTACGACCATCAAGTAGTTCTTCCAAAGTCTACACTTTGTTTTCATACATGGATCCTCTCTCGGATTTTATGGCCTCGAGCCATTCGTCGGAATCCGGGCCCACCATCGCTTCTCCATAGCTCGTAGGTTCATTGTTATCTAGCAATATGACTTCCAAGATAGGATTACGTACCACTCTGAAGTAGTATGCACCCTTGTCGACCTACGAGGTTTGGTAGTGACTTGATCCGAAGTTTCATGGTCACTATCATAAGCTTCCACTTCAATTGGTGTAGGTGCCACAGGAACAACTTCATGTGCCCTGCTACACACTAGTTGAAGTGACGGTTCAATAACCTCATCAAGTCTCCACCATCCTCCCACTCAATTCTTTCGAGAGAAACTTTTCCTCGAGAAAGGACCCGTTTCTAGAAACAATAACTTTTGCTTCCGGATCTGAAATGGGAGGTATACCCAACTGTTTTGGGTGTCCTATGAAGATGCATTTATCCGTTTTGGGTTCGAGCTTATTAGCATGAAACCTTTTTCACATAAGCGTCGCATCCCCAAACTTTCAAGAAACGACAGCTTAGGTTTCTCTAAACCATAGTTCATACGGTGTCGTCTCAACGGAATTGCGTGGTGCCCTATTTAAAGTGAATGCAGTTGTCTCTAATGCCTAACCCATAAACGATAGTGGTAATTCAATAAGAGACATCATGGTATGCACCATATCCAATATGGTGCAGCTATGATGTTCGGACACACCATCATACTATAGTGTTCCAGACGGTATTAGTAGTGAAACAATTTCCACAAGGTCTTAATTGTGTGCCAAACACGTAACCCAGATATTCATCTCTATGATCATATCATAGACATTTTATCCTCTTGTCACGACGATCTTCAGCTTCACTCTGAAATTACTTGAACCTTTCAATAATTCAGACTTGTGTTTCATCAAGTAAATATACTTAGAATCTACTCAAATCATATGTGAAGTAAGAGCATAACGGTATCCACTTCGTGCCTCAGCAATCATTGGACTGCACATAGCAAAATGTATTACTTCCAACAAGTTGGTTTCTTGTTCCATCTTACTGAAAAAGAGGCCTTTCGTTCATCTTGCCCATGTGGTATGATTTGCATGTCTCAAGTGATTCAAAATCAAGTGAGTCCAAACGATCCATCTATATGGAGTTTCTTCATGCATATCTACCAATAGACATGGTTCGCATGTCTCAATCTTTTCAAAAACGAGTGAGTCCAAAGATCCATCAACATGGATCTTCTTCATGCATTTTATACCAATATGACTCAAATGGAAGTGCCACAAGTATGTGGTACTATCATTACTATCTTATATCTTTTGGCATGAACATGTGTATCACTACGATCGGGATTCAATAAACCATTCATTTTAGGTGCAAGACCATTGAAGGTATTATTAAAATAAACAGAGTAACCATTATTCTCCTTAAATGAATAACCGTATTGCGATAAAAATAATCCAATCATGTCTATGCTCAACGCAAACACCAAATAACAATTATTTAGGTTTAACACCAATCTCGATGGTAGAGGGAGCATGCGATGCTTGATCACATCAACCTTGGAAACACTTCCAACATATATCGTCATCTCACCTTTAGCTAGTCTCCGTTTATTCCATAGCTTTTTATTTCAAGTTACTAACACTTAGCAACCGAACCGGTATATAATACCCTGGTGCTACTAGGAGTACTAGTAGAGTACACATTAATATAATGTATATCCAATATACTTCTTTCAACCTTGCCAGCCTTCTCATCTACCAAGTATCTAGGGTGGTTCTGCTTGCGTCTGCTCCCTCATTACGTAAGAACTAAGTCTCGGTTTTGGGTTCAACCTTGGGTTTCTTCACTGAGCAGAATCTGATTTGCCGCTTCATGAAGTATCCCTTCTTGCCCTTGCCCTTCTTGAAACTAGTGGTTTTACTAACCATCAACAATTGATGCTCCTACTCGATTTCTACTTTCATGTGTCAAACGTCATAATTGATCAAGGATTATCATGTCTATCCCTGATATGTTATAGTTCATCACGAAGCTCTAATATCTTGGTGGCAGTGACTATGGAGAACCATCACTATCTCATCTGGAAGATTAACTCTCACTTGATTCAAGTGATTGTAGTACTCAGACAATCTGAGCACATGCTCAACGATTGAGCTTTTCTCCCTTAGTTTGGAGTCTTAAGAAACTTGTCAGAGGTCTCATACCTCTTGACGTGGGCACTAGCCTGAAATCCCAATTTCAGTCCTTGGAACATCTCATATGTTCCGCGACATTTCAAAAATGCCTTTGATGCCTCAATTCTAAACCGTTTAACATTACGCACTGAACTATCACGTAGTCATCAAAACGTGTATGTCAGATGTTCGCAACATCCACAAACGACGTTCGAGGTTCAGCACACCGAGCGGTGCACTAAGGACATAAGCCTTCTGCGTAGCAACAAGGACAATCCTCAGTTTACGGACCTAGTCCGCATAATTGCTATTATCAACTATCAACTAAATTTACTCTAGGAACATATCTAAAACAGTGGAACTAAAGCGTAAGCTACGACATAATTTGCAAAGACCTTTTGACTATGTTCATGATAATTAAGTTCATCTAATCAAATTATTTAATGAACTCCCACTCAGATAGACATCCCTCTAGTCATCTAAGTGATACATGATCCGAGTCAACTAGGCCGTGTCTGATCATCACGTGAGACGGACTAGTCATCGTCGGTGAACATCTTCATGTTGATCGTATCTTCTATACGACTCATGTTCGACCTTTCGGTCTTCCGTGTTCCAAGGCCATGTCTGTACATGCTAGGCTCGTCAAGTCAACCTAAGTGTATTGCGTGTGTAAATCTGGCTTACACCCGTTGTATTCGAACGCTAGAATCTATCACACCCGATCATCACGTGGTGCTTCGAAACAACGAACCTTCGCAACGGTGCACGGTTAGGGGGAACACTTTCTTGAAATTATTGCGAGGGATCATCTTATTTAAGCTACCGTCGTTCTAAGCAAATAAGATGTAAAACATGATAAACATCACATGCAATTAAATAGTGACATGATATGGCCAATATCATTTTGCTCCTTTTGATCTCCATCTTCGGGGCGGCACGATCATCATTGTCACCGGCATGACACCATGATCTCCATCATCGTGTCTTCATGAAGTTGTCTCGCCAACTATTACTTCTACCACTATGGCTAATGGTTTAGCAATAAAGTAAACTAATTACGTGGCGTTACTCATGACACACAGGTCATACAATAAATTAAGACAACTCCTATGGCTCCTGCCGATTGTCATACTCATCGACATGCAAGTCGCGATTCCTATTACAAGAACATGATCAATCTCATACATCACATTCTTTTGGCCATATCACATCACACGGCATATGCTGCAAAAACAAGTTAGACGTCCTCTAATTGTTGTTGCAAGCTTTTACGTGGTTGTTATAGGTTTCTAGCAAGAACGTTTCTTTCCTACGCCAAAACCACAATATGATATGCCAATTACTATTTACCCTTCATAAGGACCCTTTTCATCGAATCCGATCCGACTAAAGTGGGAGAGACAGACACCCGCTAGCCACCTTATGCAACTAGTGCATGTCACTCGGTGGAACCTGTCTCACGTAAGCGTACGTGTAAGGTCGGTCCGGGCCGCTTCATCCCACGATGCCGCCGAATCAAGATAGGACTAGTAACGGCAAGTAAATTGGCAAAATCGACGCCCACAACAACTTGTGTTATACTCGTGCATAGAAACTACACATAGACCTAGCTCATGATGCCACTGTTGGGAAACGTAGCAGAAATTTAAAATTTTCTACGCATCACCAAGATCAATCTATGGAGATTCTAGCAACGAGAGAGAGAGAGAGAGAGAGAGAGAGAGAGAGAGAGAGAGAGAGAGAGAGAGAGAGAGGGAGTGCATCTTCATACCCTTGAAGATCGCTAAGCGGAAGCGTTACAAGAACGCGGTTGATGGAGTCGTACTCGCGGTGATTCAGATCGCGGAAGATCCGATCTAGCGCCAAACGGACGGCGCCTCCGCGTTCAACACACGTACAGCCCGGGGACGTCTCCTCCTTCTTGATCCAGCAAGGGGAGAGGAGAAGTTGAGGGAGAACTCCGACAGCACGATGGCGTGGTGGTGGCGGAGCTCGTGGTTCTCCAGCAGGGCTTCGCCAAGCACTATGGAGGAGGAGGAGGTGTTGGAGGAGGGAGAGGGCTGCGCCAGGAGAGGCACGGCTGCCCTCCCACCCTCCACTATATATAGGGGCAAGGGATAGGTGGAGGCGCCTAGGGTTTCCCTAGGGGCGGCGGCCAGCAGATTGGATCTCCTAGGGAAAATCCTAGGGAGACTTGCCCCCCATGCCAAGCAGGTGGAGGATTGCCTCCCAAGCCAGGTGGAGGCGCCCCACCTCCCCAAGTAATGTGGGAAAGGGTGTGGGGGAGCACCACCCCTTAGTGGGCTGGTTTGCCCCTTCCCCTTTGGCCCATGAGGCCCTCCAACACTTGCCGGGGCTCCCGAAACACCTTTGGGTCATGCTGGCCATAGCTTGGTACCCCCGGAACACTTCCGGACTCCAATACCCTTCATTCAATATATCGATCTTCACCGCGGACCATTCCGAACTCCTCATGACGCCCGGATCTCATCCGGACTCGAACTACCTTCGTAACCACATACCATTTCCCATAACAACTCTAGCGCCACCGAACCTTATGTGTAGACCCTACGGGTTCGGGAACCATGCGAACATGACCGAGACACCTCTCCGCCAATAACCAATAGCGGATCTGGATACTCATATTGGCCCCACATGTTCCACGATGATCTCATCGGATGAACCACGATGTCGGGATTCGATCAATCCCGTATTCAATTCCCTTTGTCAATCGGTATGTTACTTTCCGAGATTCGATCGTCGGTATCCCAATACCTCGCTCAATCTCGCACGGCAAGTCACTTTACTCGTTCCGTAATGCATGATCCCGTGACTAACTACTTAGTCACATTGAGCTCATTATGATGATGCAATACCGAGTGGGCCCAGAGATACCTCTCCGTCATACACGGAGTGACAAATCCAGCCTCAATTCGTACCAACCCAATGACATTTTCGGAGATATCAGTAGTGCACCTTTATAGCCACCCATTCGTTGTGGACGCTTTGGTACACCCAAAGCATTCCTACGGTATCCGGAGTTGCACAATCTCATGGTCAAAGGAAATGATACTTGACATTAGAAAATCTTTAGCAAACGAACTACACGATCTTGTGCTATGCTTAGGATTGTCTTGTCCATCACATCATTCTCCTAATGATGTGATCCCGTTATCAATGACATCCAATGTCCATGGTCGAAACCATAACCATCTATTGATCAACGAGCTAGTCAACTAGAGGCTCACTAGGGACATGTTGTGGTCTATGTATTCACACATGTATTACGATTTCCAGCTAATACAATTATAGCATGAACAATAGACAATTATCATGAACAAGGAAATATAATAATAACCATTTTATTGTTGCCTCTAGGGCATATTTCCAACAATTCTTTCACCCAATGATATAATAAATCATCATCATTATCATCATCATCATATCATTAACAAATTATCATCATAATACATCCTTGTCTTATAACACCTCCTCATGATCATCATTTTCATCAATGAGACATGATATAGCAAGTTGGTCACAAGTCATAATCACAACTCCTCCTCCTCCTCATCAACTCTAATACATTGTAGCATATAATAAGACATTGTATCTAGGACCTACTCCTCTCTCATATGACCTACTACCCTCTCTTAGGTAAAATAGCATAAAAAAAGATAGGCCCCGACTCTCCATTATGGAGAATGGAGATTATCCTATCTCCAATTCTTGCGCTTCGCACAATGTTGCTTCCAAGTAGCTCCCTACGATTGACCATACATTTTTTCCAATCTTTGATTGTCATGTCTTCATCGGTTGTAGAAATCCGGTATGAACAGCAAATATGAAGGAAATATGCCCTAGAGGCAATAATAAAGTTATTATTTATTTCCTTATATCATGATAAATGTTTATTATTCATGCTAGAATTGTATTAACCGGAAACATGATACATGTGTGAATACATAGACAAACATAGTGCCACTAGTATTTCTCTATGATAACCCACAAGTATAGGGGATCAATTGTAGTCTCTTTCGATAAGTAGGAGTGTCGAACCCAACGAGGAGCTAAAGGTAGAACAAATATTCCCTCAAGTTCTAATGACCACCGATACAACTCTACGCACACTTGACGTTCGCTTTACCGGAAACAAGTATGAAACTAAAAGTACTTTGTAGGTGTTGTTGGTAGGTTTGCAAGATAATAAAGAGCGCGTAAATAAAATCTAGGGGCTGTTTAGACAAAGACACGACTAAATTAGTTTTAGTAGAGAGCTTTTTGTTACGAGAAAGTTATTTGTCCCTAGGCAATAGATAACTAGACCGGTAATCATTATTGCAATTTTATTTGAGGGAGAGGCATCAGCTAACATACTTTCTCTACTTGGACCATATGCACTTATGATTGGAACTCTAGCAAGCATCCGCAACTACTAAAGATCATTAAGGTAAAACCCAACCATAGCATTAAAGTATCAAGTCCTATTTATCCCATATGCAAACAACCTACTTACTCGGTCTGCAGGCTTCACACCACGCCACCCACCATAAGCAAATCATGAACATATTGCAAACCCTACAGCGGAATCCCTCACGCTATGCCGACACGAGAGAGCACCATAGGACAACACCAATAATAAAACATGCAACTCAAACCAATCTTGATCATCAAATAACCCATAGGACAAAACAGATCTACTCAAACATCATAGGATAGCCATACATCATTGGGAAATAATATATAGCTCTGAGCACCATGTTTAAGTAGAGATTACAACGGGTAAGAGAGAGGTTACACCATTGCATAGAGGGGGGAAGAGTTGGTGATGATGGCGGTGAAGTTGTTGGTGAAGATTGCGGTGATGATGATGGCCACGGCAGCCTTCCGGCGCCACCGGAAGGGAAGGGGAGAGGGGGCCCCTTCGTCTTCTTCTTCCTTGACCTCTTCCCTAGATGGGAGAAGGTTTTCCCCTCTGGTCCTTGGCCTCCATGGTATGGGAGGGGGCAAGAGCCCCTCCGAGATTGGATATGTCTCTCTGTCTCTCTCTATTTCTGCGTTCTCTTCTGTTGCCCTTTCACCGTTTCTTTTATATCCGGAGATCCGTAACTCCGGTTGGGTTGAATCTTTCACCCAGATTTTTCTCATAAAATTAGATTTCTTGTGGCAAAAGAAGAGCGCCAACAGCCTTACGGGTGCCCACGAGGTCCTGGCGCCCCTGCCTCGTGGCCCCTCGCACCGTCTCGCTGATTTTACTTCCCAAAATCATAAATATTCCAAAATAATTCTCCGTCTGCTTTACCCGTTTGGACTCCGTTTGATATTGGGTTTCTGTGAAACATAAACATGCAACAAACAGGAACTGGCACTGGGCACTGGATCAATATGTTAGTCCCAAAAATAGTATAAAAAGTTGCCAAAAGTATATGAAAGTTGTAGAATATTGACATGAAACAATCAAAAATTATAGATACGACGGAGATGTATCACTCTACAAGACTAGCTTGTTAATCAAAGATGGTTAAGTTTCCTAACCATAGACATGAGTTGTCATTTGATTAACGGGATCACATCATTAGGATAATGATGTGATTGACTTGACCCATTCCGTTAGCTTAGCACTTGATCGTTTAGTATGTTGCTATTGCTTTCTTCATGACTTATACATGTTCCTATGACTATGAGATTATGCAACTCCCGTTTACCGGAGGAACACTTTGTGTGCTACCAAACGTCACAATGTAACTGGGTGATTATAAAGGTGCTCTACAGGTGTCTCTGAAGGTACTTTTTGAGTTGGCGTATTTCGAGATTAGGATTTGTCATTCCGATCATCGGAGAGGTATCTCTGGGCCCACTCGGTAATACACATAACTATAAGCCTTGCAAGCATTGTAACTAATGAGTTAGTTGCGGGATGATGTATTACGGAACGAGTAAAGAGACTTGCTGGTAACGAGATTGAACTAGGTATTGAGATACCGACGATCGAATCTCGGGAAAGTAACATACCGATGACAAAGGGAACAACGTATGTTGTTATGCGGTTTGACCGATAAAGATCTTCGTAGAATATTTAGGAGCCAATATGAGCATCCAGGTTCCGCTATTGGTTATTGACCGGTGACATGTCTCGGTCATGTCTACATAGTTCTCGAACCCGTAGGGTCCGCACTCTTAACGTTCAGTGACGATTTGTATTATGAGTTTATGTGTTTTGATGTACCGAAGGTAGTTCGGAGTCCCGGATGAGATCGGGGACATGACGAGGAGTCTCAAAATGGTCGATACGTAAAGATCTATATATTGGACGACTATATTTGGACATCGGAAAGGTTTCGAGTGATTCGGGTATTTTTCGGAGTACCGGAGAGATGCGGAATTGCCGGGGAGTATATGGGCCTTATTGGGCTTTAGGGAAGAGAGAGGGAGGTTGCGCCCCCAATGCTTAGTCCGAATTGACTAGGGGAGGCGCGCCCTCCTTCCTTCTCTTCTCTTTTCCATTTCCTTCTCTCCTACTCCTAGTACTTGGAAGGGCTCCTAGTTCCACTAGGAAAGGGGAATCTTACTCCCGGTGGGAGTAGGACTCCCTAGGGCGCGCCATAGAGAGGGCCGGCCTCCTCCTCCACTCCTCTATATATGGGAGGGGCACCCTTGAGACACAACAATTGATCATTGATCTCTTAGCCGTTTGCGGTGCCCCCTCCACCATAATCCACCTCGATCATATCGTAGCGGTGCTTAGGCGAAGCCCTGCGTCGGTAGAAACATCATCACCATCACCACGCCGTCGTGTTGACGGAACTCTCCCGTGAAGCTCTGCTGGATCGGAGTTCGCGGGACGTCATCGAGCTAAAAGTGTGCTGAACTCGGAGGTGTCGTACGTTCGGTACATGGATCGGTCGGATCGTGAAGACGTACGACTACATCAACCGTGTTGTGCTAACGCTTCCACTTTCGGTCTAGGAGGGTACGTGGACACACTCTCCCCTCTCGTTGCTATGCATCACCATGATCCTGTGTGTGCGTAGGATTTTTTTTTGAAATTACTACGTTCCCCAACAAAATATGCGTAGGATGACCTGGCCGTAAGTTCATAACATCAAGGCGACCATTCGGAAACATCAGATGAGGCACACAATCCTTTGGGATTTTCTATTGAAAAACATAGTAATAACTTCATAGTTAGCAATGTAGTTGAGTTTTAGAAGAATTTATGCAAAAGACGCACATATGTCGTAATAGTAAAAAATCTTACCATGACATCTCCATGGATGTTACCGTAGTTCAACACGTACACTAGTGGCACGTATTGACCATAATGTGGAGGAGTTTGATAATATATATTGTAATTCTCAAGATCAGTAATAAATGAGATCAGATGATTTTTCTCCTGATAAGTTAATTCTGAGCCATCGGTGTAGTAGGTTCTGTCTACCATCTTCCGCACATTCTTTGAAGAATGAAATAAGCTATCAATGGAAATAAGCTGTCAACTATTTTGAAATAAACAATATAAATTACTTAATAACTATGTTTGAGAAACTCACATGGCGGTAGAATTGGAAGCGTATCAACAAGGACCCAAATGTCCATATTGTCTTGGGCGATGTCTGGATCACCAAGATCCATGGTGACAAGCATACCCTCATGAAAATCATACATCTTGCAAAGTGCTTCCCAATTCAAGCAATCAAAATGGGACACACTCTCGGAATTGTGTAGATTTACATCAAAATCCATACCATGATGGGTCCTTAGGTGAATTATCTTTATTTCGATACTTTCATGATCTTCAAAATCCATCCTCTCCAAGACATAGCGTCTTGCATGGCATGAGATAAGCTAGTCGAATTGTAAAAGACAAAAAATACACGTTGAAGTAGCAGAAGTCGTGCTTAATTACAAAAAAACACTTGTCATCATTGTGTACCATTTCAACATCGAAGGTCTCCCGGAGCTTAATATTGAAGCGCAGACCTTCGTCCAGGTGAGGCCTGTCGCATAGACCCACGTGTCGTCGCCAAGACTGATCGCACTCCCCCAGGGGTTCTTGACTGTCATGTATGGAGCCTCGACAGACTTAAAGTCAACCCGAAATGTCGTTTAATTATCTTTCTAGAAAATCCAGGCCACTCGATATTTCCTATATATTCTAGCACAAGTCATGCCAAAATTCACAAAAAAATCTGGCATGACCTTTGCTAAAAAAGGACATATCGAGCGCCTGAAATTTGCCGGAACGGAAATTAATCAACACTCCGGCAAAACACAGGCCACTCGGAGGTGTTACCTGCAAACATGGCCGACCACTTGGGCAAGCACATATTCACCGCACACGGCTAAGAGATCCAAGGGATCAATTGTTGTGTCTATGGGGTGCCCCCTCCTCCGTATATAAAGGGGGGGGGGAGGAGGAGAGGGCCGGCCTAGGGAGAGGCGCCCAAGGGGGGCAATCCTACTCAAGTAGGTTTGGCCTGTTGGGAACGTTGCATAAAATAAAAAATTCCTACGCTCACCAAGATCCATCTATGAGTTCATCTAGCAACGAGAGAGAGATGCATCTACATACCCTTGTAGATCGCGTGCGAAGCGCTCAAGAGAACGGGGTTGAGGAGTCGTTCTCGTCGTGATCCAAATCACCGGAGATCCTAGCGCCGAACGGACGGCACCTCCGCGCTCAACACACGTGACGGTCAGCGTGACGGCTCCTCCGCCTTGATCCAGCAAGGGGAAGGAGAGGTTGATGAAGATCCAGCAGACGACAACAGTGGTGGTGGATGCAGCAGGTTCTCAGCAGGCTCGCCAAGCAACTACGGAGGAGGAGGAGGTGTAGCAGGGGGAGGGAGGCGCCAAGACTTAGGTGCGGCTGCCCTCCTCCCCCTTTATATAGGCCCCTTGGGGGGCGCCGGCCCCTCTAGATCTCATCTAGATGGGGGGGCGGCAGCCAAGGGGAGGCTTGCCCCCAAGGCAGTGGGCGCCCCACCCCTAGGGTTTCCAACCCTAGGCGCGGGGGGCCCAAGGGGGCGCACCAGCCCACCAGGCTGGTTCCTCCCCACTTCAGCCCACGGGCCCTCCGGGATAGGTGGCCCCACCCGGTGGACCCTGGGACCCTTCCGTGGTCCCAGACAATACCGTGACCCCAAACTCTCCCGATGGCAAAACAGCACTTCCTATATATAATTCCTTACCTCCGGACCATTCCGAACTCCTCGTGACGTCCGAGATCTCATCCGGACTTCAACAACTTTCGGTTTGCTGCATACTCATATTCATACAACCCTAGCGCCACCGAACCTTAAGTGTGTAGACCCTACGGGTTCGGAGACATGCGACATGACCGAGATGGCTCTCCGTCAATAACCAACAGCGGATCTGGATACCCATGTTGGCTCCTACATACACCTCGATGATCTCATCGGATGAACCACGATGTCGAGGATTCAAGCAACCCGTATACTATTCCCTTTGTCGACGGTATGTTACTTGCCCGAGATTCGATCGTCGGTATCCCAATACCTCGCTCAATCTCGCACGCAAGTCACTTTACTGCATCAGAATGCATGATCCCGTGACCAGACACTTGGTCACTTTGAGCTCATTATGATGATGCACTACCGAGTGGGCCCAGTGATACCTCTCCGTAATACGGAGTGACAAATCCAGCCTCGATCCGTGTCAACCCAACATACACTTTCGGAGATACCGTAGTGCACCTTTATAGTCACCCGATTACGCCAGGACGCTTGGTACACCCAAAGCACTCCTACGGTATCCGGAGTTACACGATCTCATGGTCTAACGAAGAGACACTTGACATTGGAAAATCTTTAGCAAAACGAACTACACGATCTTGTGCTATGCTTAGGATTGGGTCTTGTCCATCACATCATTCTCCTAATGATGTGATCCCGTTATCAATGACATCCAATGTCCATAGTCAGGAAACCATGACCATCTATTGATCAACGAGCTAGTCAACTAGAGGCTCACTAGGGACATATTGTAGTCTATGTATTCACACGTGTATTACGATTTCCGGATAATAAAATTATAGCATGAATAAAAGACAATTATCACGAACAAGGGAATATAATAATAATCCTTTTATTATTGCCTCTAGGGCATATTTCCAACAGTATCCCACTTGCACTAGAGTCAATAATCTAGTTACATTGTGATGAATCGAACACCCATAGAGTTCTGGTGTTGATCATGTTTTGCTCGCGGAAGAGGTTGATTGGCCCCGACATTCAGATCCGTATGCACTTTGCAAATTTCTATGTTTCCATCTTGAACATTTTCACGAATGGAGTTGAAGCGACGCTTGATGTGCCTTGTATTTTTGTGAAACCTGGGCTCCTTGGCAAGAGCAATAGCTCCAGTGTTGTCACAGAAGAGTTTGATTGGCCCCGACGCATTGGGTATGACTCCTAGGTCGGTGATGAACTCCTTCACCCAAATTGTTTCATGCGCTGCCTCCGAGGTTGCCATGTACTCCGCTTCACATGTAGATCCCGCCACGACGCTCTGCTTGCAGTTGCACCAGCTTACTGCTCCACCATTCAACATATACACGTATCCGGTTTGTGACTTAGAGTCATCCAGATCTGTGTCAAAGCTAGCGTCGGCGTAACCCTTTACGACGAGCTCTTCGTCACCTCCATAAACGAGAAACATGTCCTTAGTACTTTTCAGGTACTTCAGGATATTCTTGACCGTTGTCCAGTGTTCCTTGCCGGGATTACTTTGGTACCTCCCTACCAAACTTACTGCAAGGTTTACATCAGGTCTGGTACACAGCATGGCATACATAATAGACCCTATGGCTGATGCATAGGGGATGACACTCATCTCTTCTATATCATCTGCCGTGGTCGGACATTGAGCCGAGCTCAATTTCACACCTTGTAATACAGGCAAGAACCCTTTCTTGGACTGATCCATTTTGAACTTCTTCAATATCTTATCAAGGTATGTGCTTTGTGAAAGACCTATGAGGCGCCTCGATCTATCTCTATAGATCTTGATGCCTAATATATAAGCAGCTTCTCCAAGGTCCTTCATTGAAAACTCTTATTCAAGTAGGCCTTAATGTTGTCCAAAAGTTCTATATCATTTCCCATCAAAAGTATGTCATCTACATATAATATGAGAAATGCTACAGAGCTCCCACTCACTTTCTTGTAAACACAGGCTTCTCCATAAGTCTGCATAAACCCAAACGCTTTGATCATCTCATCAAAGCGAATGTTCCAACTCCGAGATGCTTGCACCAGCCCATAAATGGATCGCTGGAGCTTGCACACCTTGTTAGCATTCTTAGGGTCGACAAAACCTTCCGGCTGCATCATATACAGTTCTTCCTTAAGATAGCCGTTAAGGAATGCCGTTTGACGTCCATTTTCCATATCTCATAATCATAGTATGCGGCAATTGCTAACATGATTCGGACAGACTTCAGCTTCGCTACGGGAGAGAAAGTCTCATCGTAGTCAACCCCTTAAACTTGCCGATAACCTTTAGCGACAAGTCGAGCTTTATAGATGGTAACATTACCATCCGCGTCCGTCTTCTTCTTAAAGATCCATTTGTTTTCTATCGCTCGCCGATCATCGGGCAAGTATGTCAAAGTCCATACTTTGTTTTCATACATGGATCCTATCTCGGATTGCATGGCTTCAAGCCATTTGTTGGAATCTGGGCCCGCCATCGCTTCTTCATAGTTCGAAGGTTCACCGTTGTCTAACAACATGATTTCTAGGACAGGGTTGCCATACCACTGGTGTGGAACGTGTCCTTGTGGACCTCGAAGTTCAGTAGTAACTTGATCCAAGTACCTTGATCATCATCATTAATTTCCTCTCCGATGGGTGTAGGCACCACAGAACATTTTCCCGAGCTACACTACTTTCCGGTTCAAGAGGTAGTACTTCATCGACTTCTACTTTCCTCCCACTTACTCCTTTCGAGAGAAACTCTTTTCCGAAAGGATCCGTTCTTAACAACAAAGATCTTGCCTTCGGATCTAAGGTAGAAGGTATACCCAATGGTTTCCTTTGGGGTATCCTATGAAGACGATTTTTCCGACTTGGGTTTGAGCTTTTCAGTTGAAGTTTCTTGACATAAGCATCGCATCCCCAAACTTTTAGAAACGATAGCTTAGGTTTCTTCCCAAACCATAATTCATACGGTGTCGCCTCAATGGATTTAGACGGTGCCCTATTTAAAGTGAATGTAGCTGTCTCTAGAGCGTATCCCCAAAATGATAGCGGTAAATCTGTAAGAGACATCATAGATCGCACCGTATCCAATAGAGTGCGATTACGACGTTCGGACACACCGTTACGCTGAGGTGTTCCAGGCGGCGTGAGTTGTGAAACGATTCCACATTTCCTTAAGTGTGTACCAAATTCGTGACTTAAATATTCTCCTCCACGATCTGATCGTAAGAACTTTATTTTTCGGTCACGTTGATTCTCTACCTCATTCTGAAATTCCTTGAACTTTTCAAAGGTCTCAGACTTGTGTTTCATCAAGTAGACATACCCATATCTACTCAAGTCATCAGTGAGAGTGAGAACATAACGATATCCTCCATGAGCCTCAACGCTCATTGGACCGCACACATCGGTATGTATGATTTCCAATAAGTTGGTTGCTCGCTCCATTGTTCCGGAGAACGGAGTCTTGGTCATTTTTGTTGGAAATATGCCCTAGAGGCAATAATAAATTAGTTATTATTATATTTCCTTGTTCATGATAATCGTTTATTATTCATGCTATAATTGTATTGACCGGAAACAGCAATACATGTGTGGATACATAGACAACACCATGTCCCTAGTGAGCCTCTAGTTGACTAGCTCGTTGATCAATAGATGGTTACGGTTTCCTGACCATGGACATTGGATGTCATTGATAACGGATCACATCATTGGGAGAATGATGTGATGGACAAGACCCAATCCTAAGCATAGCACAAGATCGTAGTAGTTCGTTTGCTAGAGCTTTTCCAATGTCAAGTATCTCTTCCTTAGACCATGAGATCGTGCAATTCCGGATACCGTAGGAGTGCTTTGGTGTATCAAACGTCACAACGAATCGGGTGACTATAAAGGTGCACTACAGGTATCTCCGAAAGTGACCATTGGGTTGACACGGATCGAGATCGGATTTGTCACTCCGTAGACGGAGAGGTATCTCTGGGCCCACTCGGTAGGACATCATCATAATGTGCACAATGTGACCAAGGGGTTGATCACGGATGATGTGTTACGGAACGAGTAAAGAGACTTGCCGTAACGAGATTGAACAAGGTATCGGTATACCGACGATCGAATCTCGGGCAAGTACAATACCGCTAGACAAAGGGAATTGTATACGGATCGATTGAGTCCTTGACATCGTGGTTCATCCGATGAGATCATCGTGGAACATGTGGGAGCCAACATGGGTATCCAGATCCGCTGTTGGTTATTGACCGAGAACGCCTCGGTCATGTCTCGCATGTCTCCCGAACCCGTAGGGTCTACACACTTAAGGTTCGGTGACGCTAGGGTTATATAGGAAGCTTGTATGTGGTTACCGAATGTTGTTCGAGTCCCTGATGAGATCCGGACATCACGAGGAGTTCCGGAATGGTCCGGAGGTAAAGATTTATATATGGGAAGTCCTGTTTTGGTAACCGGAAAAGTTTGGGCGATATCGGTAATGTCTGGGACCACCGGAGGGTCCTGGGTCCACCAAGTGGGGCCACCTGCCCCGAAAGGTTGCGTGGGCCAAGTGTGGGAGGAACCAGCCCCAAGGGGCTGGTGCGCCCACAAGGGGCCCAAGGCGCAAGGATGGGTGGGAGGGCAACCCTAGTCCAGATGGGCCCTAAGGCCCATCTAGTGGGCGCTCCTCTCCCTCCCCTCTTGGCCGCCTCCCTTGATCCCATCTAGGGCTGGCCGCCCCCCTAGGGGGTGGAAACCCTAGAGGGGGCTCAGCCCTCCCCTTCCCCTATATATATGAGGCCCTGGGGGCTGCCCATAACACAGGAGAACCTATCCCTCTTGGTGCAGCCCTGCCTCTCCTCCTCCTCCTCTCCCTTGGTGCTTGGCGAAGCCTGCGGGATTGCCACGCCTCCATCACCACCATGCCGCTGTGCTGCTGCTGGATGGAGTCTTCTCAACCTCTCCTCTCTCCTTGCTGGATCAAGGCATGGGAGACGCCACCGGCTGTACGTGTGTTGAACGCGGAGGTGCCGTCTGCTCGCACTAGGATCTCCGGTGATTTGGATCACGACGAGTACGACTCCTTCAACCCCGTTCTCATGAACGCTTCCGCTTAGCGATCTACAAGGGTATGTAGATGCACTCTCCTTCCCTCGTTGCTAGTTTCTCCATAGATAGATCTTGGTGACACGAGGAAAATTTTGAATTTCTGCCACGCTCCCCAACAAAGGGTATCATGAGCTAGGTCTATTGCGTAGATTCTTTGCACGAGTAGAACACAAAGTAGTTGTGGGCGTTGATGTTGTTCAATATGCTTACCGTTACTAGTCCAATCTTGTTTCGACGGTATTGTGGGATGAAGCGGCCGGACCGACCTTACACGCATTTCGTGAGACAGTTCCACCGGTGACATGCACTTGGTGCATAAGGTGGCTAGCGGTGCCGCCTCTCCACTTTAGTCGGAACGGATTCGATGAAAAGGGTCCTTATGAAGGGTAAATAGCAATTGGCATATCACGTTGTGGTTTTATGAGGTAAGAAACGTTTTGCTAGAAACCCATAGCAGCCACGTAAAACATGCAACAACAATTAGAGGACGCCTAACTTGTTTTTGCAGGTATGCTATGTGATGTGATATGGCCAAGAAGAATGTGATGAATGATATGTGATGTATGAGATTGATCATGTTCTTGTAATAGGATTCACGACTTGCATGTCGATGAATATGACAACCGGCAGGAGCCATAGGAGTTGTCTTTATTTATTGTATGACCTGCGTGTCATTAAACAACGCCATGTAATTACTTTACTTTATTGCTAACCGTAGCCATAGTAGTAGAAGTAATAGTTGGCGAGACAACTTCATGAAGACACGATGATGGAGATCATGATGATGGAGATCATGGTGTCATGCCGTGACAATGATGATCATGGAGCCCCAAGATGGAGATCAAAGGAGCAATATGATATTGGCCATATCATGTCACTACTATATAATTGCATGTGATGTTTATTATGTTTATGCATCTTGTTTACTTAGAACGACGGTAGTAAATAAGATGATCCCTTACAAAATTTCAAGAAGTGTTCTCCCTAACGTGCACCGTTGCTACAGTTCGTCAGCTTCTAAGCACCACGTGTTAATCGGGTGTGATGGATTCTTACGTTCACATACAACGGTGTAAGCAAGATTTACACACGCAGAAACACTTAGGGTTAACTTGACGAGCCTAGCATGTGAAGACATGGCCTCGGAACACGGAGACCGAAAGGTCGAGCATGAGTCGATAGTAGATACGATCAACATGAAGATGTTCACCGATGATGACTAGTCCGTCTCACGTGTTGATCGGACACGGCCTAGTTGATTCGGATCATGTAATCACTTAGATAACCAGAGGGATGTCTATTCGAGTGGGAGTTCATAAGATGAACTTAATTATCATGAACATAGTCAAAAGACCTTTTGCAAATTATGTCGAAGCTCACGCTTTAGTTCCACTGTTTAGATATGATCCTAGAGAAAATATAGTTGAAAGTTGAAAGTAGCGATTATGCGGACGGAGAAAGCTTATGTCCTTAATGCACCGCTCACAGTGCTGAACCCCAAACGTCGTTTGTGGATGTTGCGAACATCGGACATACACGCTTTGATAACTACGTGATAGTTCGGTTAAACGGTTTAGAGTTGAGGCACCAAAGACGTTTTGAACGTCATGAACATATGAGATGTTTCGAGGGCTGAAATTGGGATTTCAGGCTCGTGCCCACGCCAAGAGGTATGAGACCTCCGACGATTTTCTTAGCCTACAAACTAAGGGAGAAAAGCTCAATCGTTGAGTTTGTACTCAGATTGTCCGGTACAACAATCACTTGAATCGAGTGGGAGTTAATCTTCCGGATGAGATAGTGATGTTTCTCCAAAGTCATTGCCACCAAGCTGCTAAGAGCTTCGTGATGAACTATAACATATCAAGGATAGAGATGATGATCCTTGAGATATTCGCGTTGTTTGACATCGCGAAAGTAGAAATCAAGAAGGAGCATCAATTGTTGATGGTTGGTGAAACCACTAGTTTCAAGAAGGGCAAGGGCTAGAAGGGACACTTCATGAAACGGCAAATCAGTTGCTGCTCCAGTGAAGAAACCCAAGGTTGAACCCAAACCCGAGACTAAGTGCTTCTGTAATAAGGGGAATAGTCACTAGAGCGGAATTACCCTAGATACTTGGTAGATAAGAAGGCAGGCAAGGTCGATAGAAGTATATTTGATATACATTATGTTAATGTGTACTTTACTAGTACTCCTAGTAGCACCAGGGTATTAGATATCGGTTCGGTTGCTAAATGTTAGTAACTCGAAATAAAAGCTACGGAATAAAAGGAGACTAGCTAAAGGTGAGCTGACGATATGTGTTGGAATTGTTTCCAAGGTTGATATGATCAAACATCGCACGCTCCTCTACCATCAAGATTAGTATTAAACCAGAATAAGTATCATTTGGTGTTTATGTTGAGCATAGACATGATTGGATTATGTCTATCGCAATACGGTTATTCATTTAAGGAGAATAATGGTTACTCTATTTATTTGAATAATACCTTCATGGTCTTGCACCTAAAAATGGTTTATTGAATCTCGATCGTAGTGATACACATTTTCATGCCAAATGTATAAGATAGTAATGATAGTACCACTTACTTGTGGCACTTGCCATGTAAGTCATATTGGTGTGAACGCATGAAGAAGCTCCATGTTGATGGATCTTTGGACTCACTCGTTTTTGAAAAGTTTGAGACATGCGAACCATGTCTATTGGTGCATACGCATGAAGAAACTCCATGCAGATGGATCGCTTGGACTCACTTGATTTTGAATCACTTGAGATATGCAAATCATACCACATGGGCAAGATGACCGAAAAGCCTCGGTTTCAAAGAAGATGGAACAAGATAGCAACTTGTTGGAAGTAACACATTTTGATGTGTGCAGTCCAATGAGTGCCGAGGCATGCAAAGAATATCGTTATGTTCTTACTTCACGATGATTCGAGTAGATGTTGAGTATATTTACTTGATGAAACACAAGTCTGAATTATTGAATGGTTCAAGTAATTTCAGAGTGAAGTTTAAGATCTTCGTGACAAGAGGATAGAATGTCTATGATATGATCATAGAGATGAATATCTGAGTTACGAGTTTTGGCACACAATTAAGACATAGTGGAAATTGTTTCACAATTAATACCGTCTGGAATACCATAGTGTGATGGTGTGTCCGAACATCATAGTTGCACCCTATTGGATATGGTGCGTACCATGATGTCTCTTATCGAATTACCACTATCGTTCATGGGTTAGGCATTAGAGACAACCGCACTCACTTTAATAGGGCACCACGTAATTCCGTTTGAGACGACACCGTTTGGAGAAACCTAAGTTGTCGTTTCTTAAAAGTTTGGGGCTGCGACGCTTATGTGAAAAGTTTCAGGTTGATAAGCTCGAACCCAAAGCGGAAAAAATGCATCTTCATAGGACACCCAAAACAGTTGGGTATACCTCCTAATTCAGATCCGGAAGCAATAGGGATTGTTTCTTGAATCGGGTCCTTTCTCGAGGAAAAGTTCGTCTCGAAAAGTTGAGTGGGAGGATGGTGGAGACTTGATGAGGTCATTGAACCGTCACTTCAACAAGTGTGTAGCAGGGCACAGGAAGTTGTTCCCGTGGCACCTACACCAATTGAAGTAGAAGCTTATGATAGTGATCATGAAGTTTCAGATCAAGTCACTACCGTACCTCGTGGGGTGACAAGGATGCGTACTACTCGAGTGGTACAGCAATCCTGTCTTGAAGGTCATGTTGCTAGACAACAATGAACCTCGAGCTATGGAGAAGCGATGGTGGGCCCAAATTCCGACAAATGGTTAGAAACCATGAAATCCGAGGAAGGATCCATGTATCATAACAAAGCATGGACTTTGGTGGACTTGCCCGATGATCGGCAAGCCATTGAGATGAATGGATCTTTAAGAAGAAGACGGACGTGGACGGTAATATCACCGTCTATGAAGCTCGACTTGTGGCGAAGAGTTTTTCACAAGTTCAAGGAGTTGACTACGATGAGATTTTCTCATCCGTAGCGATGCTTAAGTCCGTCGGAATCATGTTAGCATAAGCTGCATTTATGAAATCTAGCAGATGGATGTCAAAAACAAGTTTCCTTACCAGTCTTCGTAAGGAAAGGTTGTATGTGATACAATCAGAAAGTTTTGTCGATCCTAAGGATGCTAAAAGGTCTGCTAGCTCTAGCGATCCTTCTAAGGACTGGAGTAAGCATCTCGGAGTTGGAATGTGCACTTTGATGAGATGATCAAAGATTTTTGGTTTATACAAAGTTTATGAGAAACTTGTATTTCCAAAGAAGTGAGTGGGAGCACTATAGAATTTTTGATGAGTATATGTTGTTGACATATGGATGATCAGAAATGATGTAGAATTTCTGGAAAGCATATAGGGTTATTTGAAAGATGTTTTCAATAGAAAACCTGGATTAAGCTATTTGAACATTGAGCATCGAGATCTATAAGGATAGATCAAAATGCTTAATAATACTTTCAAATGAGCACATACCTTGACATGATCTTGAAGGTGTTCAAGATGGATCACCAAAGAAGGAGTTCTTGCCTGAGTTGTAAGGTATGAGGTTAAGAGTTAAAGCTCGACCACGGCAGAAAAGAGAGAAAGGACGAAGGTCGCCCCTATGCTTTAGACGTAGGCTCTATAGTATGCTATCTTGTGTACCGCACCGAAGTGTGCCATGCCATGAGTCACAAGGGTACAAGAATGATCCAGAATGGGGATCATTGGACAGCGGTCAAAATTGTCCTTGGAGTAAATAAGGACATGTTTCTCGATTATGGAGGTGATAAAGAGTTCGGCGTAAAGGGTTACGCCGATGCAAGCTTTAACACCTATCCGAGTGACTCGAGTAGCAAACCGGATACGTATAGTGGAGCAACCATTTGGAATAGATCCAAGTGGAGCGTGGAAGCAGCATTTACAATATGACATAGAGAATTGCGAAGTACACACGGATCTGAAAGGTTCGCACCGCTGACTAAAACCTCTAAAACCTCTCTCACAAGCAAAACATGATCAAACCCCGAACTCATTGAGACTTAATCACATGGTGATGTGAACTAGTTTAAGACACTAGTAAACTCTTTGGATGTTAGTCACATGGCGATGTGACCTATCAGTGTTAATCACATGGCGATGTGAACTAGATTATTGACTCTAGTGCAAGTGGGAGACTGTTGGAAATATGCCCTAGAGGCAATAATAAATTAGTTATTATTATATTTCCTTGTTCATGATAATCGTTTATTATTCATGCTATAATTGTATTGACCGGAAACAGCAATACATGTGTGGATACATAGACAACACCATGTCCCTAGTGAGCCTCTAGTTGACTAGCTCGTTGATCAATAGATGGTTACGGTTTCCTGACCATGGACATTGGATGTCATTGATAACGGGATCACATCATTGGGAGAATGATGTGATGGACAAGACCCAATCCTAAGCATAGCACAAGATCGTGTAGTTCGTTTGCTAGAGCTTTTCCAATGTCAAGTATCTCTTCCTTAGACCATGAGATCGTGCAATTCCGGATACCGTAGGAGTGCTTTGGGTGTATCAAACGTCACAACGTATCGGGTGACTATAAAGGTGCACTACAGGTATCTCCGAAAGTGACCATTGGGTTGACACGGATCGAGATCGGATTTGTCACTCCGTGAGACGGAGAGGTATCTCTGGCCCACTCGGTAGGACATCATCATAATGTGCACAATGTGACCAAGGGGTTGATCACGGGATGATGTGTTACGGAACGAGTAAAGAGACTTGCCGATAACGAGATTGAACAAGGTATCGGTATACCGACGATCGAATCTCGGCAAGTACAATACCGCTAGACAAAGGGAATTGTATACGGATCGATTGAGTCCTTGACATCGTGGTTCATCCGATGAGATCATCGTGGAACATGTGGGAGCCAACATGGGTATCCAGATCCCGCTGTTGGTTATTGACCGAGAACGCCTCGGTCATGTCTCAGATGTCTCCGAACCCGTAGGGTCTACACACTTAAGGTTCGGTGACGCTAGGGTTATATAGGAAGCTTGTATGTGGTTACCGAATGTTGTTCGGAGTCTCGGATGAGATCCCGGACGTCACGAGGAGTTCCGGAATGGTCCGGAGGTAAAGATTTATATATGGGAAGTCCTGTTTTGGTAACCGGAAAAGTTTCGGGCGATATCGGTAATGTACCGGGACCACCGGGAGGGTCCCGGGGGTCCACCAAGTGGGGCCACCTGCCCCAGAAGGTTGCGTGGGCCAAGTGTGGGAGGGAACCAGCCCCAAGGGGGCTGGTGCGCCCCCCACAAGGGGCCCAAGGCGCAAGGATGGGTGGGAGGGGGCAAACCCTAGTCCAGATGGGCCCTAAGGCCCATCTAGTGGGCGCCTCCCTCTCCCTCCCTCTTGGCCGCCTCCTTGATCCCATCTAGGGCTGGCCCCCCCTAGGGGTGGAAACCCTAGAGGGGCTCAGCCTCCCTTCCCTATATATATGAGGCCACTGGGGCTGCCCATAACACAGAGAACCTATCCCTCTTGGTGCAGCCCCGCCTCCCTCCTCCTCCTCTCCCTTGGTGCTTGGCGAAGCCTGCTGGATTGCCACACTCCTCCATCACCACCATGCCGTTGTGCTGCTGCTGGATGGAGTCTTCTCAACCTCTCCTCTCTCCTTGCTGGATCAAGGCATGGGAGACGCCACCGGCTGTACGTGTGTTGAACGCGGAGGTGCCGTCCGCTCGCACTAGGATCTCCGGTGATTTGGATCACGACGAGTACGACTCCTTCAACCCCGTTCTCATGAACGCTTCCGCTTAGCGATCTACAAGGGTATGTAGATGCACTCTCCTTCCCTCGTTGCTAGTTTCTCCATAGATAGATCTTGGTGACACGTAGGAAAATTTTGAATTTCTGCTACGTTCCCCAACAATTTTGCCCATAAGGCATGGTTCGCATGTGTCAAATGATTCATAATCGAGAGACTCTAAAAGTCCATCAGCATGGAGCTTCTTCATGCGCTTGACACCAATGTGACCAAGGCGGCAGTACCACAAGTATGTGGGACTATCGTTATCAACTTTACATCTTTTGGTATTCACACTATGAATATGTGTAATATTACGTTCGAGATTCATTAAGAATAAACCATTGACCATCGGAGCATGACCATAAAACATATCTCTCATATAAATAGAACAACCATTATTCTCAGATTTAAATGAGTAGCCATCTCGTATTAAACGAGATCCTGATACAATGTTCATGCTCAAACTTGGCACTAAATAACAATTATTGAGGTTTAAAACTAATCCCATAGGTAAATGTAGAGGTAGCGTGCCGACGGCGATCACATCGACCTTGGAACCATTCCCGACGCAAGATCGTCACCTCGCCCTTCGCCAGCCTCCGTTAATTCCGCAGCTCCTGCTGTGAGTTACAAATATGAGCAACGACACCGTATCAAATACCGGGAGTTACTACGAGTACTGGTAAGGTACACATCAATTACATGTATATCAAATATACCTTTAGTGTTGCCGGCCTTCTTGTCTGCTAAGTATTTGGGGCAGTTCCGCTTCCATGACCCTTCCCTTTGCAATAAAAGCACTCAGTCTCAGGCTTGGGTCCATTCTTTGACTTCTTCCCGGCAACTGGCTTACCGGGCGCGGAAACATCCTTGTCGTCCTTCTTGAAGTTCTTCTTGCCCTTGCCCTTCTTGAACTTAGTGGTTTTATTGACCATCAACACTTGATGTTCTTTCTTGATTTCTACCTCTGCTGACTTCAGCATTGAAAATACTTTAGGAATGGTTTTCACCATCCCCTGCATATTGTAGTTCATCACAAAGCTCTTGTAGCTCGGTGGGAGCGATCAAGGATTCTGTCAATGATCGCCTCGTCAGGAGGTTAATGTCCAGCTGGGACAGGCGGTTGTGCAACCTGACATTTTGAGTATGTGCTCACCGATGTAACTATTTTCCTCCATCTTACAACTATAGAACTTGTCGGAGACTTCATATCTCTCGACCCGGGCATGAGCTTGGAAAACCATTTTCAGCTCCTCGAACATCTCATATGCTCTGTGTTGCTCAAAACGCTTTTGGAGCACCGGTTCTAAGCTGTAAAGCATGCCGCACTGAACGAGGGAGTAATCATCAGCACGAGACTGCCAAGCGTTCATAACGTCTTGGTTCTCTGGGATGGGTGCTTCACCTAGCGGTGCTTCTAGGACATATTGTTTCTTGGCTGCTATGAGGATGATCCTTAGGTTCCGGACCCAGTCCGAATAGTTGCTGCCATCATCTTTCAGCTTGGTTTTCTCTAGGAACGCGTTGAAGTTCATGGTGACATGAGCGTTGGCCATTTGATCTACAAGACATTTTGCAAAGATTTTAGACTAATGTTCATGATAATTAAGTTCATCTAATCTAATTATATAATGAACTCCCACTCAGATTTGACATCCCTCTAGTCATCTAAGTGTTACATGATCCGAGTCGACTAGGCCGTGTCCGATCATCACGTGAGACGGACTAGTCATCGTCGGTGAACATCTCCATGTTGATCGTATCTTCCATATGACTCATGTTCGACCTTTCGGCGTCTTGTGTTCCGAGGCCATGTCTGTACATGCTAGGCTCATCAAGTTAACCTAAGTGTTTTGCATGTGTAAAACTGTCTTACACCCGTTGTATGTGAACGTAGGAATCTATCACACCCGATCATCACGTGGTGCTTTGAAACGACGAACTTTAGCAACGGTGCACAGTTAGGGAGAACACTTTCTTGAAATTATTATAAGGGATCATCTTATTTACTACCGTCGATCTAAGTAAACAAGATGCATAAACATAATAAACATCACATGCAATTATATAGTAGTGATATGATATGGCCAATATCATATAGCTCCTTTGATCTCCATCTTCGGGGCTCGATGATCATCTTGTCACCGGCATGACACCATGATCTCCATCATCGTGTCTCCATGAAGTTGCTCGCCAACTATTACTTCTACTACTATAGCTAACGGTTTAGCAATAAAGCAAAGTAAATACATGGCGTTGAATCAATGACACGCAGGTCATACAATAATTAAGACAACTCCTATGGCTCCTGCCGGTTGTCATACTCATCGACATGCAAGTCGTGATTCCTATTACAAGAACATGATCTCATACATCACAATATATCATTCATCATTCATCACAACTTTTGGCCATATCACATCACAAGGCAATTGCTGCAAAAACAAGTTAGACGTCCTCTAATTGTTGTTGCATCTTTTACGTGGCTACAATAGGGTTCTAGCAAGAACATTTTCTTACCTACGAAAAAGCCACAACGTGATTTGTCAACTTCTATTTACCCTTCATAAGGACCCTTTTCGTCGAACCCGCTCCAACTAAAGTGGGAGAGACAGACACCCGCTAGCCACCTTATGCAACTAGTGCATGTCACCGGTGGAACCTGTCTCACGTAAGCGCGTGTAAGGTCGGTCCGGCCGCTTCATCCCACAATACTGCTGAAGCAAAATAAGACTAGTAGCGGCAAGAAAGTTGACAACATCTACGCCCACAACAAATTGTGTTCTACTCGTGCAATAGAGAACTACGATAGACCTAGCTCATGATGCCACTGTTGGGGAACGTTGCATAAAATAAAAATTTCCTCGTTCACCAAGATCCATCTATGAGTTCATCTAGCAACGAGAGAGAGATGCATCTACATACCCTTGTAGATCGCGGTGGAAGCGTTCAAGAGAACGGGGTTGAGGAGTCGTTCTCGCCGTGATCCAAATCACCGGAGATCCTAGCGCCGAACGGACGGCACCTCCGCGTTCAACACACGTGACGGTCAGCGTGACGCCTCCTCCGTCTTGATCCAGCAAGGGGAAGGAGAGGTTGATGAAGATCCATGAGCACGACGGCGTGGTGGTGGATGCAGCAGGGCTCGGCAGGCTTCGCCAAGCAACTACGGAGGAGGAGGAGGTGTAGCAGGGGAGGGAGGCGCCAAGACTTAGGTGCGGCTGCCTCCCTCCCCTTTATATAGGCCCCTGGGGCGCCGCCCCTCTAGATCTCATCTAGATGGGGGCGGCCAGGGGAGGCTTGCTCCCCAAGGCAAGTGGGGCGCCCCCACCCCTAGGGTTTCCAACCCTAGGCGCAGAGGGGCCCAGGGGCACCAGCCCACCATGGGCAGGTTCCTCCCACTTCAGCCCACGGGCCCTCCGGGATAGGTGGCCCCACCGGTGGACCTCGGGACCCTTCCGGTGGTCCCAGACAATACCGGTGACCCCAAAACTCTCCCGATGGCGAAACAGCACTTCCTATATATAATTCTTTACCTCTGACAATTCCGGAACTCCTCGTGACGTCCGGATCTCATCCGGACTCAACAACTTTCGGTTTGCTGCATACTCATATTCATACAACCCTAGCGCCACCGAACCTTAAGTGTGTAGACCCTACGGGTTCGGGAGACATGCGAACATGACCGAGACGGCTCTCCGGTCAATAACCAACAGCGGATCTGGATACCCATGTTGGCTCCCACATACTCCTCGATGATCTCATCGGATGAACCACGATGTCGAGGATTCAAGCAACCCGTATACTATTCCCTTTGTCGACGGTATGTTACTTGCCCGAGATTCGATCGTCGGTATCCCAATACCTCGCTCAATCTCGTTACCGCAAGTCACTTTACTCGCATCAGTAATGCATGATCCCGTGACGGACACTTGGTCACTTTGAGCTCATTATGATGATGCACTACCGAGTGGGCCCAGGATACCTCTCCGTGTCTGGGAGTGACAAATCCTATCTCGATCCGTGTCAACCCAATGACACTTTCGGAGATACCATAGTGCACCTTTATAGTCACCCGATTCGTTGTGACGCTTGGCACACCCAAAGCACTCCTACGGTATCCGGGAGTTACACGATCTCATGGTCTAAGGAAGAGATACTTGACATTGGAAAAGCTCTAGCAAAACGAACTACACGATCTTGTGCTATGCTTAGGATTGGGTCTTGTCCATCACAACATTCTCCTAATGATGTGATCCCGTTATCAATGACATCCAATGTCCATAGTCAGGAAACCATGACCATCTATTGATCAATGAGCTAGTCAACTAGAGGCTCACTAGGGACATATTGTAGTCTATGTATTCACACGTGTATTACGATTTCCGGATAATACAATTATAGCATGAATAAAAGACAATTATCACGAACAAGGAAATATAATAATAATCCTTTTATTATTGCCTCTAGGGCATATTTCCAACAGGCCCCCCTTTCCTATTCCAAGTAGGAGAAGGGGGAAGGAGGAGGTGGAGAGAAGGAAGGAGAAGGGGGGCCGCCGCCCCCTTCCCAATTCGGATTGGGGCAAGGGGGGCCGCGCGCCACCTCCTGGCCTCCCTCTCTCCTTTCCAATAAGGCCCATAAGGCCCAATAGCTTCCTGGGGGGGGGTTCGGTAACCCCGGTACTCCGATAAATGTCCGAAACCTCCCGGAACCATTCCGGTGTCCAAACATAGTCGTCCAATATATCGATCTTTACATCTCGACCATTTTGAGACTCCTCGTCATTCTGTGATCACTTCCGGGACTCCGAACTACCTTCGGTACATCAAAACACATAAACTCATAATATAACCGTCATCGAACTTTAAGCGTGCGGACCCTACGGGTTCGAGAACTATGTAGACATGACCGAGACACGTCTCCGGTCAATAACCAATAGCGGAACCTGGATGCTCATATTGGCTCCCACATATTGTACGAAGATCTTTATCGGTCAAACCGCATAACAACATATGTTGTTCCTTTTGTCATCGGTATGTTACTTGCCCGAGATTCGATCGTCGGTATCTCAATACCTAGTTCAATCTCGTTACCGGCAAGTCTCTTTACTCGTTCCATAATACATCATCCCGCAACTAAATTATTAGTTGCAATGCTTGCAAGGCTTAAGTGATGTGCATTACCGAGTGGGCCCAGAGATACCTCTCCGACAATCGAAGTGACCAATCCTAATCTCAAATATCGCCAACCCAACAAGTACCTTCGAGACACACCAGAGACCACCTTTATAATCACCCAGTTACGTTGTGACGTTTGGTAGCACACAAAGTGTTCCTCCGGTAAATGGGAGTTGCATAATCTCACAGTCATAGGAACATGTATAAGTCATGAAGAAAGCAATAGCAACGTACTAAACGATCAAGTGCTAAGCTAACGGAATGGGCCAAGTCAGTCACATCATTCTCCTAATGATGTGATCCCGTTAATTAAATGAAAACTCATGTCTATGGTTAGGAAACATAACCATCTTCGATTAACAAGCTAGTCAAGTAGAGGCATACTAGTGACACTCTGTTTGTCTATGTGTTCACACATGTATCATGTTTCAGGTTAATACAATTCTAGCATGAATAATAAACATTTGTCATGATATAAGGAAATAAATAATAACTTTATTATTGCCTCTAGGGCATATTTCCTTCAGTCTCCCACTTGCACTAGAGTCAATAATCTAGATTACACGGTAATGATTCTAACACCCATGGAGTCTTGGTGCTGATCATGTTTTGCTCGTGGAAGAGGCTTAGTCAACGGGTCTGCAACCTTCAGATCCGTATGTATCTTGCAAATCTCTATTTCTCCCACCTGGACTTGATCCCGGATGGAGTTGAAGCGTCTCTTGATGTGCTTGGTTCTGTTGTGAAATCTGGATTCCTTTGCCAAAGCAATTGCACCAGTATTGTCACAAAAGATTTTCATTGGACCCGATGCACTAGGTATGACACCTAGATCGGATATGATCTCCTTCATCCAGAATCCTTCATTTGCTGCTTCCGAAGCAGCTATGTACTCCGCTTCACATGTGGATCCCGCTACAACGCTTTGTTTAGAACTGCACCAACTGACAGCTCCACCGTTTAATATAAACACGTATCCGGTTTGCGATTTAGAATCGTCCGGATCAGTGTCAAAGCTTGCATCGACGTAACCATTTACGACGAGCTCTTTGTCACCTCCATAAACGAGAAACATATCCTTAGTCCTTCTCAAGTATTTCAGGATGTTCTTGACCGCTGTCCAGTGATCCACTCCTGGATTACTTTGGTACCTCCCTGCTAAACTAATAGCAAGGCACACATCAGGTCTGGTACACAACATTGCATACATGATAGAGCCTATGGCTGAAGCATAGGAACATCTTTCATTTTCTCTATCTTCTTCAGTGGTCGGGCATTGAGTCTTACTCAACTTCACACCTTGTAACACAGGCAAGAACCCTTTCTTTGCTTGATCCATTTTGAACTTCTTCAAAACTTTGTCAAGGTATGTGCTTTGTGGAAGTCCAATTAAGCGTCTTGATCTATCTCTATAGATCTTGATGCCCAATATATAAGCAGCTTCACCGAGGTCCTTCATAGAAAAACTCTTATTCAAATATCCTTTTATGCTATCCAGAAATTCTATATCATTTCCAATCAACAATATGTCATCCACATATAATATTAGAAATGCTACAGAGCTCCCACTCACTTTCTTGTAAATACAGGCTTCTCCAAAAGTCTGTATAAAACCATATGCTTTGATCACACTATCAAAATGTTTATTCCAACTACGAGAGGCTTGCAACAGTCCATAAATGGATCGCTGGAGCTTGCAAACTTTGTTAGTTCCATTTGGATCGACAAAACCTTCCGGTTGCATCATATACAACTCTTCTTCCAGAAATCCATTCAGGAATGCAGTTTTGACATCCATTTGCCAAATTTCATAATCATAAAATGCGGCAATTGCTAACATGATTCGGACAGACTTAAGCATCGCTACGGGTGAGAAGGTCTCATCGTAGTCAATCCCTTGAACTTGTCGAAAACCTTTTGCAACAAGTCGAGCTTTATAGACAGTAACATTACCGTCAGCATCAGTCTTCTTCTTGAAGATCCATTTATTCTCGATGGCTTGCCGATCATCGGGCAAGTCAACCAAAGTCCATACTTTCTTCTCATACATGGATCCCATCTCAGATTTCATGGCCTCAAGCCATTTTGCGGAATCTGGGCTCACCATTGCTTCTTCATAGTTCGTAGGTTCGTCATGATCTAGTAACATAACCTCCAGAACAGGATTACCGTACCACTCTGGTGCGGATCTTACTCTGGTTAACCTACGAGGTTCAGTAATAACTTGATATGAAGTTTCATGATCATCTCATTAACTTCCTCACTAATTGGTGTAGACGTCACAGGAACCGGTTTCTGTGATGAACTATTTTCCAATAAGGGAGCAGGTACTGTTACCTCATCAAGTTCTACTTTCCTCCCACTCACTTATTTTGAGAGAAACTCCTTCTCTAGAAAGGATCCATTCTTAGTAATGAATGTCTTGCCTTCGGATTTGTGATAGAAGGCGTACCCAACAGTTTCCTTTGGGTATCCTATGAAGACACATTTCTCCGATTTGGGTTCGAGCTTATCAGGTTGAAGCTTTTTCACATAAGCATCGCAGCCCCAAACTTTAAGAAACGACAACTTTGGTTTCTTGCCAAACCACAGTTCATAAGGCATCGTCTCAACGGATTTTGATGGTGCCCTATTTAATGTGAATGTGGCCGTCTCTAAAGCATAACCCCAAAACGATAGTGGTAAATCAGTAAGAGACATCATAGATCGCACCATATCTAGTAAAGTACGATTACGATGTTCGGACACACCATTACGTTGTGGTGTTCCGGGTGGCGTGAGTTGCGAAACTATTCCGCATTGTTTCAAATGTAGACCAAACTCGTAACTCAAATATTCTCCTCCATGATCAGATCATAGAAACTTTATTTTCTTGTTACGATGTTCAACTTCACTTTGAAATTCTTTGAACTTTTCAAATGTTTCAGACTTATGTTTCATTAAGTAGATATACCCATACCTGCTTAAATCATCTGTGAAGGTGAGAAAATAACGATACCCGCGAGCCTCAACATTCATTGGACCACATACATCAATGATTGAAGAATTCTATCAATGACGTTATCATCCGGAAGATTAACTCCCAGTTGAATCAAGTGATTGTTATACCCAAATATTCTGAGTATATGCTCACTGGCAGAACTATTCTCTTCCATATTGCAGCTGTAGAACTTATTGGAGACTTCATATCTCTCAATCCGGGCATTTGATTGAAATATTAACTTCAACTCCTGGAACATCTCATATGCTCCATGACATTCAAAACGTCGTTGAAGTCCCGGTTCTAAGCCGTAAAGCATGGCACACTGAACTATCGAGTAGTCATCAGCTTTGCTCTGCCAGACGTTCATAACATCTGGTGTTGCTCCTGCAGCAGGTTTGGCACCTAGCGATGCTTCCAGGACGTAATTCTTCTTTGCAGCAATAAGGATAATCCTCAAGTTACGGACCCAGTCCGTGTAATTTCTACCATCATCTTTCAACTTTGCTTTCTCAAGGAACGCATTAAAATTCAACGGAACAACAACACGAGCCATCTATCTACAACAAACATAGACATGCAAAATACTATCAGGTACTAAGTTCATGATAAATTTAAGTTTAATTAATCATATTACTTAAGAACTCCCACTTAGATAGAGATCCCTCTAATCATCTAAGTGACCACGTGATCCAAATCAACTAAACCATAACCGATCATCACGTGAAATGGAGTAGTTTTCAATGGTGAACATCACTATGTTGATCATATCTACTATATGATTCATGCTCGACCTTTCGGTCTCAGTGTTCTGAGGCCATATCTGCATATGCTAGGCTCGTCAAGTTTAACCTGAGTATTCTGCGTGTGCAAAACTGGCTTGCACCCGTTGTAGATGGACGTAGAGCTTATCACACCCGATCATCACGTGGTGCCTGGGCACGACGAACTTTGGCGATGGTGCATACTCAGGGAGAACACTTTTATCTTGAAATTTAGTGAGAGATCATCTTATAATGCTACCGTCAATCAAAGCAAGATAAGATGCATAAAAGATAAACATCACATGCAATCAATATAAGTGATATGATATGGCCATCATCATCTTGTGCTTGTGATCTCCATCTCTGAAGCACCGTCATGATCACCATCGTCACCGGCGCGACACCTTGATCTCCATCGTAGCATCGTTGTCGTCTCACCAACTATTGCTTCTACGACTATCGCTACGGCTTAGTGATAAAGTAAAGCAATTACAGGGCGATTGCATTGCATACAATAAAGCGACAACCATATGGCTCTCGCCAGATTGCCGATAACTTCGGTTACAAAACATGATCATCTCATACAATAAAATATAGCATCATGCCTTGACCATATCGCATCACAACATGCCCTGCAAAAACAAGTTAGACGTCCTCTACTTTGTTGTTGCAAGTTTTACGTGGCTGTTACGGGCTGAGCAAGAACCATTCTTACCTATGCATCAAAACCACAATGATAGTTCATCAAGTTAGTGTTGTTTTAACCTAGGGGAGAGGCGCGCCAAAGGGGGGGGGGCAATCCTACTCCAAGTAGGTTTGGCCCCCCTTTCCTATTCCAAGTAGGAGAAGGGGGAAGGAGGAGGTGGAGAGAAGGAAGGAGAAGGGGGGCCGCCGCCCCCTTCCCTTTCCCAATTCGGATTGGGGAAAGGGGGGCCACGCGGCACCTCCTGGCCTCCCTCTCCCCTTTCCACTAAGGCCCATAAGTCCCAATAGCTTCCCGGGGGTTCCGGTAACCCCCGGTACTCCGATAAATGTAGGAAACCTCCCAGAACCATTCCGGTGTCCAAACATAGTCATCCAATATATCGATCTTTACGTCTCGACCATTTCGAGACACCTCGTCATGTCCATGATCGCTTCCGGGACTCCGAACTACCTTCGGTACATCAAAACACATAAACTCATAATATAACTGTCATCGAACTTTAAGCGTGCGGACCCTACAGGTTCGAGAACTATGTAGACATGACCGAGAAACGTCTCTGGTCAATAACCAATAGCGGAACCTGGATGCTCATATTGGCTCCCACATATTCTACGAAGATCTTTATCGGTCAAACCGCATAACAACATACGGTGTTCCCTTTGTCATCGGTATGTTACTTGCCCGAGATTCGATCGTCGGTATCTCAATACCTAGTTCAATCTCGTTACCGGCAAGTCTCTTTACTCATTCCGTAATACATCATCCCGCAACTAACTTATTAGTTACAATGCTTGCAAGGCTTAAGTGATGTGCATTACCGAGTGGGCCCAGAGATACCTCTCCGACAATCGGAGTGACAAATCCTAATCTTGAAATACGCCAACCCAACAAGTACCTTTGGAGACACCTGTAGAGCACCTTTATAATCACCCAGTTACGTTGTGATGTTTGGTAGCACACAAAGTGTTCCTCCGGTAAACGGGAGTTGCATAATCTCATAGTCATAGGAACATGTATAAGTCATGAAGAAATCAATAGCAACATACTAAACGATCAAGTGTTGAGCTAACAGAATGGGTCAAGTCAATCACATCATTCTCCTAATGATGTGATCCCGTTAATCAAATGACAACTCATGTCTATGGTTAGGAAACATAACCATCTTCGATTAACAAGCTAGTCAAGTAGATGCATACTAGTGGCACTCTGTTTGTCTATGTATTCACACATGTATTATGTTTCCGGTTAATACAATTCTAGCATGAATAATAAACATTTATCATGATATAAGGAAATAAATAATAACTTTATTATTGCCTCTAGGGCATATTTCCTTCATTCTGTTGGGAAACGTAGTAGAAAACAAAAAAAATTGCCCCACGATCACCCATGAACAATATGAAGATGCATAACGGGTTGTGATCAACGATCATTACCGACTCCAGGAGTGCAACGGAAGTAGAAGAGTCGGTGTAGATCGTACTTGAAGTCCCTCGAACGTCGATGACGATCCCGCGAACCGCCCACGAACGATCCCTCGAACGGAATAACGAAAGCACGACCTCTCTACTTGGTTGCAAGTTTACGGTCTTCACGATCCGGCAGCGCTTCGCCGTCCAAAGCTAATCGTCGTCGGAGAATTAGAGGGAGGATATTAGAACCACATGGGGCTTCTAGTTATGAGGATTGGAGGTGGCTAGGGCTCGCTCTAATTAGTCAACTAGGACCAACTAGAACGTGCACTAGATCAACTAGAGGAGGCTGCAAAACTTGTGTATCCATAGAGTGAAAATCCTCTAGTATATATAGGTTAGAGGGGAGGGAGAGGGCAGCGACCAAAGGGGAAGGAGCCCCCTTGGTGCGCCAGCTTTGGGGGGGGAGTCTTTGTGACGCCCCCGATTTAATCGTACACTAATCATGCACGCAAATGTGTACGATCAAGATCAGGGACTCACGGGAAGATATCACAACACAACTCTACAAATAAGATAAGTCATACAAGCATCATAATACAAGCCAGGGGCCTCGAGGGCTCGAATACAAGTGCTCGATCATAGACGCAGTCGGTAGAAGCAACAATATCTGAGTACGGACATAAGTTAAACAAGTTTGCCTTAAGAAGGCTAGCACAAACCGGGATACAGATCGAAGAGGAGCAGGCCTCTGCTCGATCCTCCTAGCTACTCCTGGTCGTCGCCGCCGGGCTGCACGTAGTAGTAGGCACCTCCAGTAGTAGTCGTCATAGGCGGTGGCGTCTGCTCCCGGGCTCCATCGTCTGCTGCAGCAATCGAGTAGAGGTAGGGGAAAAGGGTAACAAGGCAACCGTGAGTACTCACCCAAAGTACTGCAAGCAAGGAGCTACACTACATATGCATGGATATATGTGTAAAGGGCCATATCGGTGGACCGAATGCAGAATGCCGTAATAAGAGGGGATAGCTAGTCTTAACGAAGACTACGCTTCGTCACCGTCTTGCAATGTGTAGAAGAGGACGATCTGAAGTCCTCCAAGTAACATCACATAGCAATAATCCTACCCAGCGATCCCTCCTCATATCCCCGAGAGAGAGCGACCACCGTTGTATCCGCACTTGGAAGGGTGTGTTTTATCAAGTATCCGGTTCTAGTTGTCATAAGCTCAAGGTACAACTCCAAGTCGTCCCTGTTACCAAAGATCACGGCTATTCAATAGATTAACTTCCTGCAGGGTGCACCATCTTACCCAAAGACGCTTGATCCCATTTGGCCGACACACTTTCTGGGTCATGCCCGCCGCGGAAGATCAACACGCCGCAGCCCCACCTAGGCACAACAGAGAGGCCAACACGCCGGTCTAAACCTAAGCGCGCAGGGTCAGGCCCATCGCCTGAGCACACGCAGACGCTATGTCGTGCTGCCGAAGCGCAGACCTAGCCTAGTGGCGTTCCAGTCCAATCCGCCAGCGCCGCCGCCGTCCGACGTCTGAAGTGCTTGGTGATACCACGGCGGGATACCCATAACTACTCCCGCGTAGATGGTTAGTGCGTATAAGCTCGTAGCCAACTCAGATCAAATACCAAGACCTCGTTAAGCGTGTTAAGTAACCGCGAACGCCAACAGGCCAGGCCCACCTCTCTCTAGGCGGTCTCAACCTGCCTGCCGCTCCGCCTCAAAGATCCACTCGCGGGTGCTCCATCACCGACCCGACTTTAGTCTCCACATGTATCATGTATAAAGTATATAGTATATACCGTGATCAACTCCCGAATGATCACGGCCCGATAGTATAGCACGCGCATTTGACAAGAATGTAGGGCCACAGATGAAAGTACTAGCATCCTATACTAAGCATATAGGATTGCGGTAAGGTAACAATGAAGTAACAAGGACAAAGCTATGCAGCAGATAGGAGTATCCAAAGCGGTAATATGTTACACTACTCTAATGCAAGCGATGTAGAGAAGAGTAGGCGATATCCGGTGATCAAGGGGGGCTTGCCTGGTTGCTCGGCAAGTGAGAGGGTCACAACACCGTAGTCGAACTGGGCAGCAGCAGCGTCGGTCTCGTAGTCTACCAGAGAGAAGAGGGGGGAAGAAACAATGAATACCAAGTAAACAGATGCATATCGATGCATGACATGTCAAGTAGCGATGCTAGGCGTGCCCTAACGTGGTATGAGGTGGTACTGGTTAAGGGGGGAAACATCCGGGAAAGTATTCCCGGTGTTTCGTGTTTTCGGGCAAAGGAGCCGGAGAGGGAAAGTTGCAGGTTCGATAGGTTAGGGGTGTGTGGCGGACGAACGGACTGCGTATCCGGATTCGTCTCGTCGTTCTCAGCAACTTTCATGTTGAAAATATTTTAATCCGAGTTACGGATTAAAAGATATGATTTTCTAAAGATTTTATTACTTTCTGGAATTTAATTAATTAATTAATTAATTCGAAAAATGGAATTATGAATTCAGCATGATGTCATGCTGACGTCAGCAGTCAACAGGGTTGACTAGGTCAACCCTGACATGTGGGTCCCGTTCGTCACACACTGTTAACTAATTATCTTAGTTAAGTTTAATTAACAGTAGTTAATTAGGTTAATTAGTCATTAGGTTTAATTAATCAGGACTAATTAAATTAATTATTTACTTACTTAATTAATTAATTAATTAATTGATTGATTAATTTTATTCATTTTTATTTTTATTAATTATATTTATCCAATTTCATTTCCCTTTTTCTTTTATTTTAAAAACGTCCTGTGGGGGTGGGGCCCCCATGTCATAAGCGGGGTGTGCCGGTCACCCAATGACCGAGCCAACAGAGGCGGTGGGGCCTGGCCCACGATCGATGTGGCGTGGCCGGGTCGGCCACGTCGGCGGCGCGTTGGGGGAGCCCGGTGGCGTCCTTGCGGAGGGGCGCCGGATCTCGCCGAAATGTCGTCCGGCGCCAAAAGGGCCGGTGGAGTGCGTTCGGAGGTGGGGAGGACGGCGCGTCAATGGTGGCGATGGCGCGGCGGACTCGGCCGAATCGGCGCCGCGAGCGGCGGAGGCGGCGGGTGGTTCGGGCCCGACGGAGCGCGCCACGGGGGCGGGGTGCTTATGGCACGCCGAGCACCACGGGCTCGGCCCGTGACCATTTAGTCACCGGGGCGCCAGCGACGAGTTCCTCGACGCGGGGCGTTAGTCTGTGGCGGCTCGCGGGCCGAGGCTCGGGCGAGGAGGAGGAGAAGGAGGCCGGAGCACGTTCCGTGCTCCGTGGCGGGAGGAAAGGGAGAGGAGGGCGGTCTGCGGCCGAGCGGTGGACGGGAGGCGCGGTGGCGCCGGGATGGGGACGAGGGGAGAGGGGGATCCACGGGGGAGGGGGAAGCTCACGAGGGCGCAGGTCTCGAAAGCTGCTTTCAAGCGGTCGGGGCGGCCGTGAGGAGGAGGGCGGGAGGCGCCGGGCGGCGCGGTGCGGATCCGCGAGGTGGTCGTCGGGGGCGGGGTCGGCCCCGAGACGACGAGGGGGCCTTGCGCGGCCGGTCGGGGAGGAGGGGAGGGGGTGAGGACGGGGCGGCGAGTCGCCGGGGGGGGGGGACGGGATCGGGCGGAGCCGATCCAGATCGGCGCGGGGAGGGAGGAGGAGGGGATCGGGGGGGCGAATGGGTGGCTAGGGTTTTCCACCGACGGGGGGGGAGGTGGATAAGGGAGTGGGGGTTGGGCCGGGCCAGGGGGGCTGGCCGGCTGGGCCAGGTGGGCTTGGCCCAATTGGGCCAGTCGGGGGGGTTCTCCCCTCTCCCATTTCTGTTTTATTTTGCTTTTCTTATTTTTTTCTTTTCTGTTTTAGTTTATTTAAAATATTTAGACCCTTTACAAAAATGTGTGCACCCCACCATAATTAACTTTGTAATATTTGACAACCCCCGAACATTTTAGTTTTAATTTTTGAAAACTTTTATTTCTTTGCCTATGTTTTCAATTTGAATTTGACCCGGGTTTGAATCAACGTGAGTTTAATCACAGAAACCGAGGTGACGTGGCATCATTAGCAGGGATTACTGTAGCTTAATTATCCGGGTGTTACAAATCTCCTCCACTACAAGAAATCTCGTCCCAAGATTTAGGAGGTAGAAGGAAAGAGTGCGGGGTATTCATCTCAAAGACGATCCTCGCGTTCCCAGGTGGCTTCGTCTTCAGAGTGATTTGACCACTGGACTTTGAGGAACTTGATCGCCTTCTGACGTGTGCGGCGTTCATCTTGGTCGAGAATGCGGACGGATGCTCTTTATAGGAGAGGTCTGTTGCAATTCGAGCACTTCATGGTCCATCGCTCGGATTGGGTCCTTGAAGCGGCGTCGGAGTTGTGACACGTGGAACACATCGTGAACTCCGTGAAAGGTTCGACGGAAGCTCCAATTGATATGCCACTTTTCCACGCCTTTCGAGAATAGTGAATGGGCCAATATAGCGAGGAGCTAGCTTGCCCTTGATCCCGGCGGTGAGCACCCTTCATTGGTGTAACGCGAAGATAGGCCTTTTCGCCAAAGTTGATAGACCATGTCTTTGTGATGACGGTCATAATTACTCTTTTAGCGAGACCGAGCGGTCTTGAGATTCTCGCGAATAATGCGGACTTGTTCTTGGCATGTTGGATAATATCCGGACCAAGAGTGGGCGTTCCCGCTTTCGACCAGTTCGAGGGGTTCGCACTTTCGTCCATATAACACCTCGAAGGGGCCATCTTCGAGACTAGCTTGATAGCTATTATTATAAGAGAACTCAGCATACGGAGAGATTCCTCCCATTTCTTGCGAAGGAAGCGACACAAGCTCAAGCATGTCTTGAGAATTTGGTTGACACGTTCAACTTGCCCTTGAGATCATGGATGAAACGCAGATCTTGAAAGATAAATGAGTTCCCATAGCTTCTTGAAAACTTGCCCGAATCTTGAAGTGAATAAGCTGCCACGGTCCGAGCTGATAACCAAAGGAATACCGTGAAGTGAAACAATTACGGACATATAGAGAGTTGCAAGCTGGCTAGCGGATCGTTTCTTTGACCGCCGGAAAATGAGCAACTTTAGAAAGCCGGTCAATGACGACAAGAATAGCATCATTACCTTTCTGCGATTTAGGAAACCCAAAGGACTAAGTCCATTTCAACATGGTCCCATTCCCATTCGGAATAGAGATAGGTTGCGAGTTCCAAGAGGCCTTTGATGCTCGCTTTGATACGACGGCAAGCGTCACACTCAAAGAACATAGCGAGCAATGTCTTGCTTCATATTAGACCACCGAATCTCGGCGAATGTCTTGATACATCTTTGTACTACCAGGATGGATACATAGAGGCGTATCATGAGCTTCTTTCATAACCTTCTGAGTCATATTCAGGTTTTCCTTCTTACACGGCACCACTAGGCGGCCTTTGAAGTACAAGGCGCCATCATCAGCAATAGAGAAGAATGAGGGATTTCCTTCTTTGAGGTCTTGCTTAATCTTGTAGACTTGAGTCAAATCCTGCATTGTCTTTATGGTGCCCACGAGATCGGGTTCAACAGCCAGGTATAGAGGGAACCCAGGAAACAACACGGAGATTCATCTTGCGGAACTCCGGAGGAGGGGAGCGAAGTGCACCGGAGGAACAATATGGAGGTTCAGCTTTCTGAATTCTTCAACAAGTGGGGCTGAACTTTGTGAACTCAAGGTGGTTGCAGAAGACTTGCGCTCAAGGCATCACCGTTACATTAGCCTTGCTCGGCGTATAGGAAATACCCAAATCAAAGTCTACCACGCTCCATCCATCTCTGGCGGCGGAGGTTCAGGTCTGGCTGAGTAAACAGATACTTCAGACTTTGGTGGTCAGTGAATATCTCGCAACGATTACCGAGAAGGTAATGTCGCCACTGCTTCAGTGCATGAATGACAACAACAAGTTCGAGGTCGTGAACTGGGTAGTTCTCTTCGTGAGGGCGCAATTGTCGAGAGGCATAGGCAACCACTTTGCGATCTTGCATTAGGACGCCGCCTAATCCTTGACGAGAAGCGTCGCGATAAATGACGAAGTCCTTCTTAGTATCGGGAGGAGCTAGCATCGCGAAGTCAACTTGTCTTTGAGTGCCCGAAACTTTCCTAACATTTATCTCGTCCATTGGAATTTGACGCCTTATGCAACAAAGTTAGTCGAGGCTCGGCAATCTTGGAGAAGTTCTCGGCGAATCGACGGCAATAGTCAAGAGACCGAGAAAACTTCGACTTGCTTAACGCTCTTCTGAGGGTCCAATCGAGAATAGCTTGAACTCTTTCAGGGTTGACGGCAATACCATCCTTAGAAATGACATGCCCAAGATAGGTTACTTCGGGAAGCCAGAATTCACATTTGGAGAACTTGGCATAGAGTTGATGCTCTCGTAGCTTTTCCAAAGACAAGACGAAGATGTTCAGATGCTCTTCTTCATTCTTGGAAAAGATCAGATATCATCCAGATAAACCACGACGAACTTGTCGAGGTAATCCATGAATATATAGTTCATCAAAGCGAGAGAAGGTGGCTGGAGCATTGGTTAAGCCGAAAGACATGACGGTGTACTCGTATGAACCATAACGAGTCACAAAGGCGGTCTTGGGGATATCCTCCTCACGGACACGGATCTGGTGGTAACCCAACCTCAAGTCGAGTTTCGAGAACACTGACGAACCAGCCAGTTGATCATAAAGATCATTGATCCGAGGAAGAGGATACTTATTCTGAATGGTAGCTTGATTTATAGGACGGTAGTCTTGGACCAATCGGTTTGTCCCATCCTTCTTCTTGACAAAGAGAGAAGGTGCTCCCCAAGGTGAGCAACTTGGGCGAATGAAGCCACTTTGAAGAGATTTGTCGATTTCCTCCTTTAGCTCAAGGAGTTCATGTGGCGGCATCTTGTAGGGTCGCTTGGCTATAGGAGTGGTGCCTGGTTTCAAGTCGATGACGAATTCGACAGCTCTAGCAGGGGGAATCCCTGGAAGTTCTTCAGGAAAGACGTCTTGGAAATCGCAAACGACATGAATGTTTTCAATGCCCTCGAGGGGTGCGGCGTTCAATGCATTCAATGCATAGAGCCTTGCCTCGGCATCCTGAACCAAACGAGCATTGTAGCTTATTATTTCATCAGAAGGGTGTAGCAGATGGACGGTCTTAGTGGCGCAAACGATTGACGCAATATGCGCTTTCAACCAATCCATCCCCAAAATGAGGTCGATGTTAGACGTCTTCAGGATAATGGGGGAGGCATAGAATTCCAGCCCTTCGATTTCCACGGGGACGTCGACGCCAACCATGGAGGTTTGACATTGTCCCAAGGGGGTTTTTACCACTACCGAAGAGTTCATCTCCTCACACTTAACGTCGTGCTTGTATGCAAAGTCTTCTGACATGAATGAATGCGATGCTCCTGAATCGAATAAAACAGATCTGTACTGAATTTACGAGGAGTGTACCCATCACAAGAGCAGCTGGTCTTGAGCTTCGCTCGAGATCAACGTGGTTGGCCCGAGCTTGACCATAAGGCTTGGCAGTGTTGTTGCGGGGCTGGGTGTTTCCACGGCCACCTTTGGAAGGGCCAGCTGATTCTGGTTTTGGTTGCATTCTCTAGCACGGTGCCCTGGTTGTCTGCACCTGAAGCACAAACCATTATTGGAGGTGGGAACAGGAGCTTGGGGTGGTGGGGCTGGAAGCTTTGGCTGCTTAGTTGTAGGCGGGGCGAGGTGCAGCATAGCTCGCCTTGGAGCAGTGCATTCGGCTGGTACATACGGTTGGGAATCCATATCTTGCGCTCATGAGGACGGGCCCAAGATGAGCCCGTGTCACGGTTATGCTGTTAGAGCTCGGTATTCCTGCGGACCAGTTTCGACATTGATAGCCTTGTTCACCGTGGTGGCGAAATCAGCAAAGTCGTGCACTAGAAGTGCGAGCTTGATGTCGACTTGAAGGCCGTCACGTAACTTCTCTTGTCTGCGTGCATCGGTTGCAATATCCTCTTGAAGATAGCGAGACAAGTCCAGAACTCTCGCCGATAAGCTTCAACAGTCTTGTTGCCTTGGGTGAGGTTATGGAACTCACGCTTCTTCCGTCCATGACCCTTGAGGGATGAAACGGCACGGAAGGCAGCTTGAAGTCCGCCAGTGATGAGTGTTCCAACTGGCGAGTACGCGTGTGGCTGTCCCACCATTGAGCTGCGGGTCCTTCAGAAGAAGGAAGCAAAAGTGACATAGCTGGCGAGGGCTACATCAGCAGACTCCATCTCATAGGTGATGTCACGGAGCCGGTCATCGAAGATCCAAATGGCTGGGTTGAGCTGCGGTACACGCTGGGGTTCAGCGTATGAAATCCTGCAGAGTTGTTGCGCTTTGGGTGCTGATTCATATTGGGGCGAGGAAACGAGCCATCATGTTCTCCATGAACTGGCGATTCATCTCGAGCTGTTGGATCATACCAGCCATGTACTCAAAGCGGTGGTGGGAAGTTGCCACCATGACCACGACCAGCTGGTCTAACCATCCCGCTATTATATAACAGGTAGTTCAGATTTGAGAAATTAAGCAAAGGACAGGAATCATTCATGATGAAACATGCATAATGAAAGCAAAGACGATAGGAACTACATAGTAGTCGGCATATCTTACAAAAGGGATCATGCATAGAGTTCGATACATAGAGTTCAAGACATAGACTAAGACATCATAGGCGGCACGCAGTGCTCATGGCGAATGCATCTAACACTAACAAGCAAGTCTACCTCACCCCACGCTGCATCGGAGGTAGCTGTAGCTGAAAGCTGGTAGTGCGGCAGCGGATAGTCCTCCACGCGGTGACACTGGGGTCGCGGATACTCGTGCTGAATCCGGCGTCCGTGGAAGAAGAGGGCCAAGTCGGGAGAGTAGCCTCCCACGCCCGCCAACCGACACCACGGGGCATCACGGTCTGGCTGGGTAGATCGCAGAACGCGGCAGCTCTCCGGATCGGACAAAGGGTGCATCAGCATCGAGCACGGTAAAGGTGCCGACGGGTGATGTACAACTCGTGGCGAAGAGCTCGGTTAGCTCGATCTAGCCCATCGCATGCGTAACAAAGTTCGATGGTAGAAGGGCTCTCTGGTGACAAAGTGGAGTAGGCAGCGGTGTAGTAACCCTCCTCACCAACATCGACGCGATAGCAATGTGCACGAAGGGGAGGTGTCCAACTCGATACTCGCACGAAGACGTGTCGAGCAGCATAAGCAGCATCGTGGACTGCCATATCAATAGTCACCCCAACACCATGTGCGGTGTGCGACAAGAGTGGAGTCATACTCCGAGAGTAGAGGTGGACGATGGCGCGGTATCGCTCCCCGGTTATAGTCCCGGTACTCCTCATAGACGGTGTACTCGGGGTGCCAGCGATAACCCGGATAGGTCATCATCTCGCTAGCACCGCAGGTGATCCCGAGGCACCAATGGCCGTCGTGTGGCGCACGACCTGCCTCGTGGGTTCCATCTGAAAACAAAGACGTTTCAAAGGAGTCAAATGATAGTGTGGAAATTGATCAAAATACAATTCCAAGAAACAACTATGGCTTTATCCAACTTTGGGGTGAATGTGGTCACGGGATCCTAGTGATAGTTAGTAAAATCGTTTAACCCGAGTAGAAGAAAGTTCAGAGTCCCAGAGTAAAGGTCGAGGAGTAAAAGATCCTAGTACCACCCGATGGCGACGTGGGCCCGTAAGGCACACAGCCAAGTTAGTAAAAGTTTTTGTAATGTCTAGACTCGACTTCGGCCAAGGAGTGTGGAAGGGGATTCCTACAGCAATCGGCTCGATATTAACTTGGACGCCCCGATTTAATCGTACACTAATCATGCACGCAAATGTGTACGATCAAGATCGAGGACTCACGGAAGATATCACAACACAACTCTACAAATAAGATAAGTCATACAAGCATCATAATACAAGCCGGGGGCCTCGAGGGCTCGAATACAAGTGCTCGATCATAGATGAGTCAGCGGAAGCAACAATATCTGAGTACGGACATAAGTTAAACAAGTTTGCCTTAAGAAGGCTAGCACAAACGGGATACAGACGAAGAGGAGCAGCCCTCCGCCTGGGATCCTCCTAGCTACTCCTGGTCGTCGCCGCCGGCTGCACGTAGTAGTAGGCACCTCCGCAGTAGTAGTCGTCATAGGCGGTGGCGTCGCTCCCCGGCTCCATCGTCTGTTGCAGCAATCGAGTAGAGGTAGGGGAAAAGGGGAACAAGGCAACCGTGAGTACTCATCCAAAGTACTGCAAGCAAGGAGCTACACTACATATGCATGGATATATGTGTAAAGGGCCATATCGATGGACTGAACTGCAGAATGCCGTAATAAGAGGGGATAGCTAGTCTTAACGAAGACTACGCTCGTCACCGTCTTGCAAATGTAGAAGAGGACGATCTGAAGTCCTCCAAGTAACATCACATAGCAATAATCCTACCCGCGATCCCTCCTCATATCCCCGAGAGAGTGACCACCGTTGTATCCGCACTTGGAAGGGTGTGTTTTATCAAGTATCCGGTTCTAGTTGTCATAAGCTCAAGGTACAACTCCAAGTCGTCCTGTTATCAAGATCACGGCTATTCAATAGATTAACTTCCTGCAGGGTGCACCATCTTACCCAAAGACGCTGATCCCATTTGGCGGACACACTTTCTGGGTCATGCCCGCCGCGGAAGATCAACACGCCGCAGCCCCACCTAGGCACAACAGAGAGGCCAACACGCCGTCTAAACCTAAGCGCCGCAGGGTCGGGCCCATCGCCTCGAAAGCACACCTGCACGCTCCGACGCGCCGGAAGCAGACCTAGCCTAGTGGCGTTCCAGTCCAATCCGGCCAAGGCCGCCTCCGTCAGCCGACGTCAAGAAGTGCTTGGCCGATACCACGACGCGGGATACCCATAACTACTCCCGCGTAGATGGTTAGTGCGTATAAGCTCGTAGCCAACTCAGATCAAATACCAAGACCTCGTTAAGCGTGTTAAGTAACCGCGAACGCCGAACAGGGCCAGGCCCACCTCTCTCCTAGGCGGTCTCAACTCGCCTGTCGCTCCGCCTCAAAGATCCACTCATGGTGCTCCATCACCGACCCGACTTTAGTCTCCACATGTATCATGTATAAAGTATATAGTATATACCCGTGATCAACTCCCGAATGATCACGGCCCGATAGTATAGCACGGCAGACGGACAAGAATGTAGGGCCACAGATGAAAGTACTAGCATCCTATACTAAGCATATAGGATTGCGTAAGGTAACAATGTATAACAAGGACAAAGCTATGCAGCGGTATAGGAGTATCTGAAAGCAAGAACATGTTACACTACTCTAATGCAAGCAGTGTAGAGAAGAGTAGGCGATATCCGGTGATCAAGGGGGCTTGCCTGGTTGCTCACAGCAAGTGAGAGGGGTCGCCAACACCGTAGTCGAACTCGGCAAAGCAGCAGCTGTCGGTCTCGTAGTCTAACGGAGAGAAGAGGGGAAGAAACAATGAATACCAAGTAAACAGATGCATATCGATGCATGACATGTCAAGTAGCGATGCTAGGCGTGCCCTAACGTGGTATGAGGTGGTATTGGTTAAGGGGAAACATCCGGAAAGTATTCCTGTTTCGTGGTTTTCAAGCGAGGAGCCGAGGGGAAAGTTGCAGGTTCGATAGGTTAGGGGTGTGTGGCGGACGAACGGATTGCGTGATCCGGATTCGCCTCATCGCTCGAGCAACTTTCATGTTGAAAATATTTTAATCCGAGTTACGGATTAAAAGATATGATTTTCTAAAGATTTTATTAATTTCGGAATTTAATTAATTAATTAATTAATTCAAAATGGAATTATGACGTCAAGATGATGTCATGCCGACGTCAAGATCAACAGGGTTGACTAGGTCAACCACGACATGTGGGTCCTGTCATCATACACTCGTTAACTAATTATCTTAGTTAAGTTTAATTAATGATGAGTTAATTAGGTTAATTAGTCATTAGGTTTAATTAATCGTGATTAATTAAATTAATTATTTACTTAATTAATTAATTAATTAATTTTATTCATTTTTATTTTTATTAATTATATTTATCCAATTTCATTTTCCTTTTTCTTTTATTTTAAAAACGTCTGTGGGGGGGGGGCCCCATGTCATAAGCGGGGTGCCCGTCACCCACCCACCGACCGAGCCAACAGGGCGGGGGGCTGGGCCCACTAATGTTAGTGGCTCAGCGTGGCCGGGTCGGCCACGCCGTCGGCCGGCGTTAGCTGGGAGCCAGTGGGCGTCCGCGGCGGAGGGCGCCGGATCTCGCCGAAATGTCGTCCGTGGCCAAAAGGGCCGCGGTGGGTGCGTTCGGAGGTGGGGAGGACAGCGCGTCAATGGTGGTGTGATGCGGCGGACTCGGCCGAATCGGCGCCGGGCGAAGCGGGCGGAGGCGGCGGGTGGTTCGGCCCCCGACGGGAGCGCTTCTGACGGGGGGGTGCTATAAGGCCGAGCACCACGGGGCTCGGCCCGTGACCATTTGGTCACCGGGGCGCCGACGACGAGTTCCTCGACAGGCGTTGGTCGGCGGCTCGCGGTGAAAGATCGAGGATGTCGCCTAGGGGGTGAATAGGCGCTTTAAAATAATTACGGTTTAGGCTTGAACAAATGCGGAATAAACCTAACGTTAATTTGACAAGCACAAAACCTACAACAACTAGGCTCACCTATGTGCACCAACAACTTATGCTAAGCAAGATAAGCAACTATGTGATAGCAAGATATATGACAAAGAACAAAATGGCTATCACAAAGTAAAGTGCATAAGTAAAGGGGCTCGGGTAAGAGATAACCGAGGCACGCGGAGACGACGATGTATCCCGTTCACACCCTTGCGGATGCTAATCTCCGTTTGGAGCGGTGTGGAGGCACAATGCTCCCAAGAAGCCACTAGGGCCACTGTAATCTCCTCACGCCCTCGACAATGCAAGATGCCGTGATTCCACTAAGGGACCCTTGAGGGCGGTCACCGAACCCGTACAAATGGCAACCCTTGGGGCGGTCACCAACCCATCAAATTGCTCAGGCGATCTCCACAACCTAATTGGAGACCCGACGCTTGCCGGAGCTTTACACCACAATGATTGAGCTCCGAACACTACTAACTGCCTAGGGCGCCCAAGCACCCAAGAGGAACAAGCTCAAGGGCACCAAGCACCCAAGAGTAATAAGCTTCTCAACTTGTAACTTCCACGTATCACCGTGGAGAACTCAAACCGATGCACCAAATGCAATGGCAAGGGCACACGGAGTGCCAGTCCTTCTCTCTCAAATCCCACCAAAGCAACTAATGCTAGGGAGGAAAATGAGAGGAAGAGCAAGAAGGAGAACACCAAGAACTCCAAGAACTAGATCCAAGGGGTTCCCCTCACATAGAGGAGAAAGTGATTGGTGGAAATGTGGATCTAGATCTCCTCTCTTTTCCCCCAAAACTAGCAAGAATCCATGGAGGATTGAGAGATAGCAAGCTCGGAGAAGGTCAACAATGGGGAAGAACACGAGCTCAAAGGATGAGGTTCAATGGGGAAGAAGACCCCTTTTATAGGAGGGGAAAATCCAACCGTTACCCCATCGAAAATCCCTTGACAGAGCGGTACTACCGCTAGGGAAGGGCGGTATTACCGCTTAGGGCGGTACTACCGCTCCTATCCAATGGTACTACTGCTGAAGAGAAAGACAAAGCCATCGGCCCCAGAGCGGTACTACCATGGAGTAGAGCTGTACTACCGCTCGAGCGGTACTACCGCTTCTATCGCCGCCCTAGTGCCGCAAAACCCACACGAGAAAACACCGCTCGAGAATCGAGGCGAAGTAGCCCAGACGCACAGCCGCATACTACGGCCGAAACTCCCAAGCGGTACTACTGTTGGAGAGCGGTACTACCGCTTGAGCGGCACTACCGCTCGAGAGCGGTACTACCATTGGGAGCTTCAAGTACTACCGAGGGCACGGTACTACTACACTGCACCAACCTTGAAAACACGAATACTCCAAGGAAAACCAGAATCGCCATAACTTCTTCATATGAGCTCGAATTGAGCAAACTCAAGCTTGTTTGAAACAAGACAACGAGTAGCATCAAAACAGCGATCGTTATAGTAAGAAGAGGCAGGGAGGCATGCTTAGCAAACAAAGGAGTGAAACCTCCAACCGAGAAGAACCGGCATACCCTCCAACATCGAAAACATCATAGAAGATGCATGAGAACTCCGTTTTCGATGAACTCGAGCTTGTCATAAAAATGACCATAAGCTCCAAATCTCACAAGGAGAAGAACCAAACAAGAATCCAAAAAGATGATGCAAGGATGCAATGGTTTGAGCTCTCGACGAACGATACGATCAAGCTACTCACTTGAGAGCCCCCCTTGATAGTACGGCTATCGATCCTATAACCCGGTCTTCCACAACTACCATGAGACCGGTAAAATAGAAAACCTATCAAGGGCAAACCTTTGCCTTGCACATGGTCCACTTGAGCTAGATGATGACGATCTTGACTCCCTCAAGTTGGACCACCTTTCTTGATTGCGTTGGCTCAAGAAGACTAGTTGATTGCTCCCCATACTCCACTATGGGTGAGCCACTCTTCCAAGACATCTTCACAAGTCCATTGTCACCAAATGGACGGCAAGCTTCAAGCACTTGATCTCTTCGTGATGCATCACTTGAACTTGCACACCGCAACCTAACCCCACAAAGAACTCTCACGAAGACCATGGGTTAGCACACAAAGCGTAATGGACAAAGCTTACCATACCATGGGATCACTTGATCCCTCTCGGTACATCTTCTACGCTTTGTGAGTTGATCAACTTGATTCACTCTTGACTTAGTCTTGATCAACCTTGAATCTTTCCAACTCTCTTCGTTTGGATGATGTCTTGAAGGTAAACATGAATGATCACACGATCTTCTTCTTCAAGACATGCTTGCAATAAGCTCAACACTCACATGACCAATCTTTGGATAATTCCTTAATAGCACCTTGGTCAGCACATAAACTCCTTGAAACCAACACATGGACTTCAAGAAATGCCTATGGACAAATCCTTCAAATATAACTCAATGCAACCATTAGTCCATAGAGAATGTCATCAATTATCAAAACCACACATGGGGGCACCGCATGTCCTTTCAATCGGGGCCGAGGCTCGGGCGAGGAGGAGGGAGAGGAGGCCGGGAGCACGTTCCGTGCTCCGTGGCGGGGGAAAGGGAGAGGAGGGCGGTCTGTGGCCGAGCCGGCGACGGGAGGCGCGTGTGGCGCCGGGATGGGGACGAGGAGAGAGGGATCCACGGGGGGCTCACGGGGCGCAGGTCTCGGAAAGTTGCTCTGGCGGTCGGGGCGACCGTGAGGAGGAGGGCGGGAGGCGCCGGGCGGTGCGGATCCGGTGAGGTGGTCGTCGGGGCGGGTCGGCCCGAGACGACGAGGGGCCTTGCGCGCGGTCGGGGAGGAGGGAGGGTGAGGACGGGCGTGAGTCGCCGGCGTCGGGGAACGGGCTGGGGGCTGGCCGGTGGGCAGTGGGCTTGGCCCAGTTGGGCCGATGGGGGGTTTCTCCCCCTCTCCCATTTTTGTTTTATTTTGCTTTTCTTTTTTTTTCTTTTCTGTTTTAGTTTATTTAAAATATTTAGACCCTTTACAAAAATGTGTGCACCCCACCATAATTAACTTTGTAATATTTGACAACCCCCGAACAATTTAGTTTTAATTTTTGAAAACTTTTATTTCTTTGCCTATGTTTTCAATTTGAATTTGACCCGGGTTTGAATCAACGTGAGTTTAATCACAGAAACCGAGGTGACGTGGCATCATTAGCAGGGATTACTGTAGCTTAATTATTCGGGTGTTACAGTCTTACTCCCTCCCCAAGTAGGATTTGGCCCCCCACCCATATGGTTGGTGTTGGCTCCGGTTTAGTGGTGTTGAGGCCCATATGGCTGTTCCCAGCGGTGGCTGCCCTCGGGCCTGCTGACGTGGTGGCCTGCCTAGTGTGACCTCACAGTGGGCCTTTTGCTGGTGTTGTTATGGTCTAGTGTCCCTAGACCCGCGTCCTCCAATGCCTATGGTTCTGCCGGCGTTCTTTATCGGTGTGGTTTCGGCCCTGATGACACATTAGCTACGTTCCTTTCGGCTCCCTCGGGTCACCAGTGTCTTGGCGGCTATGGCCCCGACGGCTTTGATCGGCGTCGCCTTCTAGTTCCTTGCTCGCTGGCATTGCCAGCTCCTACCACTTCCCCACAGTGGTTCTCTCTAACTCCCCGACCATGTCCACCTCCATGCCTCGCCTTGCGTCTGATCCATTGCTCGTGGTCCAGCGGCACTTGGTGCCATCCTCCGGTGACAAGTGCAGCCCCACACCCCTACCTGTGGTGGCGGTTTTGATCGGCGGCCTGACTTCTGCATCTCCGATTTCCAACCCGGCGACTATGGGATTGCTTGGGCTCAAGGCCAGGGCAAAATCTCTACTTGGCTTGTCGACGCTGGCAGCGGCGACATTCGTGGGTGTCGTTTTCCTTCTGAAGGCGCTGCCATGGCCTGCATCCACGCCCTTCTTCGAGCACTGGGGAAACCCTTGGTCTGGTTCTTTGGATCGGATGGCAAAGGAGTCACACGATTCTTGAAGGAGCCATCTTGTTCGCTTGTGGTGTCCCTACGGTTGGCTCTGGTGATGTTGGCTATCGTGGCGATTTTGGCCTGCCCCTCTACTTCGGGGCTTGTTGGGTTTAGTTGTGTTGTATCCTTTGTCCGGGCCGAGTATCCCCTTTCTCTCTGCTCATGGCACCATGTACACGTCATCTTGTGCTCGTGTATTATGTTGTACCCTCCCTTGTACTCATTCTATTTCCTTATATCAATGAAATTATATGCAAACTTTGCGTATTCGTGAAAAAAAAACAATGGTATCGTATGCCTCTATGGCCCGCTCCACACATGCTCTCAAACCATTGGTGGAAGTTGCAACACCAAGAAGTGGAACCTTCCTCCCAGGGGATGGGCAAAGCTGAGTAATCAAGCAGGTGCAAGCATGGTTCTTAGATATGATTCAGGGGCCATCATCATACTTCCATAAAAGTGAACTTTTATGCTTTGGAGAAGCCACTGAGGCGGCGGCCGAATATGCTGACCTGTTTGGTTGTGCACATGGCCAATTCCCGATTAAATATTTGGGAATACCGATTCATTATCGGCGTCTCACCATTGCGGAGTGGAAGCATGTAGAGGAGCGGTTAGAGAAACGATTGAGCAGTTGGAAAGGCAAATTGCTCTCAGTTGGAGGACGGCTGGTTTTGATTAACTCTGTCCTCACAAACATGGTTCTCTATATGCTTTCTTTCTTCCAACTCCCAAAAGGGGTCCTGCAAAGACTGGACTATTTTAAATCCAGATTCTTTTGGCAAGGAGATGGTGAAAAGAAAAAATATAGACTGGCCAAATGGAGTGTGGTTTGTAGGCCGAAAGACCAAGGTGGCCTTGGAATTCATGACTTGCAAATCAAGAATGAGGCCTTACTTAGTAAATGGTTGTTCAAACTTCTTACTGAGGATGGTGTTTGGCAAACCATGCTGCGCAACAAGTATCTAGGCCAAAAGGCAGCGTCTCAGGCATATTGGACACCTGGCGACTAGCACTTTTGGGCTGGCCTAATGGCGGCAAAGAAACATCTCTTTCGCTTTGGGTCTTTCGCGATAAGGGACGGGTAGGAGGTTCGTTTCGGGAAGACATCGGCTAGGCAATGCCGTCTTGAGAACAATATCCAGCCCTGTACAACATTGCTCGCGAAAAGAATAATACTATTGCGCAAGTGCTCAGTTCATCCCCACCCAATATTTCGTTTAGGCGGGATTTGATTGGCCCCCGACTTATGTCATGGCACAATCTTTTATCCCGTCTGGATTCGATTAATATTAGACAAGGTCGGGATGTGTTTCACTGGAACCTTACTACATCAGGGTCATTCATAGTAGACTCTATGTACCGTGCACTCATGCATTCTGAGGTGCCGGTGAGTAACAATAAGAAAATCTGGAAGTCGAAGATTCCAATAAAAGTTAAAATCTTCATGTGGTATCTTCGTAGGGGAGTTGTTCTAACCAAAGACAACCTCGCACGACGCAACTGGCCAGGGAGTAAGAAGTGTTGTTTTTGTACTCATGAAGAGACAATCAAACACCTCTTTTTCCAATGCAAGTTTGCACGTACTACATGGTCAATCATCCAAATAGCGTCAAATTTGTATCCGCCCACAAGTGTCGCCAATATTTTTGGTCACTGGTTGGACGGTATTCCAAATAGATTCAAAACGCTAATACGGGTGAGAGCATACGCCTTACTATGGTCGCTTTGGCTATGTAGAAATGATTTGGTTTTCAATGATAAAAATGCTTCTCCTTTGCAGGTTATTTTCCGTTGTACGCACTCGCTTCGTACGTGGTCTACGCTACAACAAGTGGAGTACCAACCGCTGTTCAAGGCGGTGTGTACGCGGTTGGAGCAGGTGGCTACGGTGGTTTTTACCCAACATGGGTGGCAGCATAATCTCCGGATCGGTCCATCATCCCTTGCGACATAGGCATAGTGTCGGTCTATAGGACTCTACTGTCGCCGATTTGTCGTTTTTTTCCATTCATTTTGTCAGACTTTCCGTGTTGGGCTGTGTGCATCCTAGTTATGCAGAGGCCGGGTGTTACTCATAATGTTTTGTATCCGCTTGATGCTACATTTCGAGATAATAAAAGCGCCCTTTATCGAAAAAAATTCTTCGTGTCGCCAACTTTTCTCGACTTTGGAAGCAAAGTTATGTGCGTGCACGGAAGCTGTCTCTCTTGCTTTGCAATGGTGTGAAGTGACGGTGATCATCAAAGTAGATGCCCCCGAGGTAGTGAATTTGATCCAGAATAGTGACAATGAGAGGTCTATCTACGCTTCTTTACTGCTTGAGATCGAGACACTAATGTCTTCTCGTCAGAACACGGTTAGACACTCATTAGCAAATTATGCTCGTATTGAGGGTATAACTGTTGTTAGATCGGGTCCAGCAAAGACAGTTGATCTTTGTAACAAAGAATGTAAGCCCGACAGCGGTTGACTAATACACAAAGCTTGCCCGCAAAAAAAATCCAATACAAGGGAAGATAGGCACCACGCAAAACAATAAAACAACCTATCAAGAAAGAAAGAAAACAGTAAAGCACCACCAGTCCACCATGAAACCACACCATGCCAAACTGAGCCAACTGCGTGAAAATTTTCTTTGCGCGTGACAAGAACATCGATGATGCTTTTCTCAAAGTAATTAAAGGTAATTAGAATTCTCTGATTATTTAGCTCTTCAAAATTTTGACATGGCAGTTCTTCAAGACTTATTGTGTTGGAAGCCTGTCTTCAAATACTCTCTCCTTAGCCTTGTCAGCCTGCAAATAGACACAATATTACTTATATATACATCAAGTTCACAGGTATGACTTCAAAGCAATATAAGAAACAAGCACCCAGGCCAATCTGATCCAATTCTTATGAAGTATGACTGGTTTCTTTCGCATAACATCAGTCACACCGATATACAACCTCCATTTTTTTTCTTAACCGTCCAATTGTTGATAAATTAGTGTTGGTCAGTTCATTAATCACGCATCCATCAAAGCGGGGCGATGGCCCGTGAAAACAAAATAACATGCACCTGCGGCCTAGCAAAACTGCGAACTTAAACCAGGTATAGGTCGCTTCAGAGTTTAGACTGAATTTTGTTTCAATCAACTTCCCCCTTCTCCATCTTGGGACAACACTGGCAGAGGGGCAGAGGTCCATTGATGGATGATTGGGCAGTGACAAGAGTAAAAAAAAGTGTCCCGAAGAAAATCAAACACGTTGACGTATCAGTGAACTTGGAATCACGTTTGATTTCCAACAGTATGCCACATATTTATTTTATTTATTGTTTATCCCAGGGTCCTGTTGTTTAGGGTTTAGATAGAGGAAGCCTCAGTTATAGCAATGAAAGATTCACGAAAAGGAGAAGCATTGGCGACATCAATGAAGTGTTATGAATAAGAAACAGACTTTAAAATGGAGAAAGAACTTACCATCTTGTCCCATTTTGTAGTGGCAGTTATCACAGATAGGAGAGTGACCTGTGTGGCTCCACCAGCTATCATGCCAATCCAAAATCCCATTCCTCTTAGTTGCATTGTAAAACCAAAAAAGAGTGCAACGGGGATCCCAACAAGATAGAATGCACCCAGGTTGACATACGCGCCTAAATGCTGCCATCCACAGCCCCGAGAAACACCTGTCACAATAAAAGCATTAAACAGAACATCACAAAACTATAAACAGGGCATCACATCACAAAATCAATACAGTTCAAGATTCTGCATAATAACAAAAATCATACTGTTTTGACTCTGCACAACTTAAATGATGGATCTCTTTACATATATTGCCTCATATGAGATTATAGACTACATATTCTGTTAAGTCATACATCCTCAAATCACATTCTGTTATTTATATATATCTACCCATGATGAACTTTTGACCACACCCAAGAATTTAATTTCCATTAACCTCATTGCATTAATGATGACCAACAACAGCACTGCCCTTGCAATGAATATGAGTACATAACAAGTACACAATTTCCGTAGAGCCCTTCATCTAGTGCCGACAATTTATTCACCACTGATCTTCGACGTATGGGGTGTAAAGATAATAGAGATGAGGCTTGGAGCGCGAGGGGATCATGTCGAAGGCTATAGAGACAATAGTTATCCATGTTCAGGCTCACGAGATGGGTAATAGCCCGATGTCAAGCTTATATTTATGGTGTATTGATATGGAGAGCAAAATACAAGAGCTAGATTCGATCTATGGGCTAGATCTTAAGCTTGGTGAAGATGCTTCTGTCTAGGACTTTGCAAAAATCTGAATCGGCTTAAATCTTTGGCGGTGGCTTCATGGTCTTTATATAGGGGGCACCATCTTGATTGGCAAGTCTTGTATCTCTGACATGATATGATCTGGCGGCGCTGACTAGGTAAACTCTTCTAGATAAATTAAGATCCTGGACTTCCTACATCACCATTGATTATCCCTCCAAGTACCTACCGCATATCTACGTGCTGGCCCCCGAACCCTAGGCACTTATAGGTTGATTCAGTCATCATCATACGTCGATACGGTATACATTCTGGTAGTTTAGCACTACTTATCGACATTAGTTTAATTTATGATGCTACTGACAGTATGTAATGCGAAAGACATGGATACCTGAAAGGACTCCTTGGAAGCTGTCTGTAATGACTGAAATGGAAAGTACGGGTACCATTCTGGTGACATAATCTACAACCTCCTCCTCGTTGCTGAATGCAATTCCAATGAAGTGGCGCAGGGCTAGAAGAGTTGTGCTCACCAGGACTGCTGAACAAACTACAATCGACAAAGCAACACCTACCACCAAGCGAGCACCTTCTGGGTTGCCAGCACCCAGTTCATTTGAGACGCGCACACTGGGACATGGATATGACATATGTTAGCTTGCTAAATTCGGTAGAAACAGGTATAACTGAGGACAAAAACAAATGCGCTAGCATACCTTGCAGCTGTTCCAATACCGTAAGGAAGATTGTACAACAGTACCACTGTAGATATGCTGTTCAAGGGGACATCAATTTGGTAAACGTCATAGGCTCATAGCAGATGAATACAGAATATCTTATTTAAAGTTCTATGATGCATACCATATAGAAAGCACAGAAGTTTCAAGTGCTGGATTTGGTAAGATCCCAGAAAGCAGAACAAGCAGCTCGTAAGACCACCATTCAAGGCTGTGGTCAAAGAAAGTGATATTAGTGTCTGGAGAGGAGAGGATACCAAACAAGAAGCCTAACTGAGGTTTAAATTATCTTTAGAAAAATGAGTAAGCAATTTCTTAACTTGATGTAATATATGTATGGAGCTTATCTAATTTGTTATAAATAATACGGAGTATGTACTATGTTCATACCAAGTGGCCAAGATAACTCCTTCCCTCATAATACTGGCAAGTATTAAATATGTTCATACCACTTGGTATGATTCTTTGGTGAGACAGTGTAACACACAGCAGAATTTTCGTTAAACTTCATATGAATGTAAACATCATCCTGTACAGTACTATTAATTTTCCGTTGCTTGCCATTCGCCCCCCTTCCGACGCTGCAGCAGCTCGCGAAGATCCAGTGAGGCTTCCTTTGGGCCGGGCGAGCCGTCGCCAATGGTGGGCACCGCCACGTGAACTGGCGTCACGTCACTCGCTCCCTCGCATTGGGCGGCCTCGGGGTACGCGACCTGGAGCACGCCGGGCTCGCGCTCATACTGAGGTGGCTATGGCGCTCGCGAACGGATGCAGGACGCGCCTGGCAGGGATTGGACCTCCAATTTTCCAGCAGCGAGCGTACTCTATTCTTTGCCTCCACCTACATGTCCATCGGAAACGGCACGAACGCCCTGTTCTGGGAGGATCGATGGCTCAACGGGCGCTCGATTGGCGAGCTCATGCCCCTGCTATACAACTGCATCCCCACACGCCGGCGCAAAGTCAGAACGGTGGCTGAAGGCCTCAACGGCAACGCTTGGGCCCGTGACATCCAGGGCATCCTTGGCATCCACGAGATTGGTCAGTACTTGCAACTTTGGCAACTCGCGCAGCAGGTCACTCTCAGCGACGCCCCTGATCGGCTGATTTGGAAGTGGACTGCGAGCGGCATATACACGGCGCAGTCTTGCTACGAGGCCACCTTCCAAGGATCTCTACACTCCTACTCCTGGAAGCTGCTTTGGAAGGCTTGGGCTCCCCCTCAGGTAAAGTTTTTCCATTGGCTTGCTAATTTGGATCGATGCTGGACTGCCGACCGACTGGCCCACCATGGACTGCAGCACCATCTGCGCTGCCTGCTTTGCAACCAGGCGCCGGAAACGATGCGGCACCTTATGCTTGACTGCCCCTTCTCCAGGCAGGCATGCTTTGAGACCCTGGCCTGGCTACGCATACCGGCGCCGATCCCCAACCAGGAACCCACCCTCATGGACTGGTGGCAGCACGCCAAGGAAGGCACGCCGCAAGCACAACGCAGGGCCCTGCAATCCGTAGCGCTACTCGTGCCATGGCTGGTCTGGAAGCATAGGAATAGCAACGCGACGCCCTCCCTAGGCACGCTAGTAGACCGGATCAAGGAGGAGGCCGGCTCCTGGGCTAAAGCCGGAGCTGCAGGCCTTAGAGTAGTCCTGCCCCCTTCATGGGATGTGCACTGAGCATTGTATTTGATCGCTGATTATTCGTCCTAGGACGAATGTAACTGACTCCCTACCTTTCCAATGAAAAGAAACGCAAAGGTCTTTTGCGTTTTCTCAAAAAAAAAAAATTCATTACAAGTCGGCCTAGTTCTTAACTCCTCATGACAAAGGACGGAGCCTATTTTTGTTAAAACTTATCAAGTTTTTACATTTTAAATCTATAAATTCATCTTTTGCATTAGAGGCACATGTACAAAACAAGTGTATATATGTTAATTTTTTTTAAATAGTTGTTATGAAATTATGTCGGCCAATTGGTTATTTAGTGTCTATAAAGATAATTCCTCACTGGATTACGGATCCTACTTGCATGGGGACATGCCCTATGAAAATGCACACATTTTGAAATTTTGAAAATACCATTTGAAGAGCACAAGGCAAACACTATAAAATTCTCAAATTAACAGACAGTGTCACTAAGGAAAAGTGAATATTACATCTGTGGAAAGTTTCAGCTTCAAATACAACTCTGTTCGCGAAATACAACAAACACTAAAATCACTATAAACATCCAAAACTTCGTTTGCTGGTTCGCTATCGTTTGTCTTTTTTGTATGTTGTGAAGTACATTGAAATCGAAGTCGAAATTTGATGGATGTACAACACACACTTTTTTACTACAACAATAACTTAAAAAGTTCCTCATGTGTTTTTTGAACAGTGTTTTCATATTTGCAGAAAGATACCCATTTTCACAGGATATATGCATGTAGTCAGATAAGTAGGCAGCAAATATTAAATAATCATATTACTTTTCCACTTGGATTAGGACTAGTTAAATTGAGTCTTTATAAACAAAAGAAGTATAGCCACAGGCTCATCCAGAGCATGGTAGCCCAACCACAACAATTAAAAGGCTCATTTTCATACGATATGTGCTTGTGGGCAGACAAGCAGGCTGCAAAATTGACTATATTCCTTTTTGACTTGGATTAGGACTAGGTGATTTAGTCTATGTAAACCAAAGGAGTTTAGCCCACAGGTTCATCCAAAGCATGGCAGCCAAATCACATTGAACAGGAGTACAAACAATTAGGGACAAGTGTATGGGTTAGAACCCCCCTTGTGTAAATGTACTTTGGTCTTTTAGTATAATGGTTCAGGCCGGCATAAGCCCGCCGTAGCACCGTCAAAAAAAGTGTATGGGTTAGACCCAGCGTTTCATAAAAATCAATACATTCTTAATGTGGGAAACCAGCATTACGAATAGTCATGAGGTCACCAACTGAGAACCCTTTCATAATACTGCGTGAGTGCAAATGTTTCACGTAAACAGATACTCACTGTTGAGAAAATCGAAAAACGAAACGAAATATATGCAGTTATGCAATATTTCACAGGACTGAATCTAAACAATGGTCGCAGCTTCCATCAAACTGTAACATGCGGGTATATAGGAGCTTTTAAAACACAAAGTCGATTTTTTCTTCAAATAAAATACATAAATTGGAATTTTAATATTTTTTTTGCTTATTATGGTTCCTCTGTTTGTAATACACATTCTTCTAGCTTTCTCACTTCTCATTTTCGTGCATGTTCATCAGATAAAACTCTAGTGAACATCCCTTAGAGCATCCCTTAGAGTAAGCATGGAAGTGCTTACCACTAATAGTTCTTATCTTCCTTCCTGTATTTCTTCATTCTCTCAACTAGATTTTTATTTCAGTTTTTTCTCTACTGTCCTTTTCTAGTGTTTTCTTGCTTAGAACAAATCAGAGAAATTCAATAGACTCCAAAAATATCGTAGCCTAGCTTTGCTACAAATGCTAACTATGCTCAGACAACCAGCTACTTGTTCAGCGGTGCACTCCATCAAATGGCAACCAGTATATGGGGAGCTATCCCTGCTACCAGGAGGCTATTTCCCCATGGCGAAAACAGACTTCAATCTGGGCACTCCATTTGAGAGCAGTGACTTACTCCGACATCATCGATTTTTGAAGATAGCTTTTTCTAACCAATAAACCTAGTACCGGAGGGTGTTACGAGAAGGAAAAACTAAAATAGTAGGTGTGAACAGAATAAGTAGCAAGATATACAAAATAGAAACCGTTTCCTGAGAACTCACGAAGTGCACATGCAAAAAGGTTTCGTGGCACATTTATAATTTTCAATGATGAACCATTGACAACTGTGCACAATAATACACATAAAAATGCTTATATTTATTACATAAAGATAACATTGGTATTATCAATCATCACTTCATTGTAATTATAATCTTAATAATTCGGTCAACATGCCAGAAGACGTGTACTGGAGACCATGTCAATGTCCACATGAACAAGTAAAACAGAATGAAGAGTGCGTAAGCATACATACATGAGTATTGGTATATTGGATAATATTTGGGTGGCCAAAATATGGGAAAAGCTAAAGAAAATACAAGGCCTAATATTATCTTTTGTGCTAGAGTCTAAAGCAACATAAATATGGAAACATGGCAAATGACATTTACTTACCAAATCATAAGAGCCGATGGTACAGCCAAACGCATGAAACTGCCAATTCCTTTAAAAGCTTCCCACGTGAGTGGAGCACGTGTTTTCTCACAAGAAGGTGAGAACTTGATGTAAAGACCAAGAACAATCACTTCAACCCAATCGCAGATGCTGACGGATAAAGCAGCTCCAGCATTACCCATACCAACTTTATAAACCAGGAACCAACACAGAGGAATAAATACAGCGAGTGTGATCATGGAGCTAAGAACCATAGGAAAGATGAGGCTCTGACACTGCAGAAACTTTGAAAAGCATTGAGCAACACTGAAGGCAAATAAACCAGGGATAAGCCACAATGCATATTTCCCAGCCTCATTTGCAATTTCTGGTTGCTGACCTATGAGAGGAAGTACTTCCGGAATGAAAACCCATACAATGGCGATGGGCACACTCACAATAAGAAGTACAATGATGGACCTGTAGGTATATAAGGATAACTTATGATACTGTTCTGCTCCATAGGCCTGCCCACAAATAGTTTCCAATCCGCATGCCAGTCCTATCTAAAAGGAAACTGCATCAGTAATGAATTGACGAATCATATACATACTGTTCCGGAATAAACGGAAGAGGAACTAGGATGAACTGAAGAGATATGCTGAAAGAATGGCAGGAATAACAATGATGCTTGTGCAAGGCGGGCAACAATTGCTGATTACAAGAATATGAAATTTTGAATACAAGATATCAGGGTTTGCATGGTTTAAACTAACACCTACGCCAAGATTATTCTAACTTAATTAAGATCTATATTTATAAGTGCAGGAAGACTGGGATAGTCAACAGGATAGAGATTTGGGTCCAAGTATCACTGCATATAGTGTGAACATCATGTTTACTAGTTAGATCTGATCATTGTATTGCAACAATCCTAGATGCGGAATCGCCTCCTAACAGAAAATCGGTGGAACCACGTCGTGTCATGGCCTGCAGCTCTCACTGCGCCGTTTCCCCCGCAAAAATGGTCACGCCGGAGATGTCCCATTTCAATGACCAAGAATCAGGTGTTCCAGGGGGGTGGTATTCACATCCTGGATCAGCTCGAATATTTGCACTGCTTGAGTGTACATAACATAGAGATGGGGGCTTAATGTCTCTAATCCATCTTTGCATCAGCTAGACCTTCAGTGACATGTATGAATATATGTTTGAGGCCAATATATATACTGTCATGGTACATAAAACCTCTAGTTACATTAATGAAATCACTACGCATTGGACCAAGTGAGCTGAAAGTATAAATATACTATGAATTTATAATTTTTCACAAACTACCATTTGTCTCTCGTATCCTGTGAGCAACTAGACTAGGACAATACTACAACTAACCTATACTGTTTGAGGCCTCCTATGAGATGATGTAACTGGCTGTGTTTAAAACTAGTTAGGGAACTCTTAGGATATACTCTTGTGCAGCTATCTGTTTGTATTCTACTTGCTTCTGTTTGGCCATCTTCTGATGAAGTTACACTTACGCTGTCGTGATTTACATATGTTGGAGACTGGGTTTTCAATTAAGGGAAAGTACCAACTTATAACCAGACTAAAATATGAGAATGGAACTGGCAAATCTCTCTCACCCGATTGAATCAAGATGACTCAGATCAACCTCAAAAGAGGTGCCCTGACTAACCCAATTTGCACTTAACAGCCTTTGACTTTATAGTGATATCGGTAACCCACATTGATCTACACCATCAAAATTCTGATACAAGTTTGTGCGCTTATAAGCTTATTATCCTCTTATGACGGTAGTTTTACCAGATATTCTTGCTGAAAACTGAAGTCCGACCAAAGCGAATAGGACACATGTAAGTAATCTGAACTCCAGTGTGGCTTTAGCGTATGATAAGTAACACAAACAGATAAATCGTGTTTAGAGAGAGAATCATTTGAATTTGAAAGGTGAACCTGAAGCCTCCTTATTCTTAGGACTGGTACATGAGCCTTAGTAAGTCAGTAGTACTGATATAATCGTCATGTGAAGAGACAAAACAGAGCACTGCTAGTTGCACTATATACTGCAACCAACCACGCAAGTCCAAAATTGAAGCCCAAAGCACAATCAAACAAAAGGTGGCTTTTCAAAATTAGCATACAAATTCACGGGCCTTTTCATGTCACTGGCACGCATGTTTGACTTGCGGTCATCAACCACCCCGGCGTAAGCATTCGTACAAGCATCTCGTGGGTACCAAGTGTATACCAAGATAAGAAAAGTCATCTCCCATTCGCCCGTGGCGACTCACGAGTAGCACGCACAATCTCATGATGCAAAAAATGTAAACAAAAATGTGGAAGGAAGGGCAAACGGAAAGGGGGGTTGGTGGGAGCGAGCTCACGAGGACGCTGAAGCCGGAGACGTTGGTGAGGGAGTTGGCGATGGCGGCGCCAGCGAGCGCGACCTCGCCGAGGTGCCCCACCATGACGGTGGAGATGAGCTGCATCAACAGCTGCAGCAGCGCCACCGCGATCATCGGCGCAGCCAGCGCGGCCAGCCGGCCGGACTCCTCCGCCGCTTCCCTCCACCACGGCCGCTTCCCTCCCGCCTCATAGGGCACCCCCTTGTGCTCGTTCCCCCTGCTGAGCAGCAGCGGCGCCTCGGACGAAGAGTCCATGGATGCCCGCCCCCGGACCACGCGAAGGGAGGTGGGTGTGGAAATGGAATGGGAAGAGGACCGGGGTTCGAGGACTCATCTCCTACAAAAATATCTCCTCTTATAAGAGTGAAAGACATGGTTGGCTTCTGCTAATTCCCATGTGTTCTCGTTCTTTTGAAATGGAATGAGAAGCCGCCGTGGGTCAGGGTCAGGGCAGGTAGGATTGGGAGTCGGATGCTCCATCACGCCATTTGTCTTTCAAGTCAAAACCCTAACCGGCGGCGACTCGGGACATGGATGCCGCGGCGGCGACCCCGGATGGCGGTCCGTATGGTGGCTTTCCGGCAGGTCCCACAACGGCAGTGGTGGCTATGCTTTTTGGTTGTCTAGACGATGAGGGGTGTAGCGGTGGGTGGTTCAGGCACATTTCTATCCTTGGCAATGGTATTGCCCATATCCGGATCTGGTAGCCGTTTCTTGTCATGACTGGTTTGGGTGCCTCATGGTGACACGGGTGAGCTGCCGAGCGAAAGCGCCACGCTTTGGCGCCGACAGCGATGATGTCTGCGGGTGTCGTTATCTTCTTGAAGACGTCGTCGTGGTTCTCCTCTCCGCGGCGAGTCTCCGGGTGAGAACATTTGTCCTTTTGGGCTCGGCAACGGCGGTGCTTGCATTCGCCTCTTGAGGGTGTTGTCGTGGAGGCTAGGTGTCCTCGGTCGTGTCGTGGCGTTGTATTCTGGTCGTCTTGTGATTAGTTGTTCGGCAACGTAGTCGTGTGTGATTATGTTGGCCACTTATTTAGGGATCAGCTATATCAGAGGGCTGCCTCGCCATATTGTATCGTTCTGCTATGTAACTTGACGATGTTGCTTTATTTATAAAGCGGAGGCGAAAAGCTGTTTCAAGAGTTGTGAGCATCAAAGGCGTCTCCAACGTCGTTGTTCCCTTTTTGAAGGCACCGTCTTGGGTGATAGCTGGTGGGTATCATTGGTTGGCGTTGGCGGCGATGGAGGTGGTTGGTGTGGCATCTACCGCGTTGACGACGGTGGGTCTTGGCTGCGTGGCGTAGCGGGGGCTTGGCGATGGACGTGTGTTGATGGACGCGTGAGGATGATGGCGATGTCTGGCGTCATGGTGGTATTGACGGCAGTTCGGTCTGGCAAGGTCAATGGATCTCTTATGAAATTGGGACGACGGAAGATGGTTGCGGCGGATACTGGAGCGTGCGCATGATGAGAGTCTGCCAGATCAGTTGATAATCTCAACTCACCGTGAACGGTTTGGTGAAGCAATTGGATTAGATGTTTGCGTTGGTGCGTTGGCAAGACACATCGTCAAGCTAGTAAGTACAGTGATCAGTGGCGTAGCTAGGGGGTGGCCAGGGTTGGACCACCCTGGAATTTCCCCATAGCTTGTATATAGTGTAGTAAAAAGATATTTCTTTAAAAATAAACAAATTTATGTAAAAAAATTATTGATGGACCACCCTGGTTTATTGACATGGATTATCGAGTACTTTAAAATTATTCATGTATTTTTTGTCATATTCTATTGAATAATAATTTAATAAAGATGACTGCAGCCATCGTTTAATGCACTCGTTGTTTTTTTTTTCTTTGAAAAGGGAAAAGAAATGGCTCGCGTGGAGGCGAGCTAGAGGAGGCGAGCGAGAACCCGTCGATGCGGATGGTACCACTCGCGGCAGGACTAGTCGTAGTAGCTGCTTCGATCCGGTCAGAACCCCGTGTTTAATGCGTTTAATAATTAAGAAACGTGTTTAGTGGAACGGGAAGCTACTAGTAGTCGTCGAGGCGTGCATGCGCATCGTCTGGAAATGTAAAATATGTACCGTATGAACTGAAACACCACTCCACTAGCACAAAAGTACCATCAATTTAACAGATGTGGAGACCATCGTTCCACCACCTTGACGGCTTCATCTAGCGTTGAAAGCTTGGCATAGACCTATACCAGCCACTTCAGGAATTAAACCGTCCATAGTTCTGACTGTAAAAAGTGGATCGCTTTAGAATTCAATCTGCTCACCATTGGATGTTTCTGCGTAGGTGTGTGCGTGTTTTTCAAGGTTTGTAGCTTCTTTTGGGTAATCTTTCTAGCTAATTCGTGCTTGTCGCCGGCAGCAAAGATGGCCTTTTCCACACTACTAGGGTGGGAGTGGCAACATGCTGGTGTGTGCTGGTTTTGTTATGATGGCCTTTGTATGCAGATGCATTTTTTTTTTTTTTTTTGCATTTTAAAAGGATTTTGATCTTTTTCTTTTTACTAGCAAAACGCCCATGTACAAATTATATTACCCCCTCCGTTACACAATGTACTAAATATATATTTATATCTATGATACGAAATCAAACTTTACAAACTTTGATCAAGTTTATAGATAAAACTATTTATCTATGATACTGAAATATATATAATATAGACTTACGTCTTTTATGTATCTAATAATATGTAGTTGGTATTCTAGATGTATATGTTTTTCTCTATAAATTTGATCAAACTTTATAATGTTTGACTTCTCAAAAAAAAAATATTGTACAAATTATACGACTGAAAAGTGGAGGGCTCGTGCACCACAAGGTCTGCAATTTCGTCCTAGTTGGCATCAAGTTTTGGAGGGCGGGGGGTTACTTCGTAACCAATCATGGTTATGTACTTCACACCGCCTTATTGCTTGTTGTGCCTTGCCACAGTGCCACCCCGTCTTCCTTTCCTCCCCTTAGCGCATCTCCAAAGGAGACTCTGAAAGCTCTTGAATATATCTGGATTGTGTTTTCCGGACCACTTTTGTTAACTTTTTTCATCCAATGGAGACCGTTGCGGACTGGACGTCCATTTTTTTTTTGCAAACCGGAAGTAAAAGCACCCCAAGTCCTAGGACTTGTCCAAAATCTGATGATTTAGTCTGGAACTTGCAAAACGACACCCCACCGTCCTCAAATTTGCACTAGATGTGATGGTTTGGTCCTAGGCCAATGACAGCGACAAGTGGTGCCCAGGTGGCCGAAACCGTTCGTCGCGGACCGGCCGTTTTCGTTAATTAACCCGCATTACACACCACCTGAATTAAATTTGTCTCAATTTCTTGTTGCATCCATTCATTCCCCGGCGGCCGCCTTCTGTCATTTCAGGGACGACATGAGCGGTGATCGCTAATGATGTCAGCCACCACGTCGTCGTTGCTGGAGTTCACCAACGGTACGGAGGCGCCTCCCTCCGCTCATCTCGTCCGCCCGTTGGGTGTCTTCCCTCCCAACTACTATCGGTCTTCTGCATCCCTCTACTCTGCTCTGTTTGCCGTCTGCCTTCTTCCGCCGTAGTTCACAACACCGGTAATCGGTCTAATTCGAGGTTGACTCAAGGCCTTCTAGTGCTAGTGCCTGCCTATGGTTCTTGCAGGGCAGTAAAGCTAGGGTTTTGGGAAACGATTTTAGGCTAGGGTTTTGGGCGATAAAGTACTTGTTTCGGCTGATAAAGTAGGGGTTTAAGCCTAGGGTTCTTCAATGAACGTGGTCGCTAATGCATGTGTGTTCTTAAATGAGACTCTTTTGTGCTCTTGAAGATGACTTTGTCAGAGGCAATTTAGTGCTAAATTCTGAACTTTGTAGTTCAGTTATGCTCGATGCCGTTTGCAATGCAGTTTCAGTCATGCATTTATGCTCAATGTTGTAATTCAGTTATGTTCATGGTCATGCACAAGAATTGTTGCAACTTTTATAATGATAAAATTTCAGTTTCTACAGTTAGTTAATTGAATTTCGGTTAGTGCACATATCTGTAGTTAACGGAATTTTGTTCAGTGGTAAAAGTTTAGTTTTGTATGGCTGAACATTTGTAGTTCAGTTATGCTCATGATGTGTTCAGTTATTTAATTTCATTAAATTTGTAGTTGGAGTTGTGTTGCTGCTCTGTTTAGTGCTTACAGTGTACAGTTTTTGGATGCAGTGCGTGATTTAGCAAATGGACGAGAGATGGATACTCCTTTTTTACAATGGAACTTGAGCATGGTGGAATTTTCTGTGGACCGCATACCGAAAACCGTTATCGGATGTGGACCATCCTGTCTGATCTCCGAGCATCGAGCGACCTCCCGTGCATGCTCATGGGGGATTTTAATGAAGCTATGTGGCAGTGCGAGCATATGTTAGCCACCCAACGCCCGGCTGACCAAATTGCAGCATTTCGTGAAGTTGTACAAGATTGTGAGCTCCATGACCTTGGGTTTTCCGGAGCTCCTTTCACTTATCATAATAGGAGGAGTGGAAGAGCAAATGCGAAAGTGAGGTTGGACCGTGCTCTAGCTGATGATCGATGGAGGGACATTTTCTCAGATGCTAGTGTGGTCCATTTGGTTTCTCCATGTTCGGACCACCTACCGCTACTTGTCCACCTGCAGAGAGAGGGGGTACTACCTCCGAGGCAGTATGAAGTTTTTTGGGGGCGTGCAGGTGAGCTGCTTGTATTGATCCAGCAAGCATGGGATGCCACACAAACTACAGGTAATTTAGCATCAGTGACAGCAGGACTTAACCAGGTGATGGATAAATTGCATGGATGGAGTAGACGCAAATTTGGTAATGTCCTGAGAGACCTTGAATGCACACATAAAAACTGGATCACCTAGTGCAGACCAATGGAGATCCAGAGAGATAAAAAGGTTGTCAGATACTCCTATGGCTACAGCAATCTCATATTAGCTGGCTCAAAGAGGACAATCGAAACACGAAGTTTTCCCACCGTAGACCCGTTTGGCGAGCCATGAAGAACAAAATTAAAAAACTGAAAGATGATGATGGTGCATGGCAGACTACACCCTCGGTCATGGAATTAACGGCCACTTCCTTTTTTAAGGACTTGTTCACCAAAGATCCTTATTTGAACGCTAATGAGATAATTGTCTTGACAATGAATGAGTCACTTTGTAGGGATTTTATTGAACAATAAATAGGCGACGCACTATTTCAAATAGGTCCCCTGAAGGCCCCTAGTCCGGATGGATTCCCAGCAAGATTTTACCAAAGAAACTGGGTGGTTTTAAAGGACATGATTGTTGCGGCAGTCCGACTGTTCTTTTCCACAGGGCACATGCCATCAAAGACAAACTCAACCACAATCATGTTAATTCTGAAAACAGATCAGCCTGAGACACTTAGAGAGTTCCGGCCTATCATATTGTGTTCAGTTCTGTACTGTGGCTAAGTGCTTGATGAACAGACTCTGTCCAATCCTTGGGGATATCATCTCTTTGAACCAGAGTGCCTTCGTCCCCGGCCGTACGATTACTGATAATGCCTTGCTAATGTTTGAATGTTTTCATGCCATTGAGCACTGTAAAAAGGAGCAAGATTCTTATTGCGTGTTTAAGTTGTATTTATCAAAGGCGTATGTCAGGGTTGACTAGGAATTTCTTAGAAGAATGATACAGAGTTTGGGTTTCGCTCCCCTATGGGTGGATTGGATTATGTCATGTGTGACATCGGTGAGCTATTCAGTAAAATTTAATGGAGCCCTTCTTGAATCGTTCTGCCCATGCAGAGGTGTTCGCCAAGGTGATACGCTTTCCCCTGTTTCGTTCTTGTTCATTGCTGATGGCCTTTCCGCTCTGTTGCATCGTGAAGCATTCCCAGGATTTTATCACACCGATCAAGGTTTGCCGTCGTGCCCGGACATTTCCCATTTGCTCTTTGTAGATGATACCTTGTTGTTCTTCAAGGCAGATAACAAGCAAACAGGACGTGTTAAACATGTGCTTGAGATATATGCTAAAGGAACAGGCCAGGTGATCAACTCTAAAAAGTGCTCTATCTTGTTGTCTCTGATCTGCCCGACTAGTACCCAAGAGAGCATTAAGGGTAAACTGCAAATTACGCAAGCAACCTTTGAAGCCAAATAACTCAGCCTCCCGGCACCAGATGGCAGAATGAGTAAGGTTAAATTAAAAAGCCTACAAGAGAGGTTGGCAAAATGCTTAATGGAATGGGAGGACAACTATATATCTACGGGTGGAAAGGAAATAAAGGTCAAGGCGATCACTCAGGCCCTCCCAGTTTATATTATGAGTGTCTTCAAGGTACCAGCAAGGATATGTGAGGAACTCATGGGAATGATTCATCGCTTCTGGTGGGGAGCAGAAAAAGGTAAACGAAAAACACATTGGGTCGGCTGGGACATTATGGTGAGGCCTAAAGGAAAATGTGGAATGGGGTTTAAAGACTTTCAGACGTTCAGTCAAGCCATCTTAGCACGGTAAGCCTGGCGTCTTATTCAGTTTTCAGAAAGCCTCTATGCATACGTTTTGCGGGCCAAGTACTATCCGCACGGGTCCATTCTTGACACAATCTTTACTGGAAACGGATCATCAGCATGGAAGTTCATTGAGCATGGCATGCAATTAGTGAATCAAGAGTATATTTGGCGTGTGGGGAATGGTACTGACATACATATTTGGCGCGACCTGTGGTTGCCAAGAGGGCCTCCCTTTAAGCCAATCACGCTGAAACGACGCTGCTGACTGGAATGTGTAGCGACCCGACCTCAAACGGTCAAGTCTCTGTGCTTCAGTGTCATCCCTGGATTGGCAATGCTGACACACACAATACTCGAAGGATTTATAACAGAGTAGCAATCACACACTTATTACATCGAAATGTCTCAAAAGAGAACTTATTACAATAAATATGGCTTAAGGCCATCTAAAACGATAACAACGGAAGGCTTGGAAGATAAAGTGAGTCCATCAACTCCAACGGCATAGCTGAGCTGCACGGCAACGACCTAGCGAACCTTACTCCTTGCATGAAAAGTCTGCAACAAGATACGTTGCAGCCCGAAACGGGTCAGCACATGGAATATGCTGGTAATGTAACACAATAGAGCAATGAACAGAATAACGCTATCACTATATGCAAATATGGTTGGTGGAGGCTCTATGGTTAAGGTTTTTGCGAAAAGCCAATTTTTCCCTACAACAAAGGAATAAGTTTTATTTTAACTATCATGGTAGTTGAAACATCATTGAGAAGGTTCCTCCAACTCAATCCCAATTAAAGTAATTCATTAACCCATCAAATTAAATTAGAGTGATGAGATACAATAGGATAATCCAAGTACTAGATACTCAAGATGTCCATAATCGGGAACACGGCTAACCATGATTAGATTGTCCACTCTGCAGAGGTTTGCGCACTTTTCACCACAAGACTCGATCTCCTCCGTTGAATTTCTCGCACTACATGATGTTTGAGAAACGGATGACCGAGACACAGTCTTTCGAAAGCATTAACTCTTTACTCTGGGTGGACAGTTACACCTACTTTCCCTCTACATCTGCTAGCCCACCACTGAAAGAGGTTACACAACTTACTCAAACTATGCCAGAGCCCATAATGGCTTGTGGCTGCACACGGAAGTTTCTAGCATGAATAATCTTAAGATCCCTTTGAGCCTGGGTGGCGGACCGTAGGAAAATCACACGGGTACTCCGGGATATCCTAGGACAACACTGGATTCTCCAGGTGCCCAAACAAGCAATCCACCCAGATGTGTATTAAAGTTGCCACCTTAAGTTGAACCATTAATTTAACAATCTCACATCTGTCATGGATACACTCAAACCCAATCCACGTCTACGAGCATAGCATAGCAATATAAGCATAACATAAAAGTAACTCCCAAGGTTTGATAACAAAACAAGGCAATAGGTTCTACATCATCAACTACTTCCCAAACCCACAATTTAATCACATCCTAATCATGCAGTGTTTGAGGATTGGAACTAATGCATAAAAACTGGGTATGAAAAGAGTATGATCAATGTGTTACTTGCCTTGCTGACGATCCGCAAAACCTAGGGACTCATAGTAGCACGCTTCGCACTCCGGGAATTCTATCGCAAACAAACAATAGCGTACATAAGCAATCAATCAAAGATGCATGGGTAAAACTCAAATAAGAAGATCTAACCAGAAAGTTCAAATTAAGAACTCCGGTTTGCAAAAAGAATCAAATCAAACGGAGCAACGAAACTCAAACGGCGAAAGAAACAAGATCCGATTACTAATCTGGACTAAAGTCAAATTTTACAGTACCAAAATCGTGTTCAAGTTGGTTAAACTGAAAGAGGGTTTCGAGACGAAGATCTAGGCGCTTGAATCGCCTGATTCCGATAAACGAGCGAAAAGATAAACTAAAACGAAAATCGGATCGGAAATCGCGATCGGAAATAATCGTGAAAAACCCGAGAAAAAGAAAAACGAACGAACAGGCTAACGAACGAACGTTCGTTGTCTGTGACTAACGGGCGAAAGCCGTTCGTTAAAACGAACATACGGATGAACGTCCGCTAAATAAACTAAACCGAGAAAACCAACGAACCGATAAAAAAATGTAACTAGGATTTAAAAAAACCGGCAGTTTTTACCTAAACCTAAAAAAACCGAACGACGAGATTTGCGAACTCCGGGCGGCTCGCGGCTTCCCGGCGAAGCGGCCGGCGGCGCGGGCGACGGCGGGTGGCGCGGCAGCAGGCGAGGCGGCGGGCGCGGCGCGGCGGCGGCGGCGGCGGCAGAAGGCTTCTTGCTTCTTCTTGGCGCGGGTGGCGATGTGGGCGCGGGCGGCTTATAAAGGGAGGTGGCGGGCAGCTTGGGAGGGGCGGAGGAGTCCCGGCGGCGACTACGGCGGCTGCCGAGTCCTGGCCGGACTCGGGCACGACGGCGGAGGCGGTGGCGCGCTTGGGCGGCTGGCTCAGTGGGCCTTGGCCCAATGGTATGAAGTTTTTTTAACATATTCCGCCGAAATAAAATCCTAGAAAATGAATAAAAATCTAAAAATACCAAAACAAATTTTCACCGTCTAAATAAAATATTTAGAAAAGGGTGAACATTTTCTTGGCCTAAAATGCAACTTTGAAAAATGCACCTTTTTTCTAATTCAAATAAAATTCCAATAAAGTCCAAAAAATACTAATCTGATTTTAATATTTTTCCACCAATATTCCATTTATTTTGGAGAAGTCATATTATCTCCTCTCCTATATTTTATCATATGAAATATTTTGGAGAGAAAAATAAATAAACCAAAGTGATCCTTATTTCGATATTCGATAAAAGTCAAATATGAAAAAACGTGAAATCCCCAACTCTCTCCGAGGGTCCTTGAGTTGCTTAGAATTTCGAGGATCGCGAAACGAAATGCAACAAAATATGATATGCATGAATGACCTATGTATAACATTCTAAATTAAAAATTTGGGATGTTACAGAATGGGTGGTTGACCTTCTGAACTTTGATGGTTCTTGGAACGTTTCACTCCTCAGACAACACTTCTATCCTGTTGATGTTACAGATATTCTGGAAATAAAAACCTCTTGCGGAGGGGAGGCTGATTCTATTGCTTGGTAACCAAACAAGCATGGTTTTCTATGTGGAGTCGGCGTACAATTTTGCAAGGGATGAGATCATGGCTCGACAGGGGACTGTTGCGTGTAGTACTTGGCCTGATGGCTCAAGGCCGGGGTGGAAAATGGTATGGAGTTGTGGAGCGCCACCCAAAGTCTGTGTGTTTGCTTGGAAAGCTACTAGGGAAGCACTGTCCACTAAGTTGAACATGTGGAGGTTGATGGAGTGCGTACCATTTGTGGGCAGGAAGATGAATTAGTTCATCATGTACTCGTACACTGCCCCCATGCTCGGAACTTGTGGAATGTTATGAGGCTAATTTTGGGCCTGCCATCAGAGGAGGTTCTTAGTAGAAGGGAACCAGATTGGTTGCTGCTGCTCTTACACGAATTAAATGAGAACAAACGAATGCTTCTGCTCATGGTGCTATGGCGTACTTGGCATATACATAATGAGTTGACTCATGACAAGCCATTGATTCCAGTAGAGGTGACCAAGAGGTTCCTTTGTGATTATGCACAATCCCTGTTGACGATCAAGCACTACCCACATGTGTATACTATCAAAGGGAAACTGCCAGTCCTGATAGAGTTAAGTAATTTTGTTCCTATCACTAGCAGTACAAAATGTTTGGTCAATGTTGTTGCTTGGGAACCCCCACCAGGAGGACATGTCAAACTGAATTTCGACGGCTCGTTCATTGCCGCTGACGGGTCTGCGGGAGTGGGCATGGTACTGCGTGATCACTTGGGCTAAGTAATTGTTGCAGCGTGTAGATGGGTGTACGATTGCTATGGACCATTGGAGGCTGAGATTGTTGCATGTGCTGAAGGGCTTAACTTAGCTCTGCATTGGTCAAAACCCATCTTGGTGGAAGCAGACTGCGCTGAACTTGTGTCCATGATCAATGTTGGACTGGCGGATCAATTTACTAGCATGTACATTACTTCAGAAATCACGAAGATGCTAAAGGAGTGACACTCCCAAGTTTGGAACATCACTCGTGCGCAGAACAAGGTTGGACACGCTATGGCGGCTATAGGCCGTGGACAGCAAAGGACGGCTTGTTGGCTCGAAAATGTTCCTCAGGAGATTAGCATTGTGGACTTGTGGTTATGAACGACTGTAACACTATGATCAATTAATTGATGAAATGCTTTCCCCCGCAAAGGAAATACTACTAGTACAAAGGGCACCGGGGTTGATCAATTCGACTTGCAACTGGTGTATCATACCATTTGAGTGTCGCAATGCTATGCGCGATTGTCAGTACGGTATGATGGAATAACAATCCAACTTCTCCTGCGTCGGACCCCTGAGCCACCCCCCTGCACCGTGACTGCGCCGGTAGCTGCTACTTGTGAGCTGCGTTGGGATTTCCTCGAAGAGGAGAGGATGATGCAGTACAGTAGAGACAAGTATTTCCCTCAGTTATGAAACCAAAGTTATCAATCCAGTGGGGGAACCAAGCAACACTATGTAACTAACACCTGCACACAAATAGCAAATACTTGCAACCCAATGCGTAGAGGGGTTGTCAATGCCTCAACGGTTATGAGCAAGATTAAATTGTATAGGTTTTGATAGATAGATCTGACAAAAATAAAAAATAAAATAAAATTGCAACAAGGTATTTTTAGTTTTAATATATGATAAAAGATAGACCCGGGGGCCATAGTTTTCACTAAAGGCTTCTCTTGAGAAAATAGCATACGGTGGGTAAACAAATTACTGTTGGGCAATTGATATAAAATTAAATAATTATGGTGATATCAAAGGCAAGGATCATACATAGGCAGCACGTCCGAGATTAGTAGACTGAAACGATTTTTCATCTACTACTATTACTCCACACATTGACCGCTATCCAGCATGCATCTAGTGTATTAAGTTCATGGAAAATGGAGTAATGCTTTAAGGAAGATGACATTATGTAGACAAGATAAACTCACGTATGAATAAACCCCATCTTTTTACCCTTAATAGAAACGATACATATGTGGCATGTCCCTTTCTGTCACTGGGATTGAGCACCGTAAGATCAAACCCATTACAAAGCACCTCTTCCCATGGCAAGATAAATCAATCTAGTTGGCCAAACCAAACCAATAAATTGGAGAAGAAATACTAAGCTATATTAATCATGCATAAAAGAGTTTAGAGGAAACCCAAATAATATTCATGGATAGATCTGATCATAACCTCACAATTCATCGGATCCTAACAAACACACCGCAAAAAAGAATTACATCGGATAAAACTCCAAGAACATCAAGGAGAACAGTGTATTGAAGAACATCAGGAGAGAATAAGCCATCTAGCTACTAACTATGAACCCGTAGGTCTGTGTTAAACTACTCACGCATCATCGGAGGAGCAGCAAGGATGATGAAGAACCCCTCCGTGATCGTTCCCCCCCCCCCCGGCAGAGTGCCAAAAAGGGTCCCCATATGGGATCTCTTGAGAACAGAGGCTTGCGGCGGTGAAAAAAGTATTTCATGGACTCCCACGTAGGTTTTTTGATTTTAGAGTATTTATAGAGGCGGAGTTAGGTCAAACAGAGGCTTGTGGGCCCCACTACCCACCAGGGCGTGCCCCAGGCCCCTAGCACGCCCTGGTGTCTAGTGGGCCACTCCTTCGTCTTCTCGTTCCTTGCTGAAGCTTCTAGGGTCTCTTATTGCGATAAAAAAATCCCCAAAAAGTTTTGTGGCATTTGGACTTCGTTTGGTACTGATATTCTGCAAAGTCAAAAACAAGAAAAAAAACAGCAACTAGCACTGGGCACCAAGTTAGTAGCTTAGTCCCCCAAAAAATATAAAGTTGCTTGTAAATGTATATAAAACATCAAAGATTGATACTATAATAGCATGGAACAATAAAAAATTATAGATACTTTGGAGATGTATCAGCGTCCCCAATCTTAATTCCTGCTCATCCTCGAGTAGGTAAATGATAAAAACAGAATTTTTGATGTGGAATGCCACCTGACATATTCATCATATAATATTTTCTTTTATAGCATGGACATTTGGACTTGAATGATTCCAAAATAGTCTATAATTTGACATGAAAACATCAATACTCAAGCATATCAACAAGCAACCATGTCTTTCAAAATATCAACACTAAAGAAAGTTATCTAGCCCATTATGCTCAACCATTGGTCCATTCATGAAACACACTCAAATACTAGCTACATCCAATGCACAAGTATGACAATAGTATTCCCTAGTTGGTGCTTTATAAGAGAAGATGGAGACTCAAAATTAAAATTAAAATTGCATAAAAGTAAATAGATAGGCCCTTCACAAAGGGAAGCAGAGATTTGTAGAGGTTCCATAGCTCAAAGTTTAAAATGAGAGATAAAATTATTTTGGGAGGCATGCTTTTCCTGTCAATGGAAACGACCGAGAATTCCCAATATCTTCCATGCTAGATAAACCATAGGCAGTTCCCAAACAGAAGGTAAAGTTTGTTTCCTTTCCACCATTCTTACACAATCCATGGCTAGCCGTATCCACGGGTGCCTTCCATACCAACACTTTCCAAGGAATTTATTATTAACAACATATTAAAAATTTCATTTCGAGACTGGGCATCCCTATTACCTACCACACTCTCGTGCAATGACAAGTGAATAAACACTCATCATGAGAATAAAATATCCTAGCATGGAAAATGTTGGCCACCCCCTTTCGCTTCATGAGCGGTGCGAGCACACAAAACGGAAATTCATTTTGAATATTAGAGTTGGCACAAACAAATTTACTTAGAACGGCATGGAAATACCACATATAGGTAGGTATGGTGGACTCATTTGGCACAACTTTGGTTTAAGGAGTTTGATGCACAAGCAGCATTCCCTCTTAGTACAAATGAAGGCTAGCAAATAGATTGAAAAGCGACCAACCAAAAAAAGAAAATGCTCATAAACACGCATTAAACATAATTAACACTGAATAATGAACCATAAGTAGGATGTAACTTCGTTGCATAACTATTGACTTTCGTGCTTGCATAGGGAATCACAAACCTTAACACCAATATTCTTACTAAAGCATAATTACTCACCAACATGACTCACATATCACTATCTTCATACCGCAAAACTATTGCAAGGAATCAAGTTTACAATATCCAAAGATCTTCATGAAATTTTTATTATATCCCTCTTGAGTATTCTGTTGGGAAACGTAGCATGCAATTTCAAAAAAAAATCCTACGTTCATGCAAGATCTATCCAGGAGATGCATAGCAATGAGGGGGAAGAGTGTTTCCATGTACCCTCGTAGACCGAAAGCGAAAGCGTTTGACAACGCGGTTGATGTAGTCGAATTTCTTCTAGCTCCGACCGATCAAGTACCGAACGTACGGCACCTCTGAGTTATGCACACATTCAGCACGATGACGTCCCTCGCCCTCTTGATGCAGCAAGGTGTCGAGGAAGTAGATGAGTTCCGTCAGCACAACGGCGTGGGTGACAGTGATGGTGATGTGATCTGCGTAGGGCTTCGCCTAAGCACTACGAAGATATGGCCGGAGGCGTAAACTGTGGAGGGGGACGCCACACACGGCTAGGAATAGATGTTGTGTGTTCTAGCGGTGCCCCCCCCCCCCCCACACATATATATAGGTTGGAAGGGAGGAGAGGCAGCAACGGGGTGCCCCAAGTAGGAGGAATCCTACTTGGGGTCCTCCCCAATTCGGCCTCCCCCCTTTCCATGTATGTATGAAGGGAAGGAAAGAGGGGGGGGGGTGAGGGAAGGAAGTGGGAATCCTAGTTCACACTTTCCTTTCGCTTATCCCCTTTCCTTCTACTCCTCCTATAGCTTTATAGGATGCACCAGCCCCTTGTGGGCTGGTGTGTTCCTTCACAAGGCCCATATGGCCCATAGGATTGTCGGGGGTACCCGAAACACCTTCTGGTGACCCGATAAGCACCCGATACCCTCCGGAACACTTCAGGTGTCCGAATACCATCGTCCTATATATCAATCTTTACCTCTCGACCATTTCGAGACTCCTCGTCATGTTCGTGATCTCATCGTTCAGCCACCAAATCACATAACTCATATAATACTATATCATCATCGAATGTTAAGCGTGCGGACCCTACGAATTCGAGAACTATGTAGACATGACCGAGACACCTTCCGGTCAATAACCAATAGCGGAACCTGGATGCTCATATTGGTTCCTACATATTCTACGAAGTCTTTATCAGTCGAACTGTTTATGACAACATATGTTATTCCCTTTGTCATCGGTATGTTACTTGCCCGAGATTTGATCGTCGGTATCTTCATACCTAGTTCAATCTTGTTACCAGCAAGTCTCTTTACTCATTCCGTAATACATCATCGTGCAACTAATTCATTAGTAACTTCGCTTGCAAGGCTTCTTATGATGTGCATTAACGAGAGGGCCCAAAGATACCTCTTCGATACTCGGAGTGACAAATCCTAATCTCGATCTATACCAACCCAACAAACACCTTCAGGGATACCTGTAGAGCATCTTTATAATCACCCAATTGTGTTGTGATGTTTGATAGCACACAAGGCATTCCTCCGGTATCTGGGAGTTGCATAATCTCATAGTCGAAGGAATATGTATTTGACATGAAGAAAGCAATAGCAATAAAACTGAACGATCAATATGCTAAGCTAACGGATGGGTCTTGTCCATCACATCATTCTCCTAATGATGCGATCCCGTTCATCAAATGACAACACATGTATATGGTTAGGAAACTTAACCATCTTTGATTAACGAGCTAGTCTAGTACAGGCTTACTAGGGACACGGTGTTTTGTCTATGTATCCACACATGTATCAAGTTTCCGGTTAATACAATTCTAGCATGAATAATAAGCATTTATCATGATATAATGAAATATAAAATAACAACTTCATTATTACCACTAGGTCATATTTCCTTCATATTCATCACTTTGGGATTAATTCATATCTCGTGCAAATTACCATTACTATTATGAACTCTCAAAAATATTTAATTCAAGCACGAGAGCAAAAATATTTCTTCAAAAAATTTCATGTATCAACTCTCAAAATAAATAAGTGAAGCATGATAGTGCATTTATTTAAAACATAATAATATCAACTCTCAAAATAATATAAGTGAAGCATGAGAGTTCAAGTATTTCTTCAAAATTTAATCACCACCATACTCTAAAAGATTTAAGTGAAGCGCATAGAGCAATTTCCTACCTCAAAAAATTTAAGTGAAGCACATAGAGCAATACTAACAAATCATGATAAAATATGGCTGTCTCAAATAGGTGTGTTCATCAAGGATGATTGTCACAAACTAAATAGCAAACAAAGCAAACAATCATATCATACATGACGCTCCAAGCAAAACTCATGATATGTAACGAATAAAAATATAGCTCCAAGTAAAATTACTGATGGTCGTTAGAAGAAAGAGGGGTGATACGTCTCCATCATATCTACTTTTCCAAACTCTTTTGCAATTGTTTTGGACTCTAATTTGCATGATTTGAATGGAACTAACTTGGACTGACGTTGTTTCCAGCAGAATTGCCATGGTGTAATTTTTGTGCATAAATAAAAGTTCTCGGGTTGACCTAAAAATTTACGGAGAATATTTTTGGAATATATAAAAAATACTGGCGCAAAAATTAACCAGAGGAGGTCCACCCAAAGGCCACAAGCCTGGGGCGCGCCTAGAGGGCTTGTGGGGCCCCTGGACCTCCTCCGACCTCAACTCCAACTCTATATAACCCTATTCGGGGAGAAAAAAGCAGAGAGAAGGATTCATCCGTTTTACGATAGAAAGCCGTTGCCACCTCCTGTTCTTCATCGGGAGGGCAGATCTGGAGTCCATTCGGGGCTCCGGAGAGGGGGTTTCGTCGCCATCATCATCACCAACCTTCCTCCATCACCAATTTCATGATGCTCACCGCCGGGAGTGAGTAATTCCATCGTAGGCTCGTTGGACGGTGATGGGTTGGATGAGATTTATCATATAATCAAGTTAGTTTTGTTAGGGTTTGATCCCTAGTATCCACTATGTTCTGAGATTGATGTTGCTATGACTTTGCTATGCTTAATGCTTGTCACTAGGGCCCGAGTGCCATGATTTCATATTTGAACCTATTATGTTTTCATGAATATATTTGAGTTCTCGATCCTATCTTGCAAGTTGTAGACACCTATTACGAGTTATGATCCGCATACCCCAAGGTGACAATAATTGTGATTCTTTCCGGTGATTACCGTAGTTTGAGGAGTTCATGTATTCACTAAGTGCTAATGCTTTGGTCTGGTTCTCTATTAAAAGGAGGCCTTAATGTCCCTTAGTTTCCGTTAGGACCCCGCTGCCACGGGAGGGTAGGACAAAAGATGTCATGCAAGTTCTTCTCCATAAGCACGTATGACTATATACGAAATACATGCCTACATTATATTGATGAATTGGAGCTAGTTCTGTGTCACCCTAGGTTATGAATACTACATGATGAATATATCCGACATAATTATCATTTCCAATCCAATGCCTATGAGCTTTTCACATATTGTTATTTGCTAAGTTACTTTGCCTTTGCTACTGTTACAATCACTACAAAACTGCTACTATTACTTTTGCCATTGTTACCGTTACTTCCATACTACTTTGCTACTAAAAACTTTGCTGCAGATATTATGTCTTTCAAGTGTGGTTGAATTGACAACTCGGCTTCTAATACTCATGAATATTCTTTGGCTCCCCTTTTTTTGAATCAATAAAGTTGGGTTGAATACTCTACCCTCGAAAACTGTTGCGACTCCCTATACTTGTGGGTTATCACGACCTTTTTCTCGCGCCGTTGCCGAGGAGCATAGCTCTATTCTCTGAGTCACTTGGGATTTATATCTGTTGATCACTATGAGGAATCTGAAAGATACCAGAACCAAGATTTTTCCCTCTACTACGAGGGGAGGTAAGGAACTGCCATCTAGCTCTGCACTTGATTCACTTCTGTTTTGAGTAAACTTGCGACTCCTACACCTGCTATTGATTCTGATATGTCGCATGTAATTGATGATGCTACTTCTACTAGGCATGATACTTATGATGATACTACTGCTTTGCTTGATAATAATGTGCCACTGGGTGAATTTCGTGATGATCAACTTGCTAGAGCTAAAGATATCGAGAATGATGAAACTGTTGATATTTCTGAAACTGATGAAATTATTGAAACTGAACACTTTGAAACACATGTTAGACCTAGTACTCCTAGATATGAATTACCTGTTATACTGAGGGTTATATTGTGGACGGAGAGGTAGCTAGGGACTTTCTTACTTGTAAGGATATAGATGATCTTAAGAAATTACTATGCAAGTGGAAAGAAAAATCTTTGAATGCTAGAATGCAATATGATCCTAAGTTTGCTACTAATCCTATCTTTGTTACTGATAAGGATTACAAATTCTCTGTCGATCATGAGTTAATTACTGTGGTTGAATCTGATCCTTTCCATGGTTATGAACCTGAAACTGTTGTGGCACATCTTACTAAATTAAATGATATAGCCACTCTGTTTGCTCATGAGGAAAAAATTAGCTATTACTATATTCTTAAGTTGTGTCCTTTCTCATTAAAGGGTGATGCTAAGATATGGTTTAATTCTCTTGCTCCTGGTTGTGTGCGCAGTCCCCAGGATATGATCTATTACTTCTCTGAAAAATATATTCCTGCTCATAAGAAACAAGCTGCTTTACAGGAAATATTTAACTTTGTGCAAATTGAAGAAGAGAGTCTCCCACAAGCTTGGGGGAGGCTTCTCCAGTTACTTAATGCTTTGCCTGATCATCCTCTTATGAAAAATGAAATACTTGATATCTTTTATAATGTACTAACCGATGCTTCTAGGGACCACCTAGATAGTTGTGCTGGTTGTGTTTTCAGGGAACAAACTGTTGAACAAGCTGAAGCACTATTGAATAATATTTTGAGTAATGATAATGATTGGACTCTTCCCAAACCACCTCCTAAACCAACTCCAAAGAAGAGGGGTATTCTATTTCTCAGTCCTGAAGATATGCAAGAGGCAAAGAAATCTATGAAATAAGAAGGTATTAAAGCTGAAGATGTTAAGAATTTACCACCTATTGAAGAAATACATGGTCTTGATAACCCGACACAGGTAGTAAAGGTAAATTCTCTCTATAGATTTGATGAAGGTGATATTCCTTATAATAAGTCTGCTAGTCAAAGCTTGGATGAATATGATAACTTTATTGTTAAACAAGAAAATTTCAATGCTTATGTTAGCAGACAATTGAAACATAATGCTTATATGCTTGACTGCTTGGGCGACTATATGTGTAGAACTATTAATGATCTCAAGATTATTAGTAAACATGCTTCCATGGTAAAAACTCAAGTAGAACAAGTTCTCAAGGCACAAAATGATTTGCTTAATGGAATGACTAGTAAGAACAATGATCATGATGTTAGAGTTATGATTAGAGGTGGTAAAATGACTCAGGAACCTTTGTATCCTGAGGGCCATCCCAAGTGAATTGAACAATATTCTCAGAGAATTAATACTGATGCACCTAGTCCTTCTAAAAGGAAAAGGAAAGATGATAGGACTATGCATGCTTCTAGTGAACCTGTTGTAGACACACCTGAGAATCCAAATGATATTTTTATTTCTGATGCTGAGACACAATCAGTGATGAACATGAACCTAGTAATAATGATAATGATGATGTTCATGTTGGTGCTCAACCTAGAAATGATAATGATGTGGAGATAGAACCGGCTGTTGATCTTGATAACCCACAACCCAAGAATAAAAGATATGATAAAAGAGTCTTCATTGCTAGGAATCATGGTAAAGAAAGAGAACCATGGGTTCAGAAACCCATGCCATTTCTTCCTAAACCATCCAAGAAAAAGGAGGATGAGGATTTTGAGCACTTTGGTGAAATGTTTAGACCTGTCTTTTTGCATATGCGTTTGACTGATATTCTGGAAATGTCTCCTTATGCTAAGTATATGAAAGATATTGTCACTAATAAAAGAAAGATTCCAGGAGCTGAAATTTCCATCATGCTTGCTAATGATACATTTAAGGGTGGAATACCAAAGAAAGTAGGAGATCCAGCAATACCAACTATACCATGCTCCATTAAAAGAAACTATGTTAGAACTGCTCTATGTGATTTGGGAGCCGGTGTTAGTGTTATGCCTTTCTCTTTATATCGTAGACGAGTAAGTTAACACCAATTGAAATCTCTTTGCAAATGACCGATAAATCTATTGCTATACCCATCGGTATTTGTGAGGATGTGCATGTCGTAGTTGCAAATGTTACTATCTTAACGGACTTTGTTATTCTTGATATACCCGAGGACAATAGTATGTCGATCATCCTTGGTAGACCCTTTTTGAATACTGTAGGGATTGTTATTGATTGCAATAAAGGCAATGTCACTTTTCATGTTAATGGTAATGAGCATACGGTATACTTTCCGAAGAAACAACCTCAAGTGAATAGTATCAATTCTATTGGAAAAAAATTCAACAAGGGTCTTTTACATCTCTGTCCCTAACTGGAACCCACTACCCATATTTGCCCCTAATTCTGAAGCCTACTCAAATTTGCCCCTCGGCCGTTATGTGCACTTATAGAAATGCCCTTCTGTGTCGTTATCGTTCGGTCAAAGCCGGTCAAAGGGCTTTGACCGTCCTGAAAAAAATAGCAAAAAAATCAAAAAATCTGAAATTTTGCAGGATCAAAGATACTCAGTTTCTCAAGACGCGTGCAAATGTTCGTGCTGTTTGGACATTCTAGGAGCTCGTGGCAAAGAAAAAATAGTAGATATGTACGCCTGTGAACAGTAAATTCAAAAAAATAGCAAGAAAATTCAAAAAAATATGAAAAAAATTGGCATCAAAGAGGCTCGGGTCCGCAAGGTGCGTGCAATTTTTTTTGTGTTTGGAAATTGTAGGAGATCATGGAAAAAAACAAATTTGGCTCGGGTCCGCAAGGTGCGTGCAAATTTTGCTAGAGCTCCTCGCATGTCATTTGATCACAAAAACTTGCAAGCACCTTGTGCACCCAAGCCTCTTTGATGCCAATTTTTTTATTTTTTTTTTGAATTTTCTTGATATTTTATTTCAAATTTACTATTCACAAGTATACAGATTAATTTTTTTCCTCGCCACGAGCTCCTGGAATGTCCAAATAGCACGAAAATTTGCACGCACCTTGCGCACATGAGTATCTTCGATCCCACAAAATTTTAGATTTTTAGATTTTCTTTTCTATTTTATTCGGGACGGTCAAAGCCCATTGACCGGACGGTAACGGTGCAAAAGGGCATTTCTGTAAGAGCACCTAACGGCAGAGGGGAAAATTTGAGCAGGCTACGAAATTAGGGGCAAATCTGAGTAGGTGGTTCGAGTTAGGGATAGAAATGCAAATGGCCCCTTCAATAATTACTATTGGAGGTTTTGAATTCCCTATTCCCAGTGTCAAAAAGAAATATGATATTCTTATTGTTGGGGATATGCATATCCCAGTTGAGGTAACCTAGTGTTATATGAAGATTCTCCGGTTTAATGTCATTCGGAAGAAGTTTGTTAATGATACTTGATCAACCTTGTTAATAGATTCCTTTTGATAGGCATGTGATGGATGAATTTAGTAAACATAACTCTCTGTATCCACTTTTTACTTTCTGTTATTTGGAATAAATAAAGAAAAAATTACTATTATTTCTCTGTTTTCTGAATTATCCGTGCAATAAAAAATGACTAGAAAATAAAAGTTCTCCAAATGCCCTAAAAATTTAGTATGATTTTTCTAAAATATTTAAAAAAAATTGGCACTGAAAACACCTCAGGGAGATGCACCACCACAAGCCTGAGGCGCGCCAAAGGCGCGCCCACCCCTAAGCGCGCTCTGAGGCTTCAGGTCCCACATGGGTCCCCCTCACTTATGCCAGCACCCATCCACTTCGTCTTCCTCCCAAAAAAATCCCACCGTTACTCAAACCCGTGTTCTTGCTCATTTTGCTGCCATTTTCGATCTCCTTGCTCGGAACTCCATTTCCGAAACTGTTTTGGGGGATTGTTTTTTGGTATGTGACTCCACCAATGGTCCAATTAGTTTTTGTTCTAGTGCTTTATATACTGCAAAGTTTTGCTTTTGTGGTGATCTTGTTCTTGAGCTTGCATGTCAAACTTATATGGTCCAAAGTAGTTTTGTTGCAGGATATAGCCTCTAGACACTTGTGGGAGTAGTTGCTATCAATCTTGTTGAGTTTTGTTCACTTTTATTTTGAGTATTGTTGCTATCAATCTTGTGGGAGTAGGTTCGGCCGTGTGAATGGCCAAGCGATGTGTTCTTGAGGGTGGCCAGAATTTATGATGATTTCTATTACTTCGTGGAGAATGCCTGCATCATCGACTTCCTCCAAGATAAGTGTGACCAATACCTCCTACTCACTAATACCTTCGTGCAAAATTTTCACTTTCATGCTAGGAAGGATCCTCCTATGGTAGAATTTCACTTGTATGATGTGTCTAAGTGAATGGCACTTTATGACTTTTGCGAAGTTTGAAAAATACCTTATGAAGGATGCGTCAGTGAACCACGTCCTAGAGACGTGGAGGATATTATTGCTGAAACTACTATGAGGGAAGAGAGAGGGGTCTCGGAAGCGAGAGTGGCTATCTTACATTTTCCTGTTTTATGCTATTATTCATTATTTGCTGGTAGATGTTTGATTGGTCGTGGGGAGACTGGAGGCCTCAGTGCCCCTGACCTTGCCATTTTGCACCATGCTTTATATACTGATAGAACTTTCAGTTTGGGCGCTATGGTTGCTCGACGGTTAAACACAAACCGCTCGAAGGGTCCTATCTTTGGAGGTATGTATGTCTCCCGCCTTGCTAGACGTTTTGAGATACCCATTAGGCATGATGATGAGGAGGAGATGTTGTTACCCACTAAGTATTTAAACTATGCTAGTATGGTAGCACATGATTTTATTAAGAAAGACGATGACAAACGACTCCTCTACAACCTAGTATTTAGTCAGGGTACTAGTGAGACTGTTTCTCTGCCTGCACCTTCTTTGTTCGATATTTATTCAGGCAGGTACACTATTATGCCTGAGGACATCTACAGATTTTGGGGTCTTTCACAACCTCCAGCACCCGAGCCAGCACTAGTTCCTGATCCGTATCAGGAGCCTGTTTATCGATGGGAGCCACAGGAGCTCGTCAACCAGTGGAACCCTTAGGACCCTCCGGAGTATCGAGGAGAGGATTTTTTCGAGCCGTGGCCCTTGACCAACTTAGGCCAAAGCCTAAACTTGGGGGAGTACGTATTTCTCACCCACCATTCATGTTCACACACTCATTCTAGTTGCCGGTGTACATACTTTTTCATTGTATTATCCATGTCAGTTTATTTTTCTTGTTTTTTTCTTGTGCGTTTGAAAACTTTAAGAAAATCCAAAAAAATAGTTCTTGCTCCTTTTTAGTTTTTCTTTCTTGTTTATTTAGTAGTAGTATTAAAATAAAACCCAAAAAGATTTCTCGTTCTTCCTTTGTTTGTTGGGAGCTTTCCCGTGTAAATAGTTTTTCGTGTTTTCGTTTTACTTTCTTCAGAAAAACAAAAAATCCAGACAATATTTGAGTGTGTTTCTTTGAAATTCTTTTCCTTTTCTTTGGGTCATAAGGAGAAGACCACGATGAAAATGTTGAGTGGCTCTCATATGCATTATTATTGATCTAACAAAGAGCCCATATTAATCTTCTCCTTTGAATAGATGTTTGGAGATTCCAGCTTAGTCCAATGCACGTGCGCTCTTATTATTATTTTCACCGTTCGGTCGTGCAACTGAAAGGCAATAATGATGATATTTGACGAAATGATTGAGATGGAGAAAAGCTGGTACGAACTCGACCTATTTTGTTTTTGTAATGTGATTAGCTCATCATTCCTGATTCAGCCCATTATGAATGAAACATGTTTGCAATGACAATTAGAGATTATAGTTACTCATGCCATGCTTAATTAGCTAGGAGTGGATAATCATTTGTCTTGTGTGTCAACATGCAATTTAAAATGGTTATGATGTAGTATGATAGGATGGTATCCTCCTTTGAATGATTTAAGTGGCTTGACTTGGCACATGCCCACGCATGAAGATGAATCAAAAACAACATAGCCTCCATGATATTTATGTTCATGGTGATTTATATCCTACTCATACTTGCACTCAATGTTGATTAATCTTAATGCATGTTTACGACCGTTATCGCTCTCTAGTTGGTCGCTCCTCAATCTTTTGCTAGCCTTCACTTGTACTAAGTGGGAATACTGCTCGTGCATTCACTTCCTTAAACCCAAAGTTGTTCCATATGAGTCCACCATACCTACCTATATGCGGTATCTATCTGTCGTTCCAAGTAAATTTGCATGTGCCAAACTCTAAACCTTCAAATAATAATCTGTTTTGAATGCCCGAATCGCTCATGTAGTGACTGGGGGCTGTCAGTATCTTCCATGCTAGGTGGGTTATTCTCACGATGAGTGTTTATTCACTTGTCATTCACAAGAAAGTGGCTGGTAATTGGGATACCCAGTTCCATGCTCTAAATCAAATCAAAATATAATCATAAAACAAAACTCCCCTAGGATTGCTGTTGGTATGGACGGTACCCGTAGATTCGACTAGCCGTGGAGTGTGATCGTTGGTGGAGGGAGAGTAGAAACTTTACCATTCTTTTTGGTAACCGCTTATAATGTATCTAGCATGGAAGATATTGAGATCTCTTGGTTGTTATGCTGACAATGAAAGCATATCGCTCAAAATTATATTTATCTATGTTTTAAAAGCTATGAGCTCTGGCACCTCTGCAAATCTCCGCTTCCCTCTGCGAAGGTTATATCTATTTACTTTTATTGCTGAGTCATCATCCTCTTATAAAAAGCACCAGTTAGAGAGCACCACTGTCATTTGTATGCTTTTTTATTAATTGATATTGAGTATGTGTGAGAATGGATGCCATGAATTATAATGTTTAGTCAGTCCTTGATCTTTACGGGTGCTCTGCATTTATGTTTTGCAGTCTCAGAAAGGGCTAGCGAGATACCATTTTGCCATATTATATCATGGTTGCTTTGACAAAAAGTGTTGTCCGAGATTCATTATTATTACTCGCTAGTTGATTATGCCATTGATATGAGTAAATGTGAGACCTAAATGTTATTGTGAATATTGTTAATTCATAATCTTGGTTGAAAACCTGAACATCAGTTAGACATATTTACAACAACAAGATCAAACAGAGTTTATAAAAGTTTTTCTTTGTCACCTTCAGTTTGTCAACTGAATTGCTTGAGGACAAGCAATGGTTTAAGCTTGGGGGAGTTGATACGTCCCCATCGTATCTACTTTCTCCAAACTCTTTTGCCCTTGTTTTGGACTCTAATTTGCATGATTTGAATGGAACTAACCCGGACGGATGCTGTTTTTAGCAGAATTGCCATGGTGTTATTTTTGTGCAGAAATAGAAGTTCTCGGATTGACCTGCAAATTTACGGAGAATACTTTTGGAATATATAAAAATACTGGCGCAAGAATTAACCAGAGGGGGTCCACCAAAAGGCCACAAGCCTGGGGGGGCACGCCCCCTGGGGCGTGTCTAGAGGGCTTGTGGGCCCCTTGGACCTCCTCCGACCTCAACTCCAACTCTATATAACCCTATTCAAGGAGTGAAAAATCAGAGAAAATGATTCATCGCGTTTTACGATACGGAGCCGCCACCACCTCCTGTTCTTCATCGAGAGGGCAGATCTGGAGTCCATTCGGGGCCCTGGAGAGGGGATTTCATCGACATCATCATCACCAACTTTCCTCCGTCACCAATTTCATGATGCTCACCGCCGGGAGTGATAATTCCATCATAGGCTTGCTGGACGGTGATTAAGTTGATGGAGAAATGGAGTAATGCAATAAGAATGATGACGTGATGTAGACAAGATCTATTTATGTAGAAATAGACCCCATCTTGTTATCCTTAATAGCAACAATACATATGTGTCGGTTCCCCTTCTGTCACTGGGATCAAGCAGCGTAAGATCGAACCCATCACAAAGCACCTCTTCCCATTGCAAGATAAATAGATTAAGTTGGCCAAACAAAACCCAAATATTGGAGAAGAAATACGAGGCTATAAGCAATCATGCATATAATAGATCAAAGAAGACTCAAATAACTTTCACGGATAAAAAGATAAATCTAATCATAAACTCAAAGTTCATCAGATCCCAACAAACACATCGCAAAAAGAGTTACATCATATGGATCTCCAAGAGACCATTGTATTGAGAATCAAAAGAGAGGGAGGAAGCCATCTAGCTACTAACTACGGACCCGTAGGTCTACAATGAACTACTCACGCATCATCGGAGAGACACCAATGGACATGATGAACCCCTCCTTGATGGTGTCTAGATTGGATTTGGTGGTTCTGGAACTTGCGGTGGCTGGAATTGATTTTTGTCGAATCTCCTAGGGTTTCTGGAATATTAGGGTATTTATAGAGCAAAGAGGTGGTGCAGGAGGTCACCGAGGTGGGCACAATCCACCAGGGCACGCCTGGGCCTCCAGGCACGCCATGGTGTCTTGTGCTCACCTCGGGCTCCCTCTTCGGTACTTCTTTGGCCCACTGGATGTCCTCTGGTCCAAAAACTCCACAAAAAGTTTCGCTGCATTTGGACTCCGTTTGGTATTGATTTCCTGCGATGTAAAAAATATGTAGAAAATAACAAATGGCACTGGGCACTATGTCAATAGGTTAGTACCAAAAAATGATATAAAATGATTGTAAAACATCCAAGAATGATAATATAACAGCATGGAACAGTAAAAAATTATAGATACACTGGAGACGTATCAATATGAAACATCCAAAACAGATAATATAATGGCATGGAACAATAAAAAATTATAGATACGTTGGAGACGTATCAAGCATCCCAAGCTTAATTCCTGCTCACCCTCGAGTAGGAAAATGATAAAAACAGAATTTTTGATGTCGAATGCTACCTAACATATTTATCCATGTACTTTTCTTTATTGTGGCATGAATGTTCAGATCCATAAGATTCAAAACAAAAGTTTAATATTGACATAAAAGCAATAATACTTCAAGCATACTAATAAAGTAATCATGTCTTCTAAAAATAACATGGCCAAAGAAAGTTATCCCTAAAAAATCATATAGTCTGGCTATGCTCCATCTTCACACACAAAGTATTAAATCATGAACAACCCCTATCACAAGCCAAGCAATTGTTTCATACTTTTGATGTTCTCAAACTTTTTCAACTTTCATGCAATACATGAGCGTGAGCCATGGACATCGCACCATAGGTGAAATAGAATATGGTGGTTGTGGAGAAGACAAAAGGAAGTAGATAGTCTCACATCAACTAGGCGTATCAACGGACTATGGAGATGTCCATCAATAGATATCAATGTGAGTGAGTAGGGATTGCCATGCAATGGATGCACTAGAGCTATAAGTTTATGAAAGCTCAAAAAGAAACTAAGTGGGTGTGCATCCAACTCGCTTGCTCACGAAGACCTAGGGCAATTTGAGGAAGCCCATCATTGGAATATACAAGCCAAGTTCTATAATGAAAAATTCCTACTAGTATATGAAAGTGATAACATAGGAGACTCTCTATCATGAAGATCATGGTGCTACTTTGAAGCACAACTGTGGAAAAAGGATAGTAACATTGCCCCTTCTCTCTTTTCTCTCATTTTTATGGTGGGCTTGTTTGGCCTCTTTTATTTTTTTAAGTCCATAGACTCATACCAAATTGTGAGGAAATCATAGCTTCCATCATCCTTTCCTCACATGGGACAATGCTCTAATAATGATGATCATCACACTTTTATTTAGTTAAAACTCAAGAATTGCAACTCGATACTTAGAACAAAATATGACTCTTGATGAATGCCTCCAGCGGTGTACCGGGATGTGCAATGATCTAGCGTAGCAAATGACATCAAAAAATGGACAAGCCATGTAAACATCATGCTAGATTTCTTACGATCATGCAAAGGAATATGGCAATGATGGAGCGTGTCATAATAAAACGGAACGGTGGAAAGTTGCATGGAAATATATCTCGGAATGGCTATGAAAATGCCATAATACGTAGGTATGGTGGCTGTTTTAAGGAAGGCAAAAGGTAGGTGTAAGGCACCGGCGAAAGTTGCGCGGTACTAGAGAGGCTAGCAATGGTGGAAGGGTGAGAGTGCGTATAATCCATGGACTCAACATTAGTCATAAAGAATTCACATACTTATTGCAAAAATCTATTAGTCATCAAAACAAAGTACTACGTGCATGCTCCTAGGGGCATAGATTGGTAGGAAAAGACCATCGCTCGTCCCCGGCCGCCACTCATAAGGAAGACAATCAATAAATAAATCATGCTCCGACTTCATCACATAACGGTTCACCATACATGCATTCTACGGGAATCACAAACTTTAACACAAGTATTTCTACAATCCACAGTTACTCACTAGCATGACTCTAATATCACCATCCTCATATCTCAAAACAATCATAAGGAATCAAACTTCTCATAGTATTCAATGCACTTTATATGAAAGTTACTATTATATCCCTCTTGGATGACCATCATATTAGGACTAAATTCATAACCAAAGCAAATTACAATGCTATTTAGAGAGACTCTCAAAATAATATAAGTGAAGCATGAGAGTTTAACAATTTCTATAAAATAAAACCACCGTCGTGCTCTAAAAAGATATAAGTGAAGCACTATAGCAAAATTGCCTAGCTCAAAAGATATAAGTGAAGCACATAGAGTATTCTAATAAATCACGATTCATGAGTGTCCATCTCAAAAGGTGTGTACAGCAAGGATGATTGTGGAAAACTAAAAAGTAAAGACTCATATCATACAAGACGCTCCAAGCAAAACACATATCATGTGGTGAATAAAAATATAGCCTCAAGTAAATTTACCGATAGACGAAGACGAAAGAGGGGATGCCATCCGGGGCATCCCCAAGATTAGGCTTTTGGTTGTCCTTGAATATTACCTTGGGGTGCCTTGGGCATCCCCAATATTAGGCTCTTTCCACTCCTTATCCCATAGCCCATCAAATCTTTACCCAAAACTTGAAAACTTCACAACACAAAACTCAACAGAAAATCTCATGAGATCCGTTAGTATAAGAAAATAAAATCACCACTTTTGGTACTATTATGAACTCATTCTTTATTTATATTGGTGTAATATCTATTGTATTCCAACTTCTCCATGGTTCATATATACCCCCCGATACTACCCATAGATTCATCAAAATAAGCAAACAACACATAGAAAACAGAATCTGTCAAAAACAGAATAGTCTGTAGCAATCTATAAACTCCGAATACTTTTGTAACTTCAAAAATTCTGTAAAATTAGGACAACAGAGGAAATTTGTATATCAATCTTGTGTAAAAATTCAGAATTTTATCACGCTTCTGTGATTTTTAAAAATTCTGGGACTAGGCACAAAAGTTTCTGTTTTTCAGCAAGATCAAATCAACTATCACCGTAAGCTATTCCAAAGGTCTTACTTGACACAAACACTAACTAAAACACAAAAACACATCTAACTAGAGGCTAGATGAATTATTTATTGAAAAACAGAACCAAAAAAACAAGAACAAATAAAATTGGGTTGCCTCCCAACAAGCGCTATTGTTTAACACCCTTAGCTAGGCATAAAAACATAGATCTAGGTATTGGCATAATGGTAAAGGAGATCATCCATGGTCATCTCATATTCCTTTCTTTCAGCGACAAGTTTCCTTTGTGCTAAGCAAAAGTAATCAAAAGGGCTAAATTTAATAGGGTAAGGATCCCTAAGATCAAGTGCGAGAGGAATAGTGTGACGCCCAGATAATTAAGCTACATTAATTCCCTGCTAATGATGCCACGTCATCATAGTTACTGTTGATAAACTCGCATCGATTCAAACCCCGTTCAAATTCTATTTTAAAATCAAGTCAAACTTTAAAGTTTTCAAATGTCAAAACAAAAATGTTCAAGTTGTTGCAAATAATCATTTGGTAATATTAGTGGAGAAATCATCTTTCTACAAAATGGCTAAATGCTCTAAATATAAATAAAACAAAAAAGTTTTTAAAAGAAAAGAAACCAAAAAAGGGGGAAAGAACCCCCCTAATGGGCCATGGCCAACCTGGCCACCAGTCAGGCCGGCCCACTTCCCACACCCCTCCCTGGCCTATATGGCCTGGCTCCCCCCGACCTAACCCTAGCCCAACCCCACTCCCCCACGATCCTCCTTGTTTCCCCACTCCCTCCCCATGATTCTAGATCGAGGCACGGCGCCCGACCCTGACGCTCGATCCGGCGACCCTGACGCCTGATCCCGCGACCCCGGCACCCGACCCCGTCGCCGCCCTTCCGCCGACGCCACCTGGCCGGAAGCCTCGCCTCCCGGCCCCCCCTCGCGCGACGTCTCGGACACCACTTGCCCGTCCGATCTGGCGCCTCGCCGCCCCGACGCTGCATTGTCCCTGTCGCTGTCGTCCGCCTCGTCCTATCCCTCGCCGGACCACCCCAAGCCGCCTCGAGCCCACTGCCACCTCCCTACGGCTCCGATGTGAGCCGCCGTTCTCCACTCCTCTCCTCTCCCTATAGATCGAACGCGCCCGCGCCGTCCCCGTTCCTCCGCGGTCACCGCGCCTTCTCCATCTCGCGCCCGTGCTCATGGCGAAGCGTGCTTCGCCAGCGCCGACCACGCACCCGTCGCACCGCCGCGCCCGTGGCTCACCTCCCCGATTCGCCCACTTGTGGCCACCGCCCGCCGCCCGCGACCACAGCGCTACCGACCCATTGCTACCTCTGCCGCTCCGACGCCGCCTTGATAACACACAAGTGTAGGGTATCGCAACAACTTTCGAGGGTAGAGTATTCAACCCACATTTATTGATTAGACACAAGGGGAGCCAAAGAATATTCTCAAGTATTATCAACTGAGTTGTCAATTCAGCCACACCTGGATAACTTAATATCTGCAGCAAGGTATTTAGTAGCAAAGTAATATGATAGTAGTGGTAACGGTAGCAAAAGATAACGGCAGTAAAAGTAATATTTTTGGTATTTTGTAATGATTGTAACAGTAGCAATGGGAAAGTAAATAAGCCTAAACCAGTATATGGAAAGCTCATAGGCATTGGATCGGTGATGGATAATTATGCCGGATGTGATTCCTCATGTAACAGTCATAACATAGGGTGACACAGAACTAGCTCCAATTCATCAATGTAATGTAGGCATGTATTCAGAATGTAGTCATACGTGCTTATGGAAAAGAACTTGCATGACATCTTTTGTCCTACCCTCCCGTGGCAGCGGGGTCCTAATGGAAACTAAGGAATATTAAGGCCTCCTTTTAATAGAGAACCGGAACAAAGCATTAATACTTAGTGAATACATGAACTCCTCAAACTATGGTCATCACTGGGAGTGGTCCCGATTATTGTCACTTCGGGGTTGCCGGATCATAACACATAGTAGGTGACTATAGGCTTGCAAGATAGGATCAAGAATTCACATATATTCATGAAAACATAATAGGTTCAGATCTGAAATCATGGCACCCGGGCCCTAGTGACAAGCATTAAGCATAGCAAAGTCATAGCAACATCAATCTCAGAACATAGTGGATACTAGGGATCAAACCCTAACAAAACTAACTTGATTACATGATAAATCTCATCCAACCCATCACCGTCCAGCAAGCCTACGATGGAATTACTCACGCACGGCGGTGAGCATCATGAAATTGGTGATGGAGGATGGTTGATGATGACGACGGCGATGAATCCCCCTCTCCGGAGGCCCGAACGGACTCCAGATCAGCCCTCCCGAGAGGTTTTAGGGCTTGGCGGCGGCTCCGTATCGTAAAACGCAATGATTTCTTCTCCTTGATTTTTTTCTCCCCGAAAGCAAATATATAGAGTTGGAGTTGGCGTCGGAGGAGCTCCAGGGGGCCCATGAGGTAGGGGGGCACCCCCAACCCTCGTGGACAGGGTGTGGGCCCCTGGTCTTCATCTTTGGCAAGGATTTTTATTATTTTTAACTAGATGTTCCGTGGATTTTCAGGTCATTCCGAGAACTTTTGTTTTCTGCACATAAAACAACATCATGTCAATTCTGCTGAAAACAGCGTCAGTCCGGGTTAGTTCCATTCAAATCATGCAAGTTAGAGTCCAAAACAAGGGCAAAAGTGTTTGGAAAAGTAGATACGATGGAGACGTATCAACTCCCCCAAGCTTAAACCTTTGCTTGTCCTCAAGCAATTCAGTTGATAAACTGAAAGAAAAAGAAAAACTTTTACAAACTCTGTTTGCTCTTGTGGTTGTAAATATATAAAGCCAGCATTCAGGTTTTCAGCAAAGATTATAACTAACCACATTTGCAATAATTCTCAGGTCTCGTGTTTACTCAATATCAATGGCATAATCAACTAGCGAGTCATAATAATAAATCTTGGATGACAACACTTTCTCAAAACAATTATAATATGATATAACAAGATGGTATCTCGCTAGCCCTTTCTGAGACCGCAAAACATAAATGCTGAGCACCTTTAAAGATCAAGGACTGCCTAGACATTGTAATTCATGGTAAAAGAGATCCAATCATAGTCATACCCAATATAAATTAACAGTAATGGATGCAAATGACAGCTGTGCTCTCCAGATAGTGCTTTTAATAAGAGGGTGATGACTCAACATGAAAGTAAATAGATAGGCCCTTCGCAGAGGGAAGCCGGGATTTGTAGAGGTGCCAGAGCTCGGTTTTGAAATAGAGATAAATAATATTTTGAGCGGCATACTTTCATTGTCAACATAGCAACTAAGAGATGTCGATATCTTCCATGCTACACACATTATAGGCGGTTCCCAAACAGAATGGTAAAGTTTATACTCCCCTCCACCAACAAGCATCAATCCATGACTTGCTCGAAACAACGAGTGTCTCCAACTAGCAACAGTCCCAGGGGGAGTTTTGTTTGCAATTAATTTTGATTTAGTTTGCATAAATCATGGGACTGGGCATCCCGGTGACCAGCCATTTTCTCGTGAGTGAGGAGCGGAGTCCACTCCTCTTGAGAATAACCCGCCTAACATGGAAGATAAGGGCAGCCCTAGTTGATACATGAGCTATTCGAGCATACAAAACATAATGTTTATTTCAAGGTTTAGAGATTGGCACATACAAATTTACTTGGAACGAAAGGTAAATACCGCATATAGGAAGGTATAGTGGACTCATCTGGAATAACTTTGGGGTTTAAGGGATTGGATGCACAAGAAGTATTCCCGACTGGGAAGCGACCAACTAGAGAGCGACAATAGCCATGAACATGCATTAAAATTAATAAACATTGGATGCAAGCATGAGTAGGATATAATCCACCATGAACATAAATATCATGAAGGCTATGTTGATTTATTTCAACTACATGTGTGAACATGTGCCAAGTCAAGTCACTTAAATCATTCAAAGGAAGATACCACCCCATCATACCACATCACAACCATTTTAATAGCATGTTGGCACGCAAGGTAAACCATTATAACTCATAGCTAATTGCTACATCTTGAGCTTGCGTTGGTTTTCCCCAAGAGGAGAGGATGATGCAGCAGAGTAGCGTAAGTATTTCCCTTAGTTTTTGAGAACCAAGGTATCAATCCATTAGGAGGCCACGGACAAGTCCCTCGTACCTACACAAAGCAAATAACTCCTCACAACCAACGCGAATAGGGGTAGTCAATCCCTTCACGGTCACTTACGAGAGTGAGATCTGATAGAGATGATAGATAATATTTTTGGTATTTTTTTGGTATAAAGATGCAAAGTAAAATAAAAGGCAAAGTAAAAAAGCAAAGCAATAATAAAGCGATGGAAGATTAATATGATGAAAATAGACCCGGGGGCCATAGATTTCACTAGTGGCTTCTCTCAAGAGCATAAGTATTTTACGGTGGGTGAGCAATTCTTGTTGAGCAATTGATGAATTGAGCATAGTTATGAGAGTATCTAGGTATGATCATGTATATAGGCATCACATCCGAGACAAGTAGACCGACTCTGCTGCATCTACTACTAATACTCCACTCATCGACCGCTATCCAGCATGCATCTAGAGTATTAAGTTAATAAAAACAGAGTAACGCCTTAAGCAAGATGACATGATGTAGAGGAATAAATTCATGCAATATGATAAATACCCCATCTTGTTATCCTCGATGGCAACAATACAATCGTGCCTTGCAACCCTTTACATCCTTTGGGTAAGGACACCGCAAGATTGAACCCAAAGCTAAGCACTTCTCCCATTGCAAGAACTACCAATCTAGTTGGCCAAACCAAACGGATAATTCGAAGAGACTTGCAAAGATAACTCAATCATACATAAAAGAATTCAGAAAAGATTCAAATATTGCTCATAGATAATCTTGATCATAAACCCACAATCCGTCGGTCTCAACAAACACACCGCAAAAAGAAGATTACATCGAATAGATCTCCATGAGAGAGGGGGAGAACATTGTATTGAGATCCAAAAAGAGAGAAGAAGCCATCTAGCTACTAATTATGGACCTGAAGGTCTGAAGTAAACTACTCACACTTCATCGGAGAGGCTATGATGATGATGTAGAAGCCCTCCGTGGTGGAATCCCCTTCCGGTGGAGCTCCGGAAAAGGCCCCAAGATGGGATTTCGTGGATACAGAAAGTTGCTGCGGTGGAATTAGGTTTTTGGCTCCGTATCTGATCTGTTGGGGGTACGTAGGTATATATAGGAGGAAGGAGTACGTCGGTGGAGCTTCGAGGGGCCCACGAGGCAGGGGGCGCGCCCTCCACCCTCGTGGCCGCCTCGTGGCTTTCTTGACGGAGGGTCCAAGTCTCATGGGTCTTATCTGATGAGAAAGTCACGTTCTCGAAGATTTCATTCCGTTTGGACTCCGTTTGATATTCCGTTTCTTCGAAACACTGAAATAGGAAAAAAACAGCAATTCTGGGCTGGGCCTCCGGTTAATAGGTTAGTCCCAAAAGTAATATAAAAGTGGAAAATAAAGCCCAATATAGTCCAAAACAATAGATAATATAGCATGGAGCAATCAAAAATTATAGATACGTTGGAGCGTATCGGGCATCCCAAGCTTAATTCCTGCTTTCGTCCTCGGTAGGTAAATGATAAAAGAGAATTTTGATGCGGAGTGCTACTTGGCATAATTTCAATGTAACTGTTCTTAATTGTGGTATGAATATTCAGATCCGAAATATTCAAGACAAAAGTTCATATTGACATAAAAATAATAATACTTCAAGCATACTAACAAAGTAATCATGCCTACTCAAAATAACATGGCCAAAGAAAGTTATCCCTACAAAATCATATAGTCTGGCTATGCTCTATCTTCACCACACAAAGTATTTAAATCATGCACGACCCCGATGACAAGCCAAGCAATTGTTTCATACTTTTGACATTTTCAAAACTTTTTCAATCTTCACGCAATACATGAGCGTGAGCCATGGATATAGCACTATATGTGGAATAGAATGGTGGTTGTGGAGAAGACAAAAAGAGGGAAGATAGTCTCACATCAACTAGGCGTATCAACGGGCTATGGAGATACCCATCAATAGATATCAATGTGAGTGAGTAGGGATTGCCAAGCAACGGATGCACTAGAGCTATAAGTATATGAAAGCTCAACAAATGAAACTAAGTGGGTGTGCATCCAACTCGCTTGCTCACGAAGACCTAGGGCAATTTGAGGAAGCCCATCATTGGAATATACAAGCCAAGTTCTATAATGAAAAATTCCCACTAGTATATGAAAGTGACAAAACGAGAGACTCTCTATTATGAAGATCATGGTGCTACTTTGAAGCACAAGTGTGGTAAAAGGATAGTAACATCGTCCCTTCTCTCTTTTTCTCTCATTTTTTTATTGGGCCTTTTCTCTCTCTCTTTTTTGGCCTCTTTTTTTTTCGTCCGGAGGCTCATCCCGACTTATGGGGGAATCATAGTCTCCATCATCCTTTCCTCACTTGGGACAATGCTCTAAAAATGATGATCATCACACTTTTATTTTTCTTACAACTCAACAATTACTTAGAACAAAATATGACTCTATGTGTATGCCTCTGGCGGCGTACCGGGATATGCAATGATTCATAAGTGACATGTATGAAAGAATTATGAACGGTGGCTTTGCCACAAATACAATGTCAACTAAATGATCATGCTAAGCAATATGACAATGATGGAGCGTGTCATAATAAACAGAACGGTGGAAAGTTGCATGGCAATATATCTCGGAATGGCTATGGAAATTCCATGATAGGTGGGTATGGTGGCTATTTTGAGAAATGTATATGGTGGGTGTATGATACCGGCGAAAAGTGCGCGGTATTATAAAGGCTAGCAATGGTGGAAGGGTGAGAAAAGTGCGTATAATCCATGGACTCAACGTTAGTCATAAAGAACTCATATACTTATTGCAAAAATCTACAAGTTATCAAAGCAAAGTATTACGCGCATGCTCCTAGGGGGATAGATTGGTAGGAAAAGACCATCGCTCATCCCTGACCGCCACTCATAAGGAAGACAATCAATAAATAAATCATGCTCCAACTTCATCACATAACGGTTCACCATACGTGCATGCTACGAGAATCACAAACTTTAATGCAAATATTCCTCAAATTCACAATTACTCAACTTGCATGACTCTAATATTATCACCTCCATATCTCGAAACAATTATCAAGCATCAAACTTTTCTTAGTATTCAACACACTCAAAAGAAAGTTTTACAAATCTTGAATACCAAGCATATTATTATTAAGCAAATTACCATGCTATTTAAGACTCTCAAAATAATCTAAGTGAAGCATGAGAGATCAAAAGTTTCTTTAAAGCAAATCCACCACCGTGATCTAAAAGATATAAGTGAAGTACTAGAGCAAAACTATCAAGCTCAAAATATATAAGTGAAGCACATAGAGCAAAACTATCAAGCTCAAAAGATATAAGTGAAGCACATAGAGTATTCTAACAAATTCCAATTCATGTATGGCCCTCTCAAAAGGTGTGTACAGCAAGGATGATTGTGGTAAACTAACAAGCAAAGACGCAAATAATACGAGACGCTCCAAGCAAAACACATACCAGGTAGTGAATAAAAATATAGCTCCAAGTAAAGTTACCGATGGAAGTGGACGAAAGAGGGGATGCCTTCCGGGGCATCCCCTAGCTTTGACTTTTTGGCGTCCTTGGATTATCTTGGGGGTGCCATGGGCATACCCAATCTTAGGATCTTGCCACTCCTTGTTCCATAATCCATCAAAAAAAATTCACCCAAAACTTGAAAACTTCACAACACAAAACTCAACAGAAATCTCGTGAGCTCCGTTAGCGAAAGAAAACAAAAGACCACTTCAAGGTACTGTAATGAACTCATTCTTTATTTATATTGGTGTTAAACCTACTGTATTTCAACTTCTCTATGGATTATAAACTATTTTACTAGCCATAGATTCATCAAAATAAGCAAACAACACACGAAAAAACAGAATCTGTCAAAAACAGAACAGTCTGTAGTAATCTGTAACTAACGCAAACTTCTGGAACTCCAAAATTTCATAAAAAATAGGAAGACCTAGGAAATTTGTTTATCGATCAGCAGCAATTGGAATCACTATTTTATCACGTTGTGGTGATTTTTAACAATTGTTTTCGTGAACCGAAAGTTTCTGGAAATTACAGCAGGATCAAATAACTATTATCCAAGAAGATCCTATAGGTTTAACTTGGCATAAACACTAAGTAAAACATAAAACCACATCTAAACAGAAGGTAGATGGATTATTTATTCCTAAACAGAAACAAAAACAAAAAAACTAAAAATAAAATTGGGTTGCCTCCCAACAAGCGCTATCGTTTAACGCCCCTAGCTAGGCATAAAAGCAAGGATAGATCTAGGTATTGCCATCTTTGGTGGGCAATCCATAGGTGGCTCTCATAATAGATTAATATGGTAATTTTATCTTCTTCCTAGGGAAGTGTTCCATGCCTTTATTTAATGGGAATTGGAATCTAATATTCCTTTCCTTCACATCAATAATTGCACCAATCGTTCTAAGGAAAGGTCTACCAAGAATAATAGGACATGAAGGATTGCAATCTATATCAAGAACGATAAAATCTACGGGCACATAATTCCTATTTGCAACAATAAGAACATCATTAATTCTTCCCATAGGTTTCTTAATAGTGGAATCCGCAAGGTGCAAGTTTAGAGAGCATTCATCAAAATCACGAAAATCTAGCAAATCACACAAAGTTTTGGGAATAGTGGAAACACTAGCACCCAAATCACATAAAGCATAAAATTCATGATACTTAATCTTAATTTTAATAGTTGGTTCCCACTCATCATAAAGTTTTTCTAGGTATAGAGACTTCCAACTCAAGTTTTTCCTCATAAGATTGCATCAAGGCAGCAATGATATGTTTAGTAAGCGCTTTATTTTGACTATAAGTATGCGGAGAATTTAGCACGGATTGTAACAAGGAAATACAATCAATTAAAGAGCAACTTTCATAGTTAAATTCCTTGAAATCTAAAATAGTGGGTTTAGCAACATCTAAGGTTTTACTTTCTTCAATCCCACTTTTATCAATTTTAGCATCATAATCTAAAAGCTCCGAATTTTTAGAACGCCTTCTAGGTAAAGGTGACTCATAATAAATCTCATCATTATCAAGATTCATATTGCAAAAGAAAGATTTGATAGGGGACACATCAATAACTTTTAGATCTTCATCTTGATTTTCATGGGAATCGGAAGAACACGCTTTAATAAAGGCATCTTTCATAGCACGCATCTAGCGGTTCTTTCCTTGCACTCATCAATGGAAATTCTCATGGCTTTGAGAGACTCATTGATATCATGCTTAGGAGGAATAGATCTAAGCTTTAAAGAATCAACATCAAGAGAAATTCTATCAACGTTCCTAGCCAATTCATCAACCTTAAGTAATTTCTCTTCAAGCAAAGCATTAAAATTCTTTTGTGAATTCATAAACTCTTTAACACTATTCTCAAATTCAGAGGGCATCTTATTAAAATTTCCGTAAGAGTTGTTGTAGGAATTTCCTCTATATGCGTTGTTAAAAAAATTATTCCTACCAACAAAATTCGCATCCATAGATTTATTATTATTCTCAATCAAAGTATACAAAGGCATATCATTAGGATCAGAAGAAACACTCTTAGTAGCAAATAATTTCATAAGTTCATCCATCTTTCCACTCAAAACATTAATTTCTTCTATCGCATGCACTTTTTTATTAGTGGATCTTTCAGTGTGCCATTGAGAATAATTAACCATAATATTATCTAGAAGTTTAGTAGCATCTGCTAAAGTGATTTCCATAAAAGTGCCTCCCGCGGCCGAATCTAAAAGATTTCTAGAAGCAAAATTCAATCCAGCATAAATTTTTTGTATAATCATCCACAAATTCAAACCATGAGTAGGGCAATTACGTATCATTAATTTCATTCTCTCCCAAGCTTGTGCAACATGTTCATGATCAAGTTGCTTAAAATTCATAATATCGTTACTAAGAGAGATGATCTTAGCGGGAGGAAAATACTTAGAGATAAAAGCATCTTTGCACTTGTTCCAAGAATCAATACTATTTTTAGGCAAAGATGAAAACCAAGCTTTAGCACGATCTCTAAGCGAAAAAGGAAATAGCTTTAATTTAACAACATCATTGTCAACATCTTTCTTCTTTTGCATATCACACAAATCCACGAAGCTATTTAGATGAGTAGCGGCATCTTCACTCAGGAAGGTCGGCGAATTGATCTTTCATAACAAGATTCAATAAAGCAGCATTGATTTCACACGATTCAGTATTGGCAAGAGGAGCAATCGGAGTGCTAAGGATTTCCCTCAGTTGGTATTGGTAAAGTCACATAATTTGGTATTATCTTGAGCCATAGTGACAAGCAAGCAATCCAACACACGAGCAAACATAAAATGGCAAGCGAAAAGAGAGGAGGAGATTGGGAAAGAGAGGGCGAATAAAACGGCAAGGGTGAAGTGGGGGAGAGGAAAACGAGAGGCAAATGGCAAATAATGTAATGCGAGAGATAAGGGATTGTGATGGGTACTTGATATGTTGAATTTTGCGTAGACTCCCCGGCAACGGCGCCAGAAATCCTTCTTGCTACGTCTTGAGCTTGCGTTGGTTTTCCCCGAAGAGGAGAGGATGATGCAGCAGAGTAGCGTAAGTATTTCCCTCAGTTTTTGAGAACCAAGGTATCAATCCAGTAGGAGGCCATGCACAAGCCCCTCGTACCTACACAAAGCTAATAACTCCTCGCAACCAACACGAATAGGGGTTGTCAATCCCTTCACGGTCACTTATGAGAGTGAGATCTGATAGAGATGATAGATAATATTTTTGGTATTTTTTTGGTATAAAGATGCAAAGTAAAATAAAATGAAAGTAAAAAAGCAAAGCAATAATAGAGCGATGGAAGATTAATATGATGAAAATAGACCCGGGAGCCATAGATTACGGTGGGTGAACGAATTACTGTTGAGCAATTGACATAATTGAGCATAGTTATGAGAGTATCTAGGTATGATCATGTATATAGGCATCACGTCCGAGACAAGTAGACCGACTCCTGCCTGCATCTACTACTATTACTCCACTCATCGACCGCTATCCAAAGATGCATCTACGATATTAAGTTAATGAAAGCGAGTAACGCCTTAAGCAAGATGACATGATGTAGAGGAATAAATTCATGCAATATGATAAATACCCCATCTTGTTATCCTCGATGGCAACAATACAATATGTGCCTTGCAACCCTTTACATCCTTTGGGTAAGGACACCGCAAGATTGAACCCAAAGCTAAGCACTTCTCCCATTGCAAGAACTACCAATCTAGTTGGCCAAACCAAACGGATAATTCGAAGAGACTTGCAAAGTTAACTCAATCATACATAAAAGAATTCAGAGAAGATTCAAATATTGCTCATAGATAATCTTGATCATAAACCCACAATTCATCGGTCTCAACAAACACACCGAAAAAGAAGATTACATCGAATAGATCTCCACGAGAGAGGGGGAGAACATTGTATTGAGATCCAAAAAGAGAGAAGAAGCCATCTAGCTACTAACTATGGACCCAAAGGTCTGAAGTAAACTACTCACACTTCATCGGAGAGGCTATGATGATGATGTAGAAGCCCTCCGTGGTGGAGTCCCCTTCCGTGAGCTCGGAACAGGCCCCAAGATGGGATCTCGTGGATCTGAGAAAGTTGCGGCGGTGGAATTAGGTTTTGGCTCCGTGTCGATCTGTTGAGTGCGTGAGGTATATATAGGAGGAAGGAGTGCGTCGGTGGAGCTTGAGGGGCCCACGAGGCAGGGGCGCCTAGGGGCGCCCTCCACCCTCGTGGCCGCCTCGTGGCTTTCTTGATGGAGGGTCCAAGTCTCCTGGGTCTTATCTGATGAGAAAATCACGTTCCCGAGGATTTCATTACATTTGGACTCCGTTTGATATCCCATTTCTTCGAAACACTGAAATAGGCAAAAAACAACAATTCTGGGCTGGGCCTCCGGTTAATAGGTTAGTCCCAAAAGTAATATAAAAGTGGAAAATAAAGCCCAATATAGTCCAAAACAATATATAACATAGCATGGAGCAATCAAAAATTATAGATACGTTGGAGACGTATCACTAATCAAGCATGGCATAAGCAACTATGATCTCTAATTGTCATTGCAAACATGTTTATTCATAATAAGCTGAATCAAGAACGATGAACTCATCATATTTACAAAACAAGAGAGGTCGAGTTCATACCAGCTTAGCTTATCCCAATCAATTCATCATATATCATCATTATTGCCTTTCACTTGCACGACCGAACGATGTGAATAATAATAAGAGTGTACGTGCATTGGACTATCTTTGGAATCGCAAGCATTCAATAAGCGAGAAGACAAGGCAATATGGGCTCTTGGTTAAATCAACAATAATGCATATAAGAGCCACTTCAACAATTTAATCATGGTCTTCTCCTATCGACCCCCAAAGAAAAGAAAGGAAATAATAACTATTTACACGGGAAAGTTCCGAACAAGCAAAAGAAGAACGGAAATCCTTTTGGGTTTTCTATTTAATTATTACTACTACAGCAAGTAAAGTAAACTACTACTAATTTTTTTTTTGGTTTTTCTTAAGGTTTAACAGACACACAAGAAGAAAGCAGGAAAATGAAAAATAAACTAGCATGGATATTACAGGGAAAAAGTATGAGCACCGACATCTAGCAATGAGTGTGTGAACATAAATGTAATGTCGGTGGGAAATACGTACTCCCCCAAGCTTAGGATTTTTGGCCTAAGTTGGTTCATTGCCAGGGATGGCCTGGTGGATATCCGTAGGTGTAGCTGGGGTCGTACTATGATGAAGAGGATTCTGACTGCCATTGGCTGGCAGCCACCTCCGGATCCCAAGAATAAACAGACTGTCGTGGAGGCTCATATTGTGGTTCCAGTTCCGGGGCTGGTGCAGGATTCTGGTAGGCTTGAACGGAGCCCACGTAACGAGATATGGTCTGATGACGTTGGTCGCGGACGAATTCGGTGAGGCCAGCATTCTAAACCAATGAATAAAAATCCTCATAAATTCCGGCTTGTCTCAAGAAGTCATCGGAAGGCCATTCACACGGCCGGACCTCCGCGGTATGAGGCAAATTATATTTGGGCCTCTGTGCTTCTTCATTTTGTTTTCCCTTCGAGCTTCGGCTCGACGAGCCCCTCAAAAGTCTCTTCATTATTTTCTGAAATATTCTGAAATTTTTAGTAACTTCAAACAAAAGTGAACCAACTTCAATAAAATTGATAGCAACTACTCCTACAAGTGCCTAGAGCCCCTATCAAGCATTAGAACTACTTGGAACCATATAAATTTGACATGCAAGCTCAAGAACATGGTCACCTAAGCAGCACAAATTTGCAAAGAATAAAGCACTAGAACAAAAACTAATTGGAGCAATGGAGGAGTCACATACCAAGGAACAATCTCCCCAAGCAGTTTTGTGAGAGGTGCTTTGAGCAAGGAGATCAAAAATCACAGCAAAGTGAGCTGGAACTCGTGCTTGAGCCACATATTCGTGTTTGTGGGAGAAAGAAGAAGGGGATGGGTGCAGGAATAAGTGGAGGAGGGCCGCCCATGAGGCAGGGGGCGCGCCCTTGGGGGTAGGGCGCGCCCTCCACCCTCGTGGCCAGGTGGCAGCTCCCCCCGCGGTGTTTTCAGTACCATAAATCCTCAAATATTCTAGAAAAAATCATATTAAGTTGGCATGGCATTTGGAGGACTTTTATTTTCGGGGTATTTTTATATTGCACAGATAAATCAGGGAACAGACAGAAAAATACTATTTTTACTTTATTTCAACTAAATAACAGAAAGTATAAAGAGGGTACAGACGGTTGTGCCCTCTAGTTTCATCCGTCTCATGCTCATCAAAAGGAATCCACTAACAAGGTTGATCAGGTCTTGTTAACAAACTCATTCCGAGTAACATGGAACCGGAGAAATTTCGAATAACACTATGTTACCTCAACGGGGATATGCACATCCCCAATAATAATTATATCATATTTCTTCTTGACAGTAGGAAGAGGAAATTCAAAACCTCCAAAAATAATCGATGGAACTTTTCTAATAGAATTGATACTATGAACTTGAGGTTGTTTCCTCGGAAAGTGTACAGTGTGCTCATTACCATTAACATGAAAAGTGACATTGCCTTTGTTGTAATCAATAACAGCCCCTGCAGTATTCAAAAAAGGTCTTCCAAGAATAATAGACATACTATCGTCCTCGGGAATATCAAGAATAACAAAGTCCGTTAAAATAGTAACGTTTGCAACCACAACAGGCACATCCTCACAAATACCGACAGGTATAGCAGTTGATTTATCAACCATTTGCAAAGATATTTCAGTAGGTGTCAACTTATTCAAATCAAGTCTATGATATAAAGAGAGAGGCATAACACTAACACCGGCTCCAAGATCACATAAAGCAGTTTTAACATAATTTCTTTTAATGGAGCATGGTATAGTAGGTACTCCAGGTCTCCAAGTTTCTTTGGTATTCCACCCTTAAAAGTATAATTAGCGAGCATGGTGGAAATTTCAGCTTCGGTATCTTTCTCTTATTTGTAACAATATCTTTCATATACTTAGCATAAGGATTCATTTTGAGCATATCGTTAATCGCATACATAAAAGATAGGTCTAATCATTTCAGCAAAGCGCTCAAAATCCTCATCATCCCTTTTCTTGGATGGTTTGGGAGGAAAAGGCATGGGTTTCTGAACCCATGGTTCTCTTTCTTTACCATGTTTCCTAGCAACAAAGTCTCTCTTATCATAACGTTGATTCTTTGATTGTGGGTTATCAAGATCAACAACAGGTTCAATTTCTACATCATTATCATTACTAGGTCGAGCATCATCATGAACTTCATCATTAACATTTTCACTAGGTTCATGTTCATTACCAAATTGCGTTTCAGCATCAGAAATAGATATATCATTTGGATTCTCAGGTGGTTCAGCAATAGGTTCACTAGAAGTTTGCAAAGTCCTATCATTTCTCTTTTTCTTCCTTTTAGAAGAACTAGGTACATCAATATTGTTTCTCTGAGAATCTTGCTCAATTCTCCTAGGGTGACCTTCAGGATACAAAGGTTCCTGAGTCATTCTACCAGTTCTAGTAGCCACTCTAACAGCATAATCATTTTCTTACTATTCATTTCATTGAGCAAATTATTTTGAGCTTTAAGTACTTGTTCTACTTGAGTGGTAACCATAGAAGCATGTTTCCTAACAAGTTTAAGTTTACATCTAACATCAGCCATATAATCAGCCAAGTGTTTAATCATATAAGCATTTGTTATAATTTTCTACCAAAATAAGCATTGAAATTTTCTTGTTTGACAATAAAATTATCAAACTCTTCTAAGCACTGTCTAGCAGACTTATAGTGAGGAATATCACCTTCATCAAATCTATAGAGAGAATTTACCTTTACTACCTGTTCGGGTTATCAAGACCTGGAGGTTCTTCAATAGGTAATGTATTAAGATCATATGTTTCTTCAACAGGCGGTAAATTAAGACCATGTATTTCTTCAATAGGTGGTAAATTCTTAACATCTTCAGCTTTAATACCTTTTTCTTTCATAGATTTCTTTGCCTCTTGCATATCTTCCGGACTGAGAAATAGAACACCTCTCTTCTTCGGATTTGGTTTAGGAATAGGCTCAGGAAGTGTCCAATTATTTTCATTTTTCAACATATTATTCAATAGGATTTCAGCCTCATCCGGTGTTCTTTCCCTGAAAAGAGAACCAACACAACTATCCAGGTAATCTCTGGAAGTATCGGTTAGTCCATTATAAAAGATATCAAGTATTTCATTTTTCTTAAGAGGATGATCAGGCAAAGCATTAAGTAACTTGAGAAGCCTCCCCCAAGCTTGTGGGAGACTCTCTTCTTTAATTTGCACAAAGTTGTATATTTACTTTAAAGCAGCTTGTTTCTTATGAGCAGGAAATATTTAGCGAGAAGTAATAAATCATATCCTGGGGACTACGCACACAACCAGGATCAAGAGAATTAAACCATATCTTAGCATCACCCTTTAATGAGAACGGAAATATTTTAAGGATATAAAAGTAACGAGATCTCTCATCATTAGTGAACAGGGTGGCTATATCATTTAATTTAGTAAGATGTGCCACAACAGTTTCAGATTCATAGCCATGAAAGGGATCAGATTCAACCAAAGTAATTATATCAGGATCAACAGAGAATTCATAATCCTTATCGGCAACACAAATAGGTGAAGTAGCAAAAGCAGGGTCGGGCCTCATTCTATGATTAAGAGATTGCTTATTCCATTTAGCCACTAACCTTCTAAGCTCATCGTTATCTTTGCAAGCGAAAATAGCAGCAGAAGCTTCTTTATCAAAAATATAACCCTCAGGAATAACAGGCATGTTTTCATCATCGATTTCATCAACATGATCAGTTTCAATAATTTATTTCTCTCTAGCCCTAGCAATTTGTTCATCAAGAAAATCACTAAGGGGCACAGTAGTATCAAGCATAGAAGTAGTTTCATCATAAGTATCATGCATTGCGAAGTGGCATCATCAATAACATGCATATATCGAGCGAATAGCGAAAGGAGGTTTAGGTGTCGCAAGCTTACTCAAAACAGAAGGTGAATCAAGTGCAGAGCTAGATGGTAGTTCCTTACCTCCCCTCATAGTCGAGGGATAAATTGTTGTCTTAGCGTCTTTCAAGTTCTTCATGGTTACCAGCAGATATAAATCCCAAGTGACTCAAAGAATAGAGCTATGCTCCCCGGCAACGGCGCCAGAAATTAGTCTTGATAACCCACAAGTGTAGGGGATCGCAACAGCTTTCGAGGGTAGAGTATTCAACCCAAATTTATTGATTCGACACAAAGGGAGCCAAGAATATTCTCAAATATTAGCAATTGAGTTGTCAATTCAGCCACACCTGGATAACTTAATATCTGCAGCAAGGTATTTAGTAGCAAAGTAATACGATAGTAGTGGTAACGGTAGCAAAAGATAACGCCAGCAAAAGTAATATTTTTGGTATTTTGTAATGATTGTAACAGTAGCAACGGGAAAGTAAATAAGCGTAAACCAGTATATAGAAAGCTCGTAGGCATTGGATCGGTGATGGATAATTATGCCGGATGTGGTTCATCATGTAACAGTCATAACATAGGATGACACAGAACTAGCTCCAATTCATCAATGTAATGTAGGCATGTATTCCGAATGTAGTCATACGTGCTTATGGATAAGAACTTGCATGACATTATTTGTCCTACCCTCCCATGGCAGCGGGGTCCTAATGGAAACTAAGGAATATTAAGGCCTCCTTTTAATAGAGAATTGGAACAAAGCATTAACACTTAGTGAATACATGAACTCCTCAAACTATGGTCATCACCGGGAGTGGTCCCGATTATTGTCACTTCGGGGTTGCCGGATCATAACGCATAGTAGGTGACTATAGACTTGCAAGATAGGATCAAGAACTCACATATATTCATGAAAGCATAATAGGTTCAGATCTGAAATCATGGCACTCGGGCCCTAGTGACAAGCATTAAGCATAGCAAATTCATAGCAACATCAATCTCAGAACATAGTGGATACTAGGGATCAAACCCTAACAAAACTAACTCGATTACATGATAAATCTCATCCAACCCATCACCGTCCAGCAAGCCTCACGATGGAATTACTCACGCACGGCGGTGAGCATCATGAAATTGGTGATGGAGGATGGTTGATGATGACGACGGCGACGAATCCCCTCTCCGGAGCCCGAGCGGACTCGAGATCAGCCCTCCCGAGAGGTTTTAGGGCTTAGCGGCGGCTCCGTATCGTAAAACGCGATGATTTCTTCTCCTTTATTTTTTTCTCCCCGAAAGCAAATATATTGAGTTGGATTTGGCGTCGGAGGAGCTCCAGGGGGCCCACGAGGTAGGGGGCGCGCCCTAGGGGGGGGCGCCCCCAACCCTCGTGGACAGGGTGTGGGCCCCCTAGTCTTCATATTTGGCAAGAATTTTCTATTATTTTTAACTAGATGTTCCGTGGAGTTTCAGGTCATTCCGAGAACTTTTGTTTTCTGCACATAAAACAACATCATGGCAATTCTGCTGAAAACAGCGTCAGTCCGGGTTAATTCCATTCAAATCATGCAAGTTAGAGTCCAAAACAAGGGCAAAAGTGTTTGGAAAAGTAGATACGACGGAGACGTATCATGCCTCCTCTGCTGCGCCACCGTGGCCCCTCCCGCCTCGGGAGGCCGCATGCCCTGCCCGCCGCGCCATGCTCGCCGACGACGCGCCTTGGCTGCGGCCACGCCTCGGGCATGTGCACACGAGCCCTGGCGGGTCCGTCCCACCCCGCTGCCTGTTACGCCGGCTCCTCAAGGCCCTGTGCCACTGACCAAGGGGCCCCGCACCCCCCTGTGTAAAAAACGTTTAAAAAATGTAGATATCTAAATAAATAATTAGGTTAATTAATTAGTGAACTAATTAAGTTAATCAATTGGGTTTACTTAAAATAATTAACTTTAATTGCCCTAATTACATGTTTAGTTATTTAGTTCTCTTTAATTAAAATGTGTCTATGACAATGGGCCCCAGTTGTTAGTTTGACCAGTCAACCCAGTCAATGTTGACTGTTGACCATGCTGACTCAGCACCCCCCTGGACCCCACTGTCATCTACATGTGCATGTTGTGGGTACAGTTCTATGTACCCATAGCATTTTAGCCTATTTAACATTTTTGAATTAATTTAAATAAGAAAATTCAGAAAATGTTTTAATCTTTGAAAATCCATATAAAATAAACCGTAGCTCGGATGAAAATGTTTTCTACATCAAAGTTGCTCAGAACGATGAGACGAATCCGAATACGCCCTCCGTTCATCCGCCACACACTCCTAGCATAGCGAACATGCAACTTTCCCCCTCCGTTTCATCTGTCCGAAAATGCAAATTTCGGGAAAACTTTCCTGGATGTTTCCCCCCTTCCACGGTATCGTGTAACGCCGCATTAGAACACCTCTAACACCGCTTATTGTCTTGTTATGCATCTGTTTGCTATGTATTTACTGTTTCTTCCCCCTCTTCTCTCCGATAGACCCTGTGGCGGCTGCCGATGCCGCTGTGATCGACTACGTCGATGACAAACCCATCTTCCCTTTCAGCAGAGCTTCCCGGCAAGCCCCCCTTTTGATCATCCCGATATCGCCCATTCCATTCTCTCATGCTTGCATTAGATTTTGCTACTGTTATTGATTGCTCCTATTCTAATGCATAGCCTGCTTTTGTAACGTGCTGTTGTACCTTACCTGCTTATCCTAAACTGCTTAGTATAGTTTGGCTAGTGATCCATCAGTGACCCCCACGTTGTCCTTGCTGCCCCTGCTTCATCATCGACGACTCGATCAGCGTGATCGACGACCAGAGCCCGACACCTCACATCACATCACGCCCCTTTTGTTGCTCGACTCTGCAGAGCTACGATCGAGTGCCGAGGGTGATCCCTCATAACGCACTCCTGATGATAATTCTGTAGTGTAGCAATTCGGTCGTGGTCATCGAGGGTGATTTCTTCTTTCACCATTCCCGATATGGCTCTGTCGTTCAACACCTCAAGTGTGAACCTCGAGGGTGGTCCCTCTTACGTTCACCTTGATGATTACGTTGAGTGGAATCCACCGGGGGTGATTCCTCGGGTTTTCCCCTTGATGTTTGGACACACGGTTACCTTGACTTACTTGAGACCTTTGGGAAAGTCGGGCGGGCCCGGAGAGCACCCGCAAGATGGTTACGAGGCACGGCCGGGAAGTCAGGCAGCCCTCGAGTGGGCTGGGCTTGCCCTTGCCATATTTCCTCGAGACAGGGCGACGAGGTCGCATTATCGCGAGTCTCTGCTCGTCTCCGCGAGCCCTGCTACGTCTTGAGCTTGCGTTGGTTTTCCTCGAAGAGGAGAGGGTGATGCAGCAAGTGTAGCGTAAGTATTTCCCTCAGTTTTTGAGAACCAAGGTATCAATCCAGTAGGAGGCTTCTCAAAAGTCCCACACACCTACACAAACAAATTGAGAACTCGCAACCAACGCAATAAAGGGGTTGTCAATCCCTTCAAGGCCACTTGCGAAAGTGAGATCTAATAAAGATAGTATGATAAGATAAATATATTTTTGGTATTTTATAATATAGATTCAAAAAGTAAAGATGCAAATAAAAGTAGATTGGGAGCAAATATGATAAGAGATAGACCCGGGGGCCATAGGTCTCACTAGTGGCTTCTCTCAAGATAGCATAAGTATTACGGTGGGTGAACAAATTACTGTTGAGCAATTGATAGAAAAGTGCATAGTTATGAGATTATCCAGGCATGATCATGTATATAGGCATCACGTCCATAACAAGTAGACCGACTCCTGCCTGCATCTACTACTATTACTCCACACATCGACCGCTATCCAAAGATGCATCTAGAGTATTAAGTTCATAAGAACAGAGTAACGCATTAAGCAAGATGACATGATGTAGAGGGATAAACTCATGCAATATGATATAAACCCCATCTTGTTATCCTCGATGGCAACAATACAATACGTGCCTTGCAACCCTTTCTGTCACTGGGTAAGGACACCGCAAGATTGAGCCCAAAGCTAAGCACTTCTCCCATGGCAATAAAGACCAATCTAGTAGGCCAAACTAAACTGATAATTCGAAGAGACTTGCAAAGATAACTTAACCATACATAAAAGAATTCAGAGAAGATTCTAATATTATTCATAGATAAACTTGATCATAAACCCACAATTCATCGGATCTCGACAAACACACCACAAAAAGAGTTTACATCAAATAGATCTCCACAAGAGAGGGGAGAACATTGTATTGAGATCCAAAAAGAGAGAAGAAGCCATCTAGCTAATAACTATGGACCCGTAGGTCTGCGGTAAACTACTCACAACTCACCGGAGGGGCAAGGATGTTGATGTAGAGGCCCTCCGTGGTTGATTCCCCCTCCGGCAGAGTGCGGGCACGGGCTCCACGATGAGATCTCGCGGATACAGAAGGTTACGGCGGTGGAAATTGTGTTTCATGGTGCCCCTAGTTGTTTTCGGGGTACGTAGGTATATATAGGAGGAAGAAGTATGTCGGTGGCCGCCCGAGGGGCCCACGAGACAGGGGGCGCACCCTATAGGGGGGGCGCCCTCCTATCTCGTGAAGGCCTCGGCTGCTTCTTGACTTGCACTCCAAGTCCTCTGGATCACGTTTGTTCCAAAAATCACGCTCCCGAAGGTTTCATTCCGTTTGGACTCCGTTTGATATTCCTTTTCTTCGAAATACTGAAATAGGCAAAAAACAACAATATGGGCTGGGCCTCCGGTTAGTAGGTTAGTCCCAAAAATGATATAAATGTGTAAAATAAAGCCCATAAACATCCAAAAGGGGTAATATAATAGCATGGAACAATCAAAAATTATAGATACGTTGGAGAAGTATCAAGCCCCAAATGCACTAACAGGTTTGGGTATTTGTTCTGAGCTGGCCTTTTGGCCTTTACGCACTAACCACCACGCGAGATAGATATGGGCCTCAACGTCGTGGTATCAGCCGAAGCTTTGTCAGATGTCCAGTTCAGCATTGTGGCACGGTCGGATCGTGCCATCCACTACACGGTGGTCTTTGGTATCCACCACACACAATGACCCGTGCAGCAGGCGATGGGCCCGCACCGGAGTACTTAGGATGTAGACCGACGGGACCTCTCTGCTGAGCCTAGGTAGGGCTGCGGCGTGTTGATCTTTGGAGGCGGGCATTGACCCGAAAGGTGTGTCCGCCGAGTGATCGGCGTGTTGGGTAACGTGGTGCACCCTGCAGGGAAGATATATATTGAATACCATGTCCACGGTAATGGACGTTCAGACTTGTATCCTGATCTTATACAACTAGAAATGGATACTTGATATGTGATGGATATGTGGCCCCGGGATTGCTTTCTCGTAGGGAGTCGAGGAAGGATCTCTGGGCGTTGATACTACAACATGTTTGTTAAATATAAACTGCTATTCTTTACTCTTCTACATGCTGCAAGATGCTTGGAGCTGCTTGAAGATGCTAGTCTTTGATAGGCTAGGCCTTCCCTTCTATTCTGGCATTCTGCAGTTTAGTCCACAGATACAACCCTTCCATTTGATACCAATGCATACTTAGTATAGATCTGATGCTTGCGAGTACTTTGGATGAGTACTCACGGTTGCTTTGCTACCCCATTTTCCCCCTTATTCCTTCTTCCCGGTTGTCGCAACCAGATGGTGGATCCTTGGAGCCAGATGCCACCGCCAACGGATTCTGCTACATGGAGACCACCGACGACCAGGAGTTGTTAGGAGGTCCCAGGCAGGAGGCCTTGCCTCTTCGATCGTGTTGCTTTTGTGCTAGCCTTCTTAAGGCATCCTTCTTTAACCAATGTCTTTACTCGGATTTTGTTGCTTCCGCTGACTCTTGTGTATCAAGCTTGTATTCGAGCCCTCGAGGCCCCTGGCTTGTAATATAAAGCTTGTATTATTTGATTTGTGTCTAGAGTTGTTTTGTGATATCTTCCCGTGAGTCCCTGATCTTAGTCGTACACATTTGCGTGCATGATTAGTGTACGGTCGAATCAGGGGCGTCACAAGTTGGTATCAGAGCCGACTGCTTGTAGAAACCCCCCTTTCCAACTCCTTGGCCGAAGTTGAGTCTAGTCTTTAAAAAATGTTTTACTAACATGGTTGTGTGGCTTACAGGCCCACGTCGCCAAATGGATGGTATTAGGATCTTTTACTCCTCGTCTATACTCTAGGACTCTGATCTCTCTTCTATTCGGGTTAAATGATTTTGTCAACTCTAACTCTAGGTTCTCGTAAATACTTTCTCCTGGAGAGCCCCTCATTCCAGATGATTGCTTGGTGCACCAAAAGATTCTGAAGATACTCGCCGATTTTTTACCGAGACCCATGTGGCCTTCGTCGTTGTAATCTCTACCACCGATAAATCCTTATGGGTAACTACCTACATTGTCGTTCATACCTTCATACCCAGTTGCTCTTCTTATTACAAGATGTCCTGAAATACTCTCTGATGTTCCGAGAATCCTTTATGCTTACTGCCCAACAGTTCCTTACCGCATGAATACCCCATGAATAATTCCTCACACTTTTCGAGGATTTGTTCATTCCTAGTTGATCAGGTGATTCACAAGATACTTTGAAATACTATCTGATCTTTCAATAATCCTCTCAACTATTGCTCTATAAATACTTGTCTGCTTGCATTATGGATACTTTCCATATGTCTGGTAACATTCATGTAGTATCCTTTTTCATCTTCATTTTGAGCATTTGATTCGACATGTTTGTGAATGCTTGCAATCATCAATCATAGTTAGAATTCTTCTCTTCGGCTCAGACGTCACCCCTGACATGAGTTGGTGTTCGACAAATCAAACCTTGATTGATTGTCAATCTATGTCTATTCAACTTACTTGTCTTTAATCAGAGCCTTTGCTTCTGATACCCTGTTTTGGAATTCATAATTCCATTGCATTTGAGCTTTGAGTTAGTCGGTTGTTTCTGTAGTCTGATATCCTTACATTTCAAATTCCTTGTGGTCCACCAGGTCCTTTGTTGGGTTTTATCCGACAGCGTCCTTCATATTCAGTAACCTTGTGAGCTTTTCCTTGGATACATGATGCCTTTGGTAAATTGTATCTTCTGCTTCCTCAATCATGCTCTACTCCGAGCTTGAGTTATCTACTCATGAAGTTTGACTCTACAACCTCGTCAAAGACGAGAAGTAAATGGAAGGTTATGCATTGATGAAATGGGAGTCGACCTTGAACCTTTGTGTTCATGCCCATGGACCCGATGTGGAACTTATCTTGGAAGCTTCTTGTTATAATAATAATCCTCTTGTGATAAGTTCATCTGGCATCTATATTTGTCCTTTGCAACCGTGGTTCCGACCATGATTGTTTTCTTTGATTCCATTTCTCGGACAAGTTAGAGTACTTGTCCTCTTCAGCTCATTTCACCCGTCCAATCTCTACCTTGATCTACCTTCGAGTATTACCCTCTGGTATCTCGAGAATATCACGGAACTACATAACTTATTATGAGTTCTTCACCAACTATTATTTCTTGCCAATTCCAATTGACCACGAATTCTGAGTTGTTGGACACTCGAGAACACCGATAACTGATTCGAGTCTACACTTCCCTTTCCCTTGTTTTGTTTAAGCTTTCTTGTAACCTAACATACCTGAGCAGTGATAATTCCCTGCTTATGTAAATGCCTCGATGTACAACTCAGTTAGTAAGACCTTGTTACTATTGTTGATGACATTCTGGTAGCCGCTGATGGACGAGAACTTTGCCCATTGGTCTGCCTCGTCTTAACGAGCAGGAAAATGGTTCTCTTCGTCCCTCGCCCTTGGTACCAACGTTGTTGCCAACATAACTGACAGGCTATCCTCTGACCTGCCTTGCTATCATGACCATGCAAAATGATTAGTGCCTTCCTGGTGTTAACCCACATGGTGGGCCCATAACTCACAGTTCCACAGGATCGAAACCTGACTCTTCTGTACATCCCTGTTTTCCGAAATTGGTCCTCGCACTTGGCTTCGTATGTAAATCACGAGCCACATTCCTGATGATCTATTCTGGTATCAGGCGCAATACTTATTCCCATTGCTCTGAACCCCTTTCACCCTCTGTTTCATGCAACGAACGGTTTCCTACCCGCTTGAAGCTTCTTATTGCACCTTCTTACCTTGCACTCGATGACTTTCTTGAAATTCAACTCGAGAGATAGCCCCCAGTTACCTATCTTGTGTTGAGCTCCGTCCTTTCCGAGTCTTTCCCCCGACTACATCCCCTTAAATCTCGGGACAAGATTTCTTGTAGTGGAGGAGAATTGTGACGCACAGATAATTAAGCTACATTAATTCCCTGCTAATGGTGCCACGTCATCATAGTTACTTTTGATAAACTCATGTTGATTCAAACCCCGTTCAAATTATATTTTAAAATCAAGTCAAACTTTAAAGTTTTCAAATGTCAAAACAAAAATGTTCAAGTTGTTGCAAATAATCATTTGGTAATATTAGTGGAGAAATCATCTTTTTACAAAATGGCCAAATGCTCTAAATATAAATAAAACAGAAAAGTCTTTGAAAGAAAAGAAACCAAAAAAAGGGGAAAAGAACCCCCCTAATGGGCCATGGCCAAGTTGGCCACCAGTCAGGCCGACCCACTTCCCACACCCCTCCCTGGCCTATATGGCCTGGCTCCCCACCCCCCCCCCCCGACCTAACCCTAGCCCAACCCCACTCCCCCACGATCCTCCTTGTTTCCCCACTCCCTTCCCACGATTCTGGATCGAGGCACGGCGCCCGACCCTGACGCTCGATCCGGCAACCCTAACGCCTGATCCCGCGACCCCGACGCCCGACCCCGCCGCCGCCCTTCCGCCGATGCCACCTCGCCGGAAGCCTCGCCCTCCCGAAGCCCCCCCTCGCCGCGACGCCTCGGACACCACTTCCTTGTCCCGATCTGGCGCCGCGCTGCCGACATCTACTGCTGTCCCGTCGCCGTCGTCCGCCTCGTCCTCTCTCTCGCCGGACCTCCCCAAGCCGCCTCGAGCCCACTGCCACCTCCCTACGGCTCCGATGTGAGCCGCCGTTCTCCACTCCTCTCCTCTCCCTGTAGATTGAACGCACCCGCGCCGTCCCCGATCCTCCGCGGTCACCGCGCCTTCTCCGTCTCACGCCCGCGGTCGCGGCGAGCGTGTGCACGCCGCGCCCTGACCACGCACCTGCCGCACCGCCGCGCCCGTGGCTTCGCCTCCCCTGCTTCGCCCGCTCGTGACCACCACCACCGCCGTCGCGAACACGCGCTACCCGCCCCGCTGCTACCTCCTTCCGCGCTCGACGCCGCCTCCTCTGCTATGCCACCGCAGCCCCTCTCGCCTCCGGCCGCCACAGGCCCTGACCGCCGCGCCATGCTCGCCGGCGACGCGCCTTGGCCGCAGACACGCCTCGGGCGTGTGCACACGAGCCTTGGCGGGTCCATCCCGCCCCGCTGCCCATTACGCCCGCTCCGCAAGGCCCTATGCCACTGACCAAGGGGCCCCGCACCCCCTTGTGTAAAAAAACGTTAAAAAAATGTAGATATCTAAATAAATAATTAGGTTAATTAATTAGTGAACTAATTAAGTTAATCAATTTGGTTTAATTAAACTAATTAACTTTAATTGCCCTAATTACGTGTTTAGTTATTTAGTTCTGTTTAATTAAAATGTGTCTATGACAATGGGCCCCCGTTGTTAGTTTGACCAGTCAACCCAGTCAATGTTGACTGTTGACCATGCTGACTCATCACCCGCCCTGGACCCCACTGTCAGCTGCATGTGCATGTTGCGGGTACACTTCTGTGTAACCATAGTATTTTAGCCTATTTAACGTTTTTGAATTAATTTAAATAAGAAAATTCAAAAAATGTTTTAATCTTTGAAAATCCATATAAAATAAACCGTAGCTCGGATGAAAATGTTTTCTACATCAAAGTTGCTCAGAACGACGAGACCAATCTGAATACGCCTTACATTCGTCCGCCACACACTCCTAGCATAGTGAACATGCAACTTTCCCCCTCTGTTTCATCTGTCCGAAAATGCAAACTTCGGGAAAACTTTCCCGGATGTTTCCCCCCTTCCACGGTATCGTGTAACGCCGCGTTAAAACACCTCTAACACCGCTTATTGTCTTGTTATGCATAAGTTTGCTATGTATTTACTGTTTCTTCCCCCTCTTCTCTCCGATAGACCCCGTGATGGCTGCCGATGCCGCTGTGATCGACTACGTCGACGACGAACCCTTCTCCCCTTTCAGCAGAGCTTCCAGGCAAGCCCCCCCTTTGATCATCCCGATATCGCCCATTCCATTCTCTCATGCTTGCATTAGATTTTGCTACTGTTATTGATTGCTCCTATTCTGATGCATAGCCTGCTTTTGTAACCTGCTGTTGTACCTTACCTGCTTATCCTAAACTGCTTAGTATAGGTTGGCTAGTGATCCATCAGTGACCCCCACGTTGTCCTTGTTGCCCCTGCTTCATCATCGACGACTCGATCAACATGATCGACGACCAGAGCCCGACACCTCACATCACATCACGCCCCTTTTGTTGCTCGACTCTGCAGAGCTACTATCGAGTCTCGAGGGTGATCCCTCATAACGCACTCCTGATGATAATTCTGCAGTGTAGCTATTTGGTCGTGGTCATCAAGGGTGATTTCTTATTTCACCATTCCTGATACGGCTCTGTCGTTCAACACCTCAAGTGTGAACCTCGAGGGTGGTCCCTCTTACGTTCACCTTGATGATTACGTTGAGTGGAATCCACCGGGGGTGATTCCTCGGGATTTCCCCTTGATGTTTGGACACACGGTTACCTTGACTTACTTGAGACCTTTGGGAAAGTCGGGCGGGCCCGGAGAGCACCCGCAAGATGGTTACGAGGCACGACCGGGAAGTCAGGCAGCCCTCGAGTGGGTTGGGCTTGCCCTTGCCGTATTTCCTTGAGACGGGGCGACGGGGTCACATTATCATGAGTCTCTGCTCGTCTCCGCGAGCCCCCAATGCACTAACAGGTTTGGGTATTTGTTCTGAGTTGGCCTTTGGCCTTTACGCACTAACCACCACGCGAGAATAGATATGGGCCTCGACGTCGTGGTATCAGCCGAAGCTTTGTCAAATGTCCAGTTCAGCATTGTGGCTCGGTCGGATCGTGCCATCCACTACACGGGTGGTGCTGGTATCCACCCTGCACACAACGACCCGGAGTGCAGCGGGCGATGGGCCCATACCCCGGAGTACTTAGGATGTAGACCGACGGGGACCTCTCTGCTGAGCCTAGGTAGGGCTGCGACGTGTTGATCTTCCGAGGCCGGGCATTGACCCCAGAAAGGTGTGTCCGACCAGAGTGATCGAGCGTGTTGGGTAACGTGGTGCACCCCTGCAGGGAAGATATATATTCGAATACCGTGTCCACGGTAATGGACGTTCAGACTTGTATCCTGATCTTATACAACTAGAAATGGATACTTGATATGTGATGGATATGTGGCCCCGGGATTGCTTTCTCGTAGGGAGTCGAGGAAGGATCTCTGGGCGTTGATACTACAACATGTTTGTTAAATATAAACTGCTATTCTTTACTCTTCTACATGCTGCAAGATGCTTGGACCTGCTTTAAGATGCTAGTCTTCGATAGGCTAGGCCTTCCCTTCTATTCTGACATTCTGCAGTTCAGTCCACAGATACAACCCTTCCATTTGATACCAATGCATACTTAGTATAGATCTGATGCTTGCGAGTACTTTGGATGAGTACTCACGGTTGCTTTGCTACCCCCTTTTCCCCCTTCTTCCTTCTTTCCGGTTGTCGCAACCAGATGGTGGATATTGGGGATCGTAGCAGAAATTTAAAATTTTCTATGCATCACCAAGATCAATCTATGGAGTCATCTAGCAACGAGAGAGAGAGAGGAGTGCATCTACATACCCTTGTATATCGAGAGCGGAAGCGTTCAAGAGAACGGGGTTGATGGAGTCGTACTCGCCGTGATCCAAATCACCGATGATCCTAGCGCCGAACAGACGGCACCTCCGCGTTCAACACACGTACGGAGCGGAGACGTCTCCTCCTTCTTGATCCAGCAAGAGGGAGGAGAAGTTGATGGAGATCCAGCAGCACGACGGCGTGGTGGTGGAAGCAGCGGGATTCCAGCAGGGCTTCGCCAAGCGCTACTGGAGGAGGAAGAGGTGTCACGGGAGGGAGAGGGAGGCGCCAGGGCTTAGGGTGCGGCTGCCCTCCCTCCCCTCCACTATATATAGGGTCTAGGGGGGCGCATGCCCCCTTGGAGATCCCATCTAGAGGGGGGGAGGGGCGGCGGCCCCTAGGGGGCAACAGCCCCTTTAGGGTTTCCAACTAGGGGGGCGCATGCCCCCTCGGGGGGCAACGACCCCCTAGGGTTTCCAACCCTAGGCGCCTTGGGCCCTTGGGTGGGGCGCACCATCCCACCAGGGGCTGGTTCCCACGCCACTTCGGCCCATGGGACCCTCCGGGATAGGTGGCCCCACCCGGTGGACCCGCGGGACCCTTCCGGTGGTCCCGGTACAATACCGGTGACGCTCGAAACTCTCACGGTGGCCGAAACTGGACTTCCGATATATAAATCTTTACCTCCGGACCATTCCGGAACTCCTTGTGATGTCCGGGATCTCATCCGGGACTCCGAACAACTTTCAGTTAACCGCATACAAATATCTCTACAACTCTAGCGTCACCGAACCTTAAGTGTGTAGACCCTACGGGTTCGGGAGACACGTAGACATGACCGAGACAACTCTTCGGTCAATAACCAACAGCGGGATCTGGATACCCATGTTGGCTCCCACATGCTCCACGATAATCTCATCGGATGAACCACGATGTCGAGGATTCAATCAATCCTGTATACAATTCCCTTTGTCTATCGGTATGATACTTGCCCGAGATTCGATCGTCGGTATGCCGATACCTTGTTCAACCTCGTTACGGCAAGTCTATTTACTCGTTCCGTAACACATCATCCCGTGAACAACTCCTTGATCACATTGAGCTCATTATGATGATGTCCTACCGAGTGGGCCCAGAGATACCTCTCCGTCATACGAAGTGACAAATCCCAGTCTCGATTCGTGCCAACCCAACAGATACTTTTGGGGATACCCGTAGTGTACCTTTATAGCCACCCAGTTATGTTGTGATGTTTGGCACACCCAAAGTACCCTTACGGTATCCGGGAGTTGCACAATCTCATGGTCTAAGGAAAGTATACTTCACATTAGAAAAGCGTTAGCAGACGAACTACACGATCTTGTGCTATGCTTAAGATTGGGTCTTGTCCATCACATCATTATCCTAATGACGTGATCCCGTTATCAATGACATCCTATGTCCATTGTTAGGAAACCGTAACCATCTATTGATCAACGAGCTAGTCAACTAGAGGCTCACTAGGGACATGTTGTGGTCTATGTATTCACACATGTATTACGATTTCCAGATAACACAATTATAGCATGAACAATAGACAATTATCACGAACAAGGAAATATAATAATAACCTTTTTATTATTGCCTCTAGGGCATATTTCCAACAGTCTCCCACTTGCACTAGAGTCAATAACCTAGTTACATTGTGATGAATCGAACACCCATAGAGTTCTGGTGTTGATCATGCTTTGCACGTGGAAGAGGTTTAGTCAACGGATCTGCGACATTCAGGTCCGTATGCACTTTACAAATCTCTATGTCTCCATCTTGAACATTTTCACGAATGGAGTTGAAGCGACGTTTGATATGCCTAGTCTTCTTGTGAAACCTGGGCTCCTTGGCAAGGGCAATAGCTCCAGTGTTGTCACAGAAGAGAGTCATCGGGCCCGACGCATTGGGAATAACTCCTAGGTCGGTAATGAACTCCTTCATCTAGATTGCTTCATGTGCTGCCTCCGAGGCTGCCATGTACTCCGCTTTACAGGTAGATCCCGCCATGATGCTTTGCTTGCAACTGCACCAGCTGACTGCCCCACCATTCAAAATATACACGTATCCGGTTTGTGACTTGGAGTCATCCAGATCTGTGTCGAAGCTAGCATCAACGTAACCATTTACAATGAGCTCTTCGTCACCTCCATAAACAAGAAACATATCCTTAGTCCTTTTCAGGTACTTCAGGATATTCTTGACCGCTGTCCAGTGTTCCATGCCGGGATTACTTTGGTACCTTCCCACAAAACTTATGGCAAGGTTTACATCAGGTCTGGTTGAAAGTGCAACTATCCCTAGGTGGTTTTGGTAATTCATAACAACATATAGCTCATTGAGCTAATGCTATTCCAAGACAAATATTTCAGGAAAGCTCAATGAATGGCATGTCATGGATGATGAAAGTGGATCCCTCAAAAGATCAAGGACAAAGGATTGGCTCAAGCTCAAAAGCTCAAGACTCTACATTTTACATTTTAGTGATCCAAGATCACATTGAGTCTATAGGAAAAGCCAATACTATCAAGGAGGGATGAGGTGTTGCTTAATGAGCCTCTTGCTTCATGTGCTTAGTGATATGCTCCAAAACCCTCCACTACTCTCTCACATCCACATATGACCTAAACCTAAAGTCAAACTCGGCCCTACCGATTCTTTCTATCCGGCGCCACCGAGTTCGGATGTCATAGCCACTGCCACAAACCCTAGGAAAATCGGTCTCACCGATAGGGATCTCGGTCTCACCGAGATGGGATTGTAATCTCTCTGTTTCCCTTCGTAACATTTCGGTCCAACCGAAGTGAGCGATCGGTCCAACCGAGATTACAATGTAAACTCTCGGTTTCCCTTTCGTAACTTTTCGGTCTCACCGAAAGAGCGAATCGGTCCCACCGAGTTTACCTGACCAACTCTCTGGTTAGCTAATTACCAAAATCGGTCTCACCGAGTTTGTGTAATCGGTCACACCGAGATTACGTTATGCCCTAACCCTAACCATATCGGTCCTACCGAGTTGCATATCGGTCCCACCGAAAACCCTAACGGTCACTAGGTTTACTAAATCGGTCCGACCGAGTTTGATGATTCGGTCCCACCGAGTTTGGTAAATTCTGTGTAATGGTTAGATTTTGTGTGGAGGCTATAAATACCCCTCCACCTCCTCTTCATTCGTGGAGAGAGCCATCAGAACAAACCTACACTTCCAACTTACAGCTTCGAAGAGAACCACCTACTCATGTGTTGAGGCCAAGATATTCCATTCCAACCATATGAATCTTGATCTCTAGCCTTCCCCAAGTTGCTTTCCACTCAAATCTTCTTTCCACCAAATCCAAATCCTGTGAGAGAGAGTTGAGTGTTGGGGAGACTATCATTTGAAGCACAAGAGCAAGGAGTTCATCATCAACACACCATTTGTTACTTCTTGGAGAGTGGTGTCTCCTAGATTGGCTAGGTGTCACCTGGGAGCCTCCGACAAGATTGTGGAGTTGAACCAAGGAGTTTGTAAGGGCAAGGAGATCGCCTACTTCGTGAAGATCTACCGCTAGTGAGGCAAGTCTTCGTGGGCGACGACCATGGTGGGATAGACAAGGTTGCTTCTTCGTGGACCCTTCGTGGGTGGAGCCCTCCGTGGACTCGCGCAACCGTTACCCTTCGTGGGTTGAAGTATCCATCAACGTGGATGTACGATAGCACCACCTATCAGAACCACGACAAAAACATTCGTGTCGGTGTCAAAACCGGCGGATCTCGGGTAGGGGGTCCCGAACTGTGTGTATAGGCGGATGGTAACAGGAGACAAGGGACACGATGTTTTACCCAGGTTCGGGCCCTCTCGATGGAGGTAATACCCTACTCCTGCTTGATTAACATTGATGATATGGGTAGTACAAGAGTAGATCTACCATGAGATCAGAGAGGCTAAACCCTAGAAGCTAGCCTATGGTATGATTGTTGTTCGTCCTACGGACTAAAACCCTTCGGTTTATATAGGCACCGACTAGGGTTAGGGTTACAGTCGGTTACAATGGTAGGAATCTACATATCCAGTATCGCCAAGCTTGCCTTCCACGCCAAGGAAAGTCCTATCCGGACAAGGGACGAAGTCTTCAATCTTGTATCTTCATAGTCTAGAGTCCGGCCAAAGATGATATTTCGCTATCCGGACACCCCTAGTCCAAGACTCCCTCAAGAGCCCTGAACCAGGGCTTCAATGACGATTTAGTCCGGCGCGCATATTGTCTTCGACATTGCAAGGCGGGTTCCTCCTCGAATACTTCATAGAAGGTTTTGAACACAAGGATAGTGTCCGCTCGCAAAACAAGTTCCACATACCACCGTAGAGAGAATAATTTTTACACAGATCTGCTGACGTATTTCAAGCGTGACATCACACCACGGCCAGCCTTTATACGAATCATTTTTACCGTCCCACCTCGGTAGCGTTTAGCGAGGCGCTTTCCTTGGCACGTCTTATCAAAGCATAGATCATGCCCCCTTATTCCGGGATTAACATCAATACTGACGTGGGTAACCCATCCGCGCCATTGATTACGGCACTTGGGAGATAAGCGAGTTTTACCAGTCAAGGGGGACGATAACCGTCCGTCCATATAAGGGATAAGGATCCACCTTTTCACCTCGCCTTCTTCCTCCTTTGCTCATCCATTTCCGTGCACTCGAGCTCCAGCGCCCAAGTCCGCACACCCCACCTCAACCTTCTCCAACTATGTCCGAGCGGGAGGCGGTGGATGGCCTCCTCCGTCACGGAGGGCACATCAAAAAGCTGCGAAGGCGGATACTTGTCCAGCGATATCGCGCGCCGGCTGCCCGACGAAGGGCAGCTCATCCCCACCCCAGGCCCCATGAGAGGGTGGTGTTCCTCCCCCACTTCCTCCGCGGACTAGGGTTTCCACTTCACCCATTTGTCCGGGGGCTCATGTTCTACTACGGCCTAGATTTCCATGATCTGGCCCCGAATTTCATCCTCAACATTTCGGCATTTATTGTCGTGTGCGAGGCCTTCCTCTGCATCCAGCCCCACTTCAGCTTATGGCTGAAGAACTTCAATGTCAGGCCGAAGGTAGTGGGCGGCCGCCAAGCGGAGTGCAGAGGCGCCATGGTCGGCAAGATGGCCAAAGTCCTATGGCTCGAGGGCTCCTTTGTGGAGACCATAAAGGGATGGCAATCGGGGTGGTTCTACATCACCGAGCCGTGCGACTCTCAATGGGCGGCGGCCCCTGAATTCCGATCTGGCTTCCCCACACGGCTCACATCATGGAAAGAGACGGGCCAGATGTGGGGGGATTCGGATGAGCTGTCCGGACTCCAAACTTGCGTCTGAAACCTGGTGGACAAGAATCTCAGGCTTGTCAACGTAATCCAGGTGATGCTCATCCGCCGGATTCTCCCATGCCAACAACGGACCTTCAATTTGTGGGAGTTTGATCCGGCACAACACCAAACCTTGAGCCGGCTCTTCGACACTACATATGAAGATGCCTGGAAGGTGTTGTTCAAGGGTGCCGAAGCTCCCGCATCCGCTACCGAAGATCGCGGATTCAGCTTGTAGCGTCAAGCTAGCGAGGTAAGTTATTTTACCCTTTATGGGACTCTTTTTTCATAGTTTGACTCTATGCGGGATCTAAAACTCCCTAACCTTTGACAGGACTGGCTGAAGACGTCCAGACAGATTAACTGTCCGACCCCTTTGCCGGAAGACCAGCCGGACGCCCGATTAACGGGTTGCTGGTTCCGCACCTCACGTGGTGCGGAGAAGAAGGCCAAGAAGGAGGCCACGGAACTCGAAGGAGCTCCCGGCGCCAGGGGCTGTCGGACTCATCGCCCGACAACCCTGAGGCGGAATCCTCCTCTGAGGAAGATGAGGAGGAAAAAGAAGCCTCTCCCCCAGCGGGGGGAGGGAAGAAAAGGAAGGCCGCCCAGGCCAGAGGGTCCAAGAAGGGAAGGACCCTTCCTCCGGACTTCTCCACCAACGTCGACAACGACGAGGAGGAGTGGCCAACAAGGGCCAAGCCCCTGGCGAGATCGTAAGTGTCCGGATACCCATGGCTTTTTATCATTGCATAGTGTTCTCTAATGCCGAACAATCATGCAGCCCGCCCAAGGACGAGCTCGCCGCTTCGTCGAGCGGGTCCCTGAATTCGTCGGAAGTGGAGAGTACTTCACTTCCGGCCGCCTCCTCACCTCATGCTGCGGACGACGCCGAGGTGGGGCCTGGTCAAGAGGAGGTGGCGCAGGAGGCGCCGCAAGGCAGCTTCCCGGACTCCAGGCGCGAGGGGAGCAAGACCCCCAGGGGCTCTAAGCCCGACCTTGTCCGACTCCATACCGAACCTTCACTGTTCAAGTCCGGCAAGCGGCCCCTTCAGGGAAGGTAAGACGCGGTGTCCTCCGTCCAACCGAGGCGCCGGATAGCTCTCGGGGCGCTTAACAGCCTCCATTGAGGAGGAGCACCGCATTTGCTATGAGTGTGGTGATCTAGAAAGTGCAGATCCGCCAAGAGCGGGCCGATGAAGCTGCATCAGCCTTCTAACAGTGCTTTGAGGTAAGTTTAGAATATGTAAAAATATTACCGCATAGACAGTAGCCCCTGATGCTTAGTTCGTTCTTCGGAAAGAAAAGCCGGACTAAGGATCTAAAAAGATATACGCAGGAGTCTAACATAAGTGTGTCAATATGCGAATGCAGGCTGCGCTGCTGACCTCTGCCGCACTGACTGCGGAGGTCAATGCATTAAAGAAGATTCTCGAGCGGTCCGAGAACGAGCTCGGCCTTGCCAAGAAGCAGCTCGAGGGCAGGGAAGGTAAGCAATACCTTATGAAAGAAATACCTTATAGAAAGGATTCGGTTGCAAAAAATGACAGGAATAACGTGGGTATTGTAGGGGCCACGAACGAGGTGGCGACCACGAAGAAGCGGTGTCCGCGGCCGAAGCAAAGCGAAGCATGAGCGCACCGAGTGAGATAAGCAGGAGGAGCGGGTGGCGGAGGTGCGGCAAGAGCTCCAGGCTCTCGTGGAAAAACACGAGAGTTTGGAGCGTGACTCGAAGACTCGAGAGTCCGAGCTCGCCTCAGCTCTTGAGAGTGCCAAAGCCGCTAAGGCCGAAGCCCAAAAAGCTCTCCAAGAAATTGAATCATTAAAGAAGATAGCAGCGGGTAAGGCATTCTTTATGCAAAGCAAGCATGTGAAAGTGAATTACCTATTACTTACCCGGATTCGGAGCTCTCCAGGAGCATTCGCAGATCTGCCCCGTAGTGTGTGTGATGCTGCCGCGTTCTACCGCGCCAAGGACGGGAGCTTGACGGAGAAGGTGTTCTGGTCTCAGTATGCTGAGGCCGGACATCCGGTGCCCCTAAGCGACCAGCTGAAGCAGCTGGTCGAGCTCCACAAGGTCGCCGAACATGCCATGAAGGGCCTTATAGTTCGGCTGTGGCCATTGGAAGCCATGCCTGGGAGCTACTTTGGGCTAGTGCGGCGGCTGGTGGACACATGTCCATGGATTGAAGTCATCAAGCGCTCCGTCTGCATTGAAGGTGCCCGTCGGGCCCTTGCCCGTGCTAAAGTGCACAGGGGCAAGCTGGATGCGGAGAAGCTTGTGAGAGACGGGCCACGAAGGGCAAGGAGCATCGCATCACCAAATGTACTATGAGGGCGTCTGAAGGGTGCCCGCCGTATAGCGGATGAGTGCTCCAAAGATGTAATTTTGAATAGACTCGCTTTGTTATCACATGCGCTGAAAACTTGTTCATATCGCTAAGCAACGCTTGTTAATTTAAAATATTACCTTCATGCGGCCGCTTATGAAATTTGAGAGATGGCAAGTCGTTGGCTTCAGCCCCATGCCACGAGTCTTTGGGGTGTTCGGGATAAACTTGAGCGCTCTTGTTCCCATTCTTGGGTCCATCGAGGAGGCGCCAACGCAACTAACAAGGCAACCGGACTTATAATGCTTGAACACTCTCACTTAGCCATAGAATTCTATAATTTTAAATTTCGCCAAGCCCCTAGTATTCGGAAGACCGAGTTCGGGCGCTATCCACGCCTTGGCGGACAATGCCGACTCCTCGCTCTAGCGACATAAGTCTTTAGGGACCAAAAAACCTCTCGAACAGCGACGGCTCTCGCCCTATCATGACGGTCAGTTTAGCTTTCCACCGAGGTGCTCAACCCAGCTCAACCGGGCACAACCGCAGTGGTTCTCCTGGTGCCGCGTTAGCCGATAGAACGGAACGTAAGGCAGCAAAACACAGGAGCCGGGCAAACCCAACTATTGACCCAAGACATGATTCGGAGCCGATTCATATAATGCTATAAGTTCGGGGTGCCACACTCGTGAGAGTGTTCGGACTTCTAACACCATATTCTGGGGAACTTAAGCCCATGGTGTATTGGCCGTACCAAAGTGTACGGGTGCAACATGTCATGAAATGAACATATATATAGATAAAGAAAGGAGTGCAATAAAGAAACTGCAAATAAAAGTAGAACGATACAAATTGTGCGATAAGCAAGGGATGGACTATTTAACATGTCCCCCTCCAGGGGTAAGCTGCGGGATGGTATGTAAAACAGGTATAATGCTCATAGTAGAGACCACCTGGACACTCGTCGTAGCTTTCTGTTTCCCTGGCTGCTGCATCGTGAGTTCGGCGTGAACGCCGGACAGGGCTTCTGGAGAACAGAGTCCTGAAAGTAAGAAAAAAAAAGAATGACACAATCGGGAGCCCCTTGTACGGTTGAGCCGCATTCTGGGCATGCCATGGTCGTGCCCCTCCCCTTATGCCCATCGTATCTCCAGAGCGTAGTTATGTACGCCGTAATAATCGGCTTCGCAACTTCGCGAGGGCTGGGGTTGGGGCGGATTACTCTGCGATGCTTGGATCGTGCGGGCGGTCTTGTTGTAGGTTACTCCGGCGCTTGATGGTGTCCGGACGTTTAGTGGCGGACTCGAGAATTGCTGTGAGAGGCTGCCTTGCACCTCCGCCGCGATGGCGCTGTGTGCTCCTCCGTTCGGAGAGAGCGTTCGGTGTTCCATTGACCGTGATTACTCCTCGAGGGCCCGCATCTTGAGCTTGAGGTATCGTGAAAGCGGCACCGCATTGAACTTTGCAAATGCGGTTCATCCAAGCGATCGCGTGATAGCCGATGCGAGCGGGACTATGTCGAAGATTAACTCTTCGCCGGAAGTTATCCGGGATCCAAGACCACTTCGAGTGTAACTCGAGCCTGCATAATTGGCCTCTACACCTGGTATGACGCCTTTAAAGGTCGTCTTTGTGGGTTTAATCCTTGAGGGGTCTATGCCCATTTTGCGCACTGTATCCTAATAAAGCAGGTTCAGGCTGCTACCGCCGTCCATCAGGACTCTGGTGAGGTGAGATCCGTCAATAATTGGGTCAAGAACCAATGCGGCGAAACCGCCGTGACGGATGCTAGTGGGGTGGTACCTTCGATCGAAGGTGATCGGGCAGGAAGACCATGGGTTGAACTTCGGGGCGAGTGCCTCCATCGCATATACGTCCCTTAGCGCACGCTTCCGCTCCCTTTTGGGTATGTGGGTTGCGTATATCATGTTCACCGTCCGCACTTGTGCGGAAACCCTTCATCCTCTCGCTCGGGTGGCGGGCTCTTCTTCGTCATCGCTATGCAGCCCCTTGTCATTGTTTTCGGCGCTTAGCTTGCCTACTTGCTTGAACACCCAACAATCCCTGTTGGTGTGGTTGGCTGGTTTTTCGGGGGTGTCGTGTATCTGGCACAAGCGATCGAGTATTCGGTCCAAGTTGGACGGGCCCTGGGTATTTATTTTGAATGGCTTCTTCCGCTGACCGGGTTTAGAGCCTCTGAATCCGGCATTTACTGTCGAATCTTCAGTATTATCACCGTTAATGTGGCTTTATTCTTGTTGCGACGCGACCTGCCATTGTTGTCCTTGGTATCCGAACTACCAGGGTGTTTGGCCAAGTTGTTGCTTCGAGCTAGCCAGCTGTCCTCTCCAGCATAAGCGGGTCATGAGTGTGGTAAGGGCTGCCATGGATTTCGCTTTTCTGTCCTAGGTGTCGGGCTAGCCACTCGTCATGGTTGTTGTGTTTGAAGGCTGCTAGCGCTTACGCATCCGGATAGTCGACGATCTGATTTTTCTTTGTTAGGAACCGCGTCCGAATTGTCCGCCGATTCTTCCGCTGCTGAATTATATGGCTAAGGTCATCGGCGTCTGGTGGTCGCACATATGTGCCCTGGAAGTTATCAAGGAATGCGGCTTCCAGGTCCTCCCAGCAACCAATTGATTCTGTTGGCAAGCTGTTAAGCCAATGCCAAGCTGGTCCTTTAAGCTTGAGTGGGAGGTATTTGATGGCATGTAGATCATCACCGCGGGCCATGTGGATATGGAGGAGATAGTCCTCGATCCAGACCGTAGGATCTGTGGTACCATCGTATGATTCTATGTTTACGGGTTTAAATCCTCGTGGATTTGATGATCCATTACTTCATCCGTGAAGCATAGTGGGTGTCTTGGCGCCTCAGATTGGGCCATATCACGACGTAGCTCATATGAGCTTTGTCTACTGTGTTCGGCCCGGCCGGGTTTGCTGTATCCGGCGTGACGGTAATCATCCCGAGTCGTTGGGCGCCCATGTGATTTGTAGATTGATCTTGTATGCTTTGCCTTATCCTCCAACATATCTCGTAAGTCCGGCGCGTTTTCCCGTGCCTTGGTACTTTTTGAGCGGCGTCGGGGCGTGGCTTGAGCGGAGGGCCGAGAGGCTTCTCTGTCGCGGCCACGGGGTGGCCGGTCTGCCATGTCGTGCGCTGGTGACTTGGGTGCTTCCTCCTCTGTTCGAGGCAACGACCTGCATTTGGGGTAGCTTTTGGAGGGGCGTTTGAGTTCATACTCTTCGGCTACAAGGACTTGATCCATCCGCTGTAGTGAGTCTTGGTCAGCTCTAAGCTGTTGCTGCTTTTTCTTGAGGCTGCTTGTCGTGGCCATGAGCCTGCGTTTAAAACGCTCTTGTTCGACGGGGTCATCTGGCACGACAAATTCGTCGTCATCGAGGCTTGCCTCGTCTTTGGAGGGGGGCGCATAATTATCGTCCTCTGCCTCTCTTTCTGCCGCACTGTCGTGCGGACTTGCTTCTCCCTCCTCCTGCGCCGAGTCCTGCTGGAGGGGGTCGTCTTCGGCACAGTCCGGGGTGTTATTGTCTCCCGTGCCGGAATCACCGTTTTTGCTGTGGCGGGATTTAGAGCGGCGCCGCTGACGCCGGCGCTTGGGCTGTTTCTTGGAGGGGTCATCCTCCGCTGTTCCATCGCCATTCCCATCTTTTGGGATGTCCACCATGTATATGTCATATGACGAGGTGGCCTTCCAGTGCCCTGTAGGCGCTGGTTCTTGGTCGTCTCCGGCATCGTCGTCCATACCGTCGATGTCTTCGGAGTCGAAGTCGAGCATGTCGGTTAAATCATCGACAGTGGCTACAAAGTGGGTGGTGGGTGGGTGTTGAATTTCTTCGTCGTCCGCATCTCAACCTTCCCGACCGTAGTCCGCCAGGCTCTCCGATAAAGAGAGAGACTTTAGTGAATTCAGGATGTCGCCAAAGGGCGAGTGTTGAAAGATGTCTGTGGCAGTGAACTCCATGACCGGCGCCCAATCGGATTCGATTGGCAGGGGCGCGGAGGGTTCGGAGTCCGGAGAGGAGTCCGGCACCTTGGGGTCATGGTCTTTGCAAAGGACAGGGATGGAGTTCGGCTCAATCGCCGTTGATATCGTAGCCCCCGAGGCGGTGTCCAACCACTCGTCCTCGATCAGGGAACGGCTCCGGATTAAGGGTCGGGCGAGCGGCATCGGTGCGGCCTCGAGGCAATTGCTCGGCGGCAGAGCTAGATCGTACCCATCGAGACAAGGTCGGTGCACGGGCTGTGGCTCGAATCCGTCGAAGATCAAGTCTCCGCGACATCGGCCGTATAGTTCAAGCTTCCAAATCTGACCTCGATGGCCAGGGGCGTAGCTTCGATCTGCTCTAGATGGCCTAGCGAATTGGCCCGCAGCAGCAAAGCCGCCGAATCTGAAGATCTGTCCGGGAGAAAAGTCTCACCACGGACTGCGTCGTTCTTGATGATCGAAGGAGCCATCGGGCCTATCGGTGACGACACGGAGGAACTCTCAATGAAAGCACCAATGTCGGTGTCAAAACCCGCGGATCTCGGGTAGGGGTCCCGAATCTGTGCGCCTAGGCGGATGGTAACAGGAGACAAGGGACACGATGTTTTACCCAGGTTCGGGCCCTCTCGATGGAGGTAATACCCTACTCACCTTGATTAACATTGATGATATGGGTAGTACAAAAGTAGATCTACCACGAGATCGAGAGAGGCTAAACCCTAGAAGCTAGCCTATGGTATGATTGTTGTTAGTCCTACGGACTAAAACCCTTCGGTTTATATAGGCACCGAATAGGGTTAGGGTTACACAGTCGGTTACAACGGTAGGAAATCTACATATCCAGACGCCAAGCTTGCCTTCCACGCCAAGGAAAGTCCTATCCGGACAAGGGACGAAGTCTTCAATCTTGTATCTTCATAGTCTAGGAGTCCGGCCAAAGATGATAGTTCAGCTATTCGGACACCCCCTAGTCCAGGACTCCCTCAATCCGTGTCTCCAATTGCGTTTGAATTCTCCAAACCCTTCCCTTTACATTCTTGCAAGTTGCATGCTTTATTTTCCGTTGCCTATATACCCTTTGCATGCTTGCTTGAATTGCGTGAAGATTGCTTGACTTGCTTAAAGATAGCTAAAATCTGCCAAAGTCTAAAATTGGGAAAAGGTTAAGTTTTTAATTGGTCAAGTAGTCTAATCACCCCCCTCTAGACATACTTCAAGGTCCTACAAGTGGTATCAGAGCTTTGGTCTCCATTTGCTTTGATTTCCATAGCTTTTGGTGGTCATAGCCTTGGTTTCACAACCTAGGAGAGTATGGCGTCTAGCGAGGGAAATTATCACCGTAGAGGTCCTTACTTTGATGGCACTAATTTTGCTAGTTGGAAGCATAAGATGAAAATGCATATTCTCGGACATAACCCTGCAGTTTGGGCTATTGTGTGTATTGGCTTGCAAGGTGAATTCTTTGATGGGAGAGAACCGAACCATGAAGCTAGTGCGGAAGAGTTGAAGATGTTGCAATACAACACTCAGGCTTGTGATATCCTCTTCAACGGATTGTGCCCCGAAGAATTCAACAAAATCAGTCGTCTTGAGAATGCAAAGGAAATTTGGGATACTTTGATTGATATGCATGAAGGTACCGACTCCGTCAAGGAATCCAAGCTGGATGTGCTCCAAAGTCAGCTTAACAAGTTCAAAATGAAGGATGGTGAAGGTGTCGCTGAAATGTACTCTAGGCTTGCTCTTATCACAAATGAGATTGTCGGCTTAGGAAGTGAAAAGATGACCGACAGATTCATCATCAAGAAGATCCTAAGAGCATTGGATGGAAAATATGATAATGTGTGCACATTGATCCAAATGATGCCAAATTACAAAGATCTCAAGCCAACGGAAGTCATTGGAAGAATTGTTGCTCATGAGATGTCACTCAAGGATAAGGAGGAACTTCACAACAAGTCAAGTGGTGCTTACAAAGCCTCATGTGAAGCCCCCACATCATCAAGTGAGAAATAAACCTTCCATGAAGAATTGAGCTTAATGGTGAAGAACTTCAACAAATTCTACAATAGTAGAAGCAAAGAAAGAAGCTCTAAGTCAAGGTCCTACAATGACAAAAGATCTTCTAGTCGAGAGTGAAATTGCTACAATTGTGGGAGACCCGGACACTATTCCAATGAGTGTACGGCACCCTACAAGAGAAGAGAAGATTCTCCCAAGAGAAGAAGTAGAAGAGAAGAATCACCACCTAGAGAGAGAAGGAGTAGAGATGATCGTCATGAACGAAGACCCTCACGGAGAAGCAAGGATTCGGAAAGGAAGGACAAGTCATCAAAGAGCTATACAAAACGAAGACATCAAGATCACGTTGGTGAATGGGTATCCGGCTCCGACTCCGACAATCACTCCGAGAGAAGCTATCACTCCGACTCCGAATACACTCAAGATGAAGGTGTTGCCGGTCTAGCACTTGTGTCAACCAACTCCTATGACATATTTGATTCACCAAATGAAGGAATTGGAAGATGCTTCATGGCCAAAGGTCCTAAGGTAACACACCCCGAGTATGTTGATTTTAATAGTGATGAAGATGACTTGCTAGGTGATGATGATTTACTTGTTGACAACTCTAATGATGAATACTATGATGAAACGTCAATTAATCATGCTAATCAAGATGAAAAAAATGACAATGATAAGGAGAATATTGAGCGTCTAACTAAAGAACTAAACACTCTTAAGTTAGCTCATGAAACTATCTTCGAAGATCATCAAGAACTTTTAAGGGCTCATGAGAAGTTACGCTTTGAAAAGCTCAATCTTGAGCAACAACATGAGTTCCTAAAAGCAATCAATGATGATCTCCATAAGAAAAGTTCTTCTTACATTGCCAAGCGTTTACTCTTATCTACTTACATGCCTCAAGTCAAGTCTAGTAACAAGAACAAGAAAGATTCTTTCTCTAGTAGTAACAATAACAATGCTAAACCCAATATTGTTGCTTCTAGTAGTTCTCTTGATTCCACTAATGATTCTCTTAGCCAAGTTACACTTGAGCAAGAAAACAACTTATTGAAGGGAATTATAGAGAAAGGTGTATACAAGAGCCTTGCCGGGAGTAAGCAATTTGAGGAAATTGTACGCAAGCAAGGAAGGCACCGGAAGAATCAAGGTGTTGGTTTTGAACGAAAGTTCAATGCAAATGGAGTTGAGTGGGAAGAAGATCAATACCCCAAGACAAAGTTTGTTCCTCAACAAGAGAAGTATGATCCTACTTCCTTCAAGGGAACACAAGCACAAGATGATCTTCCACCACAAGACCAGAAGAACAAAGGCAAGGACAAGCTTCAAGAAGAGATTGATGCATTTGAAGAAGCACCTAAGGCCTTGGTCAAGTGGGTTCCCAAGACTACGTCAAGTTCTACTTCATCAAGCACAACTACTACACCAAGGATTCCCATCAAGATGATGTGGATCCCGAAGAAGAAGAACTAGAGAGTTCTTGAGGGTGACTCCGCCAACATTTTTCACTCATATCATTATGGCAAGGACAAGTGCAATAATCTTCCATATCTTGCACTAGTTCAAGGAGTCACAAACCCTCATGTTGGTAAGGCAAGGGACAAGGTAACCTAATGTTTTCATGGACATCATTTTGTGTGTGCATCACTCTATGTCTATGGATATTCTTGTTTGTTCCTTGTGGGACTAACCCGTGTAGGTATTGAAAGTGCAACTCACTCCAAAGGATTGCTCCAAAAGATCTACATCAACATTGAGCATCCACATCTTCAACACCTACATGAAGTCATCATCGAGAAAACCCAAGGTTAATTTATCCCTCAAAGGGGGGATCTCACATCTAGGGGGAGCTTAACTCTAAGAATTGAGTCAAAGCAACTCTAATGATGTGAACACATAAATGCTTTATGTAAAAGTGGAAACCCCACTTGAGCTTAAACGGTGAGTATGGCCTATGATCAAATGTTCTCATTTGACTCCTAAGTTAATATACTCATATATAGATGACCTAGTCATCGCCTATTGTTTGATAGATGCTAGAATTGGTTGTGCATGCTTTGGCACATATTTCATTTGTCATTTTATTGTGTGAGCATGTTGGTTGCATATTTTACTCATTCAAGGACATCCACTTGTTGTTTTGATTGATTGGTTTCTTTTTATTTGGCCAAGTGGATGGACAAGAATGCCTAAGAACCTTCTCTAGCTATCTATGCTTTTCTCGTCTCAAACTCTTTTCATGCTACATCACAAAATTTGATCAAGACAAATTCGAACCACTCTGTGTGAGGAGCACTCGGAGTCCCCGATTCGTCATAGACTTAAACTTCCAAAACTTCTTTGTGATTTTCGGTCTGACCGATTCCTCCATTTCGGTCATATCGAGATTACTAAGTCGATCTAGGTTTTCAATCTCGGTGCAACCGATTTGAACTTTTCGGTCACACCGAGTTGTCAGAATCGCTATTAGTTATGCATCTCGGTGCCACCGAGTTGTTCAACTCGGTCACACCGACAGTGTCGGGCTATATATTCACACGGGCAAATTTTTGGAAAACTTTCTCCGAAACTCCTCGCCCGCGCATAGATCGCTCTGCCTACCAGGTCTAAGGATCGTCGACTTCGTCACCAGGCGCCTCCTGTCGCTGGTCTCCGCCGCCGTCAACGGAATTCTTCTCCGCCGTTGCCGCCGTAGCGAGTTCACCGCCGAACTAGGGTATGAACTCGATCATTGTGCTATCCTCGTCCGATTCTCAGCACATTGTGTTCGTAATGCATCTTGCCACAATTGAAACACTTCTATCCAGTCAAAACAATCCTTAGAATAGTTGTGATTCGAAAATTTAGGGTTAGGTTTCCGCCGAAACCATCTCGGACCCACCGAGTTGAAAAACTCGGTCCCACCGATTTGGCTAACGCCATTGCACTAGTAAGTCTCGGTCTGACCGAGAATTACAAATCGGTGTGACCGATTTTAGAACTTTGTGAAACCCTAGCAGTCTCGGTGCCACCGAACTGTGACTCGGTCTGACCGAGTTCACTAGTTTAGGTTCCAAAACTGCTTCGGTATCACCTAGTTTGAAAATCGGTAGATCCGAAATGCTTTCTGTGGAAAACTAAAACTAAGTTTTTGAATCATTCTTTGCAAAATCTCTGCATTTTGTGATGCTCATCCACTCTACCTCATCTATAACTATTCACGTGGTCAGCAGTCAATGTGAGCAGCATGTCAGACCAAAGTGACAGCCAGAACATGTCAGAAGAGTAGATTCACATGAGTGAGGGCACTAGTCCCTCTAGCAGCTCAGATGAGGGGAGCAGAAGCACTCCCAGCAACTTTCCCAAGGCTGCCACAAGGACAAGGAAGAAGAAGACCTCAGAGTCTGAAGATGAGGATTATGTGGTAGCTGAGGATGAGGCCAGTTCAAAGAAGAAAGTGCTCAAGAAGGAGTACAGCTCAACAGCAGTTAAGCCTGGAATGATGATCAAAAGGCCAGCAGGTAGACAACCAATGTCCAAAGCCAGAGTCTCCACTCAAGCTTCTTTGGAATCCCAACCCAAAGAACCTGCTGCTGCTGAAGGAAAGAAAAGAAAGGAAAGGGTCAAGAAAACCATGGCCAGAGTGATTGGGAAACCTTCTATGATGGAGGAAGAGGAAGAAGAAGAGGTTGCTGAGCCAGCACCCAAGGCACAAAAGCTGATGTGTGATGCCATAAAGTCAGGGGCTGCAACTTCAAAGCCCAAAGCTTCCCCCAAGCCCAAGAGTGCACCAAAGAGGAATACCAGGAGTATACCAACAGCTGAGAAGAACAAGGCCCCAATGCATGTGGTTGATGCTAAGGAAGATGAAGAAGGGCAGGTCCTAAGGAAGCTCAAACCCAAGATTCCAGACCACAATGATGCTCATCCTGTGGCTGAGAACATGAAGATCAGGAGAGATCATGGATTGAGGCTATGGAGAGAGTCAGATCCATATGCCACCAGGAGAAGGACTGCTGTAGATTACAGGTTCCACACCAAGGAGCAGCAGGACTTCTATGAGACCATCTTATTGGATAAGAAGCCCATAGTTTGTGATATGAGGTGGGTCGACTGGACCTACATTCAGGAGAATGCAGAACACTATCCTGGAGTGTATGATAGCTTTAGTGCTTGTGGAGTTGCAGATTTTGTTGGGCAGAAGCTCACAAATTGGAATGACGATCTCATAATGCAATTCTACTCCACATCACATTTCTATCCAGATGGCAGGATAGTTTGGATGTCATAAGGAACGAGATATCAGTCAACCATAGAGGAATGGGCAAGTCTGATCAATGCCCCAAAGGAAAATGAAGATGACTTGGACATTTATGCCAAGAAGAAGATGGGACACAACTCAATGTCACAGATGTACAAGGAGATCCCTGATGATGCACTTGAGTCTTTCAAGTTTGGATCAGTTCATTTTCTTCTGTCAGGGCTGCCTACGATCAACTGGATCCTAAGGCACACTCTGTTGCCCAAATCAGGTGACCACACCATGATCAGAGGGCATGCAATCAATTTGCTTCACATTTTTTATGTGCCTCATAAATTCAAAGTCATGAGCCTCATAGTTGAAACTATCAAGAGGACAACAGCAGACCAGAAGAGGAGCTGTGGATATGCCCCACAGTTTCAAGAGTAGATTAACTCAAAGATGGGCACAGGAAAGTATCTGTTGGATAAGGAACACATGGTTCTCTATCCTGACTTTGAGGACAATCAAGTTGTCATGACTGAGAATGAACCATCATCAGTACAAGCGCAAAAGAAGAAGGAGAAAGCAAGGGAAGAGAAGGCTGCCAAGATGCCAACTCAAGCAGAGGCATCTGAATACTTTCTGAAGAACAAGCAGGAGCAGCTTAGTTACTTGATAGCATCAACTCTGCAGATTGAGAAAGGGTTGGCCACCCTAACTCAAAACAGGAGAGCCTGGAAAGAATCATGGAACAAAAATTCTATGATCTTGATGTCAAAGTAACTGAGATTCAGTCAGCTATGGAGCAGCTACAGGATGACATGCAGGAGAGGAAGGGCAGGACAACGACTGATGCATTTGCCAGAGTGCCACGAGCTCAGAGTTCAGCTGCAGAGCCAGTACAAGACACCAGAGTCACTTCATCAGCTCCAGCGCCACCAGCTACAGCTCCAACGCCACCAACTCCAGCACCAACTCCTTCAGCTCCTTCTACATCGACTGAAGCCTTCGTTCTTGGAGTTCTCCGGACACCTCCACCAGAAGACCAAGCCTGAGAGACGATATAGTCCTATGCATTTTCTAGGAACTTTTTGGTAACTTGTTGCCAAAGGGGGAGAAAAATGTATAGATCATAGGCTTCGAGAGAGAGAGATTTGCTGCTTTTGTTCTCTCTTGTCTTCTTGGTTGAACTTTGTTTGCTTGAGATACTATGCAATTACCTGTGAGACATTGATGATCATGTGTTTGATCATAAGCTACACTTATGCTCGTTATGATATTATCTTACTTATCCTTATATGGTCATTCACTTTGCTTGGTGATGAGTGCATGTATTCAATCTCTGTTATTTTGAGCGCTCCACCAAGATGTATGTGACATGGAAGAGTAACCCATGAGCCTAATTCCTTGTGCATTTGCAGTCCAAAGCAAATCTTAATATGCACAAATTTAGGGGGAGCTCTTGCTTATCACATACTTCTCAAAGCGACGATGTTTTTCAAATTTTATTATCATTTGTCGAAGCTTTGATCTATATGTTGTCATCAATTACCAAAAAGGGGGAGATTGAAAGTGCAACTATCCCTAGGTGGTTTTGGTAATTCATAACAACATATAGCTCATTGAGCTAATGCTATTCCAAGACAAATATTTCAGGAAAGCTCAATGAATGGCATGGCATGGATGATGAAAGTGGATCCCTCAAAAGATCAAGGACAAAGGATTGGCTCAAGCTCAAAAGCTCAAGACTCTACATTTTACATTTTAGTGATCCAAGATCACATTGAGTCTATAGGAAAAGCCAATACTATCAAGGAGGGATGAGGTGTTGCTTAATGAGCCTCTTGCTTCATGTGCTTAGTGATATGCTCCAAAACCCTCCACTACTCTCTCACATCCACATATGACCTAAAACTAAAGTCAAACTCGGCCCTACCGATTCTTTCTATCCGCGCCACCGAGTTCGGATGTCATAGCCACTGCCACAAACCCTAGGCAAATCGGTCTCACCGATAGGGATCTCGGTCTCACCGAGATGGGATTGTAATCTCTCTGCTTCCCTTCAGTAACGCTTGGTCTAACCGAAGTGAGCGATCGGTCCCACCGAGATTACAATGTAAACTCTCTGTTTCCCTTTCGTAACTTTTCGGTCTCACCGAAAGAGCGAATCGGTCCCACCGAGTTTACCTGACCAACTCTCTGGTTAGCTAATTACCAAAATCGGCCTCACCGAGTTTGTGTAATCGGTCACACCGAGATTACGTTATGCCCTAACCCTAACCATATCGGTCCTACCGAGTTGCATATCGGTCCCACCGAAAACCCTAACGGTCACTAGGTTTACTAAATCAGTCCGACCGAGTTTGATGATTCGGTCCCACCGAGTTTGGTAAATTGTGTATAACGGTTAGATTTTGTGTGGAGGCTATATATACCCCTCCACCTACACTTCCAACTTACTAGTTCTGAGAGAGAACCACCTACTCATGTGTTGAGGCCAAGATATTCCATTCCAACCATATGAATCTTGATCTCTAGCCTTCCCCAAGTTGCTTTCCACTCAAATCTTCTTTCCACCAAATCCGAATCCTGTGAGAGAGAGTTGAGTGTTGGGGAGACTATCATTTGAAGCACAAGAGCAAGGAGTTCATCATCAACACACCATTTGTTACTTCTTGGAGAGTGGTGTCTCCTAGATTGGCTAGGTGTCACCTGGGAGCCTCCGACAAGATTGTGGAGTTGAACCAAGGAGTTTGTAAGGGCAAGGAGATCGCCTACTTCGTGAAGATCTACCGCTAGTGAGGCAAGTCCTTCGTGGGCGACGGCCATGGTGGGATAGACAAGGTTGCTTCTTCGTGGACCCTTCGTGGGTGGATCCCTCCATGGACTCGCGCAACCATTACCCTTCGTGGGTTAAAGTCTCCATCAACGTGGATGTATGATAGCACCACCTATCGGAACCACGACAAAAACATCTGTGTCTCCAATTGCGTTTGAATTCTCCAAACCCTTCCCTTTACATTCTTGCAAGTTGCATGCTTCATTTTCCGCTGCCTATATACTCTTTGCATGCTTGCTTGAATTGCGTGAAGATTGCTTGACTTGCTTAAAGATAGCTAAAATCTGCCAAAGTCTAAAATTGGGAAAAGGTTAAGTTTTTAGTTGGTCAAGTAGTCTAATCACCCCCCCCCTCTAGACATACTTCAAGGTCCTACACTGGTACACAACATGGCATACATAATAGACCCTATGGCCGAGGCATAGGGGATGACACTCATCTTTTCCCTATCTTCTGCCGTGGTCGGGCATTGAGCCGTGCTCAATCTCACACCTTGCAATACAGGCAAGAACCCCTTCTTGGACTGATCCATATTGAACTTCTTCAATATATTGTCAAGGTACGTGCTTTGTGAAAGACCAATGAGGCGTCTCGATCTATCTCTATAGATCTTGATGCCTAATATGTAAGCAGCTTCTCCAAGGTCCTTCATTGAAAAACACTTATTCAAGTAGGCCTTTATGCTTTCCAAGAGTTCTATATCATTTCCCATCAATAGTATGTCATCCACATATAATATGAGAAATGCTACAGAGCTCCCACTCACTTTCTTGTAAACACAGGCTTCTCCATAAATCTGCGTAAACCCAAACGCTTTGATTATCTCATCAAAACGAATGTTCCAACTCTGAGATGCTTGCACCAGCCCATAGATCGAGCGTTGGAGCTTCCATACCTTGTCAGCATTCTTAGGATCGACAAAACCTTCCGGCTGCATCATATACAATTCTTCCTTAAGGAAACCATTAAGGAATGCCGTTTTGACGTCCATTTGCCATATCTCATAATCATAGAATGCGGCAATTGCTAACATGATTGGGACAGACTTCAGCTTCGCTACGGGTGAGAAGGTCTCATCATAGTCAACCCCTTGAACTTGTCGATAACCCTTAGCGACAAGCCGAGCGTTATAGATGGTTACATTACCATCCGCGTATGTCTTCTTCTTAAAGATCCATTTATTTTATATGGCTCGCCGATCATCGGGCAAGTCTGTCAAAGTCCATACTTCGTTTTCATACATGGATCCTATCTCGGATTTCATGGCTTCAAGCCATTTATCGGAATCCAGGCCCGCCATCGCTTCTTCATAGTTCAAAGGTTCACCATTGTCTAACAACATGATTTCCAGGACAGGGTTGCCGTACCACTCTGGTGCGAACGTGTCCTTGTGGACCTACGAAGTTCGGTAGCAACTCGATCTGAAGTTTCATGATCATCATCATTTACTTCCTCTCTAGTCGGTGCAGGCACCACGCAAACATTTTCTTGAGCTGTGCTATGATGTCTACTACGCAACCTTCTTCTTGTAGACGTTGTTGGGCCTCCAAGTGCAGAGGTTTGTAGGACAGTAGAAAATTTCCCTCAAGTGGATGACCTAAGGTTTATCAATCCGTGGGAGGCGTGGGATGAAGATGGTCTCTCTCAAGCAACCCTGCAACGAAATAACAAAGAGTCTCTTGTGTCCCCAACACACCCAATACAATGGTAAATTGTATAGGTGCACTAGTTCAGCGAAGAGATGGTGATACAAGTGCAATATGGATGGTAGATATAGGTTTTTGTAATCTTAAAATATAAAAACAACAAGGTAACTAATGATAAAAGTGAGCGTAAACGGTATTGCAATGCATTGAAACAAGGCCTAGGGTTCATACTTTCACTAGTGCAAGTTCTCTCAACAATAATAACATAGTTGGATCATATAACTATCCCTCAACATGCAACAAAGAGTCACTTCAAAGTCACTAATAGCGGAGAACAAACGAAGAGATTATGGTAGGGTACGAAACCACCTCAAAGTTATTCTTTCCAATCAATCCATTGGGCTATTCCTATAAGTGTCACAAACAGCCCTAGAGTTCGTACTAGAATAACACCTTAAGACACAAATCAACCAAAACCCTAATGTCACCTAGATACTCCAATGTCACCTCAAGTATTCGTGGGTATGATTATACGATATGCATCACACAATCTCAGATTCATCTATTCAACCAACACATAGAACCTCAAAAAGTACCCCAAAGTTTCTACCGGAGAATCAAGACGAAAATGTGTGCCAACCCCTATGCATAGGTTCATGGGCGAAACCCGCAAGTTGATCACCAAAACATACATCAAGTGAATCACGTGATATCCCATTGTCACCACAGATACGCACGGCAAGACATACATCAAGTGTTCTCAAATCATTAAAGACTCAATCCGATAAGATTACTTCAAAGGGAAAACTCAATCCATTACAAGAGAGTAGAGGGGGAGAAGTAACATAAGATCCAACTATAATAGCAAAGCTCGTGATACATCAAGATCGTGCCAAATCAAGAACACGAGAGAGAGAGAGAGAGAGAGAGAGAGAGAGAGAGAGATCAAACACATAGCTACTGGTACATACCCTCAGCCCCGAGGGTGAAATACTCCCTCCTCGTCATGGAGAACACCGGATGATGAAGATGGCCATCGGTGAGGTTCCCCCCGCAGGTGCCGGAACAGGTCCCGATTGGTTTTGGTGGCTACAGAGGCTTCCGGTGGAACTCCCGATCTATTCTGTTCTTCGATCGTTTTAGGGTATATGGATATATATAGGCGGAAGAAATACGTCAGGGGAGCCACGAGGGGCCCACGAGGGTGGAGGGCACGCCCCCCTACCTCGTGGCTCCCTCGTTTTTTTCCTGACGTGCACTCCAAGTCCATCGGGTAGCTTTCCTTCCAAAAATAACTTCTCCAGTTGGTTTCATTCCGTTTCGACTCCGTTTGATATTCCTTTTCTTCGAAACACTGAAACAACGGAAAAAATAGGAACTGGCACTGGGCTCTGGGTCAATAGGTTAGTCCCAAAAATAATATAAAAGTGCATAATAAACCCCATAAACATCCAAAACGCATAATATAATAGCATGGAACAATAAAAAATTATAGATACATTGGAGACGTATCACGCTACTCTCCGGTTCAAGAGGCAATACTTCATCAAGTTCTACTTTCCTCCCACTTACTTCTTTCGAGAGAAACTCTTTCTCTAGAAAGGATCCATTCTTGGCAAAAAAGATCTTGCCTTCGGATCTGAGGTAAAAGGTATACCCAATAGTTTCCTTAGGGTATCCTATGAAGACGCATTTTTTCGATTCGGGTTCGAGCTTGTCAGGTTGAAGTTTCTTGACATAAGCATCGCACCCCCAAACTTTCAGAAACGACAACTTAGGTTTCTTCCCAAACCACAGTTCATACGGTGTCGTCTCAACGGATTTCGATGGAGCCCTATTTAAAGTGAATGCGGCAGTCTCTATAGCATAACCCCAAAATGATAGCGGTAGATCGGTAAGAGACATCATAGATCGCACCATATCCAATAGAGTGCGACTACGACGTTCGGACACACCATTACGCTGAGGTGTTCCAGACGGCGTGAGTTGTGAAAAAATTCCACATTTCCTTAAGTGCGTGCCAAATTCGTGACTCAAATATTCTCCCCCACGATCTGATCGTAACAACTTGATTTTCCTGTCACGTTGATTCTCAACCTCTCTCTGAAATTCCTTGAACTTTTCAAAGGTCTCATACTTGTGTTTCATTAAGTAGACATACCCATATCTACTTAAGTCATCAGTGAGGGTGAGAACATAACGATAACCACCGCGAGCCTCAATGCTCATTGGACCGCACACATCAGTATGTATGATTTCCAATAAGTTGGTTGCTCGCTCCATTGTTCCGGAGAACGGAGTCTTGGTCATTTTGCCCATGAGGCATGGTTCGCACGTGTCAAATGATTCATAATCAAGAGACTCCAAAAGTCCATCTGCATGGAGTTTCTTCATGCGTTTGACACCAATGTGACCAGGGCGGCAATGCCACAAGTATGTGGGGCTATCATTATCAAGCTTACATCTTTTGGCATTCACACTATGGATATGTGTAACATCACGTTCGAGATTCAATAAGAATAAACCATTGACCAGCGCTGCATGACCATAAAACATGTCTCTCATATAAATAGAACAACCATTATTCTCAGATTTAAATGAGTAGCCATCTCGCATTAAACGAGATCCAGATACAATGTTCATGCTCAAAGCTGGTACTAAATAACAATTATTGAGGTTTAAAACTAACCCCGTAGGTAAATGTAGAGGTAGCGTGCCGACGGCGATCACATCGACCTTGGAACCATTCCCGACGCGCATTGTCACCTCGTCCTTCGCCAGCCTCCGCTTATTCGCAGCTCTGTTTTGAGTTACAAATATGAGCAACCGCACCAAGATCAAATACCGGTGAGCTACTACGAGCGCTGGTTAGTTACACATCAATAACATGTATATCACATATACCTTTGGTATTGCCGGCCTTCTTATCCGCTAAGTACTTGGGGCAGTTCCGCTTCAAAGGATCGCTTCCCTTGCAATAAAAGCACTCGATCTCGTGCTTGGGTCCATGCTTTGGCTTCTTCCCGCAATCGGCTTACCGTGCGCGGCAACTCCCTTGCCGTCCTTCTTGAAGTTCTTCTTACCCTTGCCTTTCTTGAACTTAGTGGTTTTATTCACCATCAACACTTGATGTTCCTTTTTGATCTCCACCTCCGCTGATTTCAGCATTGAATATACATCAGGAATGGTCTTTTCCGTCCCTTGCATACTGAAGTTCATCACAAAGCTCTTGTAGCTAGGTGGGAGTGACTGAAGGATTCTATCAACGACCGCATCATCCGGGAGATTAACTCCCAGCTGAGATAAGCGGTTGTGCAACCCAGACATTTTGAGTATGTGCTCACGACGTAACTATTCTCCTCCATCTTACAATCAGAGAACTTGTCGGAGACTTCATATCTCTCGACCCGGCATGAGCTTGGAAAACCATTTTCAGCTCTTGGAACAGCTCATATGCTCTGTGCTGCTCAAAACGCTTTTGGAGCCCTGGTTCTAAGTCAGTAAAGCATGCCGCACCGAACCAGGAGTAATCATCACTACGCGACGCCAAAGTCCCATAACGCCTTGAGTTGTTGGGAAAACAGTGCTTCACCTAGCGGTGCATCAAGGACATATGCTTTCTTGGCAGCTATGAGGATAATCCTCGTGTTACTGCACCCTATCCTTGTAGTTGCTGCCATCGCCTTTCACTTGGTTTTCTCTAGGAACGCGTTGAAGTTGAGGGCAACATTAGCGTGGGCCATTTGATCTACAAGACATATTGCAAAGTTTTAGACTATGTTCATGATAATTAAGTTCATCTAATCAAATTATTTAATGAACTCCAACTCAGATAGACATCTCTAGTCATCTAAGTGATACATGATCCGAGTCAACTAGGCTGCTACGCCTTGAGCTTGCGTTGGTTTCCCTCAAGAGGAGGGGATGATGCAGCACAAGAGCGTAAGTATTTCCCTCAGTTTTTGAGAACCAAGGTATCAATCCAAGAGGAGGCCATGCGCAAGTCCTCGTACCTGCACAAAATGATAGCTACTACAACCAACGCGATTAGGGGTTGTCAATCCTTCACGGCCGCTTTAGAGTGAGATCTGATAGAGATAATATTTTTGGTATTTTGGTATAAAGACGCAAAATGAAAAGTAAAAGCAAAGTAAAAACAAAGCAAGTAAATAAAGTGATGGAGATTGATATGATGAGAATAGACCGGGGCCATAGGTTTCACTAGTGGCTTCTCTCAAGAGCATAGATATTCTACGGTGGGTGAACAAATTACCGTTGAGCAATTGATGAAATTGAGCATAGTTATGAGGTTATCTAGGTATGATCATGTATATAGGAATCACGTCCGAGACAAGTAGACCAAACGATTCTCGCATCTACTACTATTACTCCACTCATCGACCGCTATCCAAAGATGCATCTAGAGTATTAAGTTAAAAAGCAGAGTAACGCCTTAAGCAAGATGACATGATGTAGAGGAATAAATTCATGCAATATGATAAATACCCCATCTTGTTATCCTCGATGGCAACAATACAATACGTGCCTTGCAACCCTTCCTGTCACTAGGTAAGGACAACACAAGATTGAACCCAAAGCTAAGCACTTCTCCCATTGCAAGAACTACCAATCTAGTTGGCCAAACCAAACGGATAATTCAAAGAGACTTGCAAAGATAACTCAATCATTCATAAAAGAGTTCAGAGAAGAATCAAATATTTTCCATAGATAAGCCGGACCATAAACCCACAATCCATCGGTCTCAACAAACACACCGCAAAAAGAAGATTACATCGAATAGATCTCCACGAGAGAGGGGGAGAACATTGTATTGAGATCCAAAAAGAGAGAAGAAGCCATCTAGCTACTAGCTATGGACCCGAAGGTATGAAGTAAACTACTCACACTTCATCGGAGGGGCTATGGTGTTGATGTAGAAGCCCTCCATGGTGGATGCCCCCTCCGGCGGAGCTCCGGAACAGGCTCCAAGATGGGATCTCGTGGATACAGGAAGGTACGGCGGTGGAATTAGTTTTTTGGCTCCTCCTCTGATCCGTTGGGGGTACGTAGGTATATATAGGAGGAAGGAGTACGTCGGTGGAGCGTCAGGGGGCCCACGAGGTAGGGGGGCGCGCCCTCCACCCTCGTGACCGCCTCTGGCACTTCTTGGAGTAGGGTCCAAGTCTCCTGGATCACGTTCGGTGAGAAGATCATGTTCGGTGAGAAGATCACGTTCCCGAAGGTTTCATTCCGTTTGGACTCCGTTTGATATTCCGCTTTCTTCAAACACCAAATAGGCAAAAACAGCAATTCGGGCTGGGCCTCCGGTTAATAGGTTAGTCCCAAAAGTAATATAAAAGTGGAAAATAAAGCCCAATATAGTCCAAAACAGTAGATAAAGTAGCATGGAGCAATCAAAATTATAGATACGTTGGAGACGATCGCATCCCAAGCTTAATTCCTGCTCGTCCTCGAGTAGGTAAATGATAAAAGAGAATTTTTGATGCGGAGGATACTTTGGCATAATTTCAGTATAAATCTTCTTACTAGTGATATGAATATTCAGATCCGAAAGATTTAAGACAAAATTTCATATTGACATAAAAATAATAATAATACTTCAACCATACTAATCAAAGTAATTATGTCATCTCAAAATAACATAGCCAAAGAAAGCTCATCCCTACAAAATCATATGGTTAGGCTATGCTTCATTTTCTTCACACAAAGATGTTCCCAACTTCTATACCCCCGATGACAAGCCAAGCAATTGTTTCATACTCAAATAATCTCAAATTCTTTCAACCTTTACGCAATACATGAGCGCGAGCCATGGGTATAGCACTATGGGTGGAATAGAAATATGATGATGGGATTGTGTGGAGAAGACAAAAAAGGAGAAAAATCTCATATCGACGAGGATAATCAACGGGATATGGAGATGCCCATCAATTGATGTCAACATGAGGAGTAGGGATTGCCATGCAACGGATGCACTAGAGCTATAAGTATATGAAAGCTCTACAAAAGAAACTAAGTGGGTGTGCATCCAACTTGCTTGCTCACGAAGACCTAGGGCACTTTGAGGAAGCCCATCATTGGAATATACAAGCCAAGTTCTATAATGAAAATTCCCACTAGTATATGAAAGTGACAAAATGAGAGACTCTCTATTATGAAGATCTTAGTGCTACTTTGAAGCACAATATATGAGACTCACTACATGAAGAACAAGGTGCTACTTTGAAGCACAATATATGAGACTCACTACATGAAGAACAAGGTGCTACTTTGAAGCACAAGTGTGGTAAAAAGATAGTAGCATTGTCCCTTCTCTCTTTTTCTCTCATTTTTTTATTATATAATTTTTTTGTTTGGGCCTTTTCTCTCTCTTTTTTTGGCCTCTTTTTTTTATTTCGTCCGGAGTCTCATCCCGACTTATGGGGGAATCATAGTCTCCATCATCCTTTCCTCACTTGGGACAATGCTCTAATAATGATGATCATCACACTTTTGTTTCTATTACAACTCAACAATTACAACTCAAACTTAGAACAAAATATGACCCTATATGAATGCCTCCGTGATGTGCCGGATGGTGCAATGAATCAAGAGTGGCATGTATGGAAAATAATGCATGGTGGCTTTGCCACAAATACGATGTCACTACATGATCATGCAATGGCAATATAACAAAAGTAATGTATGTCATAATAATGATGATGGAAGTTGCATGGCAATATATCTCGAATGGCTATGAAAATACCATGATAGGTAGGTATGGTGGTTGTTTTGAGGAAGATATAAGGAGGTTTATGTGTGAAAGAGCGATCATATCACGGGTTTGATGCACCGCTAAGTTTGCACCAAATCTCAAGGTGAGAAAGGGCAATGCACGGTACCGAAGAGGCTAGCAAGTGCGGAAAGATAAAAGTGCGTATAATGCATGGGCTCAACATTAGTCAAAAGAACTCATATACTTACTGCAAAAATTTAGAAGCCATCAAAAATCAAGTACTACGCACAATGATCCTAGGGGGATAGATTGGTAGGAAAAGACCATCGCTCGTCCCCGACCGCCACTCATAAGGATGCACAAGCCAGGTACACTTCATGCTTCAAATTTGTTACACAACTTTACCCATACGTGCATGCTACGGGACTTGCAAACTTCAACACAAGTATTTCTCAAATTCACAATTATCAACTAGCACGGCATTAATATTATTACCTCCATATCTCAAAACAATTATTAAGCATTAAATTTATCTTAGTATTCAATTCACTCAAAAGAAAGTTTCACATATCTCGAACACCAAGTATATTAACATTGAGCAAATTACCATGCTATTAACGACTCTCAAAATGATCTAAGTGAAGCATGAGAGATCAAGTTTCTTTAAAACAAATCCACCACCATGCTCTAAAAGATCTAAGTGAAGTACTAGAGCAAAACTATCAAGCTCAAAAGATATAAGTGAAGCACTACGAGCAAAATTATCAAGCTCAAAAGATATAAGTGAAGCACATAGAGTATTCTAACAAATTCCAATTCATGTATGGCCCTCTCAAAAGGTGTGTACAGCAAGGATGATTGTGGTAAACTAACAAGCAAAGACGCAAATAATACGAGACGCTCCAAGCAAAACACATACGAGACGCGCCCTCCACCCTCGTGACCGCCTCTGGCTCTTCTTGGAGTAGGGTCCAAGTCTCCTGGATCACGTTCGGTGAGAAGATCACATTCCCGAAGGTTTCATTCCGTGACTCCGTTTGATATTCCGTTTCTTCGAAACACTGAAATAGGCAAAAAAACAGCAATTATGGGCTGGGCCTCCGGTTAATAGGTTAGTCCCAAAAGTAATATAAAAATGGAAAGTAAAGCCCAATATAGTCCAAAACGGTAGATAAAGTAGCATGGAGCAATCAAAAATTATAGATACGTTGGAGACGTATCATAGGCCGTGTCCGATCAACACGTGAGACGGACTAGTCATCATCGGTGAACATATTCATGTTGATCGTATGTTCTATACGAGTCATGTTCGACCTTTCGGTCTTCCGTGTTCCGAGGCCATGTCTGTACATGCTAGGCTCGTCAAGTCATCCTAAGTGTATTGCGTGTGTAAATCTGGCTTACACCCGTTGTATGCGAACGTTAGAACCTATCACACCCGATCATCACGTGGTGCTTGGAACAATGACCTTAGCAACAAAGGTACGCTTAGGGAAACACAATTCTTGATATTTTAATGAGGGATCATCTTATTTATGCTACCGTCGTTCTAACCAAATAAGATGTAAAAACATGATAAACATCACATGCAATCAAATAGTGACATGATATGGCCAATATCATTTTGCTCCTTTTGATCTCCATCTTCGGGGCGCCATGATCATCATCATCACCGGCTTAACACCATGATCTCCATCATCATGATCTTTGTAGATCATGTCTTCATGAAGTTGTCTCGTCAACTATTACTTCTACTACTATGGCTAACGTTTTAGCAATAAAGTAAAGTAATTACATGACGTTTATGTTGACACGCAGGTCATAAATAAATTAAGACAACTCCTATGGCTCCTGCCGGTTGTCATACTCATCGACATGCAAGTCGTGATTCCTATGACAAGAACATGATCAATCTCATACATCACATATATCATTCATCACATCCTTTTGGCCATATCACATCACACGGCATATGCTGCAGAAACAAGTTAGACGTCCTCTAATTGTTGTTGCAAATTTTTTACGTGGCTGCTATAGGTTTCTTAGCAAGAACGTTTCTTACCTACACCAAAACCACAACGTGATATGCCAATTTCTATTTACCCTTCATAAGGACCCTTTTCATTGAATCCGATCCGACTAAAGTAGGAGAGATAGACACCCGCTAGCCACCTTATGCAACTAGTGCATGTCAGTCGGTGGAACCTGTCTCACGTAAGTGTACGTGTAAGGTCGGTCCGGGCCGCTTCATCCCACGATGCCACCGGATCAAGATAAGACTAGTAACGTCAAGTAAATTGACAAAATCGACGCCCGCAACAACTTGTGTTCTACTCGTGCATAGAAACTACGCATCGACCTAGCTCATGATGCCACTCTTGGGAATCGTAGCAAAAATTTAAAATTTTCTACGCATCACCAAGATCAATCTATGGAGTCATCTAGCAATGAGAGAGAGAGGAGTGCATCTACATACCCTTGTAGATCGCGAGCGGAAGCGTTCAAGAGAATGGGGTTGATGGAGTCGTACTCGTCGTGATCCAAATCACCGATGATCCTAGCACCGAACTGATAACACCTCCGCATTCAACGCACGTACGGAGCGAAGACGTCTCCTCCTTCTTGATCCAGCAAGGGGGGAGGAGAAGTTGATGGAGATCCAACAGCACGACGGTTTGGTGGTGGAAGCAGCAGGATTCCAGTAGGGCTTCACCAAGTGCTACTGGAGGAGGAAGAGGTGTCACGGGAGGGAGAGGGAGGCACCAGGGCTTAGGGTGCGGTGATAACCCACAAGTATAGGGGATCGCAACAGCTTTCGAGGGTAGAGTATTCAACCCAAATTTATTGATTCGACACAAGGGGAGCCAAAGAATATTCTCAAGTATTAGCAGCTGAGTTGTCAATTCAACCACACCTAGAAACTTAGTATCTGCAGCAAAGTGTTTAGTAGCAAAGTAATATGATAGTGGTGGTAACGGTAACAAAAGTAAAGACAGCAAAAGTAATGTTTTGGTATTTTGTAGTGATTGTAATAGTAGCAACGGAAAAGTAAATAAGCGAGAACAAGTATATGGAAAGCTCGTAGGCACCGGATCAGTGATGGATAATTATGCCGGATGTGGTTCGTCATGTAACATCATAACATAGGGTGACATGTAACTAGCTCCAATTCATCAATGTAATGTAGGCATGTATTCTGAATATAGTCATACGTGCTTATGGAAAAGAACTTGCATGACATCTTTTGTCGCATTCCCTCCCGTGGCAGCGGGTCCTATTGGAAACTAAGGGATATTAAGGCCTCCTTTTAATAGAGAACCGAACAAAGCATTAGCACATAGTGAATACATGAACTCCTCAAACTATGGTCATCACCGAGAAGTATCCTGATTATTGTCACTTCGGGGTTGTCGGATCATAACACATAATAGGTGACTATAGACTTGCAAGATAGGATCAAGAACTCACATATATTCATGAAAACATAATAGGTTCAGATCTGAAATCATGGCACTCGGGCCCTAGTGACAAGCATTAAGCATAGCAAAGTCATAGCAACATCAATCTCGTAACATAGTGGATACTAGGATCAAACCCTAACAAAACTAACTCGATTACATGATAAATCGCATCCAACCCATCACCGCCTAGCAAGCCTACAATGGAATTACTCACGCATCGACGGTGAGCATCATGAAATTGGTGATGGAGGATGGTTGATGATGACGACGGCGATTTAATCCCCTCTCCGAGCCCCGAACGGACTCCAGATCAGCCTCCCGAGAGGTTTTAGGGCTTGGCGGCGGCTCCGATCGTAAAACACGATGATTTCTTCCTCCTATTTTTTCTCCCCAAAGCCAATATATAGAGTTGGAGTTGGCGTCGGAAGGTGTCGAGGGGCCCACGAGGTAGGGGCGCGCCCTAGAGGGGGTGCCCCCACCCTCGTGGGACAGGTGTGGGCCCCGGTCTTCATCTTTAGCAGGATTTTTATTATTTTTATAAGACATCCCATGGAGTTTCAGGTTATTCCGAGAACTTTTGTTTTCGCACATAAACAACATCATGGCAATTCTCACTGAAAACAGCGTTAGTCCGGTTAGTTCCATTCAAATCATACAAGTTAGAGTCCAAAACAAGGGCAAAAGTGTTTGGAAAAGTAGATACGACGGAGACGATCATGCGGCTGCCCTCCCTCCCCTCCACTATATATAGGGGCTAGGGGCGATGCCCCTGGAGATCCCATCTAGAGGGGGCCTCGGGCAACGGCCCTTTAGGGTTTCCAACCAGGGGCGATGCCCCTCTGGGCAACGGCCCCTAGGGTTTCCAACCCTAGGCGCCTTGGGCCCTTGGGTGGGCGCACCAGCCCACCAGGCTGGTTCCCACGCCACTTCAGCCCATGGGGCCCTCCGGATAGGGCCCCACCCGTGGACCCCGGTGTTGGAGATATGCCCTAGAGGCAATCATGTATGATGATATTTCCTATGTGTTTATGAATAAAGATAGTCCTTGGACATTATCAATGATGTGTATCGCAAGTCGTGACTTGTTTGTGGGACTATGCATTGTATGATGACTGTCCTAAAAGGTCCCTAGTCGAAAGGGCTGTGTGGACGCAAGCAATGACTAGACTAGCATATGACACGGCCGATGGCTCGGTCTCACTAGCCATGGAGCATTGGATGCTAACCGGATAATATGGACTTGAGAGGTCTGGTCGGATCCGGCATAGTCGGATCCGAGTCGAGATAAGGTCCGGTCGGACGGACCCAACTATGAGACGCAGCGATATGTCATCTGTGAGTCTCTAGTACAACATACGCTCTATGTCCTAAGACCTGAGCCGACGCATGTACTCGCGATGGTGACAGACTTGCTTTGGGCCGACCAAACGCTACTCCGTGATCGGGTAGTTACAAAGGTAGGTTTCGGTTTGTCCAATCCCATGTCATGCGAGACATGGTCGACCAAGATGGGATTCGCCCTCCGATCAGAGAGATGTACTGGGCCCCTCGTGTGATCGACCAGAACAGCATGGTCACGCCGACAAGGATTATGAGATAATCCGGACGAAGGGTCAGATCACCGAATGAGAAAGAGGTCGGGCTAGCACAAGGATGATAGTCTCGCCTTTGAGCCCGACAAAGATATATCGTCTGGCAAAGGGAATGAAGTGTGACATGTTGTACAGTTTCGCCTAACCAGCTTCATAGTATGCTTGGTGGTCGGCACGCCTTGCTAGAGGCCGCTACCAACCGTGCATGTCGAAGGTGATCCGAACTGTGACCAAGCCGACTTGAACCTAAGGGGTCACGCGCTTAAGGGAAGGAACCTCGAGGTCGGTTCAGAGGACACCGGTCGGATGTGATCCGAATCGACTAGGAACGTGACCGAATAGAATTTGGGCTTTAGGGTCCGTGCGAGGCCCAAGTGTTGAGCCCGCGACGGACGCCTATATAAAGTGGAGGTGCGGCACACTCAGGCCGTTGATCGCTTCGGCGTTGCGGCTAGGGTTTGCATGTGTTGCGAATAGCCACCTCCACTCGCCGCCGATCGTGTGATCGGACCTAGCAGTCCGCCGACGACGTTCCTCCCGCACGCGGATACCGTTAGAGGTGGTGCACTTGCGCCGCTCCGCGAACTCATGACGTGGGATCGGACGACCGCCGCCGAGGAGATCGGACGAAGAGAAGACGATACACTCGGACGCTGCTGCCCCAACTCTTCTTCACTGCACGGCATCGCGTCTAGTGGTAACGAATCGTGATCCATCTCCGTAGCATGTTCCCGGATGTTCTGCGTGTAGGAATTTTTAATTTGCAGTCGACGCACCCTCATCAGAACCCAACACGGGACCCTTCCAAAGTGGTCCCGTACAATACCGTGACCTCGAAACTCTCCTGGGCAAATGGACTCCTATATATAAATCTTTACCTCCGGACCATTCTGGAACCCCTCGTGATGTCCGGGATCTCATCCGGGACTCCGAACAACTTTCGGTTAACCGCACACTAATATCTCTACAACTCTAGCGTCACCGAACCTTAAGTGTGTAGACCCTACGGGTTCGGGAGACACATAGACATGACCGAGATAACTCTCCGGTCAATAACCAACAGCGGGATCTGGATACCCATGTTGGCTCCCACATGCTCCACGATAATCTCATCGGATGAACCACGATGTCGATGATTCAATCAATCCCGTATACAAGTCCCTTTGTCTATCGGTACGATACTCGCCCGAGATTTGATCGTCGGTATGCCGATACCTTATTCAATCTCGTTACGGCAAGTCTCTTTACTCGTTCCGTAACACATCATCCTGTGAACAACTCCTTGATCATATTGAGCTCATTATGATGATGTCCTACCGAGTGGGCCCAGAGATACCTCTCCGTCATACGGAGTGACAAATCCCAGTCTCGATTCGTGCCAACCCAACTGATACTTTCGGGGATACCCGTAGTGTACCTCTATAGCCACCCAGTTATGTTGTGACGTTTGGCACACTCAAAGTACCCTTACGGTATCCAGGAGTTGCACAATCTCATGGTCTAAGGAAAGGATACTTGACATTAGAAAAGCTTTAGCAGACGAACTACACGATCTTGTGCTATGCTTAGGATTGGGTCTTGTCCATCACATCATTATCCTAATGATGTGATCCCGTTGTCATTGACATCCTATGTCCATGGTTAGGAAACCGTAACCATCTATTGATCAACGAGCTAGTCAACTAGAGGCTCACCAGGGACATGCTGTGGTCTATGTATTCACACATGTATTACGATTTCCGGATAACACGATTATAGCATGAACAATAGACAATTATCATGAACAAGGAAATATAATAATAACCTTTTTATTATTGCCTCTAGGGCATATTTCCAACAGTGGATCCTTGGAGCCAGATGCCACCGCCAACGGATTCTGCTACATGGAGACCACCGACGACCAGGAGTTGTTAGGAGGTCCCAGGCAGGAGGCCTTGCCTCTTCGATCGTGTTGCTTTTGTGCTAGCATTCTTAAGGCATCCTTCTTTAATTAATGTCTGTACTCGGATTTTGTTGCTTCCGCTGACTCTTGTGTATCGAGCTTGTATTCGAGCCCTCAAGGCCCCTGGCTTGCAATATAAAGGTTGTATTATTTTATTTGTGTCTAGAGTTGTGTTGTGATATCTTCCCGTGAGTCCCTGATCTTGGTCGTACACATTTGCGTGCATGATTAGTGTACGGTCGAATCGGGGGCGTCACAAATAGGTACCTCCTTCAGCCCTTTATAGTTTATAATCAACTCATCATTGTAAGCTTTCATTTGGTAAAACATCGTAAGCTTATCTCCTAGCACGAACCCTAATCCATTGTTTTGTATAGAAAAATTACCATTAAGTTCAGAGATCTTATCAACCAAAATTTGGTAGGGACTCCTTTTCTCAAATTTTCATTATAGGCAACAAAATCAAGAGATTGTAATCTCATTATTTTCTCTTGATTAAAAAGGATCTCCTCTATGGGAGGATAACCAACATTAATTTTATAATGAGAAAAAAATTCGCTAGCTTCTTTCATGATAAATCTAAATTCCTGAGCTAAAAAAATAGTGGCGGCACGCTTGACTTGAGAGTGCTGAATATTACAAAACTCTAGGAAAATCCTTTGTATGCAAGGATGCATATGAACAAATCGTCTTTCGAGTTCAGTTATGAGCAAAGTTATAGCATCCGCAAGACTATTAGTTTTATGAAGAATAGATCCTCTTAGCATAGGTAGCGTGCCAGCACAAGTAAAGAAATCTTGAATAACACCTTTTCCAATAATATTACCGCTACCAATACCGTTTTTTTGTATGCATGCTAGTAGGTTCTTCATGAGGATCATTATTAGAAAAGTCATCAAAATTTTACTCAAGATTACTACTAACCTTTTCAATGAAAACTTCCTCAGATTCAGACATGGTGGCAACAAACCGACCTAGCAAACGAGCATACAAAAAGCTAGCGAAAAGATGAACGGAAGAAGGGCGAATAAAAAGACAAATATTTTCGAAAATCATTTTAGAAGTGGAGGAGAGGAAAACGAGAGGCAAATGGCGAATAATGTAATGCAAGAGATGAGAGTTTTATGATGGGTACTTGGTAGGCTTGACGTAGATCGCCCCAGCAACGGCGCCAGAAATTCTTCCTCCTACTTCTTGAGCCTGCGTTGGTTTTTCCCTTGAAGAGGAAAGGGTGATGCATCATAGTAGAGATAAGTATTTCCCTCAGTTAAGAACCAAGGTATCAATCCAGTAGGAGAAACGAGCAGGTCCTCCATAGATGCACCTGCACAAACAATCAAACACTTGCACCCGACGCGATAAAGGGGTTGTCAATGCCTTCATGATCACTTGCAAAGGTGAGATCTGATAGAGATAGATAAAACTAAACGAAAGATAAAATATTTTTGGGTTTTTTGGTTTATAGGTCTGAAAATAAAAGATTGCAAAATAGTAGATCAGAAACTAATATGATGGAAAATAGACACGGGGGCCATAGGTTTCCCTAGAGGTTTCTCTCTTGAAGGCAAATAATACGGTGGGTGAACAAATTACTGTCGAGCAATCTATAGAAAAGTGCAAAGTTATGACGATATCCAAGGCAATGATTATGCAATATAGGCATCACGTCCGTATCAAGTAGACCGACTCCTGCCTGCATCTACTACTATTACTCCACACATCGACCGCTATCCAGCATGCATCTAGAGTATTAAGTTGATGAAGAACAGAGTAACGCCTTAAGTAAGATGACATGATGTAGAGGAATAAACTCAAGCAATATGATGAAAACACCATCTTTTTATCCTCGATGGCAACAATTTAATACGTGTCTTGCTACCCCTACTTTGTCACTGGGTGAAATCACGCAAGATTGAACCCAAAGCTAAGCACCTATCACATTGCAAGAAAAACCAATCTAGTTGGCCAAACCAAACCGATAATTCAAAGATAAATACAAAGATATCAAATCATGCATATAAGAATTCAGAGAATATTAAAATAATATTCATAGATAAGCTGATCATAAATCCACAATTCAACGGATCTCGACAAACACATCGCAAAAGAAGATTACATCGGATAGATCACCAAGAACATCAAGGAGAACATGGTATTGAGAATCAAAGAGAGAGAAGAATCCATCTAGCTACTAGCTATGGACCCATAGGTCTGTGGTAAACTACTCACGCTTCATCGGAGGGGCAATAGAGTTGATATAGATGCCCTCCGTGATTGAATCCCCCTCCGGCGGGATGCCGAAAAAGGCCCCAAGATGGTATCTCATGAGTACATAAGGTTGCGGCGGTGGAGAAGTGTTTTCGTGGATGCTTCTGAGGGTTTTGGAATATATGTGAATATACAAGAGGAAGATCTAGGTTAGGGAGTCACCGAGGGGTCCACAAGGTAGGGGGGTGCCCCCCTAGGGCGCGCCCTCCACCCTTGTCGTCGCCTCGTGGCTCTTCTGACTTGCACTCCAAGTCCCCTGGGTGTCTTCTGGTCCAAGAAAAATCATCGTGAAACTTTATTCCGTTTAGTATTCCTTTTCTGCGAAGCTCAAAAACAAGGAAAAACTGAAACTGGCGCTGGGATCTAGGTTAATAAGTTAGTCCCAAAAATAATACTCCCTTAGTCCCAAAATAAGTGACTCAACTTTGTACTAGCTTTAGTACAAAGTTAGTACAAAGTCGAGTCACTTATTTTGGGACGGAGGGAGTATAAAATAACATATTAATGCATATAAAACATCCAAAACAGATAATATAATAGCATGAAACATCAAAATTATAGATACGTTGGTAACGTATCACTCCATCATCGCCGCCTCGCTGCCATCGCCGGGCGCCCGGCGCCGACCTGCTCGGCGCCTCGGCAGCAGTCGTCAGAACCGGAAGGAGTGCCGGTCCTCGTCTCCCACCCAAGGTCGGCTAGCTTGCTTTCCCCTGCCCGCCGCGCTCCACCATTCCACCGTCACTCCATCGCTATTGTTACAACTGCGGTGAGGACGACGGCCACATCTCGTGCAATTGCACAAATCCGACCAAACGTGTGCACTGTGGTGGGTTTCATCGCATCTCCCGTGGTTGTACTCGCCCCAGGAGCCCGTCGGGCATGCCTCCCGCGCGTCAGGAACCTGCTCTGCGCCGGTGCATGCCTAGAGCGTCCTCTGACTCCCTATCGCCGCCCCTGGGCGCGGTGCGGTTCACCTTGGGGGGCCCTGCTTCAGCTGCGGCGCACACGACCCTCCCACCTCCGCCTCCTTGCCCCCCACCGGCTGGGGCTCTCTGTGTTGGGCGTTCGTGGGTGCAAGTGGCCTGCATCGCCTCTGCATTGTCCATCGGGAGCGTGGATAGACCGGGCTTCTCTATCCCATTCGCGTCGGGCGCTCCGCCGCGTTCTGACGCTGACCCGGTGGTGGACTGTTGCTTCCTCGAGCGGGCGACCGACATATGTGCTCTGGAAAATAAGATGTCGCAGGCGGTGGTCATCTCCATCTCTGGCTCGATCCAAGTTGTGGACCTCGCCTCTTTGGCCCAGGCGCTGTTTGTGGAGTTCGATCTCGGCCCCCTCGACTTGTCCATCCATGCCTACTTCCCACAGGACTTCCTTGTCCTCTACAAGACCGTGTCCACGCAGGACAGGATGGTGACCAAATGGCATAACGACACACCGCAGTTCTTCGTTCTACTGCACCCTTGGCTTCGGCAGGCCAGGCGACAGGCATCGTGATGCCGTTCCTGATGCAGGTACCTCTTGTGGGCGTTCCGGCAAGCATGTGGACTAGATGCACCACTGATACGGTGCTCTGCGACCTTGAAATGGTGGTGAAGGTGGATGATCGTACGATGCTCGATACGACATGGCCAACTTCAACGTATGGCCGCGGACCGATGACCCGGCGCTTGTCCCACACCGACGTATTCTGGTGGTGGAACCAGGACGGCGAGGTGGGTCGGCGGCATAGACGCCCTAATGTACCCCATCGATATACTCCGGGAAGTTGAGCCGACCAAGATCAATGGCTGGCTGCCGGTGCGGCAGCACCCTCTGTCGTCGCTGTGATCGGATGATGATGAAGACAGACGCGAGGATGGTGGGACTGGCGGCCACCTGTGTGCACGGCGTCTCGGTGCCCGCCGGCAGGAAGCGGGGCATACTTTTGGCCAGCCAAGGGCTCTGTCGGCACTATCGGCAGGCTAGGCGTGCCCTCCGTTAATGACGGCGACACCAGTTCAAAATTCGGCAGCCGTGGAGGTGCCCGCGTGTTCCGATGGTTGTGTTGGCATCACAGATGGGCCCATTACTGATGTCCAAAGCATGATAGAGAGATTGGAGCCTAGGAAGCCTCTCTTTGGCCAACACGTGGAAAGTCAGGCACGAGATCAGAGGATAGTTGTGGGAAGCCGCGCCGGCCCTGGGTCATGCTGTGACACTGTCTCCCCCTACCAGCCCCCCCGCGCAGAACAAGTGCAGGTGGGGTCGCCCGCCTCGGTGATGTTCCGAACGTGGCATAGTTTCGACGCGAGGTGGTATGCGACCAATGGGAACTCGCCATCGGATCCTGGTCGGTCGGCTTAGGCATTCCGCGTCAGGACAATTGAGTTGTCCGCGCAGGTGCTACCTCTTGAGCACTGCGTTGGTTTTCCCTTGAAGAGGAAAGGGTGATGCAGCAAAGTAGCGTAAGTATTTCCCTCAATTTTTTAGAACCAAGGTATCAATCCAGTAGGAGATCACGCTCAAGTCCCATGCACCTACACAAACAAATAAGAACCTCGCAACCAACGCCATAAAGGGGTTGTCAATCCCTTCACAGGCACTTACGAGAGTGAGATCTGATAGATTTTATAAGATAATATTTTTGGTATTTTATGATAAAGATGCAAAGTAAAATAAACGGCAATAGAAATAGCTAAGTGTTGGAAGATTAATATGATGGAAAATAGACCCGGGGGCCATAGGTTTCACTAGTGGCTTCTCTCAAGATAGCATAAGTATTACGGTGGGTAAACGAATTACTGTCGAGCAATTGATAGAATTGAGCATAGTTATGAGAATATCTAGGTATGATCATGTATATAGGCATCACGTCATGCAAGTAGACCGAAACGATTCTGCGTCTACTACTATTACTCCACACATCGACCGCTATCCAGCATGCATCTAGAGTATTAAGTTCATAAGAACAGAGCAATGCTTTAAGTAAGATGACATGATGTAGAGGGATAAACTCATGCAATATGATATAAAACCCATATTTTTATCCTCGATGGCAACAATACAATACGTGTCATTTCCCCTACTGTCACTGGGATCGAGCACCGCAAGATTGAACCCAAAGCTAAGCACTTCTCCCATTGCAAGAAAGATCAATCTAGTAGGCCAAACCAAACTGATAATTTGAAGAGACTTGCAAAGATAACCAATCATACATAAAAGAATTCAGAGGAGATTCAAATATTGTTCATAGATAATCTTGATCATAAACCCACAATTCATCGGATCTCGACAAACACACCGCAAAAGAAGACTACATCAAATAGGTCTCCAAGAAGATCGAGGAGAACTTTGTATTGAGATCCAAAGAGAGAGAAGAAGCCATCTAGCTAATAACTATGGACCCGAAGGTCTGAGGTAAACTACTCACACATCATCGGAGAGGCTATGGTGTTGATGTAGAAGCCCTCTGTGATCAATGCCCCTTCCGGCGGAGCGCCTGAAAAGGCCCAAGATGGGATCTCATGGGTACAGAAGGTTGCGGCGGTGGAAATAGGGTTATGGCTCCGTCTCTGATGTTTCCAGGGTGTATGGGTATATATAGAAGGAAGAAGTATGTCGGTGGAGCAACGTGGGCCCCACAAGGGTGGAGGGCGCGCTTGGGGGGGGGGGGTAGGCGCCCCCCTGCCTCGTGCTCTCCTCGTTGATTGATTTACGTAGACTCCAAGTCCTTTGGATCACGTTTGTTCCGAAAATCACGTTCCAGGATTTCATTCCGTTTGGACTCCGTTTGATATCATTTTCCTTCGAAACACTGAAATAGGCAAAAAAACAGCAATTCGGGTTGGGCCTCCGGTTAATAGGTTAGTCCCAAAAATAATATAAAAGTGTATAATAAAGCCCATTAAACATCCAAAACAGAATATAATATAGCATGGAACAATAAGAAATTATAGATACGTTGGAGACGTATCAAGCATCCCCAAGCTTAATTCCTGCTCGTCCTCGAGTAGGTAAATGATAAAAAACGGAATTTTTGATGTGGAAAGCTACTTAGCATTCAATGTAATTCTCTTATTTGTGGTATGAATATTCAGATCCGAAAGATTCAAGATAAAAGTTTAATATTGACATAAACATAATAATACTTCAAGAATACTAACTAAGCAATTATGTCTTCTCAAAATAACATGGCCAAAGAAAGTTATCCCTACAAAATCATATAGTCTGGCTATGCTCTATCTTCATCACACAAAGTATTTAATCATGCACAACCCCGATGACAAGCCAAGCAATTGTTTCATACTTTTGGTTTTCTCAAACTTTTTCAATCTTCACGCAATACATGAGCGTGAGCCATGGACATAGCACTATATGTGGAATAGAATGGTGGTTGTGGAGAAGACAAAAAAAGGAGAAGATAGTCTCACATCAACTAGGCGTATCAACGGGCTTTGGAGATGCCCATCAATAGATATCAATGTGAGTGAGTAGGGATTGCCATGCAATGTATGCACTAGAGCTATAAGTGTAAGAAAGCTCAACAAAAGTAACTAAGTGGGTGTGCATCCAACTCGCTTGCTCACGAAGACCTAGGGCATTTTGAGGAAGCCCATCATTGGAATATACAAACCAAGTTCTATAACGAAAAATTCCCACTAGTATATGAAAGTGATATCATAGGAGACTCTCTATCATGAAGATCATGGTGCTACTTTGAAGCACAAGTGTGGAAAAAGGATAGTATCATTGTGCCTTCTCTCTTTTTCTCCCATTCATTTTTTTCTTTGGGCCTTTTCTCTTTTTTATGGCCTCTTTCCTTTCTTTCTTTCCTTTTTTTCGTCTGGAGTCTCATCCCGACTTGTGGGGGAATCATAGTCTTCATCATCCTTTCCTCACTTGGGACAATGCTCTAATAATTATGATCATCACACTTTTATTTACTTACAACTCAAGAATTACAACTCAATACTTAGAACAAAATATGACTCTATGTGGATGCCTCCGGCGGTGTACCGGGATATGCAATGAATCAAGAGTGACATGTATGAAAGAATTTTGAACGGTGGCTTTTCCACAAATACGATGTCAACTACATGATCATGCAAAGCAATTATGACAATGATGAAGCGTGTCATAGTAAACGGAACGGCGGTAAGTTGCATGGCAATATATCTCGGAATGGCTATGGAAATGCCATGATAGGTAGGTATGGTGGCTGTTTTGAGGAAGGTATATGGTGGGTGTATGATACCGGCGAAAAGTGCACGGTTTTAGAGAGGCTAGTAATGGTGGAAGGAAGAAAGTGCGTATAATCCATGGACTCAACATTAGTCATAAAGAACTCATATACTTGTTGCAAAAATCTACAAGTTATCAAAGCAAAGTATTACGCACATGCTCTTAGTGGGATAGATTGGTAGGAAAAGACCATCGCTCGTCCCCGACCGCCACTCATAAGGAAGACAATAAATAAATAAATCATGCTCCGACTTAATCACATAACGGTTCACCATACGTGCATGCTACATGAATCACAAACTTTAACACAAGTATTTCTCAAATTCACAACTGCTCAACTAGCATGACTCTAATATCACCATCTTCATATCTCAAAACAATTATCAAACATCAAACTTCTCATAGTATTCAGCACACTCATAAGAATTTTTTTTACTAATCTTGGATGCCTATCATAATTAAAGCAAATTACCATGCTGTTTTGTAGGACTCTCAAAATAATATAAGTGAAGCATGAGAGGACAATAGTTTCTATAAAACAAATCCACCACCGTGCTCTAAAAGATATAAGTGAAGCACTAGAGCAAAAACTATATAGCTCAAAAGATATAACTGAAGCACATAGAGTATTCTAATAAATTCAATCATGTGTGTCTCTCAAAAGGTGTGTACAGCAAGGATGATTGTGGTAAACCAAAAGCAAAGAATCAAATCATACAAGACTCCAAGCAAAACACATATCATGTGGTGAATAAAAATATAGCTCCAACTAAAGTTACCGATGGATTTAAGATTTAAAGAGGGATGCCTTCCAGGGCATCCCCAAGCTTTGGATTTTTGGTGTCCTTATATTATATTGGGGTGCCATGGGAATACCCAAGATTAGGCTCTTGCCACTCCTTGTTCCATAATCCATCAAATCTTTTACCCAAAACTTGAGAACTTCATAACACAAAACTCAACAGAAAATCTCGTGAGCTCCGTTAGCGAAAGAAAACAAAACACCACTTCAAGGTACTATATTGAACTCATTCTTTATTTATATTGGTGTTAAACCTACTGTATTCCAACTTCTCTATGGTTTATAAACTCTTTTACTAGCCATAGATTTATCAAAATAAGCAAACAACACGCGAAAAACAGAATTTGTAAAAAACAGAACAGTCTGTAGTAATATGTAACTAACGCAAACTTCTGGAACTCAGAAAATATACCAAAATAGGACGACCTAGAAAATTTGTTTATTGATCTACTGCAATTGGAATCAGTATTTTATCACGTACTGGTGATTTTAACAATTGTTTTCGTGAACAGAAAGTTTCTGGAATTTTCAGCAAGATCAAATAACTATCATCCAAGAAGATTCTATAGGTTTAACTTGGCACAAACACTAATTAAAACATAAAACAAATATAACCAGAGGCTATATCAAATAATTATTCCTAAACAGAAGCAAAAAAAAAGGGTTGCCTCCCAACAAGCGCTATCGCTTAACGCCCTAGCTAGGCATAAAAGCAAAGATAGATCTAGGTATTGCCATCTTTGGTAGGCAATCCATAAGTAGCTCTCATAATAGATTCACAAGGTAATTTTATTTTCTTTCTAGGGAAGTGTTCCATGCCTTCCCTTAACGGAAATTGGAATCTAATATTCCCTTCCTTCATATCAATAATTGCACCAATCGTTCTAAGGAAAGGTCTACTAAGAATAATAGGACATGAAGGATTGCAATCTATATCAAGAACAATGAAATCTACGGGCACATAGTTCCTATTTGCAACAATAATAACATCATTAATTCTTCCCATAGGTTTCTTAATAGTGGAATCCGCAAGGTGCAAGTTTAAAGAACAATCATCAAATTCACGGAAACCTAGCAAATCACACAAAGTTTTTGGAATCGTGGGAACACTAGCACCCAAATCACACAAAGAATAGCACTCATGATCTTAAATTTTAATTTTAATAGTAGGTTCCCACTCATCATAAAGTTTTCTAGGGATAGAAACTTCCAACTCAAGTTTTTCTTCATAGGATTGCATTAAAGCATCAACGATATGTTTGGTAAAAGCTTTATTTTGGCTATAAGCATTAGGAGAATTTAGCACGGATTGCAACAAGGAAATACAATATATCAAAGAGCAATTATCATAATTAAATTCCTTGAAGTCCAAAATAGTGGGTTCATTAATATCTAAAGTTTTGATCTCTTCAATCCCACTTTTACCAATTTTTGCATCAAGATCTAAAAACTCTGAATTTTTGGGACACCTTCTAGGTAAAGGTGACTCATCTCCAGTACCATCATTATCAAGATTCATACTGCAAAACAAAATAGTGGGTTCATTAATATCTAAAGTTTTAATCTCTTCAATCCCACTTTTACCAATTTTTGCATCAAGATCTAAAAACTCTGAATTTTTGGGACGCCTTCTAGGTAAAGGTGACTCATCTCCAGTACCATCATTATCAAGATTCATATTGCAAAACAAAGATTTAATAGGAGACACATCAATAACTTTTAGATCTTCATCTTTATTTTCATAGAAACTAGAAGAACACGCTTTCACAAAGCAATCTTTCTTAGCACGCATCCTAGCGGTTCTTTCTTTGCATTCATCAATGGAAATTCTCATGGCTTTGAGAGACTCATTGATATCGTTCTTAGGTGGAATAGATCTAAGTTTCAAAGAATCAACATCAAGAGAAATTCTATCAACGTTCCTAGCCAATTCATCAACCTTAAGCAATTTTTCTTCAAGCAAAGCATTGAAATTCTTTTGCGAATTCATAAACTCCTTAACACTAGTCTATAATTGAGAGGGCATCTTATTAAAATTTCCATAAGAATTGTTGTAGGAATTACCATAATTATTAGAGGAATTACTAGGGAACGGCCTAGGATTAAAGTTTCCTCTATACGCGTTGTTACCAAAATTATTCCTACCAAAAAAATTCACATCCATAGATTCATTATTATTCTCAATCAAAGTATACAAAGGCATATAATTAGGATAAGAAGAAACACTTTTAGTAGCAAATAATTTCATCAGTTCATCCATCTTTCCACTCAAAACATTAATCTCTTCTATCGCATGCACTTTTTTATTAATAGATCTTTCGGTGTGCCATTGAGAATAATTAACCATAATATTATCTAGGAGTTTAGTAGATTCTCCTAAAGTGATTTCCATAAAAGTGCCTCCCGCGGCCGAATTTAAAAGATTTTTAGAAGCAAAATTCAATCCGGCATAAATTTTTTGTATAATCATCCAAAGATTCAAACCATGTGTAGGGCAATTACGTATCATTAATTTCATCCTCTCCCAAGCTTGTGCAACATGTTCATGATCAAGTTGCTTAAAATTCATGATATCTTTTCTAAGAGAGATGATCTTAGCGGGAGGAAAATACTTAGAGATAATAGCATCTTTGCACTTATTCCATGAATCAATACTATTTTTAGGCAAAGACGAAAACCAAGCTTTAGCACGATCTCTAAGAGAAAAAGGAAATAGCTTCAATTTAACAATATCATTGTCCACATCTTTCTTCTTTTGCATATCACACAAATCAACGAAGCTATTCAGATGGGTAGCGGCATCTTCACTAGGAAGGCCGTCGAATTGATATTTCATGACAAGATTCACCAAAGCAGCATTAATTTCACAAGATTCTGCATCGGTAAGAAGAGCAATCGGATGCTAAGAAACTCATTATTGTTGGTATTGGTAAAGTCACACAATTTAGTATTGTGTTGAGCCATCATGACAAGCAAGCAATCCAACACACAAGCAAACAAGAAGCAAGCGAAAAAGAGGCGAACGGAAAAGAGAGGGCAAATAAAACGGCAAGGGTGAAGTGGGGGAGAGTAAAAGGAGAGGCAAATGGAAAATAATGTAATGCGAGGGATAAGAGTTTGTGATGGATACTTGGTATGTCTTGACTTGTGCGTAGCCTTCCCGGCAATGGCGCCAGAAATCCTTCTTGCTACCTCTTGAGCACTGCGTTGGTTTTCTGTAGAAGAGGAAAGGGTGATGCAGCAAAGTAGCGTAAGTATTTTCCTTAGTTTTTGAGAACCAAGGTATCAATCCAGTAGGAGATCACGCTCAAGTCCCATGCACCAACACAAACAAATAAGAACCTCGCAACCAACGCCATAAAGGGGTTGTCAATCCCTTCACGGCCACTTACGAGAGTGAGATTGATAGATATGATAAGATAACATTTTTTGGTATTTTTATGATAAAGATGCAAAGTAAAATAAACGGCAATAAAAATAGCTAAGTGTTGGAAGATTAATATGATGGAAAATAGACCCGGGGGCCATAGGTTTCACTAGTGGCTTCTCTCCAGATAGCATAAGTATTATGGTGGGTAAACGAATAACTGTCGAGAAATCTATATAATTGAGCATAGTTATGAGAATATCTAGTTAGGATCATGTATATAGGCATCACGTCCGCGGCAAGTAGACCGAAACGATTCTGCATCTACTAATATTGCTCCACACATCGACCGCTATCCAGCATGCTTCTAGAGTATTAAGTTCATAAGAACAGCGTAATGCTTTAAATAAGATGACATGATGTAGAGGGATAAACTCATGCAATATGATATAAAACCCATCTTTTTATCCTTGATGGGAACAATACAATACATGTCGTTTCCCCTACTGTCACTGGGATCGAGCACCGCAAGATTGAACCCAAAGCTAAGCACTTCTCCCATTGCAAGAAAGATCAATCTAGTAGGCCAAACCAAACTGATAATTCGAAGAGACTTTCAAAGATAACCGATCATACATAAAAGAATTCAGAGGAGATTCAAATATTGTTCATAGATAATCTTGATCATAAACCCACAATTCATCGGATCTCGACGAACACACCGCAAAAGAAGATCACATCGAATAGATCTCCAAGAAGATCGAGGAGAACTTTGTATTGAAATCCAAAGAGAGAGAAGAAGCCATCTAGCTAATAACTATGGCCCCGAAGGTCTGAGGTAAACTACTCACACATCATCAGAGAGGCTATGGTGTTGATGTAGAAGCCCTCTGTGATCAATGCCCCCTCCGGCGGAGCACCGGAAAAGGCCCCAAGATGGGATCTCATGGGTACAGAAGGTTGCAGCGGTGGAAATAGGGTTTTGGCTCCGTATCTGATGTTTCCAGGGTGTATGGGTATATATGGGAGGAAGAAGTACGTCGGTGGAGCAACGTGGGCCCCATGAGGGTGGAGGGCGCGCCTGGGGGGAGGCGCACCCCCTGCCTCGTGCTCTCCTCGTTGATTGCTTTACATAGAACCCATGTCCTCTGGATCACGTTTGTTCCGAAAATCACATTCCCGAAGGTTTCATTCCGTTTGGACTCCGTTTGATATCCTTCTCCTTCAAACACCAAATAGGAAAAATAGCAATTGGCTGGGCCTCCGGTTAATAGGTTAGTCCCAAAATAATATAGAAGTGTATAATAAAGCCCATTAAACATCCAAAATAGAATATAATATAGCATGGAACAATAAAAAATTATAGATACATTGGAGACGTATCAGCATGCTGGGGCCCGCCACATGCAGCCACCATCGGAATCACATGCGGATGCGGTCGGGCTGCTGGGCTTGCAACCAACTACATCTGCGCAGGTGGAGCCGAGCTGGTCGTGCGAGGGGATGGATCCCATGCAGCTTTCAACCCCCAGGTTCCCCCTTCTATACATTCCGGCGAAGTTTGGAGGAGGCTGTAGTTGAGCATTCTTCAAGCAGCGAAAACTAGGGCCAAGCGCAAGAGTGGGACGCTGATGACCCACAAGTGTATGGGATCAATTGTAGCCTTTTTGATAAGTAAGAGTGTTGAACCCAACGAGGAGCAGAAGGAAATGACAAGTGGTTTTCAGCAAGGTAATGTGTGCAAGCGCTGAAATTGTAAGTAGCAGATTAGTTTGATAGCAAGATAATTTGTAACAAGCAAGTAATGATAGTAGTGACAAAAGTGCAGCAAGATAGCCCAATCCTTTTGAGGCAACGGACAGGATAAAACGGTCTCTTATAGTAAGCAAAGCGTTCTTGAGGGTACACGGGAATTTCATCTAGTCACTTTCATCATGTTGATTCGATTCGTGTTCGCTACTTTGATAATTTGATATGTGGGTGGATCGGTGCTTAGGTGTTGTTCTTACTTGAACAATCCTCCTACTTATGATTAACCCCCTCGCAAGTATCTGCAACTACGAGAAAAGTATTAAGAATAAATTCTAACCATAGCATTAAACTTTTGGATCCAATCGGTCCCTTATGGAATAGCTCATAAACTAGGGTTTAAGCTTCTGTCACTCTCGCAACCCATCATTACCCATCATCTAATAACTACTCCACAATGCATTCCCTTGGGCCCAAATATGGTGAAGTGTCATGTAGTCGACGTTCACATGACACCACTAAGGGAATCACAACATACATACTATCAAAATATCAAACACATATCAAGTTCACATGATTACTTGCAACATGATTTCTCCCGTGACCTCAAGAACAAAAGTAACTACTCACAAATGACAATATTGCTCAAGATCAGAGGGGTATTAAATAGCATATTGGATCTGAACATATAATCTTCCACCAAATAAACCATATAGTAATCAACTACAAGATGTAATCAACACTACTAGTCACCCACAAGCACCAATCTATAGTCCCGGTATGCAGATTGAACACCAGAGATGAACTAGGGTTTGAGAAGAGATGGTCCTGTTGAAGATGTTGATGGAGATGCCCTCCCCAAGATGGGAGAGTTGTTGGTGATGGTGATGACGATGATTTCCCCTTTCGAGAGGGAAGTTCCCCCGGCGGAATCGGTCCGCCGGAGGGCAAAAGTGCTCCTGCCCAAGTTCCGCCTCGAGACGGCGACGCTCCGTCCCGAAAGTCCTCTCCTTATTTTTTCTAGGTCAAAATGACTTATATACCAGAAGATGGGCACCGGAGGTGGGCCGAGGGGAGCACAACCCACCAGGGCGCGCCCAGGTGGGTTGTGCCCACCTGGTGGGCCCCCTCTGGTACTTATTGGCTCCAATATTTCTTATATATTCCATAAAAATTCCCCGTAAAGTTTTACTTCATTTGGAGTTGTGCACAATAGGTGGCCTGACGTAGCTTTTCTCGGTCCAAATTTCTAGCTGCCGGAATTCTCCCTCTTTGTGTGTACCATGCATATTATGAGAGAAAATGCATTAGAATTACTCCAAAAAGCATTATTATGGATAAAAACATTGTAAATAACATTAGGTAAACATGATGCAAAATGGACGTATCAGACACCTTCCTGGTCGGCCTATCTAAGGAGGTAACTACGATGGCACAGAGCGGGGCGGGGCCTCACGCACCACATGCCACCCAAACTGTTGCATGCGCCCGCCTGGATGCGTTTTGTGCCCAAGTGCGCAATAGGTGCTCTCTCGCATCCTGCCACCTCCGACAGTGCATGCCCCCCGGCGGAGCATGCGCCTGGCAAGAGGGCGGGGGACCGGATCGGCGGCCAACAAGCAATGACAAATCATCATCTGCAAGCTTTGTTTGGCTTATGAAGGTGACACAATAGGCTACGAGGCGCTGCAGGCATACATTCATCTCTTCGACCAGCCACTGAACGACACACACGTCATAGCAGTCCTCACGTTGTTTGATTGGGAGCCCTCGGTCCTCCCAAAGTCCCAATGTAGGAAGGGGTAGATGAGGTGAGGGCATAAGGCCGCTCGCCTAGGTGGTACTCGTGGGTGAATCTCATGGTTGCACAACCTATGAAGGTGCTCGTGTGGAACGTCAATCGATTAAACTCCCCGGTCAGGCGTCATTCTATCTTCTAAGTGGTGGCTTTGATAGACCCTAGTATCGTTTGTTCCCAGGAGACTAAGATGGAGATTGTAACTCCGAATATTGTCAAACAATGTCTCGGTAATAAATTTGGGAGCTTCTTTAATCTCCCAGCGGCCGAAACATGCGGTGGAATTTTGTTGGCATGGGACCCTTTGGTGGTCACATTGTCAAACCTTCACCCCTCTGATAACACTCTGTCAGCCTTAGTGCAGCCCTTGGGGGCTCTGGCATGGTGTCTTACGAGCGTCTATGAGCCGACCTCGGATGCGGCAAAGGTCGAGTTCATGCAAGAGTTGGTGGATGTGCGAGAGTTGATAGTTGGCCCATGGATGATTGCCAGCGACTTTAACCTCTTACTGAATCTGGAGGACAAGAACAATGACTCCATCAATGGACGAATGATTGCTCGCTTCCGGTCGAAGATCAAAAGGTTGGAACTAAAAGAGATCTACTTGAATGGGAGGCGGTGTACTTGGTCGAACGAGTGGACTCAGGCCACTTTGGAGAGGATTGATCACGTTTTTGTGACCAATAGCTGGGAGGATCTATGCCCTTCATGCTTACTAACTGCGCTGAGCTCGGCAGTGTCAGATCATTGCCTGCTGTTGTTGGACCTGAATGCGGATTTCCATTTTGGGAAACATTTCAAATTTGAAGTATTTTGGCCGAAGGCGCCGGGATTCATGCAAACGGTGCAAGAGGCGTGGCACTCCATACCATCTGAGGGCACTCCTTTTACTGTGTTGAACAATAAACTGTTGGCGACCGCAAAGCAGCTCCAAAGGTGGAGCGACAAGTGGATTGGGAACATCCGCATGCATACGCCATCACTTTGAGCTGATCCTACGCCTGGACGTAGCCATGGAATCGAGAGAGCTAAGTAGGGCTGAGTTCGAGCTTCGTAAGCTTCTCAAGAGGAAATTCTTAGGGCTGTCCTCTCTTTAGAGGTCCATCGCAAGACAACGCTCGAGGCTACTGCACTTTAAAGAGGGTGATGTTAATACAAATTTCTTCACAAACATGCCAAGCACGGGCAACGGAGGAATGTGATCATGTCACTACGGCATAATTATGAGATCATCACCGATTATGATAGGATTGCCGAGGTGGTGGACGCCTACTATGGGGCCCTCTTTGGGTCCATGCCGTGCCGCGAGCATGCGCTCAACTTAGAGGCGCTGAACTTACCCTCTCTGGACTTGCAGCACCTGGGAGAACCATTCACAGCAGACGAAGTACTTAAAGTGATCAAAGCCATGCCTTTTGATAAGGCTCCAGGGCCGGACGGATTTATGATCAGATTCTATGCAACTTGATGGAACATAATCAAGTATGATTTCATGAAGGCGCTCTCCTCCTTCTATCATGGGGACATGCGAGGTTTGGTCTCAATCAACATAGCGCTCGTTACTCTCTTACCTAAACGGGAAGGTGCCGAGGAGTTCAAAGATTATCGACCAGTGAGCTTGGTGCATGGAGCGGTCAATATATTTGACAAGGTGCTTGTCTGCCGCCTGACCGAGGACCTCCCACGCTTGGTGGGTCAGCACCAGAGTGCATTTGTAAAGGGGCGTCCCCTCACGGTGTAGCGACCCGACCTCAGACGGTCAAGCCTCTGTGTATCTGTGCCATCCCTGGATCAGTATGCTGGCACACACAGGACATCAATGTATATATCAAAGTGCAATCACATGTATAATTAACGTAAAACTGATATATACCTCATAATACTCAGCGGAAACAATCAAACGGGTGTGGAGTCCCATCAACGCCATCGGCAGGTTGAGTGTAGACCGTAACCCTGTATCGTAACTCTTACTCGTCGAAGAAAATCCTGCAACATGATACGTTGCAGTTTTGTAGGTCAGACATTGAATGTACCGACAAGATCACAACATGAATAAACAGATGGTAAAACTATACTATATGCAATTTGGCTTTGTGGCTCTGTATCTGAGTTTTGTTTGCGTAAAAGCTGATTTTATTTTCCCTACATCAAAGGAATAAATGAAGTCTGTACTATGGAGTTTTCTATCATAACATGGTTCCGCCAACCGATGTCTCATAGCCCAAAATCATCATATGTTGCCCACAATTAAGTTATCAATCCGGTGTTGAGAGTTCCAGATAGATCCAAGTCCAGATGCTCAAATTGTCCGTAATCGGGACACGGCTAATCGATTAGGTTTTAACCCTCTGCGGAGGTTTGTACACTTTACCCGCAAGATTCGATCCTCTCTTTACGTTCTCGCACTTCGTGGTGTTTGAGAACAAGATGACCAAACATGGTCTTCCAAGAGTTCCTCGACCACCGTCCGTACTCATCCCATCCTACCGTAGTTCTACATCTGCTAGTACCGCCCCAGCCAGAGTCACCACTAAGGTCAACCAAGCCGAGCCCATAATGACTTGCGGTTGCACAGTAAGCTTCCGGCATGAAGTATTCTTCCGTCTCTTTGAGTCTGGGTGAAGCTTTCCGCAAGATGTCATGGCGCTTCTCCATGCATCCCGCCAACCACTGGTTTCTCCAGGTGCCCACAACCGCCCTTCACCCAAAGAGTGTGTATTAAATTCTTGTCTTGAGTCTTGAAGTCTTGAGGCCTTGAAAATGCAGTCCTTGCAGATGCCATCATGGAGTTGTCGCCATTGACGAGAGTCCTCCTTCTTCACACCACTCGAGCACTCATACCAAGCCCCGCCTACTATAGCGTAGCATTAAAATAAAATATCGTCCCGGCTTGGTAACAGGTGATGGGTTCCTACCTCATGCATACTACTCAACTACAAGAACACAATATCACTACTGGAGGTGGTTGCAAATATGCCACTAAATGCAATAAACCATAGGTATGAAAGCATGGTCAAAGTGAACTTGCTCGGTATTACTTGATGAAGATAATAACGCCTCGAAATAAAGTCTTGGTAGAACTATTCGTCACTCCGCTGAAAATCTATATAGTCAAACATAGCATTCACATAAGCAAACATCCTAGCAAACAATTTTAGCACTCAAATAACAATCAAAACAGCAAGGAAAATCGATAATAAAACTCAAACAAAATCAAAAGAAACTTCAAATAAAACTACAAAGAAAAACTACTAACGAAGATCTATGACTTTGCTACAAACATCTAATATAGTTTTGCCGTAAGTAAAAACTTGACAACAACTAAAATACTAAACTAATAAATTAACAGAAAATAAAATTTAAAATAACTAATTTAACAGAAAGTATTTTTTCCATAAAATTTTATTTGCAAAAGAAACAAATAAAAAGCTTTTATAAAACTCTAACTATGACCTATAGAAGGTTTCATACAAAACTAAGGAAAATAAATTTTTAAAATAAAATAAATTTTCTCCTGTTGTCTAACAGAACACAACTAATTTTGTCAAAAGTGACAAAAAGAAATACTTTAAAACTAATAAAAACAATAAAGAAAAAGCTAAAACAGAACTAATACTAAAACAGTACTGTTTTGCTAAAAACCTAATTTAAATTAATCTGAAAATAAAATACTAAATACTAATGGATAAACAAAGGTCCTAGAGACCAGGAGCAAAAAGAATCGGTCGAAAATAATATTCCTAACTCAAAATATCTCAAATCTAGTGATTTGAGAAAATTCATACAAACACAAATTTAAACTGCTCAAATATGAAATACAATTGAACTAACAGAAACTTCAGCAAATTTGTGACACATAGCAATTGGAATCACTCAAAAATACTAAAAACTCTAAAAGATATGAATTTTCTAAGATTGCTATTTTCTGAAAAAATGAATTACGGGATTTCTTTGATCTCACCGAGTAGTCGCCGGAGTTGGGGAAGAAGACCGGATCCGATGTTGCGTTGCTCCTAGAGGAAAGGAGATCACGGACGGTGGAGAGGAGATCATATAAACCTCAGGAGAGGTCAAGGCAAGCGGCGGCACTTGGCGGCGGCGGTGGTGTTGCACTGCTGCTGCTGCGGAGAGGAGCGGAGAGGAGAGGAGAGGAGAGGTGTTGGTTTGATGTGTTGGAGGGGGGGGTGCTTGGGTATTTATAGTGGGGAGGGGAGGGGTTTGCTTGGGGTAGGGGACAAGAAATAGATTAGGATTAGGAAATAAAAGGGAAAAGATCTAGAAACAAATCGGAATAAATGAAATGGGATCAAATCCTACTAGTATTAGGAAAAAGGAGCGATGCTCCCTGGCTTCCCTTGACGTGTGCGATGGTGTTGGCCTTGTGGCCGGCCGGTGGCAAGTGGCGGCTTGGGCCTTTGGCCCAAGGCGCTGCGGATTTTTTTTTAAACAAAATTTTCAGAGAACTAAAATAAAAAAAAACAAAATGACTAAAACTTTTATATAGGCATATAATATACCAAAATTTACAGAAAAAGATTTTCTACAACATGGACATTATTATAGCATTAAATAAAATACACACAAATTTAAATAAAATAAAGAGTGCTTCAGCTCTAATAAAATCCAATAAAAATCATTTTAAAAATACCAAAATGAATTCAAATTTATTTATCTCCAATTTTCTGATGTAGCGAATCATGTTACCCTATTTTCCATGTATTTTATTTTTGAAGAAAATAATTTGAATAAAATCCAAATAACTCCAAATTGAAAAATAATTCCAAAAGGACTTGAATTTGATCCTTTGAAACTCCCAACTCATATTTCATATGTTTTGAGGAAGTCATTTTATCCTCGCCGTGAAAATCACTGAGTTGCATGAAGTTTATGAATTAGAAAATATTTCCAAATGAAATTCAAATATTTTCAACACCCTTTTCATTTAAATGGAAGAAGTCATGTTATCCTCTCTCGTGGTTTTGTGATGAAAAATATTTGAATTCACGGAGATCGAAAGCAAAATGAAAGTTTGGGAAAGTCCTTTTATTCCCTCTCATTTAACTTTCAAAAAGTTTCAAATTTCACTCAATCAATCACACAACAATTCAAACAAACAAACAAATCTATCTATTTATTATAACATTCCAAAATTTAGAATTTTGGGATGTTACAAATCTACCACCCTTAAAATGAATCTCGCCCTCGAGATTCGGAGAGGCTAGAAAGAAATGGGTTAGGGTTTGGGGGTCTTCCAGCAAATCCTTCGATCGGAATGGTCTAGTGTGCTACCACACTTAAAAGCAGGGTTATGGTTCCAACGGAACTCAGGTACTCTATCCTTATTGCTGGCAGTGTCGGTCTTCTCAGATATTAAGGATAATTCCTTCTCTGGGCTCTTCCGGTAGTGGCATAACCTTTTCCTCAATTCTTTTGTCTTTTCATCTTGGTAAGGTTATTCCAAGACTGGGTCTTCATTGCTGACGGGTCTGGCGCCAATTCTAAACAAATATCGGTATCTCATGGTGGTCAACGATTTATGGTTTCTGCAGAAAAAGGGCCTTGGCTTCATTCTCACCGTATAATCTACGATTGGCAACAACTGCCATGTACATGGGTTTATCATCATACCATTCTAAGGCTTAAGCAAGGCTTCAACGAGCGTCGTCACTTTACTATGGGTAAGTCTCTTAGATTTACCATTCCAAATAGCAAGAGCGAAAGATACGAGTAAGTCGGTATGGTGATCAATCCATTCCGCACCAGATCATTACCTCATAAGGTTTAGCGAATCTCGTATTCTAACACTCGGTCATTCTCACAAGCATTGCAGAATTTCTCTTGTCCATGAACTGGGTTCGGATTTATCCCTTAATTCTGCAGGACAAACAAACATCTATCGCTCCTTAACAATTCTCGGTTTTGCGTAAACTCCTATAGAATCGCTCGGTTGATAAAATCGCAACTTCGCCAGGTTTTTCCTTCAAAGAAGAGTGTGCTTGCTTCTTGGCAGGTCCTGGGCCTGTGGGTTATGGCCCACTTCAACACTAGTGCAGCTTTAACGCATCCTTGGGGTAACTCTCTTGTTCCATATTACACATCCTTTAAATCCAGAGTACTCTATTTCTTCATACCATCATATCAAAAGCAAAACTCCAACTTTTTTTTCCTTCAACTACAATCATGGAATATATATTTTTCTTATCCATTAGTCTAGTCTTCTTCACAGGGTACTACCACCCTAAGAATGAAATTCACAAATCCATCCATAGACCATATTTCTCATATCCTCGAAAATGGTCAAAATCCGTGTTCATAGAGTAACAACTCATACAATTAAACATATGAAAACATGTCACCTTAACTTTATTGATTTCATGAATCCATTACAAACTCTGAGCACCCATTACATAACTCAACTTATTGTACTCATGAAAAAAAATTGGTTTCTACCACTCTTATTATCCATATCAAAATTCCAACTACTCAACTCCAGCTTCCTTCTTGTAGGAACATTTAGTAGCATAATGTCCTGCTTCCTTGCAATGAAAACAAAAGACTCCGATATGTCTCGGGCTTCTTTGTGATTATGTAGGCTCCTTGGATTCTTGGCTTCTTTTCTCGACATTTACTAGCGTAATGACCTAAATCCTTGCACCTGTAACAAGTGATATGACTCAGGTCCTTCTCTGCAAAAATTGTGTTGTTCTGGGTTGCCTTCTTTTCTCTTCCCGGATTTCTCTGTAATGATCGAGCTTCTATTTCCGAGGGTCAAACTTCACTTCGCTGTCGGAAATATCCCAGATACTCTTTTCTTTCCTTGGTGCAATCTGCGAAAAATGTCCTTCTTCTCCACATGAATAGCAGGCATTGGAGTAAAATATGTTGAGGCCTTCTCCATCGTGGTCTTCAACACATTCCTTCATCACAGGTTCTTTCATAACTTCTCGGAGGGCTTCTTTCATTCCTTCTTCCTGCTCCTGAATAGTTTGTTGCACCATGGGGTAAATGTGACACTGGGTCGGGTAGTGGGTGGTTCCTTCACACAAGAAATAAGTCACCGACTAGTTGGGCATTCCTCACCGGGTGTTTCTCCTCACAATGAGGGCATCCATCCTTGTGTTCCTCCCGGTGTGTCCTATTTCTCCATAAATCTTGCAGCACAAGGTTTCTTCTTCGGTTATCATAGTGCTCCCGGATGAGACGTGATCTCAACAGGTCTTCTTGAATTCCTCCCAAGTTCTTGCTCCATTAAATCCTTGTATGGCTTGATGCATTTTCCACCAGGTTGCAACACTTCCTTCAAAGTAATCAAGAGCGTCGATACTTCATTCTTCCTTGAAACCAAATTGCTCCCAAGTGATTCTCCATGTTCGAATCCATAGCTCGCCTCCGCTGAGTCTTCGTCCAGAGAATATCACCCAACTTCATTCATCATCTATGGGGTCCAAAAGTTTTGGGATGAGATATGAGAGAGGTGGGGAGGATATACACACAATACAAACAATAGTTTTTGAAGAAACAAGTTTTATTTTGTGAGCTGTAAGAAAACATCAAACAAATGACAGCTCACAAATCGCCGCATCTAACGTAAGTATGTAACAGGGGTTTGGTCTTCTAAAGGTCAAATAATTCTTCAGATTCTTCAAATTCTTCTAGTCTTCGGAGTCTTCAATTGTTGCAGCTTCAACTCTTCTAATGCCTGGTGAAACCCTTTGTTACTTTGAAATGGCCATCAGTTGTCCGATATCTTCAATTCTTGGAGCGACTTCAGCTGATCTTCCGTGTGGTCAAAAGGAAAAGGTGTATATTCTAACTATTTGAGGTGAGAGTGTCTATTTGATAAAATCAGAAAAGATGAGGAGTAAGAGTCTTTTGAAAATAAAGTTTTGAGATATCCTATCCAAGGGCTTTCCGATTTCTAGGTCACGTCCCACACCAACATGTGCTCGATACCATATTCAGAGCGACCCGACCTCGAGACGGTCAAGCCTCGTGTATCTCGTGCCATCCTCGGATCAAGTATGTTTGCACACACAACATCAATGTATATATCAAAGTGCAATCACATGTATAATTAACGTAAAACTGATATATACCTCATAATACTCAGCGGAAACAATCAAACGGGTGTGGAGTCCCATCAACGCCATCGGCAAGTTGAGTGTAGACCGTAACCTGTATCGTAACTCTTACTCGTCGAAGAAAATCCTGCAACATGATACGTTGCAGCCTTGTAGGTCAGTACATTGAATGTACCGCAAGATCACAACATGAATAAACAGATGGTAAAACTATACTATATGCAATTTGGCTTTGTGGCTCAGATCGAGTTTTGTTTGCGTAAAAGCTGATTTTATTTTCCCTACATCAAAGGAATAAATGAAGTCTGTACTATGGAGTTTTCTATCATAACATGGTTCCGCCAACCGATGTCTCATAGCCCAAAATCATCATATGTTGCCCACAATTAAGTTATCAATCCGTGTTGAGAGTTCCGAGATAGATCCAAGTCCAGATGCTCAAATTGTCCGTGAATCGGGACACGGCTAATCGATTAGGTTTTAACCCTCTGCGCAGAGGTTTGTACACTTTACCCGCAAGATTCGATCCTCTCTTTACGCTCGCACTTCGTGGTGTTTGAGAACAAGATGACCAAACATGGTCTTCCAAGAGTTCCTCGACCACCGTCCGTACTCATCCCATCCTACCGTAGTTCTACATCTGCTAGTACCGTGCCAGCCAGAGTCACCACTAAGGTCAACCAAGCCAGAGCCCATAATGACTTGCGGTTGCACGGTAAGCTTCCGGCATGAAGTATTCTTCCGTCTCTTTGAGTCTGGGTGAAGCTTTCCGCAAGATGTCATGGCGCTTCTCCATGCATCCCGCCAACCACTGGTTTCTCCAGGTGCCCACAACCGCCCTTCACCCAAGAGTGTGTATTGAATTCTTGTCTTGAGTCTTGAAGTCTTGAGGCCTTGAAAATGCAGTCCTTGCAGATGCCATCATGGAGTTGTCGTCATTGACGAGAGTCCTCCTTCTTCACACCACTCGAGCACTCATACCAAGCCCGCTACTATAGCGTAGCATTAAAATAAAATATCGTCCGGGCTTGGTAACAGGTGATGGGTTCCTACCTCATGCATACTACTCAACTACAAGAACACAATATCACTACTGGAGGTGGTTGCAAATATGCCACTAAATGCAATAAACCATAGGTATGAAAGCATGGTCAAAGTGAACTTGCTCGGTATTACTTGATGAAGATAATAACGCCTCGTAATAAAGTCTTGGTAGAACTATTCACACTCCGTTGAAAATCTATATAGTCAAACATAGCATTCACATAAGCAAACATCCTAGCAAACAATTTTAGCACTCAAATAACAATCAAAACAGCAAGGAAAATCGATAATAAAACTCAAACAAAATCAAAAGAAACTTCAAATAAAACTACAAAGAAAAACTACTAACGAAGATCTATGACTTTGCTACAAACATCTAATATAGTTTTGCCGTAAGTAAAAACTTGACAACAATTAAAATACTAAACTAATAAATTAATAGAAAATAAAATTTAAAATAACTAATTTAACAGAAAGTATTGTTTTCCATAAAATTTTATTTGCAAAAAGAAACAAATAAAAAGCTTTTATAAAACTCTAACTATGACCTATAGAAGGTTTCATACAAAACTAAGGAAAATAAATTTTTAAAATAAAATAAATTTTCTCCTGTTGTCTAACAGAACACAACTAATTTTGTCAAAAGTGACAAAAAGAAATACTTTAAAACTAATAAAAACAATAAAGAAAAGCTAAAACAGAACTAATACTAAAACAGTACTGTTTTGCTAAAAACCTAATTTAAATTAACCTGAAAATAAAATACTAAATACTACTGGATAAACAAAGGTCCTAGAGACCAGGAGCAAAAAGAATCGGTCAAAATAATATTCCTAACTCAAAATATCTCAAATCTAGTGATTTGAGAAAATTCATATAAACACAAATTTAAACTGCTCAAATATGAAATACAATTGAACTAACAGAAACTTCAGCAAATTTGTGACACATAGCAATTGGAATCACTCAAAATACTAAAAACTCTAAAAGATATGAATTTTCTAAGATTGCTATTTTTCTGAAAAAATGAATTACAGGATTTCTTTGATCTCACCGAGTAGTCGTCGGAGTTGGGGAAGAAGACCGGATCCGATGTTGCGGTTGCTCCTAGAGGAAAGGAGATCACGGGACGGTGGAGAGGAGATCATATAAACCTCGGGAGAGGTCGAGGAAGCGGCGGCACTTGGCGGCGGGCGGTGGTGTTACTTCTTCTTCTGGAGAGGAGCGGAGAGGAGAGGAGAGGAGAGGTGTTGGTTTGATGTGTTGGAGGGGGTGCTTGGGTATTTATAGTGGGGAGGGAGGGTTTGCTTGGGGTAGGGGACAAGAAATAGATTAGGATTAGGAAATAAAAGGGAAAAGATCTAGAAACAAATCGGAATAAACGAAACGGGATTAAATCCTACTAGTATTAGAAAAAGGAGTGATGCTCCTGGCTTCCCTTGGTGCGTGCGATGGTGTTGGCCTTGTGGCGGCCGGTGGCAGTGGCGGCTTGGGCCTTTGGCCCAAGCGCCATGGATTTTTTTTAAACAAAATTTTCAGAGAACTAAAATAAAAAAAACAAAATGACTAAAACTTTTATATAGGCATATAATATACCAAAATTTACAGAAAAAGATTTTCTACAACATGGACATTATTATACCATTAAATAAAATACACACTAATTTAAATAAAATAAAGAGTGCTTCAGCTCTAATAAAATCCAATAAAAATCATTTTAAAAATACTAAAATGAATTCAAATTTATTTATCTCCAATTTTCTGATGTAGCTAATTATGTTACCCTATTTTCCATGTATTTTATTTTTGGAGAAAATAATTTGAATAAAATCCAAATAACTCAAATTGAAAATAATTCCAAAAGGACTTGAATTTGATCCTTTGAAACTCCCAACTCATATTTCATATGTTTTGAGGAAGTCATTTTATCCTCGCTCATGAAAATCACTGAGTTGCATGAAGTTTATGAATTAGAAAATATTTCCAAATGAAATTCAAATATTTTCAACACCCTTTTCATTTAAATGGAAGAAGTCATGTTATCCTCTCTCCGTGGTTTTGTGATGAAAAATATTTGAATTCACGGAGATCGAAAGCAAAATGAAAGTTTGGGAAAGTCCTTTTATTCCTCTCATTTAACTTTCAAAAAGTTTCAAATTTCACTCAATCAATCACACAACAATTCAAACAAACAAACAAATCTATCTATTTATTATAACATTCCAAAATTTAGAATTTTGGGATGTTACACACGGTAACTTTATGCTCACTTAGTGTATGGCTCGGTGACTTCACACATTGAAATAGCCGGCCGTCATGCAGAAAATGGACATATCGAAAGCCTTTGACGCAGTACAGTGGCCTTTTATTCTTGAGGTTCTTCAGTGCATGGGATTTGACACACGATGGCTATCTTGGATCTTTGGGCTCCTCTCTACCTCAACCACTCAGATCATGGTGAATGGCGTACCGGGGGCCTCGATCTATAACTGATGTGGCCTTCAGCGGGGTGGACCGCTACAGCCGATGCTATTCATTCTCATCATGGAGCCTTTTTAGCGTATGTTTAAGTTGGCCTCAGATTCGGGAATCCTTACATCGCTGGCTCGGGTGGCCTCGGCCATCGTATGTCAATCTTCGCAGACGAATTCATCGTCTTCATCAAGCCGGTGGACATCGAGTTGAGAACTTCAGCAAGGATTATGGAGATGTACAGTACGACGTCCGGACTACGTGTCAACTTGCAGAAAACCTCGGCCATACCAATATGCTACTCGGAGGTGGAGATGACACGCATTGAGGGCATCTTGGGATGCCGACTTGGGTCCTTCCTATGCAAACATCTTGGACTGCCCCTATGCCTTAAGAAACCCTCGGCGGCACAACTACATGGATTGGTGGACCAATTGGCAAATCGCTTGCCTACCTAGAAGGTAGTCACCCCGCCAAAGAGCGGCAGACTAATCTGGGTCCTTTCAGTGTTATGATTGGTTCCGCTGCATGAGATGTTGGCATTGGACTTCCCCATGAAGACAATCACAGACATGAACAACATAATTAGAGGCTTCCTTTGGTGTGGTAAGGCTCAAGCAAATGGGGGAAATTATTCTGTCGCTTGGGAAGAGGTGTGCATGCCAATATGGGCAGGAGGTCTAGGGATCCCGTGCCTCAGGTGGTTGAACATAGCGATGTAGACCCGCTGGACTTGGCTACGTCGAGCGAACCAGAGTCAACCATGGATGGAGTTCAAGATTGTCGTTCCCAAGGAGTCCTTGGTGTTGTTTGCGGCAACCACCAGGGCGACAGTAGGGAATGGGAAGGACACCCTATTTTTGGGAGGACCGATGGCTCGACGGGATGCGGATGCAGGAGCTTGCGCCGTCACTATATGAGGGTGTCTCGCAGCGAGTCAAGGCCACCTGCATGGTTCACGAGGCGATCTCGCTTGGCACCTCGGCACGAGACATTAGCCCCAATATGGCATTCACAGCTCTGGTGGAGTATTTGGAGGTAGGGCAATGTCTGCAAGGGATTCGGTTACAGAAGAGTGTCGCGGACTCCATCACTTGGTCGTGGGAAACAAACGGTCAATTCTGGGTCATTTTCGCCTACGCCGCCTTGTTTGCCGGCAGGGAGATGTTACCAACCGCGGATTTCTCGCGGAGATCTCGAGCCCCTTTGTAGTGTCGTCTATTTACCTGGCTAGCTATGAGGAACAAGTATTGCACTCCTGACCGACTCGCCCGACGTGGACTTCGGCATCAAGATGCTTCCCTTTCTGCGATCAGGAGGAGGAAACTATCGATCACATTCTGCTGACTTGTGTGTTAGCAAGAACGGTGTGGAGAACACTGTGTTCGGCCTTAGGCAAAATGAGTGGTCACCTATGGTCTAAGATACCCTTAAGGGTTGGCGCATTGCGAGAACGACAAGAGTGCACAAACCAAAGGAACTGAGTGCTTTCTTCACGCTCGTGCTATGGGAGCTTTGGAAACATAGAAACGCGATTGTCTTTAATGGTGCTTCTTCGCCCTGGAAATGGTGGTCAGGCGAGTCGTTGTTGAGGGCAGAGCTTGGCAGTAGGCGAACCTGTTGAAGGGCTAATTGGATAGGCTGTTTGAGCTGTTGTCAGGGTGGGTGAGTAGCGAGTGATCCTTTTTGTATACCGAGGGTGGAGCTGTGGGTTGTAAGCGATGTCGATGTTGTAGTGTTTCACTCTCTGTAACATCAACGGTGGACTGGGTTCTACCCCCTCCTTCTACAGTATAAGGGCCTCTTTGATTCGTAGGATTGCAAAAACACAGGAATAGGAAAAATGTAGGATTAGAATGGCATGTCCATTGGATCCCTATAGGATTTGAGTTTGTTTGATTGTGTCACAGGAAAAATAAAGGATTGCTTCCAAGAGGTTGGAGTGGATGTAAGAATTCCTGTAAAATGTAGTACAAATAAATCCTTAGGAAAAAATCCTACGGGATTCAATCCCACGAATCAAACGATCAACATAGGAAAAATTCCTAAGGATTCTAATCCATCAAAGATCCTATGAAAATCCTTTGAATCAAAGAGACCCTAAAATATGACACGCACACTGCGTATTCGAGAAAAACAGGCACTGGGTTATAAACCACTCCTAGGCAAAAACAACACCAAAAAACGCAACAGGCACGGGAATGTACAGTGCCTAAACTACACCAATCCTGTTACAGAACCCAGCTGTAAGCCTGCGACGACCTCACGCTAAGCAAAGTCACGATGGCCGTGGGGATGTAGGGGCCGCCGTCGAGGTCAAGCAAGACACGTTGCGCAGCCGGCTCGGCATGGGCCGGAAGCTCCACCTCCTCAGCGCCGCGCCGCGCGCGCCCGTGGCCGGCGGCGAAAGCGCCCGCCGCACCAGCTCCCGGTTCCCCGCCGGCGCCCGGCCAGCGCCAGCTCTGCACGGCTGCCGCCTCGACCACGCGGCCGCCGGCACTCCACCTCCAGCGCCCCACCAGCTGCGCCCGGCTTGTCCCCACGCGGCATCGCTGCCGCCGCCCGCGGACCGTTGGCCCGGCGAGCCGGCCGCCGGCCTGGTGGGTCGCCTCGGCCGCGGCAGCCCACCGCGCGGCGCGCGGACGTGCTGCTGCCCTGCCGCCACAACCGCCGGCGAGAAAGCTCTGGTGTTACTCATCGCAAGTGTCCGTCCGCTGCTCTTCCCGTTCTCTCCTGCTCCTTCTCCAGCTCGCCTCGTCGCCGTGGTCTCTCTTATACGCATGGGTTTTGCAAGCGCACGATGAGCTGCCTGCACCCGGCGAGGACTTTACAGCTCGCGCTCGTGCTCGCTTTGACCTGGACCACTTCTCGTGGGCTCTCGGTTGGCTGGTTGTTGTTGGTTCGTGTCACGGTCGTAGGCGGCCCCGGCGCAAACGCGGTCAGAGGCTTTCTTCGGGGAGGGGTTTCTTCCTTGTTCTACCCACGTAAACGTATGCGTGGCAGTGCGTGCTGACTCGATCGGTCGACTGGTCATGTCCGCTGTCTCGTATTCGAGGTGTGAATCCGCGGTTCCCTCGTGGAGAAAGTACCACGCCACACAGCTGGGTGCAACTAGCGGTAGCGGCGTTCAATTTTGTAGCTGTGTTTTTCTTTTCGAAACGGATATTTTGGTGCCTCTGTTGTGTTACCGGCCGGGATGCTTTTCGAGATTTCAGATTTGAGCATCCTGTCTGTCTCATGGGTTCGGTCATCGTTCCACTAAGAGCGGGCAAGGTTAATGCATCGCCGTCGAGATCCTGTCAGTCTCATGGGTTGTTTGTTTTTGCGGGGTCAAAATATTTGTAATTCGTTTTTAGAAAATCAATCAGTTTGAATTTCCAGTGTCAAAATAGCTCAGCAATGTGATAAAGATATATCGGCATACACCCATGTTAAAATACGCTTTTACGTATGCATGGTACTCCCTTCATAAAGAAATATGAGAGTGTTTAGATCGCTAAAATAGTAATCTAAATGCTACTGGAGTATTATATTTCTCTACAGAGAGTACATGTTCTAGGGTCGAACCTACCGTTGCAGTCAGAGTGGGATCACGCAAAGTAATGTCAAAGAGCAGATCTATTGCTTCCGTCGGTTCACCGTCATTGCTATTTTATAAGAAAGGCCCTTCTATATATGTTTTCCACTTGGGCCGAGCCGGCGTGCTACACATAATTTTCTTTCTGTAGTGTGGACTGAACTGGGCCATCTATGCATCCCTTTATTCTTTTCTTGTCAGTTGTTAATCTATTCTATATCTATACCTACCTACTAATAAAGCACGGATTGTTTCTGTCGGTTCACTGTCACTTTCCCTTCATAAAGTGACAAATAATTACCCACCACTGTCATCCATAGGTGGAAAAAACGATTAGTTAAAGATCTAAAAAAGACACTAAAAAAGATCCAAAAAAGAAAGAGTTGCCCGACCCAACCCTTCTTCCCCAATGCGGACGACGCGACACGACCTCCCTGCGCCACCGATGTCTCCCATCGCGTCACCCTTCCAGACGCCACCCAGGAGCCCCCCCTTTCCCCGCTCCCTGCCAGGTCAATTCCCGCAGCTGAGGTTCACCATTGCCATCGGCTCCCCATGTGCCCGGCGGCAAAGATGGCTACGGACGAAAAGGCGGCCGCCGTGCTCGCGCGGGAGCAGGGAGCCCTCCACCGTCCGCATCCATGGGGAGGAGCTGCCGCCATCGGCTGTCGTTTCCTCATGCAGCAGAATATAGGCCATGGCCGCCTGGAGTACGTCTCAGGAGAAGATGCTCGCCCGTGTTGACCCCCTACAGTCGTCCGCCAGCTGGGCCGGGCACGTGGAATTAGCTCGGATGGTGGCCGTAAGCGCAGTGCACCATGGCCTCTGCTGCGGAGGAAGAGAGCGGAAGAGAAAACATAGGAGTAACCCACGAGTGGGAGGCGAGGGAGGCGGAATGGGGAGGAGGCGAGAAGGAGGAGGTGTTCAGGTGGTCCGTCTCCATGCATGAGGAAGAAGATAAGAGCTTGGGCTGGGGATGGTTGCCGACGAGCTGGGCCAGTTCTTTAAGCGGCTCCACCTAGAGGGCCTCAGTGTTAACATATGTAATTTTACTTACCACTGTAACATAGTACTCCCTCCGTTCCTAAATATTTGTCTTTCTAGAGGTTTCAAATGGTGACTACATACGGAACAAAATGAGTGAATCTATACTCTAAAATATGTCTATATACATCCGTATGTGGTGACCATTTGAAATCTCTAGAAAGACAAATATTTAGGAACGGAGGGAGTAGTACGTAGCACGATCCTATAATTTGGGATCTCATCGCCCCGTTGGCCTGCGTGCCTATTCTCATGAGTGTGCTCTCTCCCTCTCGCGGTCTACATAACATGTAGTGTGTAACATAATCAATCAAGAAGAGGAAACAATCTTTTCAACTTGGTATCAGACTCTAGAAATACTATCTCTTGAGCATGTGTTGGTTTTCACTTGAAGAAAAAAGGGTGATGCAGCAAAGTAGCGTAAGTATTTCCCTCAGATTTTGAGAACCAAGGTGACAATCAAGTAGGAGATAACACGCAAGTTACCTAGTACCTGCACAAACAATCAAGAACCTTGCAACCAACGCGATAAAGGGGTTGTCAATCCCTTCACCATCACTCGCAAAAGTAAGATCTAATGAAGATAGTAAGATAAATATTTTTGGTATTTTTGTTGTATAGATTGGAAAGTAAAGATTGCAAAATAAAATAAAACTAGAATTATAGATCGGAAACTTATATGATGTAAAATAGACCCGGGGCCTTACGTTTCACTAGTGGCTTCTCTTAAGATAGCATGTATTACGGTGGGTGAACAAATTATTGCCGAGCAATTGATAGAAAAGCGCATAATTATGAGAATATCTAGGCAATGATCATGAATATTGGCATCACGTCCGTGTCAAGTAGACCGAAATGATTCTGCATCTACTACAATTACTCCACTTATCGACCGCTATCCAGCATGCATCTAGAGTATTAAGTTCATAAGAACAGAGTAATGCATTAAGCAAGATGACATGATGTAGAGGGATAAACTCAAGCAATATGATATAAACCCCATATTTTTATCCTCGATGGCAAAAATACAATACGTGCCTTGTTGCCCCTACTGTCATTGGGAAAGGACACCGCAAGATTGAAACCAAAGCTAAGCACTTCTCCCATTGCAAGAAAGATCAATCTAGTAGGCCAAACTAAACTGATAATTTGAAGAGACTTGCAAAGATATCAAATCATGCATATAAGAATTTAGAGAAGAACCAAATATTATTCATAGATAAACTTGATCATAAATCCACAATTCATCGGATCTCGGCAAACACACCGCAAAAGAGTATTACATCGAATAGATCTCCAAGAACATCGAGGAGAACTTTGTATTGAGAACCAAAGGAGAGAGGAGAAGCCATCTAGCTAATAACTATGGACATGAAGGTCTGTGGTAAACTACTCACACATCATCGGAGAGGCTATGGTGTTGATGTAGGAGCCCTCCGTGACCGATTCCCCTTCCGGCAGAGCGTCAGAAAAGGCCCCAAGATGGGATCTCACGGGTACAGAAGGTTGCGCCGGTGGAAAAGTGGTTTCGTGGCTCCCCCTGATGTCTTTAGGGTATAAGAGTATATATAGGCGAAAGAAGTACGTCGGTGGAGCTCCTTGGGGCCCACAAGGGTGGGGGGCGCGCCTACTCCCCTGGGCGCGCCCTCCTGCCTCCTGGTTGTCTCGCGGAGTTTCAGACTTCAACTCCAAGTCTTCTGGATTGCTTTCGTTCCAAGAAAGATCATCGCGAAGGTTTCGTTCCGTTTGGATTCCGTTTGGTATTCCTTTTCTGCAAAACACTGAAATAGGCAAAAAAACAGAAACTGACACTAGGCCTTCGGTTAATAGGTTAGTCCCAAAAATAATATAAAAGAGCATATTAAAGCCCATTTAACATCCAAAATGGATAATATAATAGCATGGAACAATAAAAAATTATAGATACGTTGGAGACGTATCAAGCATCCCCAAGCTTAATTCCTGCTTGTCCTCGAGTAAGTAAATGATAAAAACAGAATTTTTGATGTGGAATGCTACCTAACATAATATTCAATGTAATTTTCTTTATTGTGGCATGAATGCTCAGATCGGAAAGATTCAAGACAAAAGTTTAATATTGACATAAAAATAACAATACTTCAAGCATACTAACAAAGTAATCATGTCTTCTCAAAATAACATGGCCAAAGAAAGTTCATCCCTACAAAATCATATAGTTTGGCTATGCTCCATCTTTGTCACACAAAATGCTCAAATCATGCCCAACCCCGATGACAAGCCAAGCAATTGTTTCATACTTTAGTATTCTCAAACTTTTTCAACTTTCACGCAATACATGAGCATGAGCCATGGACATAGCACTATAGGTGGAATAGAATGGTGGTTGTGGAGAAGACAAAAAAAGAGGAAGATGGTCTCACATCAACTAGGCGTATTAATGGGCTATGGAGATGCCCATCAATAGATATCAATGTGAGTGAGTAGGGATTGCCATGCAACGGATGCATTAGTGCTATAAATGTATGAAAGCTCAACAAAAGAAACTAAGTGGGTGTGTATCCAACTTGCTTGCTCACGAAGACCTAGGGCACTTTGAGGAAGCCCATTGTTGGAATATACAAACCAAGTTCTATAATGAAAATTCCCACTAGTATATGAAAGTGATAAAATAAGAGACTCTCTATCATGAAGATCATGGTGCTACTTTGAAGCACAAGTGTGGAAAAAGGATAGTAACATTGCCCCTTCTCTCTTTTTCTCTCATTTTTTGGGCCTTCTCCTTTTTTTATTTGGCATTTCTCTTTTTTTTATTTCCTCACACGGGACAATGCTCTAATAATGATGATCATCACACTTCTATTTATTTACAACTCAAGGATTACAACTTGATACTAGAACAAAATATGACTCTATATGAGTGCCTCGGCGGTGTACCGGAATGGGCAATGAATCAAGAGTGACATGCATGAAAAATTATGAATGGTGGCCTTGGCAAAAATACGATGTCAACTACATGATCATGCAAGGCAATATGACAATGATGAAGCGTGTCATAATAAACGAAACGGTGGAAAGTTGCATAGCAATATATCTCGGAATGGCTATGGAAATGACATAATAGGTAGGTATGGTGGCTATTTTGAGGAAGGTATATGATGGGTTTATGGTACCGGCGAAAGTTGCGCGGTACTAGAGAGGCTAGCAATGGTGGAAGGATGAGAGTGCGTATAATCCATGGACTCAACATTAGTCATAAAGAACTCACATACTTATTGCAAAAATCTACAAGTCATCAAAACCAAGAACTACACGCATGCTCATAGGGGGATAGATTGGTAGGAAAAGACCATCGTTCGTCCCCGACCGCCACTCAAAAGGAGGACAATCAAAGAAACACCTCATGCTTCAAATTTGTTACAAAACGGTTACCATACGTGCATGCTACGGGACTTGCAAACCTCAACACAAGTATTTCTCAAATTCACAAATACTCAACTTGCATGACTCTAATATCACCATCTTCATATCTCAAAACAATCATCAAGTATCAAACTTCTCATAGTATTCAATGCACTTATATGAAAGTTTTTATTATACCCATCTTGGATGCGCATCATATTAGGACTAATTTTATAGCCAAAGCAAATTACCATGCTGTTCTAAAAGACTCTCAAAATAATATAAGTGAAGCATGAGAGATCAATAATTTCTATAAAATAAAACCACCACCGTGCTCTAAAAAGATATAAGTGAAGCACTAGAGCAAAGTTATCTAGCTCAAAAGATATAAGTGAAACACATAGAGTATTCTAATAAATTCCGATTCATGTGTGTCTCTCCCAAAAAGTGCGTGCAGCAAGGATGATTGTGGTATACTAAAAAGTAAAGACTCAAATCATACAAGACACTCCAAACAAAACACATATCATGTGGTGAATAAAAATATAGCCTCAAGTAAAGTTACGATAAATGAAGACGAAAGAGGGGATGCCTTCCGGGGCATCCCCAAGCTTAGGCTTTTGGTTGTCCTTAAATTTTAACTTGGGGTGCCTTGGGTATACCCAAGCTTAGGCTCTTTCCACTCCTTATTCCAGAATCCATCAAATCTTTACCCAAAAACTTGAAAACTTCACAACACAAAACTTAACAGAAAATCTCATGAGCTCCGCTAGTATAAGAAAATAAACCACCACTTTAAGGTAATGTAATGAACTCATTATTTATTTATATTGGTGTTAAACCTACTGTATTCCAACTTTTCTATGGTTCATACCCCCCGATACTACTCATAGATTCATTAAAATAAGCAAACAACACACGAAAAACAGAATCTGTCAAAACAGAACAGTCTGTAGCAATCTGTATCATTAGAATACTTATGTAACTCCAAAAATTCTGAAATAAATTGGTGGACGTGAGGAATTTTTCTATTAATCATCTGCAAAAAGAATCAACCTAAAAGCACTCACTAGTAAAAAATGGCAGCTAATCTCGTGAGCACAAACGTTTCTGTTTTTTACAGCAAGATCGCAAAGACTTCACCCAAGTCTTCCCAAAGGTTCTAATTGGCACAAACACTAATTAAAACATAAAACCATATCTAAACAGAAGCTAGATGAATTATTTATTACTAAACAGGAGCAAAAGGCAAAGAACAAAAATAAAATTGGGTTGCCTTCCAACAAGCGCTATCGTTTAACGCCCCTAGCTAGGCATAATTTTTATTGATGCTCACAAGGATGATAATAATTGAAACACAAAGAGAGCATCATAAAACATGTGACAAACACATCTAAGTCTAACATACTTCCTATGCATAGACATTTTATAAGCAAACAAATTATCAAGGAAAGCAAAAACTAGCATATGCAAGGAAGAAAAAAGAGACGATAGCAATCTCAACATGAAGAGAGGTAATTTAGTAACATGAAAATTTCTACAACCATGTTTCCCCCTCTCATAATAATTACATGTAGGATCGTAAGCAAATTCAACAATATAGCTATCACATAACATATTCTCAACATGATCCACATGCATGCAAAGTTGACACTCTCCCGAAATAGTGGGATTAACATTAACTAAAGTCATGACCTCTACAAACCCACTTTTATCAAAAACTTCATAAGATTGAACATTATCCAAATATGTGGGATCTAGAGTTGACACTCTTCCAAACGCACTTTCAGTATTATTGCAAACATTATTATCAATCTCATATTCATCATGGGGCTTAAATAAATTTTCAAGATTGTAAGAAGAATCACCCCAATCATGACCATTGCAACAAGTAGTAGACATAGCAAAATTAGCATCCCCAAGCTTAGGGTTTTGCATATTATTAGCATGATTGACATTAATAAAATTTATAATAACATCACTGCAATCATGCTTTTTATTCAAAGATCTATCGTGAATCACTTTATAAAGCACTTCATCACAATTTTCAGATTCATGGATTTCAAGCAAAACTCCATAAAGATAATCTAGTGCACTCAACTTACTAGCAATTGGTTCATCATAATTGGATCCTTTAAAAAGATTGGCAAGTGGATAGGGATCCATAAACTTTTAGCAAGCGAAGATGCAAGCAAAAAGAAGGCACATGGTAACACAAGATCGAACGGAAGAGGGGCGAAGAGAAGGCAAAGATTTTTGAAAATTATTTTAGAAGTGGGGGAGAGGAAAACGAGAGGCGAATGGAAAATAATGTAATGCGAGGGAGAAGAGTTTATGATGGGTACTTGGTATGTCTTGACTTGAGCGTAGATCTCCCCGGCAACGGCGCCAGAAATCCTTCTTGCTACCTCTGGAGCATGCGTTGGATTTCCCTTGAAGAGGAAAGGGTGATGCAGCAAAGTAGCATAAGTATTTCCCTCAGTTTTTGAGAACCAAGGTATCAATCCAGTAGGAGATAACATGCAAGTCATCTAGTACCTGCACAAACAATCAAGAACCTTGCAACCAACGCGATAAAGGGGTTGTCAATCCTTTCACGGTCACTCGCAAAAGTGAGATATAATAAAGATAGTAATATAAATATCTTTGGTATTTTTGTTGTATAGATTGGAAAGTAAAGATTGCAAAATAAAATAAATAGGAAACTAGAATTATAGACCGGAAACTTATATGATGTAAAATAGACCCGTTGGCCATAGGTTTCACTAGTGGCTTCTCTCAAGATAGCATGTGTTACGGTTGGTGAAAAATTACTGCCGAGCAATTGATAGAAAAGCGCATAGTTATGAGAATACCTAGGCAATGATCATGAATATCGGCATCACGTCCGTGTCAAGTAGACCGAAATGATTCTACATCTACTACTGTTACTGCACACATCGACCGCTATCCAGCATGCATCTAGAGTATTAAGTTCATAAGAACAGAGTAACACATTAAACAAGATGACATGATGTAGAGGGATAAACTCAAGCAATATGATATAAACCCCATCTTTTTATCCTCGATGGCAACAATACAATACGTGCCTTGCTACCCTTACTGTCACTGGGAAAGGACACCGCAAGATTGAACCCAAAGCTAAGCACTTCTCTCGTTGCAAGAAAGATCAATCTAGTAGGCCAAACTAAACCGATAATTCAGAGAGACTTGCAAAGATATCAAATCATGCATATAAGAATTCAGAGAAGAACCAAATATTATTCATAGATAAACTTGATCATAAATCCACAATTCATCGGATCTCGGCAAACACACCGCAAAAGAGTATTACATCGAATAGATCTCCAAGAACATCGAGGAGAACTTTGTATTGAGAACCAAAGAGAGAGAAGAAGCCATCTAGCTAATAACTATGGACCCGAAGGTCTGTGGTAAACTACTCACACATCATCGGAGAGGCTATGGTGTTGATGTAGAAGCCCTCCGTGATCGATTCCCCTTCCGGCAGAGCGCCGGAAAAGGCCCCAAGATGGGATCTCACGGGTACAGAAGGTTGCGGCGGTGGAAAAGTGGTTTCGTGGCTCCCCCTGATGTCTTTAGGGTATAAGAGTATATATAGGTGAAAGAAGTACGTCGTGGAGCTCCATGGGGCCCACGAGGGTGGGGGCGCGCCCTCCTGCCTCGTGGCCTCCTCGTGGAGTTCCATACTTCAACTCCAAGTCTTCTGGATTGCTTTCATTCCAAGAAAGATCATCGCGAAGGTTTCATTCCGTTTGGATTCCGTTTGGTATTCCTTTTCTGCAAAACACTGAAATAGGCAAAAAAAACAAAAACTGGCACTGGGTCGTCGGTTAATAGGTTAGTCCCCAAAATAATATAAAAGAGCATATTAAAGCCCATTAAACATCCAAAACAGATAATATAAATAGCATGGAACAATCAAAAATTATAGATACGTTGGAGACGTATCAAGGAACACCCATGGCTGGCACTTAGCCTTCTTCCTCCTTCGCCGCCACGAGCTCCGCCACCATGCCGAGCTCCCTTTCCACTGACACCTCTGCAGCCACCTATGCTGCCTCCTCTCTACCATTCATCTTCGACACTAATCCCTCCCTCATCAATGGCTCCTTCGCTGCCTCCAGATCCCAATTTTCCCCTTGTTCGCATCCGGCGTTCCCCCCTCCCCAGCGCCGCTAGCCCCCGGCCCTCGCGATCCCATCTACAATGACCATATCACCAACCACATTAAATTCCTCCTAAACCCCGTTGATCACAACTACCGCAAGTGGAAGACCTTCCTCCTCATGGTGCTTCTCCGCTGTGGTGTCACCTTCCTCATCAATCACCCTCCTCCACCAACGCCACTACCTAGTATCTTGAATTGGATACCCACGTCACCCTATGGATCTATGGCACCCTTTCTGACACCATGTGCGATCACGTTGTCGGCGCCACCACTACCTTTGCCATCTGGCACAAGATCAAGGAGTTCTCCTCGCCAAGCTCGCCGCCCGCTTCATGATCCTCAACCGCCAATACCGCAACCTCAAGAAGGGTGATCTCTCAGCCTCTGAGTACGCGCGTCGCATGAAGCTCCTTACCGACAGCCTCGCCGACATTGACCATACCGTCGCCGAGGTGGATCTTACCATCCAGTTTCTTCACGGCCTCGACAAGCGGTTCGACACCATTCGTGTGGTTCTCGGCGACCAAGCTCTCCCCTTCGTCACTGTTCTCTCCTGTGTCATCCTGGACGGGGAGTCCCAGGCGAAGCGCCGGCCAAGGAGAGCGCCTCCGCATTCGCTATGACGGGTGGTGGTTCTTCAAGCGGCAGCTCCAGTGCGGGCGGTCACGCCTCGAGTGATCGCCCCTTCGGCAACTCCAACGAACACACCCAAGGTGCCTTCCATCTCCCACACCAGAACCCTGGACGCGGGCACGGCGACCGTGCCAGCAATGGCGGTGACCATGGTCGTGGTCGCGGACGCGGTCGAATGCTGATGTGGTGACAACGGTGGTCGTCGACAGCACCAAATGGCTCTCTTGCCCTCCCCCGCTCCAGTTCGATTCCACCTAACGCCGCCGGCGTGCTTGGACCCCGCCCCGGCGCCCATGCGCAGGCGTACCCCGTCTACACGTCGCCGATGCCACTTGCCCTGTTCTATCTGTCTCCATAACTGTCGTGGGATCACATCGCCTTGCTCAACACCGCCTTAGCAACGGCGGCTACCCCAACCCTCCGGCTCCCGAATGGTACCTCGACAGTGGTGCTTCCTCGCATGTGACAGGCACCCAAGGTAACCTCACCAAGCCCAGTTCTTCCTTATCGCATTTACCTTCTAGTATTCTTGTCGGTAATGGGCACCATGTCCCTATCACTGCCACCAGATCCACCACTCCCCCCCTATGATTTTCGTCTTACTGATGTTCTCGTTTCTCCTACCATCGTTACTAGCCTTAATTCTTTCGTAAATTCACTAAGGATAACTCATGCTCAATTTAATTTTACCCTTGTGGTTTTCTTGTGAAGGATCTTCGCACTCGGAGAGTTCTCATGATCTCCGTTAGCCACGGTGATCTCTATCCCTTCGTCGGCAATAACGCGGCGGTTCGGGCATCCGCTCTCCTCACCACCACTTCCTCGTACTTGTGGCATCGTCGCGTTGGGCACCTCGGTGCTCAAACCCTCTCTACCATCTCTAAAGATTTTCTTAGCAATTGTAATAAGGCTCCCCACTCACCATGTAGTGCATGCCAACTTGGTCGTCAACCATGTCTTCCCTTTCCTTCCTCTTTTAGCAAGATATATGCTCCTTTTGATTTAATACATTGCGATTTGTGGACATCACCCATCGTGAGCTTCTCCTGCTGTCAGTATTATCTTGGTGTGTTTTACTCATTTTTCATGGACATTTCCCCTACGCAGCAAATCCAACACCTCCACCATTCTCCAACGCTTTTTCACCTTTGTTCACACTCAATTCAACGTCATCATCAAGAGCATGCAATGTGACAATGGCGGAGAATTCATCAACTATTCCCTACGTACCTTCTTCTCCTCAAATGGCATTGCCTACCGCTTTTCTTGTCCTCACACCTCACCACAAAACGGCAAAGCAGAACACATGATTCGTACTACCAACGACATTGTGTGCACACTTCTTCTTCAAGCCAACCTCACTCCACCCTTTTGGGTTGAGGCACTCCACACGACCATGTACTTACTGAACTGGCGGCCCTCGCGTGTCATTGCCCCTCATACCCCTCACTTCCTTCTCCATGGTGTGCCCCCGACCTATGATCACCTTCACGTATTCGGTTGCCTTTGCTTCCCGAACTTGTATGCCACTACGGATCACAAACTTGCTCCGCGCTCCACCCATTGCATCTTCCTTGGTTATGCCCTTGAACACAAAGGTTATCGCTCCTATGAGCTTGCCACACGTCGCGTCATTGTCTCCCGCCATGTTGTATTCCTTTGATCAAAACACCATTCAAATTCTCTGAGTTTGCACAAAGTCCTTCACCAATCCAAAGACATTTCACGCAAAATATTCAAGCAATTATGGAGCACTTCATGCAGACTTAGGCACAAGATATTCTTCTGGCTATTATTACATGACAGGGCGAATACAAGAAACCTTCTACAGAGAAAGAGCATGTTCCTGGAAGACTATAACTGTTTCATATGTTCATATAACACCGAGGAAACCCTAGTCCATCTTTTCTGGAACTGTCCATTTGCCCTCAAGTTCTGGGACCATCTAGCCCCTGAGAAGCAAAGAGGTATCTTTGCTTATGATGAGATCACCCTAACTCTGACACATCTGCCTGGAGACATTGCATTGGACATCTTTATCATAGGATGTTGGGGCATTTGATCAGTGAAGAATGATAAAATTTTCATAACAGCAGCACCACACGTGAACGCCTGGAAGTACTATCTGAAAGAGAGACTTTGAGCAGCACAAATCAGGGCAAAGCATATCAAGGCATAAGAGATCAGAACCTGGATAGAACAGTACTTGTAATATAATCTTTTCGATGTTACCTAGAACTGGCATTGGTTGGTCTTTTTATTGTATTTACTTGTACAAAATTTATATAAGGGCGTGGCTAGGTCTCAGTCAACTAAGACTTAACCAAGTCTCGGTCAAGTGAGATAGTATATAAGAAGAAAAAAAGGAAAAAGAAAAAGAAAAAATTGTACAAATCTTCATGCAAGATCAACGGAATATAGCATCGACTGAGGCATAACGAAGTCTTAGTCGACCGAGACTTAACAATACTGTTTATATAAATGAAAATATTATTGTTCTACGGTCTTGGCTAAGAAAAATCAATCTAAACACATTCAAACACCCGGTCAGTCAGGTGTTTCCCAAGCTGTTGAGGCTACTTCACTGCGAAAACAGCAATGCTAGACTCACCGACCCTTTACTGCTTATTACGGGAAGGATTTGAGGTGGAATATTGTGATTGGATTAAGAGGGGGAGGGCTGGCCCCACCCATCTGAAAATCAGGGGGAGGCAGGTTTAATGAAAGCAAGTACAATACTAGGTTTATAGCCAGCTTACATGGCATTTTTGCCTATATGGGGAGAGAGGCATGAAAAAATAGAGGAATGAGAACAAATGAAAGAAATTAGGTATATACGTCTTTCTGCAGACAGATGCAATAAACATGAAGAAAGAGACAGAAAGAAGATGAGGAAAAAAATAACTAATCTTATAGTCAACCTTATTGTACGAGTGATTATATGTATATGTATTGGGTAATGTAACGTACGATCGCCCCGTTTGACGTGTGAACAGTATGGGTACGTGTGTGCGAACTGTAGGTTTCGGTGCTATCTCACGAGCAGTCAGCAGACAGAAGGGATACGCAGAATCGACGTCCAGTGACAGGTGCTCGTGGATGGTGCCTGTCGTGTCCTCTCCCCGGTAGTACTACTCATCATGGAAGTGCCTGCCGAGTACCGACTCGACTCGTCAGCCCACTCCACCCACGACAGGCCGGCCACCGTCTCCCAACAATTATTGCGTGGCGCCAACGGAGCACCGCAGAAGCAACAGGGCGCCAGGGTCTTGCCCTGCAAACGCAAAGTCTCAAACACAATACTAGTACTACCATCACACAGCAGCGAAATCTTCAAGGTGAGGGCGAAGGGTCAGGCCCATGCGGGCATGCTGGAAATGGTCGCGGACCCAGGAATTCTTGGGTGGGTCATGCTGATTCGATTCCTAGCATCACCAACACGACCGGCAACTGGCCGAGAACTAGTGCTCCATTGTCCATTCTCCGTTTCTGTTTCTTGACCACGAGTGCTCCATTCTCCGTTTCTCTTTTGTTCTGCGACCTGCACAAGACCTGATTTGGTTTGTCCGCGCTCCACGGGGTCGCCAAAAGGGACCAAGGATCACAAATCCCATCTTTTTTGAAGAAAATGCGTCAGGTACATACTTGCCAGCCAGCAAGTCATCATATTCACACCGCGGTGACACCAGTTCCTTCCTCGTCGACATGATGGCAAAAACGAAAGGAAGAAAGACACGTCTAACAAAATTAAAAGAAAGGGCATATAAACGGCTAGCAAACTGGCAACCCGACATAGCGGCGCATTGCCTTCTGTCAACAAAAGCTACAAAGCCAAGTGCCGGCCGGGGAATTTACAGATCACCCGACAATGATATTATCACAGATGCCTGGGGCCTGCCGTGCTCTGCTCAGGATCGTCGCTTTGCCCGTTTTAACCCAGCAAAATTGCACATTTGAAACAAAAGGCATGCTCTATTGATTTTCATCCTCGAGGCGTGCCCCCAATCTTCATAAATAATCGAGCGACGCCCGAAAATGCGAGCCTTTTGTCATTCAAGATATACAGTTTTGGTGGGGTAAAAAGGGCAGCACCTCGAATTCCAAGCACAGTGACGGAAGGCTTGCCAGGCAGTGAGGCACAACAACAAATCAGAAGCTTGTTCCATTTCTACAATTTTCCCTGAAACAACTGACCACTACCCTAAACGCAGAGCAACAAACAACAAGGGGGGAGAAGAACACTAGAATGGCCGGACGGCTCACCGTCAACTGACCGCCTTCTCCTCGGAGAACCTGGGAAGCTGAACCAGCGAGTTCACCCGCGTCACCCCATCGAGGCCCGACCAGTTGTGATCATCGGCTCCACCGGAAACCTTGGCGTCTGCGCCCGCCAAGGCTTTCTCCTGGGCGCTCCCCGGGACTGTCCTAACTGTGAAATTGCGGGTTAAGGCGGGCTCCTGTTGCTCCTGCGCTTCGTTAGGATCTGCGACTGAATCATCCTCAATGCTGATGTTATCCATGGACGCGGTCGAATCACGCTCATGGTCCATTTTGCCATCCAAATATAAGCAAACGACCGCGCAGTCATCGGTCCTGGATGTTGGGTACTTGGTTTTCCATTCACGGTTAGCTGCCTCGACAAGAGTCCTTGCCGCCTTTGACCGACTTGGGGATGAGGACACTATGTCAACAGCCTCTTGGTTGCTCAGGACATCCCACACCTGCATGATTTCCATCGGTACAATCTAGTCAGACATACTTGTATATCTTCGTGAAGTACAACTATAAAGAAACAAAGGAGATGCGCCGCACAAGAGAAGATGACAGGACACAAATGGAAAACTCTAAAAGGCATTGATAATTAAGTAGGCCAAATATCAAAAGGGACCCAAAAAAAGGATTGTTTGTAGTTAGCAACTGCTGTATAACAATTGGGAAGACAATGACTGATGATCGACATGATTATCTGTTTGTTAAAATATCATTTTTAGGAACATTCCATCGGTAGAATTGACAACTCTTCCACGCAAACTACAATCATTAAGCAGCGCTTACAAAGATAAAGAGAAGACACCACCTTGCTTTTGGTACCATACATTGTTTATATTTGACACTAACATCCCTTTTTAGTGCAAAAAGTGAGAGGGGGAGGGGGGCTCAGCAAAAGGTGTCCTCAAGATTAAGCGGAGGGAACTTTTAACATGGTGAGTTTGCTATCATGTCTTTTTCTCTTCGAAAAGGAGGATAATATCCTGCCTCTGCACTGATCGATGCAGAGTCATAAGTTTGCTATCATGTAGTTCATCAAACGTCAAAATGCACAGTGTCTCCTAGATAGCATGCACATTAGCGCTATAACTGGCACAGAAAAATAAACATAACGTCGTATGCACTGAACACAGCAAGGAAAAAGAAGAGGAAAAATCAGCACCAGAATAAATGCCGTCCCATAGAACCCCACGCGATATGCAATGAAGTAGCACCCCTACTACTACTCCCTCAACCACAGTGGCCGTCGATGGTGCACACTTAAACTTTGATGGGCCGCGACACATTATAAGGTGGCCTCTGTGAGTTACTAGATGCCTTTTTTTCAAAAGGAGGTTGAAACCTCCGGCTTCTGCATCATTGTGATGCACACAGCCGTTCTTATTAATTATTAAGCAGAGTACATAACGAAGCAACCACATATGAACCATTACAAGATATGAAAAAAAACACCTACAACTAACTCGATTTTTTCCGCAGCAATGCCTTCAAAGTTACTAGATGCGTACACCGTTAAATGTAATGTTAACTATAGAAATGTGCTGACATCTGGACCTTAATTTGGTTGAATCAAAAGAGAGCAAGCAAAGCCAGCCCCCTAACACCACAAAAATGAAGCACACAGAGTCTCCCGATATAATTTATAAGTATTGTCAAATTATCCATTTTTAAGTGATTGACAAATCATCAAGTTAATCAGCTAAAAAAATGGCAGAAGTTTATAACTAAAAAATCAAACAGGGAGTCATGGACCATACGAATTTTATTAGTACATACTAAGTATTATTAGTACGAACTGGTCCGCTGGAAATCAACATTATTCAGATGCACCGGATCTTGAGAAGGAAAGAAGCTATGGATCAAAAGAATATCAATTCTATCTCATGCAATGAGCAGTCACTACGCTACACCCAGTTTTCTAACTGCTCATGATGTCGCCACAGCGATTAAACCAATTAGTCCTGCCAAGTTGAACTTGGATTTAAGATATAAGAGTTGAAGTACAGCAGATGACAACAGGAGGGTGACGATGCAGCAAAGAAGTGTGTTAAGCTGGCTAATCATTATTTATGCAGCAAGTCACAAAGGCACGGATACGGAAATTAATAGCATCGCCCCTGTCACCGTGACAGTTTAGCAACCAATACGGAAAGCTAGAGCATTTTGAAGTCAAAAGGACTGGATCGTCCGTATATTACTATAACATTCTTAAGGTTCTTGGAGCTTCTACCAGACGCCCTGAATGTTCAAGGCCCGCCATGTGAGACTAATCAGTGCATCACGAACGCGAAAGTGTGACAGATTGACATTACACCGCAACTAATTTAAGTAGCTCCGACAACGAGAAAGTGGCAAGATCTTGCTGGGACAGACTCAGATATCTATGCCGTTGCACGGGCACATAGGAATGACCAACAACCATGTATTATAGGACAGAGGAATGGGAGGAAAAGAGTGAAAGAAGTGGTGTGTAATTACCCCGTCGGATGCGAGGATGACGAACTGGTCTTTGTCCGTGAGAGGCCAGTGGAAGAACTCCGGCACCGAGATGACGCCGTAGTCCTTGAGGCAGAAGTCCCCGAACGCCCGCGCCATGGCCAGGCCCGGCGCATCGTCGAACGGAAGCCACACCCTCGGCACCTCCGGCTCGTCCTGCAGCGCGAACACCCTGCCCCTGCACTTCTTGATCCGCTCCGCCTCGCCTGACATCGCAGACCGGTGGTGTCAACACAGAAACATAGCTAAATGACGCAGGCAGAGCATAGCTAAATTAATTGTGTGTAGTGGCGTACTGGGGACGTCGGGCTTGAGGTCAACGGTGAGCTGCACGGCCGCCATGCCGCCGGCGGTGGCGTCTCTGGAGCCTAGGACGGCGCGCGAGTCCCCGATGTTGGCCATGTAAAGGTCCGTGCCCTGCGTGCAAAGACCGCCAGTGAGTAGACGCGCACGGACAAAGAGGGGGTCAGAACTAACACAGTGATTTGACATTTCTGCTCGGACGGAACGCAGGAGAGATGTATCATGGTATGTGAATGTCCGGCGGCAGTGCCACGTACGAGCTTGAGGACGGTGACGGCGGTGCTGCCGCTGCAGAAGCTGTCGAGGGCGGGGTGGGAGCGGAGGTCCTTGTCCATGGCCTTGTAGGCGCGCGCGAAGGCCTTCCTCCAGGCGGCGGCCGGCATGTCGAGCCCGGTCTTGGGCGAGGCGCGCGCGGCGGACATGAGCCTGAGCGGCAGCGAGTCCCGCACCCTGCGCGCCACCAGGTGGCCGTGCGGCCCGTGGCCGTCGAACACCCCGCACAGCACGCCGTCCTCCTCCCCGCCGAACCCCTGCCACAAAGAAACACCATTGGCCGCACCGGATCAACCCAATCGCCTCGAAATGGGAGGCGGAGAGGAGAGGGAGTGATTCTCGGGTGGTTTGTTAGCTTACATCCCAGATGAGCATGGCGTCCTGGTTGATCCCCTTGCGGCCCTGCTGCGTGAAGACGGAGGCGGTGCGGCTGCGGCCGTCGTTGGAGAAGATCCGGCCGGGGAGCGTCCCCAGCTGGTCCTCCCGCGGCGCCTTCCACCTCCTCCGCCGCCTCTTCCCGTCCTCGCCGGCCGCCGTGACCGCCGTGTCCCCCGTCGCCGCGCAGTTCCCCATCGCGCACCAGCAATGCCAGCCAGCAAGAAGCACGCCGCAAGAGATTGCCGGCGCCCGGTGCAAGAGAGAGGGAAGTAGCCAAGAGGAAGGATTCTTTCTTGTTGCTTGTCTCAGGAGCCGGGAGTCGCAGATGCGGCACTCAACATGGGCACGAAAAGTCAAGGCGGCCCCATCATCCCATGGACGAGGCGAGAGGAGAGAAAGGAGCGAGGTCGGGACGGAGGGCTGCTTATTTATTGCGCTGCGGCAGTGACACACGCGCAGTCACGCCACGCACACGCACGCGGAGAGGCAGGCAGACAGCCACCTCCGTCCAGTCCTCCGGGCGGCAGGTGCACGGAGGAAGAGGCCCCTGGTTGATGGCGTGCGACGGCGTGGGCGCTCCCGACACGCCCACGACGACCTCACTGCTAGCTGCTCTGTTGTTTTACTCCCACGTAACTAGGCCGCGGCAGGTAACGTACTGCGAGGAGCTGAGCTTTGTTTACTGACGGGTCGCGAGCTGCGAGGAATAAACAAGCGGCGAGCGGCGGCGGTGGTCAGAGCGGGCATCGAACGGATCACGGACGTGGTGGTGGTGGTAGTATATCAATCAACTACTACTCCCTCCGTAATCACAGAGATTTGTTCAAGTGTTCATTTCTGGCAGGTAATTACGACCTGTTGTCACCCGTGACCTTCCTCAACAGCGACGTGATCCAAATCCAAAAGGATTACGTATTATTAACTACGTATAGTACAGAAACTGCACCGGTGCTCTACTCCATCCAATTGGAGAGGCGGTGTGAGTCCGCATCAAGATTCTTTAATAATGGATGAAAAGAAGCGTGTGGAAACCGGCGAGCCAGCCAGCCGGCCGGCCGGCGTGCGCGCACGGGCGCCGCGGGGTTCATTTTCTGCTGCGCAGCGCGGCTGCCTGCCTGCGAGCGAGTATCTTTCCGCGTCTTTATGGCGGAGGATACGAGCCCGGCCGCGCATTTATACCCACTCGAGTGCTCCGTCCGTCGGCCCGGCGATCCCGGCGGAGCCAATGTTTTCGGTTCCGGGGGGCCTAGCGGCTGCCGGCTGGCCGGCTACCATCCCATGATCGATCGATCGCGTCCACTTGAGCGAGCGACTCGACCCGACTCCTCGTCATCACTTGTTTAATGCCCAACCACTGCCCCCGCCTGCACGCATGCATGGGTCGATCATTAGGGCGGGCGAGGGGCGCACACGGGCTGTTTTCGGATGATTAGGGTTAGTGCTAGTAGTATCTGGATATGGATTGATAGATAGACACGCCCGGCGGAGGAAGATTCCGACGCAAACGGGGTGTAGTGTATGGAGCGGCTCGGATACGATTCTCATCTGTGTGATGGGGGCTCCCGCAGCCAACCGCATTCCACTCGAACTGATCACGACGCTTCTTTGCGTCAATAGATTTTGCGTTGGGTCCTTGACGAGGATAGGCCAGCTCGCAAAGTGCCGTCCGTTTTATCCGAGTTGTGGCCGTTTTTGTCGGTAAGAAGAACATGAGGCCAACTTCAACGCAGGACCGCAAACGTCCAGGCATGTCTTTGGCCCAAAGGGACAGACGAGACGGCCCAACACCCTACCCCGTCCGAAAAGTCGTGGACTGGCCAGTCCACTTCCACTTCCCCGCCGCATCCACACCATTGCTCCCTCCCTCGGTCCCTCTCAGACAGCAAACCCAAGCCTGGCGCCGCTCCCCTCCCCCCCCCACACCTCATTCCACGTCGGCCATGGGCTTCTGGAAGAGGGTGCCCGACAAGAAGGCCAAGCACGACCACGAGGCGGGGTCGCCGTCCGCCTCGTCTGGAAGCGCGTCCACCCACTCCACCTCCCCGGCAGCATTCTCGATCTCACCTTCGGCGGTCGTGCCACGCTTTCGGCCGTACGTCAAGGTCGACATCTGCCATGGTGACAGCACCATGATATTAAAAAGAACACAATCGATGAACTTCTCCTAAAAATTGGTGAACTTTTTTCAAAATTGATGATTTTTTTTTAAAATCTGTGAACTTTTACCATATTTGATGACCTTTTCCTAAAAAAGTATAAACTTTTTTAAAAAATTTGAACAACATTCTTCAAAATCAATGATTTTTTACAAAGGTGAACTTTTTTAGATACAATGATTTTTTAAAAAAAATCAATGAACTTTTTTCAAATTTAATGAGTTTTTTTAAAATTCGATGAACTTTTTTTCAAATTTGATGAACTTTTTTTCAAATTTTATGATTTGTTATTTCATGATTTTTTAAAATCATAAAGTTTTTTTCTAATTCATCTTGTTTTTTTAAATTTGTGGACACAAATTTTGTTCACATTTATTTTTGAAAAGAAATCACGTTTTTTCAAATAGCGAGGCTAAAGTTTTGTTCTTAAACTATACGCACTGCAATATGTCACTGAGGACTTAGTAGCTCTAGTGGTTAACCAAGCACGCAAGGTAAATGTGTGGGCTATATACCTCTCGATAGCCATTATTTGGGTTTACTTTTCGGCCCTGTTCATGGGCCAGCCCACTAGCGTGCTGCAATGAGCGCGAGTTGGCTCAACAGGCGCATAAGGCGCCCAATAGGAGGTCCTGTATATAAGTTCGCATTTTCCTCTTTTTTGTGTATCTTTTTTTAGGGAATCACTGTGCGGGCCAATAACTACTTTTTTTTCGTTCGAAATGTTCGTAAATATGAAAAAAGTTCATACGGTTCGAAATGACATTGAGAAAAGTGTTCAGGTGATAAAAAAAAGTTTTCATGACGTTTCTGAAAATCATGTGATGGAAAAAAAATCATGTAATTTTTTAAAAAATGTCTCACACCATTCAAAAAATATGTTCGTGACATTAACAAAAAAATGTTCATTTCTTTTGTACAATTTACGTTCAAAAGATGTTCAATGTGCATTTAACAAATATTCAACAAGTATTCAGATAAAATGCTTGTCAAGTGTTCAAAAATGTTCAAAGTGTATACTAAAATGTTCAAACCAGATACAAAAAATATTCACCGTGTATTTAATTTAAAATATGTTACATGACATTTTAGCAAAAATGAAATGTAAAAAATCACACAATGTAATAAAGATGATCATTAAACATAATAAAATGGTCATGCCAATTTTTTGAAAAATGTTGCAACACACAAAAGCAATCTTTCAAAAAAAATGTTCTTTAGTTTTTAAGAAGGTTGAAATGTGTGTTTGAAAATGTTCGTTGTGCATTTTGTAAATATTCTACATGTATATGGAAAAATATTCAATGTGTACTTAGATAAAGTCATCATGTATTTGAATAAAAGGAAAAGACAAGACAATCTCTTCTCTACTACTCCCTCCGTCCCATAATATAGGACGTTTTTCAACACTACTGTGGTGTCAAAAAACGTCTTACATTATGGGACGGAGGGAGTACTTAATAAAAAGAATAAAGAATGTAAGGTTTTATATTTCACTTTTTTCCCACCACCTCTTTGTCCAACCTTTACCGTATGATTGCCATTGACCTTAATTTACTTACTTTTTGAACTAATTCCAATTTAATTTGCTTACCAAACTTTGCATCAAAGTATAAGGTAAGTAACAAACAGGATTTGATAAACATTTGTTTACACAATCGTATTAATATGATTAGATAAATCGCAAGCTAACATATTAGAATATTTATACCCTGTTGCACTGCACGGGCATTGTCCTAGCGAAATAAAAAAACTATGTGAACAATAGAGAAAACAATTAGAAAAGAATATCGATCACTACTACTTAAAAAGATTATAAGGTTCCATGTTTCACTTTTCTTCCCACCGCCTCTTCAATGCAAACTTTCATGTATGATAATCAATCATCTTAATGTACTCACCTTAATCTACTTACTTTCTGAACCAATTCCACTTTAGTTTACTTACCAAACTTTGCATCAAAGTATAAGATAAATCACGGGCAGCATTTAATAAACATTTATTTATACAATTGCATTAATATGGGCAGATAAACAACAACCTAACGTACTAGAATATTTATATCTGGTTGCAACGCACGGGGCAGTGTCTTTTTTTAGGGGAAATCATGCCGCTTTATTCAACCAAAGCTAGGGATCTCGTCTGAGATTACATCAAGAATAAAGTCTGGTGGTGTGCCCACCCAAATCTCACTACGAAACTCTCCTACTCCTACCCTAGCAAGTTTATGTGCGGCTAGAGTCCCAGTCCGACGAATCCAAGAAACCTTAGCATCCAGCAATGAATTGAGCATCTCCTTGATGTCCTGCACCCATGGTCCAACAACGGATAATTGCACTAGTGACTGGTTGTCCAGCTCTAGATGTACTCGCTGAATCTGAAGCTCTAGCGTGATGTAGGGTAGTGTGACGCCCCCGTTTCAATCGTACACTAATCATGCACGCAAACGTGTACGATCAAGATCAGGGACTCACGGAAAGATATCACAACACAACTTTAAAAACATAAATAAGTCATACAAGCATCATAATACAAGCCAGGGGCCTCGAGGGCTCGAATACAAGTGCTCGATCATAGACGAGTCAGCGGAAGCAACAATATCTGTGTACAGGCATAAGTAAACAAGTTGCCATAAGATGGCTAGCACAAACTGGGATACATATCGAAAGAGGTGCAGGCCTCCTACCTGGGATTCTCCTAAACTACTCCTGGCGGTCGTCAGCGGCCTGCACGTAGTAGTAGGCACCCGTGGTGTAGTAGGAGTCGTCGTCGACGGTGGCGTCTGGCTCCTGGGCTCCAGCATCTGGTTGCGACAACCAGGAAGAGAGGAAAGGGGGAAAAGATGGAGAAAATCAACCGTGAGTACTCATCCAAAGTACACGCAAGCCAGGATCTACACTACATATGCATGGGTATCTGTGTAAAGGGGCAATATCGGTGGACTGAACTGCAGAATGCCAAAATAAGAGGGGGATAGCTAGTCCTGTCGAAGACTACGCTTCTGGCAGCCTCCATCTTGCAGCATGTAGAAGAGAGTAGATGGTTACTTCACCAAGTAGCATCGCATAGCATAAACCTACCCGGCGATCCTCTCCTCGTCGCCCTATGTGAGAGCGATCACCGAGTTATATCTGGCACTTGGAAGGGTGTGTTTTATTAAGTATCCGGTTCTAGTTGTCAAAAGGTCAAGGTACAACTCCAAGTCGTCCTGTTACCGAAGATCACGGCTATTCGAATAGATAAACCTCCCTGCAGGGGTGCACCACATTACCCAACACGCTCGATCACATTTGGCCGGACAACCTTTCCTGGGTCATGCCCGGCCTCGGAAGATCAACACGTCGCAGCCCCACCAAGGCACAACAGAGAGGTCAGCACACCGGTCTAAATCCTATGCTGCAGCAGGTCCGGGCCCATCGCCCATTGCACACCACATGTTGCGTCTGTGACGATAAGCGACCTAGCCTCCCTAATACAAGAGCGTTGCGGTCCAATCCGCGCCAGCGCCTCGATCGGCCGACGTCAAGAAGGCTTGGTGATACCACGACGTCGAGTGCCCATAATTGTTCCCGCGTAGTTGGTTAGTGCATATAGGCGAGTGGCGGACTCGGATCAAATACCAAGATCTCGTTAAGCGTGTTAATTGAAGTATCCGCGAACGCCGACCAGGGCTAGGCCCACCTCTCTCCTAGGTGGTCTCAACCTGCCCTGTCGCTCCGCCACAAAGTAACGATCGGGGCCGTGGGAACCCAGCCCACCTCTACCGGGATGGAGCCACCGCCCTTCACCCTCATCTCCAAACAAAGATCATAAGTAATGTAACAATATAAAGTATATATCATATGCCCGTGACCACCTCCCGAGTGATCACGGCCCGATGTATAGCATGGCGAGACGGACAAGAATGTAGGGCCACCGATGGAATACTAGCATCCTATACTAAGCATTTAGGATTGCGGTAAGGGTAACAAGCTGAGTAACAATGACAAAGGCTATGCAGCAGAATAGGATTAACCGAAAGCGATAATATGCTACACTACTCTAATGCAAGCAATAGAGAGAAGGAATAGGCGATATCTGGTGATCAAGGAGGGGGCTTGCCTGGTTACTCTGGCAAGAGAAGGGTTCGCCGTCGATGTAGTTGATCACAGGGGTACCGGCAGCGATCTCGAAGTCTATCGAAAGAAGTAACGGAGGGGAACACAATAAATAATAGAGCAATCTAAGCATCACAAAGCATAACATGGAAATATGCGGCGCTAGGGGTGACCTAACGCAGTGATAGGCGATACTGGCGAAGGGGGGAAACATCCGGGAAAGTATCCCCGGTGTTCCGCGTTTTCGGACAGGTGAACCGAAGGGGGAAAGTTGCGTGTTCGCTATGCTAGGGATGTGTGGCGGACGAACGGGCTGCGTATGCGGATTCATCTCGTTGTTCTGAGCAACTTTCATGTACTAAGTTTTTCCATCCGAGCTACGGTTTATTTTATATTAATTTTAAAAGATTTAATCATTTTTAGAATTTACTTAATTATTTTAAAACAACATTCTCCAGAATAGTGTATGCTGACGTCATCATGACGCCAGCATGACATCAGCAGTCAACAGGTCGTTGACTGGGTCAAACTGACATGTGGGTCCTGCATGTCATTGACTGTTTAGTTAATTGATAATAGTTAATTAGGTTAATTAAACCAGATTAATTAAGTTACCTAATGATTAGGTTAGTCTAAATAGAATTAATTAATTTAATTACTTAATTAATATTATTATTATTTTTTTCTTTCTTTTTTTCTAAAAATGTTCTGGGCGGGGCCCCCTTGTCATAGGCCCCTGGGGGCCTTAGCGGGTTTCGGGCGCCAGGACTTGGCGAGGCACCCGAGCGGGGTTGTGGGCGCCGGGTGGCGGGCCGGCGCGCATGACGGCGGCATGGCTCGCCGGCCGCCGCCATGCAAGTGGAGGTGATGCAGGCGACAGCGTGCGTGGCTCTGGGCGAGGGGAGTAGGGTGGCACGCGCATGTGCACGTGAACACGCAAGAAGCTGCTGCAGCGCGCGCGAGGTGAGGCGGGCGGTGGTGGTGGCGGGGAGAGATGGGGCGGCACATGAGCGTCTGCATCTTGGCCTGAGGCAAGGGCGAGCAGCGTCTTGGCAAGAGGAGGGAAAAGGCGCAGCGAAGCGGGCGGGGGAAATAGGGCGAGCGGCGAGGGACGAGGTCATGGCGGGCGCTACCGCACACAGGGAGGGCGCGAGGAGAAGCCGGGTGCGCGAGAGGGACGCCAGGGCCATGGTGAGCGCGGCCGACGCAGGTGAGGCGCACGGCCGGCGGTCGCGGGCAGCAAGGCAGCATCGGGCTAGGCTTGTTGGATGCACGCGTCGGGAGGTCATCATTGCAAGAAAGAGGAGAGGCCGGGGGCCTCACCGGGGTAGTGTAGGGATTGGGGCAACGGGGCGTGGGGAGGACGACGGTGACGACGCGACGCAGGGGAGGCAGCCCGGCGGGGAGGAGGATGAAGACGAGGCAACGCAGGGGAGGAGGCGGCAACAACGGAGGCGCTGCGGTTGGGGCGGAGGAACTCCGATGGTCAACGGTGGGATGGCGTCGGGCGCCGAGATCGCAGTCGCCCCGATCCCGATATGGATCGGGGGAGTGAGGGGGAGAGAGCGAGTGGGGGAGTGCGGGGTGGTTGGTTAGGGTTTTGGGAGGGAGTGGGAGGTTATGGGGAGTGGGTGGGATGGCCTGGTGGCCGACTGGGCCGGCCTGTTGGTCGGTTGGCCCGGGGGGGGGGGATCTTTTTCCTTTTATGCATTTTTGTATTGTTTTTCTTTTCTTTTATTTATTTTATTTCTTTTTTATTTTTATTCTCCTTTTATTTTAGCTCTATAAAAATCACCACCGGTACCTAATATGGTATTTATAAAGGTTCTACTGTCACAACAATTCTTAAGCCAAAATAAAATAGTTTAATGTTTTATAAAAATCCAATAGGCATTTATTTAATAGATTCAATTATTGTTTTAATTATTTAGAGTCTTTAAACCTTATAACAAAGTTTGGTTTCACCACCATAATCACCTATGCAATATCTGGCTCGACCCGAACATTTTAGTTTTATTGTTTGAAAACTTTTGTTGTTTGCCTCTATTTTGAATTTGAATTTGAATCGGTTTCGAACTAAGGCGATATTAGCAACAGTAATCAAGGTGACGTGTCATCATTAGCAGAGGTTACTATAGCTTGATTATCCGGGCGTCACAATTCTCCTCCACTACAAGAAATCTCGTCCCGAGATTTAGGAGGTAGAGAAGGGGGGAAGGTCTAGTTACGAAATTCTAACGGATCTTCTCGGCCTTGGTTGCTCTTCTCGAAGAGGTCGATCCATTACATTGATGTCTTCATTTCTCTGCTTCAGGTCATCATGGTGAATTCGTCCTTTTCTTCAGGAACTCCAACATACTTACGAATAGGTAAGGGGAAGCTCGGCTACGACATAATGCTTATGAGGGAAACAATCTGGGGTTAACCCATGAATGAGCATAAGAGTATCTCTCGAGTTGAGCATATAAAATACATCAAGAGTAAGGTTCGAAGGTACAATAAGAGGTTCCAAGCGGATAGATAGTTGCCGTAAGTCTGAAGCAGAGTGAGAAAGGCGTTCAGAGCAGTGAGAGTACGTATTGCGTCTGATACCAGAATAGAGCACTAGGAAGGTGGCCCGTGAATTAAATACAAAGCCAAGTGTGAGGAATAACCATTAGAAACAGGGTTGTACAGGAGAGTCAGGTTTCGATCCTATGGAACTGTGGGTTATGGGCCCACCATGTGGGTTAAACGTAGGAAGAGCGGAGACATCTTGCATGGTTATGATGGAAAGACATGTCAGAGGATAGCCTATCGGTTATGTCGGCAACAACATTGGTACCAAGGTCAAGGGATGAAGAGAACCATTTTCCTGCTCGTTGAAACGAGGCGGACCAATAGGCAAAGTTCTCGTCCATCGGTGGTTACCGGAATGTCATTAACAATAGTAACATGGCCTTACTGACAGAATTGTACACTGAGGTGTTTACAAAAGCAGGAGAATATTACTGCTTAGATCATATAGATCACAAGAAAGGTTAAACCAAACAATGGAAAGGAAAATATGATTATCAGGTTTAAGCAGAACAATGGAAAGGAAAATGTGTTTAAACACATATTTCAAGGGTATATCCTTCCCAAGGACAAGTAGAGCATGATATACATGACATTATATAATGTAGAAAACTCTTTAGGTAAGGGGAGAGAAATCTCATAACATTAACCATACAATGGTGTTTGGATAATTGATTAAGAAACATCTAGCATTATGCTTCCAATGTCCTTGTTGATGTTTGAGTACCACAGTCATGCTTCGAGATAGCATTGACATGGCCATCAGATAAATGTCAGACTTTGGATACACCAGGGATCCATCAGGAACAACTTATAGAATAAGTCTTACAATTTCCTCACGGAAGAGCAGTTAACATTGCTAAAAGGAAGAACTATAACAATAGGCCCTCTAGACATGTGTGCTAGGCATGACATCACCTTACCGGGTCATATAAAGACCAATGCTATAACTCTTGGAAAATGCATCCCAACCACCATATCTGACCGGGATTCATATCTGATTGGTGTCAGGATACCTCAGACTCATGATGCCCGAGAAGGAAGGGGTGCAACACAATTTGACGAGATGGGGTTGCAAGAATCTCGGGAAATGAACTATGGAAGCAAATTCTGAATCATGAGTTCATCATTTAACCAAGGAGAGGACGAGGATGTGGCTGATGAACTCAGCGACAATTCATTGAGATTTTCAAAAGATGGATTTCCACGCTTATGTGAACAAGGAGATAACATTTGTCAGATCAAATGATATAATGAGGTATGCTCGAGGAAAACGGTGATTCGATAACCAATGGTCTAAGAATGAAATATCGACCATTAACTTCAAAGCAATAGGGTTGCTAGAAGTTTTGAATTCACACATCATAGTCCAATTGTCGGTATTCCGGTTAGAAACAACAGGGGGGGACCAAGGAATGAACGGAGATGGAGAGAAGTAATACTATATCAAGAATTCTCAAGAGGTGGAGAAATTCTCATAACATCCTTGGCATAAAAGATGTAATACTCCAAGGTAGAAAATAACATAAGCTAGATAGCAAGGAAATCAAGTTACAACACAAAACATGAGCAAGTTTGTGTTGAAGGGAAGGCAATAATGTTGTCGATGATAACACAAATCATCAAGGGGCAAGGAATATATTTGTCATAATGAGTCCGATTGATATCCTGGAAGAGCTCAGAACGTTCATGATGATCATGACACATTTGTCGAGAAGTTTCATGAAGATATAATTGATCAGCGACGACATCAAGCCAAACGAATGGTGAAGCGAAAGGTTGTCGGAACCACAGATAAGATTGCAAGCTCAGAATCAAAATTGCCTTCTGAGACAACGAACATAATGTTGAAGGCTCGATTTAAGTTTAGTGTATTCATGTAATGGTGTTCCGGGGATGAAGGACATAGATAGCATGGTCAAGCTTCAGCATGACGATGATGGTTTAGACAATCGACTGAGAATGACATGATCAAGTACAAAAACGTAAGCAACAAAGATTACTAAGAGTTGTTAAATCGTAGTGAGGTCTCGATTCACTTTTCGGTGTCCTCGAGTGATTTACCACTCAGAACCCCAGGGGAAAATTGGAATCGGTAAGAATTAATAGTTGATGAACTCATAAGAAGTTATGTAGTTCTGTGATATTCTCAAGATACCGAGGGTAATACTCGAAGGCATATCAGAATAGAGGTTGAAGTGGCGTATTTATCCGCAGAAGGCAAGTACTTCAACTTGTCCTGGAATAGGATCAAAGATGATAAATCATGGTCGGAACCACGGTTGAAAAGGCCAAACTTAGATACAAGATGAACTTATAACAAGGGGACCATTATTAATACAAGAAGCTTCCATGATAGATTCCACATCGGATCCATGGGCATGAACACAAAGTTCAAGGTCGACTCCCACTTCTCCAAAGCACAACCTTACATTCACTTATCGTTTTGATAAAGGCATTAGTGTTGAAAGTTTTACCTGGTGAAATACGAGATGAGTATGGCCCGTGAAATCTTTCGGGCTCACATAGATTAGGTAAGTGATACGTCCATTTTGGATCATGCTTTTATATCGATATTTATTGCATTATGGGCCGTTATTACACATTATATCTCAATACTTATGGCTATTCTCTCTTATTTTACAAGGTTTACCATGAAGAGGGGGAATGCCGGCAACTGGAATTATGGCCGGAAAAGGAGCAAATATTAGAGACCTATTCTGCACAACTCCAAAAGTCCTGAAACTCCACGGAATATCTTAAAATAAATAAAGAAAAATCGTTGCCAAAGATGAAGGCCAGGGGCCCCACACCCTGCTCACAAGGGTGGGGGGCACGCCCCCCTACCTCGTGGGCCCCCTGGTGGCTCTCCGACGCCCATCTTATCCTATATGAAGTCTTTCGATGAAAAAAAAATAAGGAGGGAACCTTTCGGGACGAAACTCCGCCGCCACGAGGCGGAACCTTGGCGCAACCAATCTAGGGCTCTGGCAGAGCTGTTCTGCCGGGGACACTTCCCTCCGGGAGGGGGAAATCATCGTCATCATCATCACCAACGCTCTTCTCATCGGGAGAGGGCAATCTCCATCAACATCTTCACCAACACCATCTCATCTCCAAACCCTAGTTCATCTCTTGTATGCAATTCTTGTCTCCCAAGTCCGGGATTGGTGCTAGTAGGTTGCTAGTAGTGTTGATTACTCCTTGTAGTTAATGCTAGTTGGTTTATTTGGTGGAAGATCATATGTTCAGATCCTTTATGCATATTATTACCCTCGATTATGAACATGAATATGCTTTGTGAGTAGTTACGTTTGTTCACGAGGACAAGGGAGAAGTCTTGCTATTAGTAGTCATGTGAATTTGGTATTCGCTTCGATATTTTGATGAGATGTATGTTGTCTAACCTCTAGTGGTGTTATGTGAGCGTCGACTACATAACACTTCACCATTATTGGGCCTAGAGGAAGGCATTGGGAAGTAATAAGTAGATGATGGGTTGCTAGAGTGATGAAGCTTAAACCCTAGTTTATGCGTTGCTTCATAAGGGGCTGATTTGGATCCATATGTTTCATGCTATGATTAGGTTTACCTTAATACTTTTGTTGTAGTTGCGGATGCTTGCAATAGAGGTTAATCATAAGTGGGATGTTTGTTCAAGTAAGAACAGCACCCAAGCACCGGTCCACTCACATATCAAATTATCAAAGTACCGAACGCGAATCATGTGAACGTGATGAAAACTAGCTTGATGATATTCCCATGTGTCCTCGGGAGCGCTTTTCCTATTATAAGAGTTTGTTCCGGCTTGTCCTTTGCTACAAAAAGGATTGGGCCACCTTGTTGCACCTTATTTACTTTATTTGCTTGTTGCTCGTTACAATTTATCTTATCACAAAACTATCTGTTACCACTTGTTTCCGTACTTGCAGAGAATACCTTGCTGAAAACCGCTTATCATTTCCTTCTGCTCCTCGTTGGGTTCGACACTCTTACTTATCGAAAGGACTACGATAGATCCCCTATACTTGTGGGTCATCAGTAAGGCATTGGTTCAACCCATCGGGGCATCTTAGGAACATATACCACAAACTTCATAGTAAACATCACCAGCTCGAGAGCAGAGCATGGTTGGCCAAAATAGAGAATAAGATTTATCATTGGTATTATGTATCAGGGAAAGAACTTCTCGAGATTTTTGGATACGAAGGACACTGTCGGATGACAATTCATCAAAGGACCCGACGGTCCATAACGGAGCTGATGTGAGCACCGACACAATCAGAGGAAGAAACAATGCAAAGGCATTGGATTATAGAAACAACTGACTAATTCAAAGCTCAATTGGAAAAGAATTATGATTTCCAAATCAAGGGCTCAGAAGCAAACGCCCGGATTAAGGATGGACCAGTTGAGTAGACTTAGGGATACAATCGACGGAAGTTTGATTGGTCGAGATCCAGCTCTTGTCCGGAGTGACGTCTGAGCCGAAGGGAAGAATTCTAATTCCTTGATGATTGCGAGCATTGGCAAACATATAGAATTAATGTACTCAAAATAATAGTGACAAAGGGTGCCAATGAGATTACTAGACTTATGGGATTACCCATAATGCGAGCAAGCAAGGATTTCAAGAACAATAGGCTGTTGAGGGTTTTTGGAAGATCAAATGGTATTTCGAAGACCCTTTTGAAATACATGAATCAACTGGGGATGAGCGGATACTCTATAAGTGCGGGAAAATTATCCGTAGAGGTATTCAGGTGGCAAAGAACTGCAAGGCAGTAGGCACAAGGTATTCTCGGAACAATAGAGAGAATCGTGGCTAATAACAAGATCATCTGGGGATAAAAATAAGAACGATAGGTGTATGTATTATTCATAGGGATATTTCGGTGGTAGGGAATTGCAAAAGCAATGGGCTCAAAGTCTCGAGAGAACATCAGAGGCTATCTTAGGAATCCTTCGATGCACCACGCGATCATCTGGAGTAAGGGGCTCTCCGGAAGGAAGAAATTACGAGAACCGAGAGTTAGAGTTAGCAAAATCATTTAACCCGAATAGAAGAGAGACCAGATTCCCAGAGTATAGGTCGAGGAATAAAAGATCCTAATACCACCCAATGGCGACGTGGGCCCATGGGCCGCACAACCATGTTAGTAAAAGTTTTGCAATGTCTAGACTCGACTTCGGCCAAGGAGTATGGAAGGGGGATTCCTACAGGCAGTCGGCTCTGATACCAACTTATGACGCCCCCATTTCAATCGTACACTAATCATGCACGCAAACGCATTATACGATCAAGATCGAGGACTCACGGAAGATATCACAACACAACTCTAAAACATAAATAAGTCATACAAGCATCATAATACAAGCCAGGGGCCTCGAGGGCTCGAATACAAGTGCTCGATCATAGACGAGTCAGCGGAAGCAACAATATCTGGGTACAGACATAAGTAAACAAGTTGACATATGATGGCTAGCACAAACTGGGATACAGATGGAAAGAGGCGCAAGCCTCCTGCCTGGGATCCTCCTAAACTACTCATGGCGGTCGTCAGCGGCCTGCACGTAGTAGTAGGCACCCGTAGTGTAGTAGGAGTCGTCGTTGACGGTGGTGTCTAGCTCCTGGGCTCCAGCATCTGGTTGTGACAACCAGGAAGAGAAGAAAGGGGGGAAAAGAGGGAGAAAAGCAACTGTGAGTACTCATCCAAAGTACTCGCAAGCCAGGATCTACACTACATATGCATGGGTATCTGTGTAAAGGAGCAATATCGGTGGACCGAATGCGTAATGCCGAATAAGAGGGGATAGCTAGTCTGTCGAAGACTACGCTTCTGCCAGCCTCCATCTTGCAACATGTAGAAGAGAGTAGATGGTAAGTTCACCAAGTAGCATCGCATAGCATAAACCTACCCGACGATCCTCTCCTCGTCGCCCTGTGTGAGAGCGATCACCGAGTTATATCTGGCACTTGGAAGGGTGTGTTCTATTAAGTATCCGGTTCTAGTTGTCAAAAGGTCAAGGTACAACTCCAAGTCGTCCTGTTATCGAAGATCACGACTATTCGAATAGATAAACCTCCCTGCAGGGGTGCACCACATTACCCAACACGCTCGATCACATTTGGCCGGACAACCTTTCTGGGTCATGCCCGCCTCGGAAGATCAACACGCCGCAGTCCCACCAAGGCACAACAGAGAGTCAAGACGTCGGTCTAAATCCTATGCGCCGCAGGGTGGGCCCATCGCCCATTGCACACCAGCATGTTGCGACTGTGACGATAAGCGCACCTAGCCTCCCTAGTAGAAGAGCAGGCGTTGCAGTCCAATCCGGCGCGCGCCGCTCGTCGGCCGACGCCAAGAAGGCTTCGGTGATACCACGGCGTTGAGTGCCCATAATCTGCTCCTGCGTAGTTGGTTAGTGCGTATAGGCGGTGGCGGACTCGGATCAAATACCAAGATCTTGTTAAGCGTGTTAAGCTGAAGTATCCATGAACGCCGACCAGGCCAAGCCCACCTCTCTCTAGGTGGTCTCAACCTGCCTGCCGCTCTGCCACAAAGTAACGATCGGGGCCGTCGGGAACCCAGGCCCACCTCTACCGGGATGGAGCCACCGCCTTCAAATTTCCCCATCTCCGAACAGTATCATAAGTAATATAACGAAGATAAAGTATATAGCATATGCCCGTGATCACCTCCCGAGTGATCACGGCCCGAGAGTATAGCATGGCGACGGACAAGAATGTAGGGCCATCGATGGAATACTAGCATCCTATACTAAGCATTTAGGATTGCAGGTAAGGGTAACAACTGTAGCTACAATGACAGGCTATGCAGCAGAATATGATTAACCGAAAGCAGTAACACTACTCTAATGCAAGCAGTAGAGAGAAGGAATAGGCGATATCTGGTGATCAAGGGGGGGGGGGGCTTTCCTGGTTGCTCTGGCAAGAGAAGGGTTCGCCGTCGATGTAGTTGATCACAGGGGTACCGGTAGCGGTCTCGGAGTCTACCGGAAAGAAGTAACGGAGGGGGAACACAATAAATAATAGAGCAATCTAAGCATCACAAAGCATAACATGGCAATATGCGGCGCTAGGGGTGACCTAACGCACTGATAGGCGATACTGGCGAAGGGGGGAAACATCCTGGAAAGTATCCCCGGTGTTTTGCGTTTTCGGACAGGTGAACCAGAGGGGGAAAGTTGTGTGTTCGCTATTCTAGGGATGTGTGGCGGACGAACGGGCTGCTATCCGGATTCGTCTCGTTGTTCTGAGCAACTTTCATGTACTAAGTTTTTCCATTCGAGCTACGGTTTATTTTATATTAATTTTAAAAGATTTAATCATTTTTAGAATTTACTTAATTATTTTAAATCAACATTATCCAGAATAGGTTATGCTGACGTCATCATGACGCCAACATGACGTCAGCAGTCAACAGGTCGTTGACTGGGTCAAACTGACGTGTGGGTCTCGCATGTCATTGACTGTTTAGTTAATTGATAATAGTTAATTAGGTTAATTAAACATGATTAATTAAGTTACCTAATGATTAGGTTAGTCTAAACAGAATTAATTAAGTTAATTAATTAATTAATATTATTATTTTTTATTTATTTTTTCTTTCTTTTTTTCTAAAATGTTACGGGTGGGGCCCCCTTGTCATAGGCCCTGAGGGCCTTAGCGGTTTCGGCGCCAGGACTTGGTGAGGCACCCGGCGGGGTTGTGGGCGCCGGTCACCGGGCCGGCCGCGACGGCGGCGGCATGCTTTCGCAAATGGCCGATGACCCACAAGTATAGGGGATCTATCATAGTCCTTTCGATAAGTAAGAGTGTCGAACCCAACGAGGAGCAGAAGGAAATGATAAGCGGTTTTCAGCAAGGTATTCTCTCGAAGCACTGAAATTATAGGTAACAGATAGTTTTGTGATAGGATAATTGGTAACGAGCAACAAGTAACAAAAGTAAGTAAAGTGCAGCAAGGTGGCCCAATCCTTTTTGTAGCAAAGGACAAGCCTAGACAAACTCTTATATAGAGAAAAGCGCTCCCGAGGACACATGGGAATTATTGTCAAGCTAGTTTTCATCACGTTCATATGATTTGCGTTCGGTACTTTGATAATTTGATATGTGGGAGGACCGGTGCTTGGGTGCTGCGCTTACTTGGACAAGCATCCCACTTATAATTAACCCCTATTGCAAGCATCCACAACTACAAAAGAAGTATTAAGGTAAACCTAACCATAGCATGAAACATGTGGATCCAAATCAGCCCCTTACGAAGCAACGCATAAACTAGGGTTTAAGATTCTGTCACTCTAGCAACCCATCATCTACTTATTACTTCCCAATGCCTTCCTCTAGGCCCAAATAATGGTGACGTGTTATGTAGTCTTACGTTCATATAACACCACTAGAGGATAGACAACATACATCTCATCAAAATATCGAACGAATACCAAATTCACATGACTACTAATGGCAAGACTTCTCCCATGTCCTCAGGAACAAACGCAAGATTGCCCTCTCCCGATGAGAGGAGCATTGGTGATGACGATGGCGATGATTTCCCCCTCCCGAAGGGAAGTGTCCCCGGTAGAATAGCTCTGCCGGAGCCCTAGATTGGTTCCGCCAAGGTTCCGCCTCGTGGCGGTGGAGTCTCGTCCCGAAAGCTTGCTTATGATTTTTCTTCGGACGAAAGACTTCATATAGCAGAAGATGGGCACCGGAGGGCCAACAGGGGCCCACGAGGCAGGGGGGGCGCGCCCAGGAGGGTAGGGCGCGCCCCCACCCTCGTGGACAGGTGGAGGCCCCATGACGTGGATTCTTCTTCCAGTATTTTTTATTATTTCCAAAAATAACTTTTGTGGAGTTTCAGGACTTTTGGAGTTGTGCAGAATAAGTCTCTAATATTTGCTCCTTTCCATTGAAATTCCAGTGCCAAGGCATTCTCCTCCTTATGTAAACCTTGTAAAATAAGAGAGAATAGGCATAAGTATTGTGACATAATGTGTAATAACAGCCCATAATGCAATAAATATCGATATAAAAGCATGATGCAAAATGGACGTATCAACTCCCCCAAGCTTAGACCTCGCTTGTTCTCAAGCGAAAGCCGATAACGATAAATATGTACACATGTTTAGAGGTAGAGGTGTTGATAAAATAAAATACGGACATGAGGGAATCATGATTATTCTTATAATAGCAACATATATGGATATTGTCATATGATTTCTTACGCTGAAGTAATAATCTATTCACAATGCAAAGTATGAATCATAAACTTTATTGAGATCCAACAAACTATAATCTCAGTCATTGAAGCAATTGCAATTTATCATAACATCAGAAAGAGTCTATGTCAGAGCTTTCTAGCAAGTCCACATACTCAACTATCATTTAGTCTTTCATAATTGCTAACACTCACGCAATACTTGTGGTTCTGAGTTTTAATCGACACGAGAGAAAGATAGGGGCTTATAGTTTAGCCTCCCAACCTTTTACCTCAAGGGTAATGTCAACAATAATAACTCATGCTAACCCACATCCAATTAGATATATAGATATATATATATATATATATATATATATATATATATATATATATATATATATATATATCGGATCTTTCCAACATCCTGTGCTTGCCAAAGGATAAAATATAAAAGGAAAGGTGAAGATCACCATGACTCTTGCATAAGGTAGAAGATAATAATAATAGATAGGCCCTTCACAGAGGGAAGCAGAGGTTGCCATGCGCTTTCAAGGTTGGATGCACAAAATCTTAATGCGAAAGAACGTCACTTTATATTGCCACTTGTGATATGAACCTTTATTATGCAGTCCGTCGCTTTTATTTCTTCCACATCACAAGATCGTATAAAGCTTATTTCCTCCACACCAATCAATCATACATATTTAGAGAGCAATTTTTATTGCTTGCACCGATGACAACTTACTTGAAGGATCTTACTCAATCCATAGGTAGATATGGTGGACTCTCATGGCAAAACTGGTTTAAGGGTTTTTGGAAGCACAAGTAGTATCTCTACTTGGTGCAAAGAATTTGGCTAGCATGATGGGGAAAGGCAAGTTCAACATGTTGGATGATCCATGAAAATATACTTTATCTCAGATATAAGAAAACATAACCCATTACGTTGTCTTCCTTGTCCAACATGAACTCTTTAGCATGTCATATTTTAATGAGTGCTCCCAATCATAAAAGATTTCCAAGATAGTATATTTATATGTAAAACCTCTCTTTCTTTATTACTTCCTATTAATTGCAACGATGACCAAAGCTATGTTTGTCAACTCTCAACAACTTTTAATCATCATACTCTTTCTATGTGAAGTCATTACTCTCCATAAAATCAATATGATCTCTTTTTTTCTTTTTATTCTTTTCTCTTTTCTTTTATTCACTCAAGATCATAGCAAGATAATCAAGCCCTTGACTCAACACTAATCTTTATTATATATGGCTCACGAACTCGATTACACAGAGGGATCATAAAACAAAACTCAAAAATAGATCATACCAAAACTTTATTCTACTAGATCAAGATACTACTAACAGGATCGAACTAAGAAAAACGGTAAAGATAGGAGATGTGGTGGTGATACTATACCGGGGCACCTCCCCCAAGCTTGGCAGTTGCCAAGGGGAGTGCCCATACCCATGTGATTATGTCTCCTTTCCTGGTGAAGAAGGTGGAGTTGTTGATGATGGGTAATCGCACATCGAGCGTAAGAGATCCTCCAACTTGCGGATAATGCCCTTGAGTGCGACAATATGCTCCTTCAACAAAATATTTTCACGGGTGAGATACTTGTTTTGTATACGAGCTAACTCAATCATCTTGAAAGCTTCGATCTCAGTTGGGGTAAGAAGATTGTGATCAAGTTGAAGGGTGTCTCCTGCAGCCGGAACTTGGTCCTCCGTGGCCTTCTTTATCCCTTCATCCTTGTTGATCTCCACGGGTTCTTCCCTCTTCAGCTCTATCTTCATTAGCCAAGCATCGTTGTCACCACTGTTGGAGGAGGGGGACGACATGATGCCTGGCCTTGACAACCCTGACAGAAAACAGCTCGAAACAAGAACATAGGACAATTGCGTGATAGAGGAGTCAAAACCTTCGGGAGATTATATAATGAATTTTTACCGACCAAAATATGTATCGTGCAAGAAAACGGAGTCCAAAGAGCGCACGAGGTGCCCGCGAGGCAGGGGGACGCGCCCAGTAGGGTAGGGCGAGCCCTCCACCCTCGTGGAGCCCTCGTGTCCTTCCCGGACTGCTTCTTATTTTTCTATTTTTCTAAATATTCCAAAACGGAGAAAAATTGCCATTAGAATTGTTTTGGAGTCGGTTTACTTACCATACCACATACCTATTCCTTTTTGGAGTCTGAAATGTTCCAGCAAGTGTCCCTTATGTATTCCTCCGGGGTTACGGTTTAAATAACATTGGTTTCAACATTTATAGGATTACCTGAGATATAATGTTTGATTCTTTGACCATTCACCACCTTGGTTTGTGCCTTGAAGTTGTTGATTTTATGGCACCGAACGATAGACCTCCTCGATAACGTAAGGGCCTTCCCATTTAGAGAGAAGTTTTCCTGCAAAAAATCTTAAACGAGAGTTGTATAGCAATACATAATCACCTACATTAAACTCACGCTTTTGTATTCTTTTGTCATGCCATCTTTTAACTTTTTCTTTAAACAATTTGGCATTCTCATAAGCTTTGGTTCTCCATTCATCAAGTGAGCTAATGTCAAATAACCTCTTCTCACCGGCAAGTTTGAAATCATAGTTGAGCTCTTTAATAGCCCAATATGCCTTATGTTCTAGTTCGAGAGGTAAGTGACATGCTTTTCCATAAACCATTTTATACGGAGACATACCCATAGGATTTTTGTATGCAGTTCTATAGGCCCATAATGCATCATCTAGTTTCTTGGACCAATTCATTCTAGATCTATTGACAGTCTTTTGCAAAATTAATTTGAGCTCTCTATTACTCAATTCTACTTGACCACTAGACTGCGGGTGATAAGGAGATGAAATTCTATGATTAACATCATATTTAGCAAGCATTTTACGGAAAGCACCATGAATAAAATGTGAACCACCATCAGTCATTAAATATCTAGGGACTCCAAACCTCGGAATAATAACTTCTTTAAGCATTTTAATAGAAGTGTTATGATCAGCACTACTAGTTGGAATAGCTTCTACCCACTTAGTAACGTAATCAACAGCAACTAAAATATGTGTGTATCCATTAGAGGCAGGAAAAGGTCCCATATAATCGAAGCCCCAAACATCAAATGGTTCAATAACAAGTGAATAATTCATAAGCATTTCTTGACGTCTACTAATATTACCAATTCTTTGACATTCATCACAAGACAAGACAAACTTACAGGCATCCTTGAAGAGAGTAGGCCAATAAAAACCGGATTGCAATACCTTATGCGCAGTTCTATCTCCAGCGTGGTGTCTGTTGGAAATATGCCCTAGAGGCAATAATAAAAGTATTATTATTATATTTCCTTGTTCATGATAATTGTCTTTTATTCATGCTATAACTGTATCATACGGAAATCGTGATACACGTGTGAATACATAGACCACAATCGTCCTAGTAAGCCTCTAGTTGACTAGCTCGTTGGTCGACGATAGTCATGGTTTCGACTATGGACATCGATGTCATTGACAACGGGATCACGTCATTAGGAGAATGGCGTGGTGGACAAGACCCAATCCTAAGCATAGCACAAAGATCGTGTAGTTCGTTTTGCTAGAGCTTTTCCAATGTCAAGTATCTCTTCCTTAGACCGTGAGATCGTGTAACTCCGGATACCGTAGGAATGCTTTGGGTGTACCAAACGTCACAACATAACCGGGTGACTATAAAGGTGCATTACGGTATCTCGAAAGTGTCTGTTGGGTTGACACGGATCGAGACGAGGATTTGTCACTCCGTATGACGGAGAGGTATCACCGGGCCCACTCGGTAGTGCATCATCATAATGAGCTCAAAGTGACCAAGTGTATGGTCACGAGATCATGCATTACGGATCGAGTAAAGTGACTTGCGTAACGAGACTAAGCGAGGTATTGGGATACCGACGATCGAGTCTCGGGCAAGTAACATACCGTCGACAAAGGGAATAGCATACGGGGTTGCTCAACCCTAGACATCGTGGTTCATCCGATGACATCATCGAGGAGCATGTGGAGCCAACATGGGTATCCAGATCCCGCTGTTGGTTATTGACCGAGAGCGTCTCGGTCATGTTCAGATGTCTCCGAACCCGTAGGGTCTACACATAAGGTTCGGTGGCGCTAGGGTTAATAGGAAGACTTGTATGTGATTACGAATGTTGTTGAGTCCGGATGAGATCCCGGACGTTATGAGGAGTTCCGGAATGGTCCGGAGGTAAAGATTTATATATGGAAGTCATCAAGCGGACACCGAAAAGTTTGGGTCATATCGGTTTATGGAGGGTCCACGGAAGGGTTCCGAGGACCACGGAGGGGCCACCCTTTGGGGGCCACTTGGGCTGCGTGGGGCAGACAGCCCCTCATGGGCTGGGCGCACCCTCCCTTGGCCCATGCGCCTAGGGTTGAGGGGGAAACCCTAAAGGGGCGCCCCCTTGGGGGCAAGCCCCCTCCCTTGGCCGCCGCCCCCTCTAGATGGATCTAGAGGGGCCGCCCTCCTCCTTTCCCCTATAAATAGGGGGTAGAGGGAGGCTGCACACACCATTGAAGGCGCAGCCCTCCCTCCCAACACCTCTCCTCCTCCGCACACGCTTGGCGGCCTGCCGATCTGATCCCTCCATCTGCATCACGCCGTCGTGCTGCCATTGGAGTGATCTTCCTCAACCTCTCCTTCCTCCTTGCTGGATCAAGACGAAGGAGACGCCGTCGTCCCGTACGTGTGTTGAACACGGAGGTGCTGTCCGTTCAGCACTTGATCATCGGTTTATCGGAATCACGTTGGGAACGTCTTCATCATCACCACTCCCTCAATCGCTTCCGTACTCGATCTACAAGTGGTATGTAGATGCAAACTCTCTCCCTTGACTCGTTGCTTAGTAGAACTCATAGATGGATCTTGGTGACACCGTAGAAAAAAATTTAATTTTCTGCAACGTTCCCCAACAGTGGCATCATGAGCTAGGTCTATGCGTAGTTCTCTATTGCACGAGTAGAACACAATTTGGTTGTGGGCGTGGATCTTGTCAATTTACTTGCCGCTACTAGTCTTATCTTGCTTCCGCGGTATTGTGGGATGAAGCGGCCGGACCAACCTTACACGCGCTTCGTGAGACCGGTTCCACCGACTAACATGCACTAGTTGCATAAGGTGGCTGGCGGTGTCTCTGCTCTCCTACTTTAGTTGGAGCGGATTCGATGAAAAGGGTCCTTATGAAGGGTAAATAGAAGTTGACAAGATCACGTTGTGGTTATTCGTAGGTAAGAAAACGTTCTTGCTAGAACCCAATTGCAGCCACGTAAAAGATGCAACAACAATTAGAGGACGTCTAACTTGTTTTTGCAGCAATTGACATGTGATGTGATATGGCCAAGTTGTGATGAATGATGAATGGCATATTGTGATGTATGAGATCATGTTCTTGTAATAGGAATCACGACTTGCATGTCGATGAGTATGACAACGGCAGAAGCCATAGGAGTTGTCTTTATTTTTGTATGACCTGCGTGTCATTGAAGAACGCCATGTAAATTACTTTACTTTATTGCTAAACGCGTAGCCATAGAAGTAGAAGTAGTCGTTGGCGTGACAACTTCATGGAGGCACAATGATGGAGATCATGGTGTCATGCGGTGACAAGATGATCATGGAGCCCGAAGATGGAGATCAATGGAGCTTTATGATATTGACCATATCATGTCACTACTATATAATTGCATGTGATGTTTATTATGTTTATACATCTTGTTTACTTAGAACGACGGTAGTAAATAAGATGATCCCTTACAACAATTTCAAGAAGTGTTTCCCCTAACTGTGCACCATTGCCAAAGTTCGTCGTTTCTAAGCACCACGTGATGATCGGGTGTGATGGATTCTTACGTTCACATACAACGGGTGTAAGACAGATTTACACACGCGAAAACACTTAGGGTTTACTTGACGAGCCTAGCATGTACAGACATGGCCTCGGAACACGGAGACCGAAAGGTCGAACACGAGTCGTATGTAAGATACGATCAACATGAGAATGTTCACCGACGAGACTAGTCCGTCTCACGTGATGATCGGACACGGGCTAGTCGACTCGGATCGTGTAACACTTAGATGACTAGAGGATGTCTAATCTGAGTGGGAGTTCATTTAAATAATTTGATTAGATGAACTTAATTATCATGAACTTAGTCTAAAACTTTTGAATAATATGTCTTGTAGATCAAATGGCCAACGCTCATGTCAACTTGAACTTCAGCGGGTTCCTAGAAAACCAAGCTGAAAGATGACGGCAAGAACTATCTGGACGGGTCCGAACTTGAGATCATCCTCATAGCTGCTAGGAAACAATATGTCCTAGAAGGACCGCTAGGTGGCGCTCCGTCGAAGAACCAAGACATTATGAATGCTTGGCAGTCTCGTCTTGATGATTACTCCCTCGTTCGGTGCGGCATGCTTTACAGACTTAGAACCGGGCTCCAAAAGCGTTTTGAGCATCACGGAGCATATGAGATGTTCGAGGAGCTGAAACTTGTTTTCCAAGCTCACGCCGGGTCGAGAGATATGACATCTCCGACAAGTTCTATAGTTGTAAGATGGAGGAAAACAGTTACATCGGTGAGCACATTACAAGATGTGCAGGTTGCACAACCGTATGACCCAGTGAATATTAACCTCCCCGATGAGGCGGTCATTGACAGAATCCTCGATCGCTCCCACCAAGCTACAAGAGCTTTGTGATGAACTACAACATGCGGGGATGGTAAAGACCATTCTGAAGTGTTCTCTATCTGAAGTCACCGAGGTTGAGATCAAGAAAGAACATCAAGTGTTGATGGTCAATAAGACCACTAAGTTCAAGAAGGCCAAGGGTAAGAAGAACTTCAAGAAGGACGGCAAGGAGGTTGCCGCCCGTAAACAAGTTGCCGGAAGAAGTCAAAGTATGGACCCAAACCCGAGACCGAGTGCTTTTATTGCAAGGGAGGGTCCTTTGAGCGGAACTGCCCCAAATACTTAGCGGACAAGAAGGCCGGCAACACCAAAGGTATATTTGATATACATGTAATTGATGTGTACTTTGCCATTACTCGTAGTAACTCCCGGGTATTTGATACGGTGCCGTTGCTCATATTTGTAATTCACAGCAGGAGCTGCGGAATAAGCGGAAGTCGGCAAAGGACGAGGTGACGATGCGCGTCGGGAATGGTTCAGTCGATGTGATCGCCGTCGACACGCTACCTCTTCATTTACCTACGGGATTAGTTATGAACCTTAATAATTGTTATTTGGTGCCAAGTTTGAGCATGAATATTGTATCTGGATCTTGTTTAATGCAAGATGGTTACTCATTTAAATCCGAGAATAATGGTTGTTCTATTTATATGAGAGATATGTATTATGGTCATGCTCCGATGGTCAATGGTTTATTCTTAATGAATCTCGAGCGTAGTATTACACATGTTTATAGTGTGAATACCAAAAGATGTAAAGTTGATAACGATAGTCCCACATACTTGTGGCACTTTGCCGCCTTGGTCACATTGGTGTCAAGCGCGTGAAAAACTCCATCTTGATGGACTTTTGGAGTCTTTAGATTATGAATCATTTGACACATGCGAACCATGCCTCATGGGCAAGATGACCAAGACTCCGTTCTCGGAACAATGGGCGAGCAACCAACTTGTTGGAAATCATACATACCGATGTGTGCGGTCCAATGGCGTTGAGGCTCATGGAGGGTATCGTTATGTTCTCACTCTCACAGATGACTTGAGTAGAAATGGGTATGTCTACTTGATGAAACACAAGTCCGAGACCTTTGAAAAGTTCAAGGAATTTCAGAATGAAGTAGAGAATCAACGTGACCGAAAGATAAAATTCTTACGATCGGATCGTGGAGGAGAATATTTAAGTCACGAATTTGGTACACACTTAAGAAAATGTGGAATCGTTTCACAACTAACGCCGCTGGAACACCTCGGTAAATGGTGTATCCGAACGTCGTGTCGCACTCTATTGGATATGGTGCGGTCTATGATGTCTCTTACCGATTTACCGCTATCATTTTGGGGATACGCTCTAGAGACAGCTACATTCACTCTAAATAGGGCACCGTCTAAGTCCGTTGAGGCGACACCGTATGAATTATGGTTTGGGAAGAAACCTAAGTCGTCGTTTCTAAAAGTTTGGGGATGCGATGCTTATGTCAAGAAACTTCAACCCGAAAAGCTCGAACCCAAGTCGGAAAAATCGTCTTCATAGGATACCCTAAAGAAACCATTGAGTATACCTTCTACTTAAGATCCGAGGGCAAGATCTTTGTTGCCAAGAACGGAACCTTTACGGAAAAGGAGTTTCTCTCGAAAGAAGTAAGTGGGAGGAAAGTAGAACTCGATGAAGTACTACCTCTTGAGCAGGAGAGTAGTGCAGCTCAGGAAAATGTTCTGTGATGCCTACACCAACCGAAGAGGAAATTCATGGTGATGATCAAGGTACTTGGATCAAGTTGCTCTTGAACCAGTGGGTCCACTAGGACACGTTCCGCACTGTGGTACGGCAACCCTGTCTTGGAAATCATGTTGTTAGACAACAATGAACCTTCAAACTATGAAGGAGCGATGGCGGGCCTAGATTCCAACAAATGGCTAGAAGCCATGAAGTCCGAGATAGAATCCATGTATGAAAACAAAGTGTGGACTTTGACCGACTTGCCCGATGATCGGCGACGATAGAAAACAAATGGATCTTTAAGAGGAAGACGGACGCGATGGTAATGTCACCATCTATAAAGCTCGACTTGTCGCTAAGGGTTATCGGCAAGTTCAAGGGATTGACTACGATGAGACTTTCTCTCCGTGGCGAAGCTTAAGTCCGTCCGAATCATGTTAGCGATTGCGCATACTATGATTATGAGATATGGCAGATGGATCGTCAAAACAGCGTTCCTTAACGGATATCTTAAGGAAGAGCTGTATATGATGCAGCCGAGGGTTTTGTCGATCCTAAGAACGCTAACAAAGTATGCAAGCTCCAACGATCCATTTATGGGCTGGTGCAAGCATCTCGGAGTTGGAACATTCGCTTTGATGAGATGATCAAAGCGTTTGGGTTTATCTTGCACTTATGGAGAACCTGCGTTTACAAGAAAGTGAGTGGGAGCTCAGTAGCATTTCTCATATTATATGTAGATGACATACTTGATGGGAAATGATATAGAATTCTTGGACAGCATTAAGGCCTACTTGAATAAGTGTTTTTCAATGAAGGACCTTGGAGAAGCTGCTTATATATTAGGCATCAAGATCTATAGAGATAGATCGAGGCGCCTCATAGGTCTTTCACAAAGCACATACCTTGATAAGATTTTGAAGAAGTTCAAAATGGACCAGTCCAAGAAGGGTTCTTGCTCAGATTGCAAGGTGTGAGATTGAGCTCAGCTCAATGCCCGACCACGGCAAAAGATAAAGAAGAGATGAGTGTCATCCCTATGCCTCAGCCATAGGATCTATTATGTATGCCATGCTGTGTACCAGACCTGATGTAAACCTTGCCGTAAGTTTGGTAGGAAGGTACCAAAGTAATCCCGCAAGGAACACTTTGGACAGCGGTCAAGAATATCCTGAAGTACCGAAAAGGACAAAGGACATGTTTCTCGTTTATGGAGGTGACGAAGAGCTCGTCAGTAACAAAGTTACGTCGGCGCTAGCTTCGACACGATCTGATGACTCTAAGTCACAAACCGGATCGTGTATATGTTGAATGGTGGAGCGATGGTGGTGCAGCTGCAAGCGAAGCGTCGTGGCAGGATCTACATGTGAAGCGGAGTACATGGCAGCCTCGGAGGCAGCACATGAAGCAATTTGGGTGAAGGAGTTCATCACCGACCTAGGAGTCATACCCAATGCGTCGGGGCCGATCAAACTCTTCTGTGACAACACTGGAGCTATTGCACTTGCCAAGGAGCCCAGGTTTCACAAGAAGACTAGGCACATCAAGCGTCGCTTCAACTCCATCCGTGAAAATGTTCAGGATGGAGACATAGAAATTTGTAAAGTGCATACGGATCTGAATGTCGCAGATCCGTTGACTAAACCTCTTCCACGGGCAAAACATGATCAACACCAGAACTCTATGGGTGTTCGATTCATCACAATGTAAACTAGATTATTGACTCTAGTGCAAGTGGGAGACTGTTGGAAATATGCCCTAGAGGCAATAATAAAAGTATTATTATTATATTTCCTTGTTCATGATAATTGTCTTTTATTCATGCTATAACTGTATCATACGGAAATCGTGATACACGTGTGAATACATAGACCACAATCGTCCCTAGTAAGCCTCTAGTTGACTAGCTCGTTGGTCGACGAGATAGTCATGGTTTCGACTATGGACATCAGATGTCATTGACAACGGGATCACGTCATTAGGAGAATGACGTGGTGGACAAGACCCAATCCTAAGCATAGCACAAAGATCGTGTAGTTCGTTTTTGCTAGAGCTTTTCCAATGTCAAGTATCTCTTCCTTAGACCGTGAGATCGTGTAACTCCGGATACCGTAGGAATGCTTTGGGTGTACCAAACGTCTGGCGTAATCGGGTGACTATAAAGGTGCATTACGGTATCTCGAAAGTGTCTGTTGGGTTGACACGGATCGAGGCGAGGATTTGTCACTCCGTATGACGGAGAGGTATCACTTGGGCCCACTCGGTAGTGCATCATCATAATGAGCTCAAAGTGACCAAGTGTATGGTCACGGGATCATGCATTACGATGCGAGTAAAGTGACTTGCCGTAACGAGACTAAGCGAGGTATTGGGATACCGACGATCGAGTCTCGGGCAAGTAACATACCGTCGACAAAGGGAATAGCATACGGGTTGCTCGAACCCTAGACATCGTGGTTCATCCGATGACATCATCGAGGAGCATGTGGGAGCCAACATGGGTATCCAGATCCGCTGTTGGTTATTGACCGAGAGCGTCTCGGTCATGTTCAGATGTCTCCGAACCCGTAGGGTCTACACACTAAGGTTCGGTGGCGCTAGGGTTAATAGGAAGACTTGTATGTGATTACGAATGTTGTTCGAGTCCGGATGAGATCCGGACGTCACGAGGAGTTCTGGAATGGTCCGGAGGTAAAGATTTATATATGGGAAGTCATCAAGCGGACACGGAAAAGTTTGGGTCATATCGGTTTTATGGAGGGTCCACCGAAGGGTTCCGGAGGACCACGGGAGGGGCCACCCTTTGGGGGCCACTTGGGCTGCGTGGGGCAGCCAACCCCTCATGGGCTGGGCGCACCCTCCCTTGGCCCATGCGCCTAGGGTTGAGGGGGAACCCTAAAGGCGCGCCTTGCTTGGGGGCAAGCCCCTCCCTTGGCGCCGCCCCCTCTAGATGGATCTAGAGGGGCCCCCTCCTCCTTTCCCCTATAAATAGAGGGGTAGAGGGAGGGCTGCACACACCATTGAAGGCGCAGCCCTCCCTCCCAACACCTCTCCTCCTCACGTGCGCTTGGCGAAGCCTGCCGAGTCTGATCCCTCCATCTGCATCACGCCGTCGTGCTGCCATTGGAGTGATCTTCCTCAACCTCTCCTTCCTCCTTGCTGGATCAAGGCGAAGGAGACGCCGTAAATCCGTCACGTGTGTTGAGCGCGAGGTGCTGTCCGTTCAGCACTTGATCATCGGTGATCGGAATCACGCTGGGAACGTCTTCATCATCACCACTCCCTCAATCGCTTCCGTACTCGCTCTACAAGTGGTATGTAGATGCAAACTCTCTCCCTTGACTCGTTGCTTAGTAGAACTCATAGATGGATCTTGGTGACACCGTAGAAATTTTTTTAATTTTCTGCAACGTTCCCCAACAGTGTCCTCCATAAGCTTCGGAGTGACACTTGCGTAGGATCTGTTCTTGTTCATGCTCAGGTACACAATGTCTAATAACACCATCTACTCCTTTATAAAGATGTGGGTCATCCCAAAAGTAATGTCTCAAGTCATAGAAAAACTTTTTCTTTTGCTCGTATGTGAAACTAGGTGGTATAAATTTAGCAACAATATAATTAGCATAATCAGCATTCCATGGAGCAGTACGAGTAGTATTTATGACATTTAATTGTTCATCAGGGAAGCTATCATCAATAGGTAGTGGGTTATCTAGAACATTTTCTAACCTAGATAAGTTGTCCGCAACAGGGTTCTCAGCTCCCTTTCTATCAACAATATGTAAATCAAATTCTTGTAACAAGAGAACCCATCAAATAAGTCTAGGTTTAGCATCTTTCTTTTCCATAAGATATTTAATAGCAGCATGATTAGTGTGAATAGTTACTTTAGAATCAACAATATAAGGTCTGAACTTATCACAAGCAAATACAACTGCTAAGAATTCTTTTTCAGTAGTAGCATAATTTCTTTGAGCATTGTCTAGAGTTTTGCTAGAATATTGAATAACATTTAATTTCTTATCAACTCTTTGCCCTAGAACAACACCTACAGCATAATCACTAGCATCACACATGATTTCAAAGGGTAAATTCCAATCAGGTGGCTGAACAATAGGTGCAGAGATCAATGCTTTCTTAGGTATTTCAAATGCTTCTACACAATCATCATCAAAGACAAATGGTATATATTTTTGTAATAAATTAGTCAGAGGCCGAGAGATTTTTGAGAAGTCCTTAATGAACCTCCTATAAAAACCGGCGTGACCAAGGAAACCTCGTATACCTTTGATGTCTTTGGGACATGGCATCTTTTCAATAGCATCAACCTTGGCTTTATCAACTTCAATACCTCTTTCAGACACTTTATTCCCCAAGACGATACCTTCATTAACCATAAAGTGGCACTTCTCCCAATTCATGACAAGATTAGTTTCTTCACATCTCTGCAAAACTCGATCAAGGTTGCTCAAGCAATCATCAAAAGAGGATCCATAAACGGAGAAATCGTCCATGAAAACCTCACAAATCTTTTCACAGAAGTCAGAGAATATAGCCATCATGCATCTTTGAAAGGTAACAGGTGCATTACATAAACCAAAAGGCATACGTCTATAAGCAAAAGTACCGAAAGGGCAAGTAAAAGTGGTCTTTGATTGATCATCAGCTGACACAGGTATTTGAGAGAAACCAGAATAACCATCTAGAAAGCAAAAATGTGTATGTTTGGATAATCTTTCTAGCATTTGATCGATAAAAGGTAAGGGGTAATGATCCTTTTTAGTAGCTTTATTTAATTTGTGGAAATCGATTAGCATCCTATAACCTGTAATAATTCTTTGCTGGATTAATTCATCTTTATCATTAGGAACGACAGTAATACCTCCCTTTTTAGGGACACAATGGACAGGACTTACCCATTGACTATCAACAACGGAATAAATTATACCTGCCTCAAGGAGCTTTAGTATTTCCTTTCTTACCACTTCTTTCATCTTAGGATTCAGCCGTCGTTGGTGATCACGAATTGGTTTAGCATCTTTCTACAAATTTATTTTGTGTTGACATAGAGTGGGACTAATGCCCTTAAGATCATCAAGAGTATATCCAATAGCAGCACGGTGCTTCTTCAGAGTTTTCAATAATCTCTCTTCTTCGTGCTCTGAAAGGTTAGCACTAATAATAACAGGATATATCTTTTTCTCATCAAGATAAGCATATTTAAGAGTATCAGTGTAACATCCCAAATTTTCAATTTGGAATGTTATACATAGATCATTCATGCATACCATATTTCTGTTGCATTTAGTTTCGCGATCCTCCAAATCCTAAGCAACTCAAGGACCCTCGGAGAGAGTTGCGGATTTCTCTGTTTTCATATTTGAATTCTATCAATATTGAAACAAGGATTATTGATTTTACTTATTTTTCTCTCCGAAAATATTTCATATTATAATATATGAGAGGAGATAATATGACTTCTCCAAAATAATTGAAATATTGGAGGAAAAATATTAAAATCAAATATTTGATTTTATTCAGATTTTATTGCTATTTTATTTGCATTAGAAAAATTGCTCGTTTTCAAAATTGCATTTTAGGGCCAAGAAAATGTTCATCTCGTTCTAAATATTTTATTTAGACGACGAAAATTTGTTTTGGCATTTTTAGATTTTTATTTTATTTTCTAGGATTTTTTTAGTTCGGCGGAATTATTAAAAAAAAAGTTCCAGCGCCCGACTGGGCCGAAGCCTAGCCGAGCCGGCCCGCTCCCCGCGCCGCCGTCTCCCTCCAGGAGACCGAGGCCGCCGCCGCCCCGACCAGAGTCCGCCGGGACTCCGCCTCCCATTGCCCCCCCCTCCTCCAAGCAGCCCCTCCTTAAATACCCCTAATCCCTCCACCACCCAACCCCGCCGGCCGCCTCGCCTCGATCATAGCTGTCGCCGCCGCCTTTGCCTTTGCCTTTGCGCCACTGCCGTTGCAGCGCCGCCCACCTCCCACCCACCCGCCGCAGCCCGCCTCGCCCGAGCCTCGCCGGAAGTAACGCCGCCGTTGCCCCGCCGGTTTTTTTTAAGAAAACCGATCCGTTTTTTTAGAAACCCTAGTTCGTTATTTAAATCGGTTCGCCGGTTTTTCTCGGTTTAGTTACTTAGCGGACGTTCGTCCGTACGTTCGTTTTAACGAACGGTTTTCGCTCATTAGTTACAGACAACGAACGCTCGTTTGTTAGCATGTTCGTCAGTTTTCTTTTTCTCGGATTTTTCCATGATTATTTTCGATCGCGATTTCTGATCCGATTTTCGTTTCAGTTTATCTTTTCGCTCGTTTATCGGAATCAGGCGATTCAAGCGCCTAGATCTTCGTCTCAAAACCCTCTTTCTGTTTAATCAGCTTGAACAAGATTTTGGTACTGTAAAATTTGACTTTAGTTCAAATTAGTAAACGGATCTTGTTTCTTTCGCAGTTTGAGTTTCGTTGCTCCATTTGATTTGATTCTTTTTGCAAACCAGAGTTCTTAAGTTGAACTTTCCGGTCAATTCTTCTTATTTGAGTTTTGCCCGTGCATCTTTGCTTGATCGCTTATGTATGGTATTGTTTGTTTGCGATAGAATTCCGAGTCTGGCGTGCTACTCTGAGTCCCTAGGTTTTATGGATCGTCGACAAGGCAAGTAACATATTGATCATACTCTTTCCATACCCAGTTTTTATGCATTAGTTTCAATCCTCAAACATTGCATGATTAGGATGTAATTAACATGTGGGTTGGGAAGTAGATGATGAGGTAGAACCTATTACCCTGTTATATTCAAACCCTTGGGAGTTACTTCTACGTATTGCTTATACTGCTATGCTATGCTCGTAGACGTGGTTTGGGTGAGTGAAATCCATGACAGATGTGAGATAGTTAATTAATGTTCAACTTAAGGTGGCAACTTTAATACACATCTGGGTGGATTGCTTGTCGGGCACCTGGAGAATCCAGTGTGGTCCTAGGATATCCCGGAGTACCCGTGTGATCATCCTAAGGTCCGTCACCCAGGCTCAAAGGGAACTAAGATATTTTCATGCTAGAAACTTCCGTGTGCAGCCACAAGCTATTATGGGCTCTAGCATAGTTGAGTAGGTTACATGAAGCTCTTGAAGAGGTGGATCAGCAGGTAGAGGGATGTAGGTTTGGTATGGTCTACCCGGAGTAAAGAGTTAATGTTTCTGAAAGACTGTGTCTCGGTCATTCGTTTCTCAAACACCATGGAGTGCGAGAAATCCAACGGAGGAGATCGAGTCTTGCGGGGAAAAGTGCGCAAACCTATGCAGAGTGTATAATCTAATCATGGTTAGCCGTGTCCCCTATTATGGACAATCTTGAGTATCTAGTACTTGGAGTATCATAAGTATCTCATCACTCTTAATTAATATTGTTGGGTTGATAATTACTTTAATTGGGATTGAGTTGGAGGAACCTTCTCAATGATGTTTCAACCACCATGATAGTTAAATAAAATCTATTCCTTTGTTGTAGGGAAAAATTGGCTTTTCGCAAAAACTATAACCATAGAGCTTTCCACCAGCCAAATATGCATGTAGTGATAGCATTATTTTGTTCTTGCTCTCTTCAGTTATATTGCCAAATATTCCATGTCTTGACCCGTTTTCGACCTGCAACGTATTATGTTGCGACTTTTCGAGACGAGGAGTAAGGTTAGTTAGGTCGTTCTTTGTGCAGCTCAGCTATGTCGTTGGAGTTGATGGACTCACTTTATCTTCCAAGCCTTCCATTGTTATCGTATTAGATGGCCTTAAGCCATATTTATTGTAACAAGTTCTCTTTTGAGACATTCGATGTAATAAGTGTGTGATTGCTACTCTGTTATAAATCCTTCGAGTACTGTGTGTGTCAGCATTACCAATCCAGGGATGACATTGAAGCACAGAGACTTGACCGTTTGAGGTTGGGTCGCTACAATCAGGCAACGGTTTATGCTCAAACACGGGATCACCCTTGGGTGGAGGAGGATCCCCTAGGATTTCAACAGGCAAATTGTGTTTCAGGATAGGTTCCTGTTTAAAGAATACTTCATCTATTTCCCTTCTTTCATTCATAAACATATCATTTTCATGATCTAGCAAATATTGTTCTAAAGGATCACTAGGAGGTACGGCAATAGAAGCAAGACCAATAATTTCATCCTTACTAGGCAATTCCTCTTCACCGTGTTGTCTACGAAATTTAGAGAAATTAAACTCATGAGACATATCACCCAAACCAATAGTAACAACATCCTTTTCACAGTCTATCTTAGCATTAACAGTGTTCAAGAAGGGTCTACCAAATATAATGGGACAAAAGTTATCTTGTGGGGAACCAAGAACAAGAAAATCAGCAGGATATTTAGTTTTCCCACACAAGACTTCAACATCTCTAACAATTCCAATTGGCGGTATAGTATCTCTATTGGCAAGTTTAATTGTGACATCAGTTTCTTCTAACTCAGTAGGTGCAATATCATGCATAATTTCTTTGTATAAGTCAATAGGTATTGCACTAGCACTGGCACCCATATCACATAAGCCATGATAACAATGATCTCCTATTTTAACAGAAATAACAGGCATGCCTACCACAGGTCTATGTTAATCTTTAGCACAAGGTTTGGCAATTCTAGCAGTTTCATCACGGAAATGAATAACATGCCCATCAATATTATCAGACAAGAGATCTTTAACAATAGCAATATTAGGTTCAACTTTAACTTGCTCAGGAGGTGTATAAGTTCTAATATTGCTTTTACTTAACCACTGATTGAAGCTTTAGCATGATCCTTTATTCTAACAGGAAAGGTGGTTTTTCAACATAAGCAGTAGGAACAATAGGATCATTATAAGTGATAGTCTTTTCTTCAACTTTAATAGGTGCAACTACTTTTACTTCTATGGGGAGTGGGTGGGATGGCCTGGTGGCCGACTGGGCCAGCCTGTTGGTCGGTTGGCCCAGGGGGGGGGTCTTTTTCCTTTTCTGCATTTTTGTATTGTTTTTCTTTTCTTTTATTTTTTATTTCTTTTTTATTTTTATTCTCCTTTTATTTTAGCTCTATAAAAATCACCACTGGTACCTAATATGGTATTTATAAAGATACTATTGTCACAACAATTCTTAAGCCAAAATAAAATAGTTTAATGTTTTATAAAAATCCAATAGGCATTTATTTAATAGATTCAATTACTGTTATAATTATTTAGAGTCTTTAAACCTTATATCAAAGTTTGGTTTCACCAGCATAATCACCTATGCAATATCTGGCTCAAACCAAACATTTTAGTTTTATTGCTTGAAAACTTTTGTTGTTTGCCTCTATTTTGAATTTGAATTTGAATCAGTTTCGAACTAACGCAAGATTAGCAACATTAATCGAGGTGACGTGTCATCATTAGCATAGGTTACTGTAGCTTGATTATCCGGGCGTCACAGGTAGAACCCTAGTGGCCCGATGTTTCACGATTGGAGCGAATCCCACGAAGAACACGAGGAGGAATCACGAGGGAAAACATGAGAGAATAACTGAAAACAACAAGAACAATCACACATGTGCTAGATCCTCGAAACACAAAGAGATAAACGATCCACGATCAACAAGGGACGATACATAGGGTAACCGATTCTTCTCTGTGAGGAGGTCTTGATGGGGGTCTTTTCCGTGAGGAGGTCTTGATGGGGGCCTTCTCCGTGAGGAGGTCTTGAATCCAACGTGGATCTTCTCCATAGAGGGGCCGCAGTCTCTCTCGTGGAATAGATCCGTATGGATGAGCAAAGCTCTATCTCACATATGAGCTAAACCAATGCTAACCCTCAAATGGAGAAGGGGGAGGAGTACATATAGTCTAAGCCACGAAGGGGTAAGTGAGGGGTGAATGGGTACACGGGCCTCGGCCCAAGTCACGCGCACAGGCATGGTCCGGATGATCCGGATGGGGTCCCGAATGATCTGGGTGTCGGTGGTCCGGATGATCCGGGCGGTCGTCTGGATGATCCGGCTTCAGGTGAAACCTTCGGGTGTCTTCGGCGCAGTTAGCCGGATCGTCCGGGTGGGGGTACGGATCATCCAGGCTTGGTCTGTAACGTCCGGATGATCCGGGAAAGTCCTGTCTTGTCCGTTCTTCTTCTTCCTTCTCCTCTTCCATGCTTGGCCTTGGTCCTTGGATCCTCCATGGTCATCCCGGTTGTACCTGAGTATATGCAAGGCCCATGCATGAGGTAGTAACCATGTCTCGTATGTGGAAAGTGACGGTTTGAAGAGGAGTGAGTTCACCTTGTGTCCAATGGCGTATGGTCGAGGTCTCATCGTATGTCCTCTTGGGGCTTGGGGAGTAGTCGAAGTGTACATGGGGATGATCGTAGGATGCTCCGCATCATCTCCCCCCCCCCCTTGGGAAAGATCCGACCTCGGATCGTGATCCTCATCACCATGGAAACGGTTGTCGTGAACGGACTTTTAGTTGGACGAAGTGTAAGACATGGTGCAATCCAAGTACTCCAAGGTGTCGCCGGAGTGGTATACATGCAAGAAAAGCAAACACAAACGACACTCGGAAATACAATGGTTAGCGCACACACAGTGTCCATCAAGGAAGTATGAGTCCGTGAGGCAAGATTGTTCGTGACAAAGCACATGAAGCTTAGCAAGTTGATATGGAATGAGATGTAAAGCATTCATGGGAGCAAAAGCATTCATTGTGCACACAAATGTGTTGTGAATATGATCAATGCAACCACGGTGCAAAATGATGTCATGGTGAGACGGTTTATCAAGAGCATGAATATGGCAATGGATGCTAAATATGATTATGTTGTCATGCAATTGATGTTGGGCGATATGATCATGATGTATGAATATTTCGTCAATAAAGATCACAACAATTTTGCTAAGGAAATGCACAAGCTCATATATCATGGATGACATAGAAATACAAGATGCAACAAGGCAATCATAAGGTGACTCAACCCAAGAAAGCGAGTAAGAATGGAACATGGGTGATGCAACCAAGCAAGCAATCATAGTGATCAAGTCAAGCAAGCTAGTAGTGCGAAGATGCAACGTACTAGGAGAAATCATGGCAAGCATGTCATGGGTGCAAATAGTGAGCATATATAATGCACATGACATATCACAATCATGAAAACAAGATATGAGCAAAGTAGGTTCAAGGTGTTGGTAAGAAGTCCTATGTAAATAGCAATGGATCATCATGACTCTCCCAACACAACAAGCATCAATAATATGAGGCACATGATAAACATGGCAATAGCAACAAGGATCTCCACCAAGCATGCAAATACACATAAGAGTATTATAATGGTGAAGCATGGGTAAATGCAAACAAGGGTCACAATTGCATGGCAAAGGCATAGAAGCAAGCATAACATGCAAAGTGAACACGGTAAAATGGGCATAATGTAACAAGTGATATATAGCCCAAAGCCGTGTGAGATCCAAGTAGAAGAGATGTGCGTAGTCCTTGCGCGAAGGGAATGGTGGTAAGGATAGTTCACGGGATCTCAAGTCATCTTTGCTCTCAAGAGCTAGTTTCGTCAACTCTTGGGATTGCGAGGTTGACGAGTATACATTAGTACCTACACAAAACAAAGACAAAGGGAAAATTGTGTGTGCGTGGTATATGTACACATCATCCATCATGATGCGCACGTGCTTGTGTTGGTTAGCACCAAATATCCAATGCTCAAATAAATGAGATGCGTGATATAAAAACATGTCATCCATCATGATAGGTTTGTTATTATGTATAGCGTAATGGAGACTCAAATTGTGTAATGCATCACGAGAAATATGTAGAGCATTGTTATTCATGGTATGCATATGGTGCACGCAATTATGGGAATCATGCAAAGTATGGAATGCTTCAAAATCTCCCAATATGTATGAGGAAACTATGGGGGTATCCTCATGAGCATTTGTAGAAACATCACATGGAGAATATTGACAACATCCAAAACAAAGCATATTTGGAACGATGTGATCATGGCATGGCATAGTAGATGAATTGCGCAAATCATGTAAAGGAAGCATAGCAATATCATCACAAGAGAAGCAAAAGCCAATGACCATCATCTCGTCATCTATGCCATAAGTGCAAATGGGGTTTACTTTAATGGGGCATGCATAGTTACTATGTTGAGATTGAAATAATGCAATATGGGAGATCTCACTCATAGCATATGACAAGTTCAATGGGTTGTCGAACATGATGTGACCAAAAGAATTTTCACAAGATATCCTATGGAGCATAGCATCACAACTAGGCAACTCAACATGCTCATCATCATATTCATCATAAATGGGTAAGTCATGACATGAGGAATGCGCACTAGCATGAAGCATGGGTGGATCAACATCATGCAAGCAATCATTGGTGGGATAGTCCACTAGTGGGACAAGAGAAGCACCATCACCTATGTTACCTTTGGAGCGTCGCTCATGTGTTGTGGATGAAGTGTCAAAGACCAAGTCGTGGTCATCTTCATCATGATGGAACCATGTGGGGGGTGCATCATCGTCCACCATGGCCATCATCATCTCCATTGCAGGTATGGACTCGTCGAGGAAAGGCATGTCGTCATGTAGGAGACCTAGCACCAAAGAAAAAAACACACTAGGAGTAGAGGTTAAGTCATTAGAAATCATAGTGTCCTCACATGCCGTGTGATGACCCACAAGTATAGGGGATCTATCGTAGTCCTTTCGATAAGTAAGAGTGTCAAACCCAACGAGGAGCAGAAGGAAATGATAAGCGGTTTTCAGCAAGGTATTCTCTTCAAGTACTGAAACAAGTGGTGACAGATAGTTTTGTGATAAGATAAATTGTAACAAGCAACAAGTAACTAAAGTAAATAAGGTGCAGCAAGGTGGCCCAATCCTTTTTGTAGCAAAGGACAAGCCGGAACAAACTCTTATAATAGGAAAAGCGCTCCCGAGGACACATGGGAATATCGTCAAGCTAGTTTTCATCACGTTCATATGATTCGCGTTCGGTACTTTGATAATTTGATAGGTGGGTGGACCGGTGCTTGGGTGCTGTTCTTACTTGAACAAACATCCCACTTATGATTAACCTCTATTGCAAGCATCCGCAACTACAACAAAAGTATTAAGGTAAACCTAACCATAGCATGAAACATATGGATCCAAATCAGCCCTTACGAAACAACGCATAAACTAGGGTTTAAGCTTCATCACTCTAGCAACCCATCATCTACTTATTACTTCCCAATGCCTTCCTCTAGGCCCAAATAATGGTGAAGTGTTATGTAGTCGACGTTCATATAACACCACTAGAGGCTAGACAACATACATCTCATCAAAATATCGAAGGAATACCAAATTCACATGACTACTAATAGCAAGACTTCTCCCTTGTCCTCAGGAACAAACGTAACTACTCACAAAGCATATTCATGTTCATAATCAGAGGGGTAATAATATGCATAAAGGATCTGAACATATGATCTTCCTCCAAATAAACCAACTAGCATCAACTACAAGGAGTAATCAACACTACTAGCAACCTACTAGCACCAATCCCGGACTTGGAGACAAGAATTGGATACAAGAGATGAACTAGGGTTTGGAGATAAGATGGTGCTGGTGAAGATGTTGATGGAGATTGCCCTCTCCCGATGAGAGGAGCGTTGGTGATGATGATGACGATGATTTCCCCCTCCCGGAGGGAAGTGTCCCCGGCAGAACAGCTCTGCCGGAGCCCTAGATTGGTTCCGCCAAGGTTCCGCCTCGTGGCGGCGGAGTTTTGTTCCGAAAGGTTGCTTCTTATTTTTTTTCTCATTGAAAGACTTCATATAGGAGAAGATGGGCGTCGGGGAGCCACTAGGGGGCCCACGAGGTAGGGGGGCGCGCTCCAGGGGGGGGCGCGCCCCCCACCCTCGTGAGCAGGGTGTGGGCCCTCTGGCCTTCATCTTTGGCGATGATTTTTCTTTATTTATTTTAAGATATTCCGTGGAGTTTCAGGACTTTTGGAGTTGAGCATAATAGGTCTCCAATATTTTCTCCTTTTCCAGCCAGAATTCCAGCTGTCGGCATTCCCCCTCTTCATGGTAAACCTTGTAAAATAAGAGAGAATAGCCATAAGTATTGAGATATAATGTGTAATAACAGCCCATAATGCAATAAATATCAATATAAAAGCATGATGCAAAATGGACGTATCACCGTGTCAACTACCTCATTCACTAAGTGTTGTGGCTCACTCACTCCCTCAAGGATGCTCTCACTCATATGGTTGGTGGAGTCACTCAAATGGCTCTCAACCTCACATAGGGCGTGTGGCATGCTCTCATGTGTGGGGCTAGTGGTGGTCACACTCTTCCTCTCATAGGAAATGCTCTCAATTTCACATATGGTGGAGTCTCTCATCTCACTCAAGTGGTGGGGGTTGTGGCTCTCCTCACATGGGAATTGGGGCATCTCTTCATATGTGGGTGTCGGAGAGATGTTGGTGCAAATGTCTCCATGCTCAACTCCTATCGCCGCTTTGGTTGAAGGGATAGTCCCATGCTCAAACTTCTTGTCGCTGTCTTGTTGTTGGAGGCCCATATGATGTGGCACCTCGTAGCTCGTCTCCACGACCGAAGTGAATTTCCCATGCTCGGCCATCTTCCTTGAGGGGCTTCCTAATATGTAAGTGTCGACCTCGCTCGTAGGTGGTCACCTCGTTGTTGAAGATGTCGATGTAGGTGAACTTGTGGGAAGTAGGCTAAGATGTCGTACGTCCAAAGTGTTGGGGAACGTATTAATTTCAAAAAAATTCCTACGAACATGCAAGATCATGGTGATGCATAGCAACGAGAGGGGAGAGTGTGTCCACGTACCCTCGTAGACCGAAAGCGGAAGCGTTAGAACAACGCGGTTGATGTAGTCGTACGTCTTCATGATCCGACGGATCCAAGTACCGAACGCACGACACCTCCGAGTTCAGCACACGTTCAGCTCGATGACGTCCCACGAACTCCGATCCAGCAGAGCTTCGAGGGAGAGTTCCATCAGCACGATAGCGTGATGACAGTGATGATGATGCTACCGACGTAGGGCTTCGCCTAAGCACCGCTACGATATGACCGAGGTGGATTATGGTGGAGGGGGGCACCGCACACAGCTAAAAGATCAATGATCAATTGTTGTGTCTATGGGGTGCCCCCTGGCCACGTATATAAAGGATGGAGGGAGGAGGAGGCCTTCCCTCATAGGGAACGCCCAAGTGTGGAGTCCTACTAGGACTCCCTAGTCCTAGTAGGATTCCACCTCCCACATGGAATAGGAAAAAGGGAAGGGAGAAGGAGAAGGAAGGAAGGGGGCGCCCCCCTCCCTAGTCCAACTCGGACCAGTCCATGGGGAGGGGTGCGGCCACCCTTTGGGGCCTTTCTCTCTTTTCATGTATGGCCCATTAAGGCCCAATACGAATTCCCGTAACTTTCTGGTATTCCAAAAAATACCCAAATCACTCAGAACCTTTCCGATGTCCGAATATAGTCGTCCAATATATCGATCTTTACGCCTCGACCATTTCGAGACTCCTCGTCATGTCCCCGATCTCATCCAGGACTCCGAACTACCTTCGGTGCATCAAAGCACATAAACTCATAATACAAATCGTCACCGAATGTTAAGCGTGCGGACCCTACGGGTTCGAGAACTATGTAGACATGACTGAGACACGTCTCCGGTCAATAACCAATAGCGGAACCTAGATGCTCATATTGTCTCCTACATATTCTACGAAGATCTTTATCGGTCAAAGCGCATAAAACATATGTTGTTCCCTTTGTCATCGGTATGTTACTTGCTCGAGATTTGATCGTCGGTATCTCAATACCTAGTTCAATCTCGTTACCGGCAAGTCTCTTTACTCGTTCCGTAATACATCATCCCGCAACTAACTCATTAGTTACAATGCTTGCAAGGCTTATAGTGATGTGCATTACCGAGAGGGCCAGAGATACCTCTCCGACAATCGGAGTGACAAATCCTAATCTCGATCTATGCCAACTCAACAAGTACCATTGGAGACACCTGTAGAGCACCTTTATAATCACCCAGTTACGTTGTGACGTTTGGTAGCACACAAAGTGTTCCTCCGGTATTCGGGAGTTGCATAATCTCATAGTCATAGGAACATGTATAAGTCATGAAGAAAGCAATAGCAATATACTAAACGATCAAATGCTAAGCTAACGGAATGGGTCAAGTCAATCACATCATTCTTTAATTATGTGATCCCGTTAATCAAATGACAACTCATGTCTATGGCTAGGAAACTTAACCATCTTTGATTCAACGAGCTAGTCAAGTAGAGGCATACTAGTGACACTCTGTTTGTCTATGTATTCACACATGTACTAAGTTTCCGGTTGATACAATTCTAGCATGAATAATAAACATTTATCATGAATTAAGGAAATAAATAATAAATTTATTATTGCCTCTAGGGCATATTTCCTTCTGTCTCCCACTTGCACTAGAGTCAATAATCCAGTTCACATCGCCATGTGATTTAACACCAATAGTTTACATCGTCATGTGACCAACACCCAAAGGGTTTACTAGAGTCGATAATCTAGTTCATATTGCTATGTGATTAACACCCAAAGAGTACTAAGGTGTGATCATGTTTTGCTTGTGAGAGAAGTTTAGTCAATGGGTCTGTCACATTCAGATTCGTATGTATTTTGCAAATTTCTATGTCAACAATGCTCTGCACGAAGCTACTCTAGCTAATTGCTCCCACTTTCAATATGTATCCAGATTGAGACTTAGAGTCATCTGGATCAGTGTCAAAACTTGCATCGACGTAGCCCTTTACGACAAACCTTTTATCGCCTCCATAATCGAGAAACATATCCTTATTCCACTAAGGATAATTTTGACCGCTGTCCAGTGATCTACTCCTCGATCACTATTGTACTTCCTTGCTAAACTCAGTGTAGGGTATACAATAGATCTGGTACACAACATGGCATACTTTATATAACCTATGGTTGAGGCATAGGGAATGACTTTCATTCTCTTTCTATCTTCTGTCGTGGTCGGGTTTTGAGTCTTACCCAATTTCACACCTTGTAACACAGGCAAGAACTCTTTCTTTGACTGTTCCATTTTGAACTACCTCAAAATCTTGTCAAGGTATGTACTCATTGAAAAATATTTATAAAGCATCTTGATCTATCTCTATAGATCTTGATGCTCAATATGTAAGCAGCTTCACCAAGGTCTTTCTTTGAAAAAAACTCCTTTCAAATACTGCTTTATGCTTTTCAGAAAATTCTATATTATTTCTGATCAACAATATGTCATTCACATATACTTATCAAAAATGTTGTAGTGCTCCCACTCAGTTTCTTGTAAATATAGGCTTCACCGTAAGTCTGTATAAAACTATATGCTATGATCAACTCATCAAAGCATATATTCCAACTCTGAGATGCTTGCACCAGTCCATAGATGGATTGCTGGAGCTTGCACATTTTGTTAGCACCTTTAGGATCGACAAAACCTTCTGGTTGTATCATAATATACAACTCTTCTTTAAGAAATCCATTAAGGAAGATATCCATTTGCCAGATTTCATAAAATGCGGCAACTGCTAACATGATTCGGACAGACTTTTGAGCATCGATACTAGTGAGAAAATCTCATTGTAGTCAACACCTTGAAATTGTCGAAAACATTTTGTGATAATTCGAGCTTTGTAGATAGTAACACTATATCAGCGTCCGTCTTCCTCTTGTAGATCCATTTATTCTCAATGGATTTCCGATCATCGGGCAAGTCAACCAAAGTCCACACTTTGTTCTCATACATGGATCCCATCTCAGATTTCATGGCCTTAAACCATTTTGCGGAATCTGGGCTCGTCATCGCTTCCTCATAGTTCGTAGGTTCATCATGGTCGACCTCCAGAATAGGATTACCGTACCACTCTAGTGTGGACCGTACTCTGGTTGACCTACGAGGTTCGGTAGTAACTTGATATGAAGTTTCATGATCATCATCATTAATCTTCCTCACTAATTGGTGTAGGCATCTCTAGAACTAATTTCTGTGATGAACTATTTTCCAATTTGGGAGAAGGTACAATTACCTCATCAAGTTCTACTTTCCTCCCACTCACTTCTTTCGAGAGAAACTCCTTCTCTAGAAAGGATCCATTCTTAGCAATGAATATTTTGCCTTTGGATCTGTGATTAGAAGTTGTACCCAACAGTCTCCTTTGGGTATCCTATGAAGACACATTTCTCCGATTTGGGTTCGAGCTTATTAGGTTGAAACCTTTTCACATAAGCATTGCAACTCCAAACTTTAAGAAATGACAACTTTGGTTTCTTGCCAAACCATAGTTCATATAGTGTCGTCTCAACGGATTTAGATGGTGCCATATTTAACGTGAATGCAGCTGTCTCTAATGCATAACCCCAAAAAATAGTGGTAAATCGATAAGAGACATCATAGATTGCACCATATCTAATAAAGTACGGTTACGATGTTCGGACACACCATTATGCTGTGGTGTTCCAGGTGGCGTGAGTTGCGAAACTATTCCGCATTGTTTTAAATGAAGACCAAACTCGTAACTCAAATATTCTCCTCCACGATCAGATCATAGAAACTTTATTTTCTTGTTACGATGATTTTCTACTTCACTCTAAAATTATTTGAACTTTTCAAATGTTTCAGATTTATGTTTCATCAAGTAGATATACCCATATCTGCTCAAATCATGTGTGAAGGTCAGAAAATAATGATACTTGCCGTGGGCCTCAACGCTCTTCAGACTGCATACATCAGTATGTATTATTTCCAACAAGTCTGTTGCTCGCTCCATTGTTCCGGAGAACGGAGTCTTAGTCATCTTGCCCATGAGGCATGGTTCACAAGCATCAACTGATTCATAATCAAGTGATTCCAAAAGCCCATCAGCATGGATTTTCTTCATGCGCTTTACACCAATATGACCTAAACGATAGTGCCACAAATAAGTTGCACTATCATTATTAACTTTGCATCTTTTGGCTTCAATATTATGAATATTTGTATCACTGCAACCGAGATCCAACAAACCATTTTCATTGGGTGTATGACCATAGAAGGTTTTATTCATGTAAACAGAACAACAATTATTCTCTAACTTAAATGAATAGTCGTATTGCAATAAACATGATCAAATCATATTCATGCTCAACGCAAACACCAAATAACATTTATTTAGGTTCAACACTAATCCCGAAAGTATAGGGAGTGTGCTATGATGATCATATCAATACTGGAACTACTTCCAACACACATTGTCACTTCACCCTTAACTAGTTTCTGTTCATTCTGCAACTCCCGCTTCGAGTTACTACTTTTAGCAACTGAACCAGTATCAAATACCGAGGGGTTGCTATAAACACTAGTAAAGTATACATCAATAACATGTATATCGAATATACCTTTGTTCACTTTGCCATCCTTCTTATCCACCAAATATTCAGGGCATTTCCGCTTCCAGTGACCATTTCCTTTGCAGTAGAAGCACTCAGTTTCAGGCTTTAGTCTAGCTTTGGGCTTCTTCACGGAAGTGACAACTTGCTTGCCATTCTACATGAAGTTCCCTTTCTTTCCCTTTGCCCTTTTGTTGAAACTAGTGGTCTTGTTAATCATCAACACTTGATGCTCTTTCTTGATTTCTACCTTCATCGATTTCATCATCATGAAGAGCTCGGGAATCGTTTTCGTCATCCCTTGCATACTATAGTTCATCATGAAGTTCTATTAACTTGGTGATAGTGACTAGAGAACTTTGTCAATTACTATCTTATCTAGAAGATTAACTCCCACTTGATTCAAGCAATTGTAGTACCCAGACAATCTGAGCACATGCTCACTGGTTGAGCTATTCTCCTCCATCTTTTAGCTATAGAACTTGTTGGAGACTTCACATCTCTCAACTCGGGTATTTGCTTGAAATATTAAATTCAACTCCAGGAACATCTCATATGGTCCATGACGTTCAAAATGTCTTTGCAGTCCCGATTCTAAGACGTTAAGCATGGTGCACTAAACTATCAAGTAGTCATCATATTGAGCCAGCCAAACGTTCATAACGTCTGCATCTGCTCCTGCAATAGGTCTGTCACCTAGCGGTGCATCAAGGACATAATTCTTCTGTGCAGCAATGAGGATAAACCTCAGATCACGGACCCAGTCTGCATCATTGCTATTATCATCTTTCAACTTAGTTTTCTCTAGGAACATATATAAAACATAGGGAAGCAACAACGCGAGCTATTGATCTATAACATTATTTGCAAAATACTATCAGGACTAAGTTCATGATAAATTAAAGTTCAATTAATCATATTACTTAAGAACTCCCACTTAGATAGACATCCCTCTAGTCATCTAAATGATCACGTGATCCAAATCAACTAAACCATGTCCAATCATCACGTGAGATGGAGTAGTTTTCAATGGTGAACATCACTATGTTGATCATATCTACTATATGATTCACGCTCGACCTTTCGGTCTCCAGTGTTCCGAGGACATATCTGCATATGCTAGGCTCGTCAAGTTTAACCCGAGCATTCTGCGTGTGCAAAACTGTCTTACACCCGTTGTAGATGAACGTTGAGCTTATCACACCCGATCATCACGTGGTGTCTCGGCATGACGAACTTTGGCAACAGTGCATACTCAGGGAGAACACTTTTACCTTGAAATTTAGTGAGAGATCATCTTATAAAGCTACCGCCGAACTAAGCAAAATAAGATGTATAAAAGATAAACATCACATGCAATCAAAATATGTGACATGATATGGCCATCATCATCTTGTGCCTTTGATCTCCATCTCCAAAGCATCATCAAGATCTCCATCGTCACCGGCATGACACAATGATCTCTATCATCTTGATCTATATCAATGTGTTGTCACATGGTCGTCTCACCAACTATTGCTCTTGCAACTATTGCTATCGCATAGCGATAAAGTAAAGCAATTATTTGGCGCTTGCATCTTATGCAATAAAGATACAATCATAAGGCTTCTGCTAGTTGCCGATAACTTCAACAAAACATGATCATATCATACAACAACTTATATCTCATCACGTCTTAACCATATAACATCACAACATGCCCTGCAAAAACAAGTTAGACGTCCTCTACTTTGTTGTTGCAAGTTTTACGTGGCTGCTACGGGCTGAGCAAGAACCGTTCTTACCTACGCATCAAAACCACAACGATAGTTCGTCAAGTTAGTGTTGTTTTAACCTTCTCAAGGACCGGCGTATGCCACACTCAGTTCAACTAAAGTTGGAGAAACCGACACCAGCCAGCCACCGTGTACAAAGCACGTCGGTAGAACCAGGTCTCGCGTAAGCGTCTGCGTAATGTCGGTCAGGGCGCTTCATCTAACAATACCGTCGAACCAAAGTATGACATCTTTGGTAAGCGGATGACTTGTATCGCCCACAACTCACTTGTGTTCTACTCGTGCATATAACATCTACGCATAAACCTGGCTCGGATACCACTGTTGGGGAACGTAGTAATTTCAAAAAAATTCCTACGAACACGCAAGATCATGGTGATGCATATCAACGACAAGGGAGAGTGTGTCCACGTACCCTCGTAGACCGAAAGCGGAAGCATTAGAACAACGCGGTTGATGTAGTCGTGCGTCTTCCCGATCCGACCGATCCAAGTACCGAACGCACGACACCTCCGAGTGAAGCACACGTTCAGCTCGATAACGTCCCACGAACTCCGATCCAGCAGAGCGTCGAGGGAGAGTTCTGTCAGCACGACAGCGTGATGACGGTGATGATGATGCTACCGACGCAGGGCTTCGCCTAAGCACCACTACGATATGACCGAGGTGGATTATGGTGGAGGGGGGCACCGCACATGGCTAAAAGATCAATGATCAATTGTTGTGTCTATGTGGTACCCCCTGGCCACGTATATAAAGGATGGAGGGAGGAGGAGGCCGGCCCTCATAGGGAACGCCCAAGTGTGGAGTCCTACTAGGACTCCCTAGTCCTAGTAGGATTCCACCTCACACATGGAATAGGAAAAAGGGAAGGGAGAAGGAGAAGGAAGGAAGGGAGTGCCCCCCTCCCTAGTCCAATTCGGACCAGTCCATGGGGAGGGGTGCGGCCACCCTTTGGGGCCTTTCTCTCTTTTCTCGTATGGCCCATTAAGGCCCAATACGAATTCCCGTAACTCTCCAGTATTCTGAAAAATACCCGAACCACTCGGAACCTTTCCGATGTCCGAATATAGTCGCCCAATGTGACGCCCCCGATTCAATCATACACTAATCATACACGCAAACGTGTACGATCAAGATCAGGGACTCACGGGAAGATATCACAACACAACTCTAAAAATGAAATAAGTCATACAAGCATCATAATACAAGCCAGGGGCCTCGAGGGCTCGAATACAAGTGCTCGATCATAGGCGAGTCGTGGAAGCAACAATATCTGAGTACGGACATAAGTTAAACAAGTTGCCATAAGATGGCTAGCATAAAGCGGGATACAGATTGAAAGAGGCGCAGGCCTCCCCGCTGGATCCTCTAATCTACTCTGGTGTCGCCGTCGGCTGGGCTGCGTAGTAGTAGGCACCTCCGGGTAGTAGTCGTCATCGACGGTGGCGTCGCTCCAGGCTCCAACGTCTGGTTGCAGCAATCGAGTAGAGATAGGGGAAAAGGGGAAACAATGCAACCGTGAGTACTCATCCAAAGTACTACTTAAGCAAGGAGTTACACTACATATGCATGGATATATGTGTAAAGGGCCATATCGGTGGACCGAATGCAGAATGCCGAATAAGAGGGGATAGCTAGTCTTATCGAAGACTATGCTTCTGGTCACCTTCGTCTTGCAACAGGTAGAAGAGGTTAGGTTGAAGTCCTCCAAGTAACATCACATAGCAATAATTCTACCCGGCGATCCCCTCCTCGTATCCCTGAGAGAGAGCGACCACCGGTTGTATCCGCACTTGGAAGGGTGTGTTTTATTAAGTATCCGGTTCTAGTTGTCATAAGGTCAAGGTACAACTCCAAGTCGTCCGGTTATCAAGATCACGGCTATTCAAATAGATTAACTTCCTGCAGGGTGCACCAACTTACCCAACACGTTTGATCCCATTTGGCGGACACACTTTCTGGGTCATGCCCGCCGGAAGATCAACACATCGCAGCCCCACCTAGGCACAACAGAGAGGCCAAGACGCCGGTCTAAACCTAAGCGCCTGACAGTGCAGGCCCATCGCCCATAGCACACCAAGACGTTGCGGGCGGCGAAGCGAGACCTAGCCTAGCAGCGTTCGATCCAATCCGGCGCCGCCGTCGTCGTGACGTCTGAAGTGCTTGGTGATACCACGACGTCGAGTGCCCATATCTTTCCCATGTAGTTGGTTAGTGCGTATAGGCCCGTAGCCAACTCAGATCAAATGCCAAGATCTCGCTAAGCATGTTAAGTATCCGCTGACGCCGAGCAGGCCAGGCCCACCTCTCTCCTAAGCGGTCTCAACCTGCCTGCATCGCTCCGCCACAAAGATCCATCCAGAGGGCCGTCGGGACAAAGGTCCTTTCAGCCCCAATCAAGTGAATCACTCATGGGTGCTCCACAAGCCGACCCGACTTTAGTCACCACATGTATCATGTATAAGTATAAGTATATACCGTGATCACCTCCCGAGTGATCACGGCCCGATAGTATAGCACATGAGACGGACAAGAATGTAGGGCCACAGATGAAAATACTAGCATCCTATACTAAGCATGTAGGATTGCGGTAATGGTAACAACAGAGAGTAGCAAGGACAGGCTATGCGGCGAAGATAGGATTAATCGAAAGCGATAACATGCTACACTACTCTAATGCAAGCGGTATAGAGTAGAATAGGCGATATCTGGTGATCAAGGGGGCTTGCCTGGTTGTTACGGCAAGAGAGAGGGGTCGTCAACTCCGTAGTCGAACCGGGCAGGCAGCAGCAGCGTCGGTCTCGTAGTCTCTACGGAGAGAAGAGGGGAAGAAACAATGAATACCATGTAAACAAATGCATATCGATGCATGACAAGACAAATAACGATGCTAGGCGTGCCCTAACGTGGTATGAGGTGGTACGGTTAAGAAACATCCGGGAAAATATCCGGTGTTTTGTGTTTTCAGGCGGGAGGCGAGGAGGAAAGTTGCGGTTCGATAGGTTAGGGGTGTGTGGCGGACGAGCGGATTGCGTATCCGGATTCGTCTCGTCGTTACGAGCAACTTTCATGTTGAAAATATTTTAATCCGAAGTCGGTTAAAAGATATGATTTTCTAAAGAGTTTATTAATTTACGGAATTTTAATTAATTATTTAAATTAATTGAAAATGGATTTATGACATCGGCATGATGTCATCTTGACGTCGGCGATCAACGAGGTTGGTGGTCAACTGATAGGTGGGTCCCACATCGGTGACACATTTAATTAAACAATTCAGTTATCCTAATTAATATGAATTAGCGGCGGGGGGTGGGCCCCATCGTCATTGACTACTAAATTAACTAATTAATGGATCGGGTTAATTAGGTAACTAATGTGTAATTAGTTTAATTAGTAGGTTAATTTAATTAATTTCAATTAATTAAGTTAATTATTTCTTAAATTAATTATTTCTATTTCTATTTATTATTATATATATTTTTTAATACGTTACGGCGTGGGCCCTATCTCGTCATAGGCCCATAGGGCCTTAACGGCACCTTGCGGCGCTGGGTATCTGGCGATGTGCGCGTGCGGATTCTGAACACAGCGCCCAGCCCGATTGGGCATTCGCCGGATCGAAAAGGCGACCATGGAACAGCAAGGCCGCCTACCGAGCGCAAAGATGGCGAGGCCGCCACAGGCGGCACGCGTTGCGGCGGTTGAGGCCAGCAGACCCGCAGCGGTGGCGAGCGGGTCGGCAGGTGGCAACAAACAACGGCACCAGCAGAGTAATAAGCGAGGCGGGATGCGGCCGGGCGGCGGTGCGTCTGGCGCCGGTGGCGAGCCACGGCGAAGTTGCCGGCGCAGGAGGAGGAGGAGATGCGGGGCCTCACCACGGGGCGTGGGGTCTAAACAGCAGTGCTCGGGAGGAAGACGGGGGCGCATCCGCGGCGTCGTGGTTCCGGCGGCGGGCGGCGGCGTCGAGGCCGAGCCCCGATTCGAATCCGGGTGGAGGGCGGCGAGGCGCGCGAGGATCAAGCGTCGAGGCGAGTGACGCCAGCGATCCGGCGACAATGGCAGCAGCGAAGGGGTCGAGACGACGAGCGGCTTGGTCGGCAGCGCCAGCGTGGAAGGAGAGGGGGGGGCGGGTCGAGGTGGTGGCGGTCGGTGGGCGCGGACGACGGCGAAGGCGACAGCGACAGCAGGGCATCGATTGCCGTCGGGGAGAGCGAGGTCGGGGTCGCACGGGCGGCGGGCTCAGTGCCCCGATCCAGATCGAGGTGAGAGGAAGAGGTGGAGGTGGGATGAGGCGGCGGGAGAGCTGGCGGCATCGGCCGGGTGGGCGTCGTGGGGAGGTTCGTCCCCCCCGATCCCGATCTGGATCGGGGAAGGGGAGAGAGACGTGGGGATCGTGGGGAGGGGGAGTGGGGCGAATGGGGGGGTTACGGGTTAGGGTTTCCGTCGCCCAGAGGGGCTATAAGCGCTGGCTGGGCGGCTGGTTGGCCAGAGGCCACTGGGCTGTAACCTAGTGGGGGGGTTCTTTCTCTCTTTTATTCTTCTTCTTTTGTTTTCTTTTCCTTTTCTTTTATTTATTCCTTTCGGTTTTATTAAATTATTAATTTATTTCAATTTTGAAGAATGTGAGAACAACACCTAAATATGGTATGTTAAAGATGCCTTTGCCACATTAATTTGGACAGCTAAATAAAATAGTTTAATACTTTACAAAATACAAAAGGCATTTAATTACTTTCTTTTCTTTGCTGTTATATTTTCCTTTGAGCATTTAAACATTTTATAAAATGTGCTTTCATCACCATAATTACCTATGTATTATTTGGTTCCTCGAACATTTAAATTTTAATATTTGAAAACTTTTATTGTTTGCTCGATTTTGAATTTGAAATTGAACTAGGTTCGAACTAACGAGTTTATCCACGATGAATCGAGGTGGCGTGGCATCATTAGCGAGGATTACTGTAGCTTAATTACAGGGGTCACAATTCTCCTCCACTACAAGAAATCTCGTCCCGAGATTTAAGAGGGAGTAAGGGGAAGGTTTGGTAGCGAATATAGCGGGTCTTCTCATCCTGCCTTGCTCTTCTCGAAGAGTCAATCCAATATATTGATGCCTTCATACTTACTTGGTCAAAATGATGAAGTCGTCATCCTTTCTTGGGATCTTCATCGTACTTACGAAAAGGATATGGGGAAGACTCGGGAAGGGCGGGCCTTACCAGGTTGACTATCCGGTACATAACTCGAGGAATGGGGTAGGAAGTAACTCTCGAATTGAACTTAAGAAAATATCGAGAGTAAAGTAAGAAGGTACCATGAGAAGTTTCAAGCGGATAGGCCATTGTTCGATGTCCGAAACAACATGCGAAAGGGGTTGAGCAATGAGATTGAGTATTCGTCTATTACCAAAATAGATCACTTGGGACGGTGGCCCGTGAATTACATCTGAGGCCACACGCGAGGAACAACCTTGGGAAGAGGGGTGCGGGAGAGTCAGGTTTGGTCTGTGGGCTCAGGGTTATGGGCCCACCATGTGGTTGAAAGTAGGAAGGGGCCGACATTTTGCACGGTCATGATAGTAAGGCGTGTCAAAGGGTAGCTTTGTCGGATATGTCGGCAACAACATCGATACCAAGGGCGAGGGACGAAGAGAACCATTTTCCCTTTCGTTGAGCGAGGCGGGCCAATAGGCAAAGTTCTCGTCCATCGGTGGTTACCGAATATCATCAACAATCGTAACGAGGTCTTCTTGACCAATTATACATCGAGGTGTTTACATAACGGTGAATCTTTCTTGCTTAGATTATATAGATCACAAGAATGTCAAACACAACAAGGTAAGGAAAAGGTGATCATCAGTTAAATAGAACAATGGAATGGAAAATGTGTTTATACACATATTTGAGGTATATCCTTCCCAAGGACAAGTAGAGCATGATATCCATGACAGGATATAATGTAGAAAACCCTTTAGGTAAGGGGAAGGAATCTCATGATATTACCCATACAGCGGGATAAATGATAAATAAAATTTAGCATCGTGCTTCAAATGTTCTGTTGAAAATCGGAGTACCATTGACATGCTTGAGATAGCATTGACATGGTCTTCATGTGAAGATCGACTACGGAAACGAAGGATCCATCGGGAATAACTTGTAGAATAAGTCTTACAATTTCCTCATGGGTGAATGGATAACCTTACTGAAAAGGAATCTATAATGATAGGTCCTCCAGGGGGGGGGGTGCTAGGCATGACATCATGTTACCGGGTCATCAAAGGACCAACAACCTAACTCTTGGAAAGTTGTCCCAACCATCATATCTGACGGAGATTCAGGTATGATTGGTGTCAGGATACCTCAGGCTCAGGATGCCTGAGAAGAAAGGTGCAACACAAATTGACGGGATGACACTATAAGATTCTCGGGAAATGAACTATGAAGTGATTTCCGTTAACAAGAGTTCATCATTAACCAAAGGAGAGGATGAGGAGATGGCTGACGGGCTCAGCGACAATTCATCAAGAATTCCAAACGGATGGATTTCCATAATAATGTGAGCAAGAAGATGACACTTGTCAATTCAAATGATATAAGGTTGTATGCTCGAGGAAAACATACTCCATTAATCATTAGTTGAAAGGTGTGACCGAAATATGACCTTAGGTAGCAAGATCACTGTTAGAGTGACGATTCAATATCCAACAGTCTAAGATCGAACTGTCGATCATTAACTTCAAAGCAATAGGGTTGCTAGAAGTACATAACTCAAGCAGCATCGTCAGCATATTGGTATCCCGGTTAAAAACAACACGGGGACCAAGGAAGAATGGTGATGGTGAAAAGTATCATCTTACTGAGAATTTCTAAGAGGTGGAGCAATCCTCATGACATTCTTGTCATAAAAGAGGGTAATACTCCAAGCTAAAGGAGAACACAAGTAAGGATCTCAAGGTATAACACGAAACACGAACAAGTTTGTGTTGAACGGAAGGCAATAAAGTGGTCAAAGATAACCCAAATCATCGGGGGCAAGGATGGTATTTCTCATCATGATCTCAATTGATATCCTGGAAGAGCTCATAAGGTTGATGTGGATCACGACACATTTGTCGACAGATTTCATGAAGAAGTAATCAGTCAGCGATGACATCAAGTCAAAGGAATGATGAAGCCAAAAGTCATTGGAACCATGGGTACGACACAAACTCGAAATCAAGCTTGCGGTACAAGGTCAAACGGTATGACGAGGGAGATCGATTGTAAGATTAGCTCACCGTCGAAATATGTGTTCCGAGAAGAAGGACCCGGTAGCACCGTTAAAATTTAGCATGATAATGATATAGCCGATCAGGCTAGGAATGATGTGATCGGGTACAAACTCGTACTTATAGAAGCTTAACGAAGAGTTGTTGAACCGTAGTGCGGACTCGGTTCAGTTATTGGTGTCTTTGAGTGTTTAATATCTCAGAGCCCGTGAAAAATTGGAATCAGTGGGAATGTAGCACTTGATAAAGAACTCATAAGAGGTTATGCAGTTCCATGATAATCTCGAGATACCAGGGGGGTAATACTCGATGACAGATCAAAGTAGAAGTTGGTAGGGTATTGCTCTACCAAGACAAGTGCTTAAACTTGCACGAGGAATGGTATTTAAAAGAGAACATGGTCGAACCACGATTGCAAAAGGCCGATCCAGATATAAGATGAACTTATACCAAAGGAATAATTAATTTAAGAGAAGCTTTAATGATAAGATCTACATCGTGTCCATGGGCATGAACACAAAGTTCAAGGTCGACTCCACTTCTTCAATGCATAACCTTTCATTCACTTCTCACCTTGAGGAAGTTGTAGTGTTGAAATTTTATCGGCAAAATACCGAAGTGTATGACTCATGAAAACTATCGAGTTCACACATATTAAGGAAGGCATAGGTTCAACCCATAGGGGCTTCTTAGAAACAAATACCACAAGTTTCAAGAGTAAATAACACAAGCCCGAAAGCAGAGCATGGTTGGCCAAGCAGAGGATACAACTTAGCAAAGGCATTATGTATCAGGGGAAGAACTCACAAAGTGATCAAGTGTGAAGGTCATTGTCGGAAAACAATCCAACAAAGGACTTGATGGTCCACAAAGGATCTGATATGAGTATCGATACTCAACCAGAAGAGGAAGGAATGCAAATGCAACAGGTTATGGAAGCATCTGAATAATTCACAGCTTAAATACTAAGGAATTATGATTTCCAAAACAAAGGATCATAAGCAGACGTTCTGATCAAGGATGGATCAATTGAATATACCAGAGGCACAATCGATTTACGACGGTTTGGTGAGAACCAGCTCATGTTCAAAATGACATCTGAGCCGGAAGGATGAATTCTAGGATCTATTTGAGGATTGCGAGGATTCGCAACATATTGAATCAACAGACTCAAAATGATAATGACAAGGAATGTCAATAAGACTACGAGACTTATGGGATTAACCATAATGTGAGCAAGCAAGAATTTCAAGAGCCAAAGGCTCCAGAGGATTTTCGGAAGATCGAATAGTATTTTGAAGACTTTTGTGAAACTCATGAACAACTGGGGATGAGCGGATACTCGGAAAGTGCGAGAAATTATTCTTAGGGGTATCCAGGTGGCAAAGAACTATAAAGCAGTAGGTGCAAAGTATTCTCGGAACATTAGAGAGAATTTCAGGGTATCTTGTAATAACAAGATTAACTGGGAATAAAAGTAAGAACGACAGGCGTAAGTATTTATCCATAGGGATGTTTCGGTGGTAGGGAATTGCAAAAGCGACAGGCACCAGGTCTCGAGAGAATATCGGAGAGTATCTTCAATTTCTTCTGGTTCACGGAGCAATCACCTGTAGTGAGGGGTTCTCCGGGAGGAAGTAGTAACGAGATCCTAAAGTTAGATTTTTGTAAAAATCGTTTAACCCGAATAGAAGAGAGTTCAAAATCCCAGAGTAAAGATCGAGGAGTAAAAGATCCTAATCCCACCCAATGGCGACGTGGGCCCGTAAGGCACACAGCCAAGTTAGTAAAAGTTTTTCCAATGTCTAGACTGGACTTCGGCCAAGGAGTGTGGAAGGGGGATTCCTACAGGCAGTCGGCTCTGATACCAACTTGTGACGCCCCCGATTCAATCGTACACTAATCATACACGCATACGCGTATGCGATCAAGATCGAGGACTCACGGAAGATATCACAACACAACTCTAAAAATGAAATAAGTCATACAAGCATCATAATACAAGCCGAGGGCCTCGAGGGCTCGAATACAAGTGCCCGATCATAGGCGAGTCAGTGAGCAACAATATCTGAGTACGGACATAAGTTAAACAAGTTGCCATAAGATGGCTAGCACAAAGCGGGATACAGATCGAAGAGGCGCAGGCCTCCCGCACGATCCTCCTAAACTACTCACAGTCGTCGCCGCGTGGCTGCTGCGTAGTAGTAGGCACCTCGAGGGTAGTAGTCGCCATCGACGGTGGCGTCGCTCCACAGGCTCCAACGTCCGGTTGCAGCAATCGAGTAGAGATAGGGGAAAAAGGGGAAACAATGCAACCGTGAGTACTCATCCAAAGTACTACTTAAGCAAGGAGTTACACTACATATGCATGGATATATGTGTAAAGGGCCATATCGATGGGTGAATCGCGAATGCCGAAATAAGAGGGGATAGCTAGTCTTATCGAAGACTATGCTTCAGTCACCTTCGTCTTGCAACAGGTAGAAGAGGTTAGGTTGAAGTCCTCCAAGTAACATCACATAGCAATAATTCTACCCGGCGATCCCCTCCTCGTATCCCCGAGAGAGAGCGACCACCGGTTGTATCTGGCACTTGGAAGGGTGTGTTTTATTAAGTATCCGGTTCTAGTTGTCATAAGGTCAAGGTACAACTCCAAGTCATCCTGTTACCGAAGATCACGGCTATTCGAATAGATTAACTTCCCTGCAGGGGTGCACCAACTTACCCAACACGTTTGATCCCATTTGGCCGGACACACTTTCCTGGGTCATGCCCGGCCGCGGAAGATCAACACATCGCAGCCCCACCTAGGCACAACAGAGAGGCCAGCATGCCGGTCTAAACCTAAGCGCACAGGGGTCTGGGTCCATCGCCCATAGCACACCTCCACGTTGCGAGGGCGGTCGGAAGCAGACCTAGCCTAGCAGGCGTTCCAGTCCAATCCGGCGCGCGCCGCTCCGTCGCTGACGTCTGAAGTGCTTCGGCTGATACCACGACGCCGAGTGCCCATATCTTTCCCACGTAGTTGGTTAGTGCGTATAGGCCGTAGCCAACTCGGATCAAATACCAAGATCTCGTTAAGCGTGTTAAGTATCCGAGCGCCGAACAGGCCAGGCCCACCTCTCTCCTAGGCGGTCTCAACCTGCCTGCCGCTCGCCACAAAGATCCATCCAGAGGGCCGTCGGGACAAAGGTCCTTTCAGCCCCTAATCCGTGAATCACTCACGGGTGCTCCACAAGCCGACCCGACTTTAGTCACCACATGTATCATGTCACCTCCCGAGTGATCACGGCCCGATAGTATAGCACAGCAGACGGACAAGAATGTAGGGCCACAGATGAAAATACTAGCATCCTATACTAAGCATGTAGGATTGCGGTAATGGTAACAACAAGAGTAGCAAGGACAAAGCTATGCAGCGAATAGGATTAATCAAAGCGATAACATGCTACACTACTCTAATGCAAGCGGTATAGAGTAGAATAGGCGATATCTGGTGATCAAAGGGGGCTTGCACTGGTTGTTACGGCAAGAGAGAGGGTCGTCAACTCCGTGGTCGAACCGGGCAGCAGCAGCGTCGGTCTCGTAGTCTACCGGAGAGAAGAGGGGAAGAAACAATGAATACCATGTAAACAGATGCATATCGATGCATGACAAGACAAATAACGATGCTAGGCATGCCCTAACGTGGTATGAGGTGGTACTGGTTAAGAAACATCCGGAAAATATCCCGGTGTTTCGTGTTTTCGAGCAGGAGGAGGGGAAAGTTGCGGGTTTGATAGGTTAGGGGTGTGTTGCGACGAACGAGCATTGCGTATCCGGATTCGCCTCGTCGTTCGAGCAACTTTCATGTTGAAAATATTTTAATCGAGTTACGGTTAAAAGATATGATTTTCTAAAGAGTTTATTAATTTCGGAATTTTAATTAATTATTTAAATTAATTGAAAATGGATTTATGACATCGAGATGATGTCATCTTGACGTCGAAGTCAACAGTGGTTGATGGTCAACTGCACAGGGTCCCACCTGTGAGTGACACATTTTAATTAAACAATTCAGTTATCCTAATTAATATGAATTAGGGGGGTGGGCCCCACTGTCATTGACTACTAAATTAACTAATTAACAGATCAGGTTAATTAGGTAACTAATGTGTAATTAGTTTAATTAGTAGGTTAATTTAATTAATCTCAATTAATTAAGTTAATTATTTCTTAAATTAATTATTTCTATTTTTATTTATTATTATATATATATTTTTAATACGTTACGGGCGTGGGCCTTATCATCATAGGCCCATAGGGCCTTAACGGCACCTGCACACGGCGCCGGGTATCTGGCGTAATTGAGCGAAGGCGTGCGAGATTCTTGCACGGCACCCGGCCCGATTGGGCGTCGCCCGAGATCGAAAAGGGGCGACCATGGAACAGCAAGGCCGCCCTTTGAGGCAGCGATGGCGAGCCGCCACGCAGGCGGCGCCGCGTTGCGGCGGTTGAGGCCAGCGAGACCCGCAGCGATGGCGGCGGGTCGGCAGGTGGCGACAAGCAACACCGGCAGCGATAAGCGAGGCGGGATGCGGCCGGGCGGCGGTGCGTCTGGGCGCCGGTGGCGAGGCCACTACCGGTTGCCGGGCGGGAGGAGGAGGAGATGCGGGGCCTCACCACGGGGCGTGGGGTCTAAACAGCGGTGCTCGGGAGGAAGACGGGGCGCAGCCCGGCGCGTCGTGGTTCCGGAGGGCGGCGGCGGCGGCGCGAGGCCGAGCCCGATTCGATCCGGGTGGAGGGCGGCGAGGCGGCGTGGGCGATCGTCGGGGCGAGGTGACGCCGGCGATCCGGCGACAGCGACGACGCGAGCGAAGGGGGGGACGACGAGCGGCTTGGTCGGCAGCGCGCGCGTGGAAGGAGAGGGGCGCGGGGTTGAGGTGGTGGCGGTCGGCGGGCGTCTGACGACGGCGCTGCGCGACGCGACGACGGGGCGTTAGTTGCCGTCGGGGAGAGGCGAGTCGGAGGGGGGTCACGCGGGCGGCGGGAGCAGTGCCCCGATCGGATCGGGGTGAGAGGAAGAGGTGGAGGTGGGATGAGGCGGCGGCGAGGAGCGCCGGCGGCATCGGCCGGGGTGTGGCGTCGTGGGAGGTTCGTCCCCGATCCCGATCTGGATCGGGAAGGGAGAGACGATGGGGATCGTGGGGAGGGAGGGGGGCGAATGGGGGTTACGGGTTAGGGTTTCCGTCGCCCAGGGGCTATAAGCGCCCATTTGGGCCGGCTGGTTGGCTCAGAGGCCACCGGGCTGTGGCCCGATGGGGGGTTCTTTCTCTCTTTATTCTTCTTCTTTTGTTTTCTTTTCCTTTTCTTTTATTTATTCCTTTCGGTTTTATTAAATTATCAATTTATTTCAATTTTGAAGAATGTGAGAACAACACCTAAATATGGTATGTTAAAGATGCCCTTTGCCACATTAATTTGGACAGCTAAATAAAATAGTTTAATACTTTACAAAATACAAAAGGCATTTAATTACTTTCTTTTGCTGCTATTTTATTTTCCTTTGAGCATTTAAACATTTTATAAAAATGTGGTTTCATCACCATAATTACCTATGTATTATTTGGTTCCTCGAACATTTAAATTTAATATTTGAAAACTTTTATTGTTTGCTCGATTTTAAATTTGAAATTGAACTAGGTTCGAACTAACGCGAGTTTATCCACAGTAACCGAGGTGACGTGGCATCATTAGCGGGGATTACTGTAGCTTAATTACCCGGGCGTCACACCCAATATATCGATCTTTAAGTCTCGACCACTTCGAGACTCCTCGTCATGTCCCAGATCTCATCCAGGACTCCGAACTACCTTCGGTACATCAAAACACATAAACTCATAATACAAATCGTCACCGAACGTTAAGCGTGCGGACCCTACGGGTTTGAGAACTATGTAGACATGACCGAGACATGTCTCCGGTCAATAACCAATAGCGGAACCTGGATGCTCATATTGGCTCCTACATATTCTACGAAGATCTTTATCGGTCAAACCGCATAACAACATATGTTGTTCCGTTTGTCATCGGTATGTTACTTGCTCGAGATTCGATCGTCAGTATCTCAATACCGAGTTCAATCTCGTTACCGGCAAGTCTCTTTACTCGTTCCGTAATACATCATCCCGCAATTAACTTATTAGTTACAATGCTTGCAAGGCTTTTAGTGATGTGCATTACCGAGAGGGCCCAGAGATACCTCTCCGACAATCGGAGTGACAAATCTTAATCTCGATCTATGCCAACTCAACAAGTACCATCGGAGACACCTGTAGAGCACCTTTATAATCACCCAGTTACGTTGTGACGTTTGGTAGCACACAAAGTGTTCCTCTGGTATTCGGGAGTTGCATAATCTCATAGTCATAGGAACATGTATAAGTCATGAAGAAAGCAATAGCAATATACTAAATGATCAAATGCTAAGCTAACAGAATGGGTAAAGTTAATCGCATCATTCTCTAATGATGTGATCCCGTTAATCAACTGACAATTCATGTCTATGGCTAGGAACTTAACCATCTTTGATTCAATCAGCTAGTCAAGTAGAGGCATACTAGTGACACTCTGTTTGTCTATGTATTCACACATGTACTAAGTTTCCGGTTAATACAATTTATAGCATGAATAATAAACATTTATCATGAATTAAGGAAATAAATAATAAATTTATTATTGCCTCTAGGGCATATTTCCTTCACAAAGGCGAAGATACCTTGAGAACACTTCACAAAGATGCCGAAGTGGTTGGTGTAGCCGTAGCTCCGTCTTGGTGGTGCTCGTCTCGCGGTCTTCTCTTGTGCTCATGAAGTTTGACTGTAGCTTGATGTAGAGCTTGTTGGGACTGGTAGGTTTGCGCATCTCGAGCATCTTCATGTTGATGGTGTCATTGTCGCACTTGAGCTCGTAGTAGATGTCGTTCGTCGTCGTCGTGCACATGTTGCTTGGTGGTGACTTGCCCTTCAGGATGATGTTGACGATGGTCGCCATGGAGATGTGGACGTGGACGACTTGCGCTTGCATCTTGTTTGCGCTCCGAAGACTTGTGACTTGAATGTCGCCACCACTTGAACCGTTCCTAATTAGCCGAAACACCTTACGAGACTCGAATCACTTCTCAAGCAACCACATATGCAATGGGGATCAAAATGGGTTAAGTTGCAGAAGTCAGTGGTGGTAATGCGGATGATATGGTGGTGGCCCTAGGCAAAGATGCCAAAATCCCAAAAATATGATTGAGTCAAATGATGGTGGTAGTATTTTTGTGGGATGGGGGATGTCAATACCTTCAAAACGAGCTAAAGAACGTTAAAAACGGACTCCGGATGAATTAGTTATGGCCGAAACAAAAATCTGTCTGTGTCAGTTTCAGGGTTAACCGGACACCCGGGAGGAGGTCCGGATGATCCGGGCTTGGTTTGGATGATCCGGGTGTACTTCCGGATGATCCGGGTTCGTCAGCTCCGGTTCGGGTATTTGGGTGCGTGGGTTATCCGGACGTCCGGGGGGGGGGGGGGCGTCCAGCTGATACGGGGGATGTCCGGATGATCCGGGAGAAGGTCCGGATGATCGGGGGAAGTCAAACTGCTCGGGATTTCCTCTCGGGAACGAATTTTTGGGCGGAAATGGATGACTTTTGGGGTAAAATTGAGGAGATTTCGTGGATGGAAGGTGGGGAAACTTGGGGAGATGCTAGATCCACTCGAAACCAAGCAAATCCATGGATCAAATCAACAAAACTTCATCAAAACTAACAAATCACAAAAAAAATTGGGGCTATTTTTGGTGGGGATTTTCGAAATTGGGGAAGAACACAACAAAACAAGGCTAGAAAAAGAGGGGTAGGGGCTCCAAATTCATGATCAACCTTGCTCTTATCCAAGATGATGTAGGGTAGATCCCTTGTGGCCCGATGTTTCATGATTGGAGCGAGTCCCGTGAAGAACACGAAGAACACGAGGAGGAATCACGAGGGGAAACACGAGAGAATCACTCAAAACAACAAGAACAATCACACATGTGCTAGATCCTCGAAACACAATGAGATAAATGGTCCACGATCAATAAGGGACGATACATAGGGTAACCGGTTCTTCTCCGTGAGGAGGTATTGATGGGGGTCTTCTCCGTGAGGAGGTCTTGAATCCAACGTGGATCTTCTCCGTAGTGGGGCCGCGGTCTCTCTCATGGAGTAGATCCGTATGGATGAGCAAAGCTCTATCTCACATATGAACTAAACCAATGCTAACCCTCAAATGGAGAAGGGGGAGGAGTATATATAGTCTAAGCCACGAAGTGGTAAGTGAGGGGCGAAGGGGTACACGGGCCTCGGCCCAAGTCACGCGCACACGCATGGTCCGGATGATCCGGATGGGATCCCGGATGATCCGGGCGTCGGGGGTCCGGATGATCCGGGTGGCCGTCCGGATGATCCGACTTTAGGTGAAACCTTCAGGTGTCTTCGGCGCAGTTAGCCGGATCGTCTGGGTGGGGGTCCGGATCATCCGGGCTTGGTGCGGATCGTCCGGCTGGGGGTCTGGATGATCCGGGCAAGTCCTGTCTTGTCCGTTCTTCTTCTTCCTTCTCCTCTTCCATGCTTGGCCTTGGTCCTTGGATCCTCCATGGTCATCCCGGTTGTACCTGAGTATATGCAAGGCCCATGCATGAGTTAGTAACCATGTCTCATATGTGGAAAGTGACGGTTTGAAGAGGAGTGAGTTCACCTTGTGTCCAATGGCATATGGTCGAGGTCTCATCGTATGTCCTCTTGGGGCTTGGGGAGTAGTCGAAGTGTACATGGGGATGATCGTAGGATGCTCTGCATCATAGCGCCACCTGGACTGCCCTTCTGCGCGCCAAAACTTCTGGGTACTTAGGATCAGCAACCATTGGAAAGAAGTGACATACACCGGCCAAGAAAGCTGCATTGGTATCCCTGTACACCGCACCCCCACTGCCATTATCTCCGTGCTTCAAGACCGCGCCATCGGAGTTGATCTTCACCCATCCATCTTTAGGATGCTCCCATTTTTGGATGGTCTTCGGCTCCGGTTGTGGCGCCCTCGTCTCATGCGCAAGTTTCCAATCAGTCAACTGCACCTTCACTGTGGCTAATATTTCATGTGGATGCACTATCTTCCTTCCTTCCCTTGCATCATTTCTAGCGAGCCAGATTCCATATGCCGCCTGTAGCATGATTTCCTTCTCATCCTCGGAGGCCCCGGCGAACCATTCCAGCAGCCAGGTGGTAAGAGCGCCCTGAGAGTTCAAGTGAAATGGTGGACTCGCCATCCTCACTCCTAACTCTTCACGCAATAGGTGCCAGAATAGAACTGAATGCTGGCATGTCCAGAAGCGGTGAACCATGGTTTCCTCTCTGCCACATGCAACACAAAAAACGCCCGGCTTTATCCGTCGACGATGGAGCTCCGCTCCCACGGCAAGACCATTTCGTACCATTCGCCACATATGAATCTTGACCTTAGCCAGCGCACTAGTTTCCAACAAAGCCATATACCCTTTCTGTTTGGATACATAGCTAGATGCCTCCGGCTCTCCGGTTCTAGCTCTATTCAGAGACATCCACAAGTGATAAGCAGATTTTACCGTAAAGATGTCGTTCTTCATAAAGTTCCAAGCTAAGAAATCACCAGCTCCCGGGCCCCCAATTGCAATTTGCTTGATGTCTACAGCATTTGTAGGGGTAAACATGGCATCCACTTTTTCCACGTTCCATTTTGTTCCATCATCACTTAGAAGGTCAGCGACCTTAGTAATTCCCTGTATGTAAATCTGGCCGAACGGTTGTGAGCATCCACTACGAGGTATCCAGTGGTCATGGTGAATGTTAATATGAGCTCCATCCCTAATTCTCCAGATCAACCCTTCCCTGAGCAAATCACATCCGTGTAGTATGCTCCGAAAAGTGCATGACCCCGACGATGGACAAGTGGCAGACAAGATTGTATCATTCATGAAGTACCGGGCTTTTAGAACTCTTGCACACAGAGAAGTAGGGACTTGTAAAATGCGCCATGCTTGCTTGGCCAACAAGGCTTGGTTGAATGCTTCGGGTCCCGAAACCCCATCTGTCGGAGTAATTAACCACGGGTACCCCAAAGACGGCAAGACGATATTAAAAGACATCGGGGCTAGCAAAGCCCTCGGTCGATCGCCCGCCGCTCTATGGCTCCCGTCCGGCTGACCGCTCTGTCCGGCGGTTGTCACCGCCGATTGCTCCAACCAGCCGGCTGCCGATCAGTTAACCAGCCGGCTGCCGATTGCAGCCAGCGACATCGACAAGACACCGACGAGACGATCGTACCCGAGCACTATTCACGTGTCATCTCAGCCATCATGTATAGTGTCACTTGTCCCCTGGCACTATTTATGAAGTGACCCAGGGGACAAGGATGACACTCCACCATGCCTTGCCCATACCACCACATAGCTTAGATAGCAAGCTAGCTCCACACTATTCTAAATATACTAAACCTGGCTAGGTTTAGTTTACCACGTTTTTTTGAGTTTTTCCTATCATAGAAATTCGCCCAATGGATGCCCGACGCGTGTAATAGTGGGGATGCAGCGGTGTGTCTTGACGGCATGCAGCAGTGATTGACGCAGAAATCATAAAATAATCTTGCCGTTGTTGTGGATTGGTTGCATCTTTGTGGCCCGATTTCAGTTTCGATTGCGTGCATGTCCTGCTTTTTGTGGAGATCAATTTGGTCGTACTGCTTTGGACAGCTCTGCATGTGCCCCTGTTTGCCCTTTTGCTTCCCTGCCACGTATTCTCATGTCGGTTGCCGCTTGCATTTTCTCGATTCTGACGATGGCGGTTGCCGCTTTGGTAGGTTTTAAGGCCTTTCGCTGTTTTGCCTGGTCGTTTTCAACTTGGTTTCTTCTCTTCTCCTGCTCCCTATAAATCTGGTCCTTCGCTGCCTCGCTCACTCATTGGTGTGCTCCTGCTGCGCTCTTCCTCCTCTAATCAGCTGTGCGGTTTCTCCGGCGATGGTTGCTTCCGCTGCTGCTCGGTCCGGCCGCCGCCGTCGGGCCACCCTCCTGGTATTCGAGCATTGTTATTTCCGTGTCCGCCCGTGCTGCCACCGTCTTTCCTCGCCAGATTATCCGTCCGCGACGGCAGACGCTGGTGCCCGTGGCCGGCCGGCTGATTCAGGCTGCCGTGTCCGGACCTCAGCATTGCTGCTCCACCTCCGCCTCTCCCCAGCTTCTATCCTCCGCTTTTATGCTTCCACCGACGGTGACCACGCTCCTCTATTCCACCCCAGCCATGGAGTCGCTCTCCCGTCGTCCGATCCGGTGGCCTGCTTTCCGTCGTCGGCCATGCCCAAGAAGTCACCTTGGAAGTCGCCCCGTCTTTCTCTGCCGGGCGCCTCGAAGGCTGATGTGCCGCCGCTGCCGTCGTCGGTGCCGACCACTAGCCCACGCTCATCGACACCGCCAAGAACAAGAGCTCGCTTCGCCCGGCTCCTCCTCTTCCCAGCCCCTCTTGAAGCATGAAGCATCCTCGCACGTGTGCCCTTTGTTTGAATCTGCGCCAATGATGGGGGCAACATTGAGTCTGCAACGTATGCCAATGTGTGCTCACTCAGGTTCTCCGGCGAGGGCGAGGTCGATGCTGCGCGACGGAGTGGAGGAGGCGGCGAGCTCTTCTGGCGGGCGGGTGGAAGGATCGGACATGGCGGGGCGGAGGACGATCTGGGCGTGCATATCATCCGAAGTTGCCGCCATGCGCCGCCGTAGGATCACGAAGATGATGCCCTCGGTGGCGTCGTTGTATGCCATCTTCGAAGCAGCTGTCATGCGTCGCCGTGGGATGCGAAGATGAAGCCATTGGCATCGCGGTGCGCCCTGCTGCATGAATCTCGAGGCACGGGGCAAAGGGCGTGTGAGGGCGCATGGTGAGTCTTCATGTCTCGCGCCGCGTCATCGAGGGCGGCGCGTCGATCTCGCCGAGGCGAGTATCGTGACACCGGGTTGTGGCGCCAGCAAGGTGCAGGAGGACGCCGCGGCGTGGTGCGGGTGGTCGATGGCCGGCAGCGCCCACGGCCCCCGCAGCGTCGAGCTCGCCGAGCAGGAGCATCATGGGTGCGCCCCGACGTGAGGCAGTTCGGGGCAACATAGGTGTTGGGGAACGTAGTAATTTCAAAAAATTTCCTACGATCACGCAAGACCATGGTGATGGCATAGCAACAAGAGGGGAGAGTGTCCGTCCACGTACCCTCGTAGACCGAAAGCGGAAGCGTTATAACAACGCGGTTGATGTAGTCGTACGTCTTCACGATCCGACCGATCCAAGCACCGAACGTATGGCACCTCCGAGTTACGCACACGTTCAGCTCGATGGCGATCCCGGACTCGATCCAGCAAAGTGTCGGGGATGAGTTCCGTCAAGACGACGGCGTGGTGACAATGATGATGTTCCACCGGCGCAGGGCTTCGCCTAAGCTCATGACGATATGACTTCTCCGCGCGAGGGCTTCGCCTAAGCTCATGACGATATGACGAAGTGGAATATGGTGGAAGGGGCACCGCTGCGGCTAAGGAAAGATCCGTAGATCAACTTGTGTGTCTGGGGTGCCCCTTGCCCCGTATATAAAGGAGCAAAGGGGGTGCGGCCGGCCCTAGGGAGGCGCTGGAGGAGTCCTACTCCCACCGGGAGTAGGACTCCCCTCTCTCCTAGTTGGAGTAGGATTGGGGAGGGAAGAGGGAAGGCGCGCCGCCTCTCCTTGTCCTAATCGGACTAGAGGGGAGAGGCGCGCGCCTGCCCCTGGCCGGCCCTTCCTCTTCTCCTTGTGGCCCATTAAGGCCCATATACCCCGGGGTTCCGTAACCCCGGTGTTTGATAACTTCTGTTTTCATTGGAACCCTTCGAAGTCCAAACATAGGCTTCCAATATATCAATCTTTATGTCTCGACCATTTGAGACTCCTCGTCATGTCCGTGATCATATCCGGGACTCGAACAACCTTGGTACATCAATACTTATAAACTCATAATGAACTGTCATCGAAACGTTAAGCGTGCGGACCCTACGGGTTCGAGAACTATGTAGACATGACCTAGAATCATTCTCGGTCAATAACCAATAGCGGAACCTGGATGCTCATATTGGTTCCTACATATTCTCGAAGATCTTTATCGGTCAAACCGCATAACGACATCGTTGTTCCCTTTGTCATCGGTATGTTACTTACCCTAGATTCGATCGTCGGTATCCAATACCTAGTTCAATCTCGTTACGGTAAGTCTCTTTACTCGTTCCGTAATACATCATCTCACAACTAACTCATTAGTTGTAATGCTTGCAAGGCTTAAGTGATGTGTATTACCGAGAAGGCCCAGAGATACCTCTCCGACAATCGGAGTGACAAAACCTAATCTCGAAATCGCCAACCCAACAAGTACCTTTGGAGACACCTGTAGTACTCCTTTATAATCACCCGATTACGTTGTGGCGTTTGGTAGTACCAAAGTGTTCCTCCGTAAACAGGAGTTGCATAATCTCATAGTTACGAGGAACATGTATAGGTCATGAAGAAAGCATTAGCAATATACTAAGCGATCAAGTGCTAAGCTAACGGAATGGGTCATGTCAATCACATCATTCTCCTAATGAGGTGATCCCATTAATCAAATGACAACACATGTCTATGGTTTAGGAAACACAACCATCTTTGATTAATGAGCTAGTCCAAGAGAGGCATACTAGTGACTATCTGTTTGTCTATGTATTCACACATGTATTATGTTTCCGGTTAATACAATTCTAGCATGAATAATAAACATTTATCATGGTATAAGGAAATAAATAATAACTTTATTATTGCCTCTAGGGCATATTTCCTTGATCTCCCACTTGCACTAGAGTCAATAATCTAGATTACACAAGAATGATTCTAACACCCATGGAGTCTTGGTGCTGATCATGTTTTGCTCGTGGAAGAGGCTTAGTCAGCGGGTCCGCAACATTCAGATCCGTATGTATTTTGCAAATCTCTATGTCTCCCACTTGGACTTGGTCCCAATGGAATTGAAGCGTCTCTTGATATGCTTGGTCCTCTTGTGAAATCTGGATTCCTTTGCCAAGGCAATTGCACCAATATTGTCACGAAAGATCTTCATTGGTCCCGATGCACTAGGTATAACACCTAGATCGGAAATGAACTCTTTCATCCGCACTCCTTCATTTGCTGCTTCGAAGCAGCTATGTACTCCGCTTCACATGTAGATCCCGCCACGACGCTTTGTTTAGAACTGCACCAACCGACAGCTCCACCGTTTAATAAAAACACGATCCGGTTTGCGATTTAGAATCGTCCGGATCGATGTCAAAGCTTACATCGGCGTAACCATTTACGACTAGCTCTTTGTCACCTCCATATCGAGAAACATATCCTTAGTCCTTTTCGGTATTTCAGGATGTTCTTGACCGCTGTCCGATGATCCACTCTGGATTACTTTGGTACCTTCCTGCCAAGCTTACAGCTAAGCATACGTCGGTCTGGTACACAGCATTGCATACATGATAGAGCCTATGGCTGAAGCATAGGAACATCTTTCATTTTCTCTCTATCTTCTGCTGTGGTCGGGCATTGAGTCGACTCAATCTTACACCTTATAATCTGGTAAAAACCTTTCTTTGCTGATCCATTTGAACTTCTTCAAAACTTTATCAAGGTATGTGCTTTGTGAAAGTCAATTAAGCGTCTTGATCTATCTCTATAGATCTTGATGCCCAATATGTAAGCAGCTTCACCGAGGTCATTCATTGAAAAACTTTTATTCAAGTATCCTTTTATGCTATCCAGAAATTCTATATCATTTCCAATCAATAATATGTCGTCCACATATAATATTAGAAATGCTCTGAGCTCCCACTCACTTTCTTGTAAATCTGAGGCTTCTCCAAAAGTCTCATATAAACCCATATGCTTTGATCACACTATCAAAGCGTTTATTCCAACTCCGAGAGGCTTGCACTGCACCATAAATTGATCATTGGAGCTTGCACACCTTGTTAGTACCCTTAGGATCGACAAAACCTTCTGGTTGCATCATATACAACTCTTCTTCTAGAAATCCATTCAAGAATGCAGTTTTACATCCATTTGCCAAATTTCATAATCATAAAATGCGGCAATTGCTAACATGATTCGGACAGACTTAAGCATCGCTACTGGTGAAAAGTCTCATCGTAGTCAACCCCTTGAACTTGTCGAAAACCTTTCGCAACAAGTCGAGCTTTGTAGACGATTACATTACCATCAGCGTCGGTCTTCTTCTTAAAGATCCATTTATTCTCAATGGCTTGCCGATCATCGAACAAGTCAACCAAAGTCCATACTTTGTTCTCATACATGGATCCCATCTCAGATTTCATGGCTTCCAGCCATTTTGCGGAATCTGGGCTCACCATCGCTTCTTCATAGTTTGTAGGTTCGCCATGGTCAAGTAACATGACTTCGAATAGGATTACCGTACCACTCAGTGCGTATTTTACTCTGGTTGACCTCTGAAGTTCAGTAGTAACTTGATCTGAAGCTTCATGATCATCATCATTAGTTTCCTCACTAATTGGTGTAGTTGTCACAGAACCATTTCTTGTGATGAACTACTTTCAATAAGGGAGCAGATCTGATTATCTCATCAAGTTCTACTTTCCTCCCACTCACTTCTTTCGAGAGAAACTCCTTCTCTAGAAAGGACCCGAATTTAGCAACGAAAATCTTGCCTTCAGATCTGTGATAGAAGGTGTACCCAACATCTCCTTTGGGTATCCTATGAAGACACATTTTCCGATTTGGATTCGAGCTTATCTGGTTGAAGTTTCTTCACATAAGCATCGCAGCCCCAAACTTTAAGAAACGACAACTTTGGTTTCTTGCCAAACCACAGTTCATATGGTGTCCTCTCAGCGGATTTTGATGGTGCCCTATTTAGCGTGAATGCGGCCGTCTCTAAAGCATATCCCCAAAACGATAGCGGTAAATCAGTAAGAGACATCATAGATCGCACCATATCAAGTAAAATACGATTCGACGTTCGGACACACCATTTCTCTGTGGTGTTCGGGTGGCGTGAGTTGCTAAACTATTCCACATTGTTTCAAATGTAAACCAAACTCGTAACTCAAATATTCTCCTCCACGATCAGATCGTAGAAACTTTATTTTCTTGTTACGATGATTTTCCACTTCATTCTGAAATTCTTTGAACTTTTCAAATGTTTCAGATTTGTGTTTCATTAAGTAGATATACCCATATCTACTCAAATCATCTGTGAAGGTGAGAAAATAACGATATCTGCCACGAGCTTCAACATTCATCGGACCACATACATCAGTATGTATGATTTCCAACAAATCTGTTGCTCTCTCCATAGTTCCGAGAACGGGTTTTAGTCATCTTGCCCATGAGGCACGGTTCGCAAGTGCCAAGTGATTCATAATCAAGTGACTCCAAAAGTCCATCGGATGGAGTTTCTTCATGCGCTTTATACCGATATGACCTAAGCGGCGATTGCCACAAATAAGTCGCACTATCATTATCAACTCTGCATCTTTTGGCTTCGACATTATGAATATGTGTATCACTCTTGTCGAGATTCAACAAGAATAGACCATTCTTCAAGGGTGCATGACCATAAAAGATATTACTCATATAAATAGAACAACCATTATTCTCTGATTTAAATGAATAACCGTCTCGCATCAAACAAGATCCAGATATAATGTTCATGCTCAGCGCCGCACCAAATAACAATTATTTAGGTCTAAAACTAATCCGAAGGTAGATGTAGAGGTAGCGTGCCGACCGCGATCACATTGACTTTGGAACCGTTTCCCACGCGCATCGTCACCTCGTCCTTTGCGGTGCTCGTCTATTACGTAGTCCCTGTTTGAGTTGCAAATATTAGCAATGAACTAGTATCAAATACCAGGTGCTACTACGAGCTCTAGTAAGGTACACATCAATAACATGTATATCACATATACCTTTGTTCACCTTGCCATCCTTTTATCCGCCAAATACTTGGGGCAGTTCCGCTTCCGAAGTCGATCGCTTGCGGTAAAACACTCGATTTCAGGTTTAGGTCCAGACTTGGGTTTCTTCTCTTGATCAGCAACTTTCTTGCTGTTCTTTTGAAGTTTCCTTCTTCTTCCCTTTGCCCTTTTCTTGAAACTAGTGGTCTTGTTGACCATCAACACTTGATGCTCTTTCTTGATTTCTACCTCCATGCTTTTAGCATTGCGAAGAGCTCAGAATTGTCTTAGTCATTCCTTGCATATTATAGTTCATCACGAAGCTCTTGTAGCTTGGTGGCGATGATTGGAGAATTCATCAATGACACTATCATCCGGAAGAGTAACTCCCAGTTGAATCAAGTGATTATTATACCCGGACATTTTGAATATATGTTCACCGATGAACTATTCTCCTCCATCTTGCAGCTATAGAACTTATTGGAGACTTCATATCTCTCAATCCGGGCATTTGCTTGAAATATTAACGTCAACTCCTGGAACATCTCATATTCTCCATGACGTTCAAAACGTCGTTGAAGACCGGTTCTAAGCCGTAAAGCATGGCACATTGAACTATTGAGTAGTCATCGCTTTGCTTTGCGGACGTTCACAACTTCGGCTCAGCCCTGCAGCAGGCACATCACCCCAGCGGTGCTTCCAGGCGTAATTTTTACGTGCAGCAATGAGGATAATCCTCAAATTCGGACCCAGTCCGTGTAATTGCTACCATCATCTTTCAACTTTGCTTTCTCAAGGAACGCATTAAAATTCAACGGAACAACAGCCACGAGCCATCTATCTCGATAAACATAGACAAGCAAAATACTATCGGTACTAAGCTCATGATAAATTTAAGTTTAATTAATCATATTAAAACTCCCACTTAGACAGACATCTCTCTAGTTATCTAAGTGATTACGTGATCCAAATCAACTAAACCATGTCCGATCATCACGTGAGATGGAGTAGTTTCAATGGTGAACATCACTATGTTGATCATATCTACTATATGATTCACGTTCGACCTTTCGGTCTCCGTGTTCGAGGCCATATCTGTTATATGCAAGGCTCGTCAAGTTTAACCTGAGTATTCGCGCGTGCAACTGTTTTGCACCGTTGTAGATGGACGTAGAACTTATCACACCGATCATCACGTGGTGTGCGGGTACTACGAACTTTGGCAGCGGTGCATACTCGAGGATAACACTTCTTGATAATTTAAGTGAGAGATCATCTTATAATGCTACCGTCAATCAAAGCAAGATAAGATGCATAAAGGATAAACATCACATGCAATCAATATAAGTGATATGATATGGTCATCATCATCTTGTGCTTGTGATCTCCATCGCCAAGCACCGTCATGATCACCATCGTCACCGGTAGCGACACCTTGATCTCCATCGTAGCATCGTTGTCGTCTCGCCAACTATTGCTTCTCGACCATCGCTACTGCTTAGTGCTAAAGTAAAGCAATTACATGGCGTTTGCATTTCATACAATAAGCGACAACCATATGGCTCCTGCGATTGCCGATAACTTCGGTTACAAAACATGATCATCTCATACAATAAAATATAGCATCACGTCTTGACCACATCACATCACAACATGCCCTGCAAAAACAAGTTAGGCGTCCTCTACTTTGTTGTTGCAAGTTTTACGTGGCTGCTACGGGCTGAGCAAGAACCGTTCTTACCTCGCATCAAAACCACAGCGATAGTTTGTTAAGTTGGTGCTGTTTTAACCTTCGCAAGGACCGGCGTAGCCACACTCAGTTCAACTAAAGTGAGAGAGCAGACACCGCGGTCACCTTTAAGCAACGAGTGCTCGGGCGGTGAAACCAGTCTCACGTAAGCGTCTGCGTAATGTCGGTCCGGGCCGCTTCATCTCACAATACCGCTGAACCAAAGTATGACATCTTTGGTAAGCGGTATGACTTATATCGCCCACAACTCACTTGTGTTCTACTCGTGCGTATGACATCACGCAAGACCATGGTGATGGCATAGCAAGAGAGGGAGAGGTCCGCCCACGTACCCTCGTGAGACCGAAAGCGAGCGTTATAACAACGCTGTTGATGTAGTCGACGCGTCTTCACGATCCGACCGATCCAAGCACCGAGCGTCGGCACCTCCGAGTTACGCACACGTTCAGCTCGATGGCGATCCCGGACTCGATCCAGCAAAGTGTCGGGGATGAGTTCCGTCAACCGACGGCGTGGTGGCGATGATGATGTTCCACCGGCGCAGGGCTTCGCCTAAGCTCATGACGATATGACTTCTCCGGCGCGAGGCTTCGCCTAAGCTCATGACGATATGACGAAGTGGAATATGGTGGAAGGGGCACCGCACACGCTAAGGAAAGATCCGTAGATCAACTTGTGTGTCTGGGGTGCCCCTTGCCCCGTATATAAAGGAGCAAAGGGGGTGCGGCCGGCCCTAGGGGCGGCGGCGCTGGAGGAGTCCTACTCCCACCGAGTAGGACTCCCCTCTCTCTAGTTGGAGTAGGATAGGGGAGGGGAAGAGGAAGGCGCGCCCCCTCTCCTTGTCCTAATCGGACTAGAGGGGAGGGGCGCGCCTGCCCTGGCCGGCCCTTCCTCTTCTCCCTTGTGGCCCATTAAGGCCCATATACCCCCGGGGTTCCGTAACCCCGGTGTTCCGTAACTTCCTGTTTTCATTGAACCCTTCGAAGTCAAACATAGGCTTCCAATATATCAATCTTTATGTCTCGACCATTTCGAGACTCCTCGTCATGTCCGTGATCATATCCGGGACTCGAACAACCTTGGTACATCAATACTTATAAACTCATAATGAATCATCATCGAAGCGTTAAGCGTGCGGACCCTACGGGTTCGAGAACTATGTAGACATGACCTAGAATCATTCTCGGTCAATAACCAATAGCGGAACCTGGATGCTCATATTGGTTCCTACATATTCTCTGAAGATCTTTATCGGTCAAACCGCATAACGACATCGTTGTTCCTTTGTCATCGGTATGTTACTTACCCTAGATTCGATCGTCGGTATCCAATACCTAGTTCAATCTCGTTACGTAAGTCTCTTTACTCGTTCCGTAATACATCATCTCACAACTAACTCATTAGTTGTAATGCTTGCAAGGCTTAAGTGATGTGTATTACCGAGAAGGCCAGAGATACCTCTCCGACAATCGGAGTGACAAAACCTAATCTCGAAATCGCCAACCCAACAAGTACCTTTGGAGACACCTGTAGTACTCCTTTATAATCACCCGATTCGTTGTGACGTTTGGTAGTACCAAAGTGTTCCTCCGTAAACAGGAGTTGCATAATCTCATAGTTACAGGAACATGTATAGGTCATGAAGAAAGCATTAGCAATATACTAAACGATCAAGTGCTAAGCTAACGGAATGGGTCATGTCAATCACATCATTCTCCTAATGAGGTGATCCCATTAATCAAATGACAACACATGTCTATGGTTTAGGAAACACAACCATCTTTGATTAATGAGCTAGTCCAGTAGAGGCATACTAGTGAAAATCTGTTTGTCTATGTATTCACACATGTATTATGTTTCCGGTTAATACAATTCTAGCATGAATAATAAACATTTATCATGGTATAAGGAAATAAATAATAACTTTATTATTGCCTCTAGGGCATATTTCCTTCAATAGGACCATGCGCCGGTGCCCTCGAGCCTGGCAATCCACCGGAGGTCAAGCCCGCCCAGGCCACGGCAGCTCTGCTGCTCCGCGCCACCGGAGGCTTCCTCGGTCGACCCCACGTCTTCCGGCTGTACAGCGTCGTACGTTCCTCGACCTCTCGCTGTCCACCAGGCTCTGGCACCCTCTGTCTCATGGCTGATGCAGAGGGCACCCTCTTACATTTTTGGTAGCAGCAATAGTGTTGGATAATTGTACTACTTATGCTTGCAGACGGTGTGTTTGTTTTATGGTGCGAAAAAACATTTTTGCTTTTAATGCTTTACAAGGTTTGGGGTTTCCCATTTAGCCGTTGTTATAAAAACTATAGGTTACTCTTTAGATGGATCCTTTGGTGTATGATGTATGACATGTGGACCTATGGTATTTACGCTCTGCAAGTGATATATGAGATTGACGGAAAGTAACACTTGAGAGAGTTCTTATGAAAAATGCATAATTTGTATCAACCAAAGCTGACTAAATCTAAGTACCTGCCAGTGCACTTGGACTCTGAGCTCCATGAGGACATCACATTTCTCAGTTTGTCAAGCAACTATGGGCAGTAGTCAATGTGCGTGACCATTGGTGGATTGGTAAGAGATAAAAAAGTGCAAACCATCCAACACCATAGACTGAAAGTGCAGGAGCCGAAGGTGGCTTTCTGCTAAAACTCCCATTCAGCTATGTATTTGTATAATTTAGGTTTTGAATTCCTTTGATAAGTGCTATATCTCATATCAAGTGATTAAGTAGCCCTGTTAGGCCCATATTTTTTATTCCAAATTAATTTTCCTGAATTTACCTTCCATAGATTTTGGAACTGTGTTATTTATTATCTTTTAAAATAGCAGTTAGCGAGGTTGGCATGATTCAGTCACCGGGGCGGGGAGGCTTCATATACTTGGTAGCACTGTTTTCTTTTTTCGAGAATGAACATGGCTACATCACGGAGGCTGTAAGATCTTTTGTCTTTCTACAAGGACAATGTGTCCTCAAATAAAATTGTTATTTCTCTTTGATTCTGCCACAAAGGAAGAGGAACATAAATTTATATTATTTCTCTTGAACTATTCTAATCACAAAGTATTGTACCAATGTTAAGTTTCCTGGGTTATTATGCAGACTGCACTATTCCAAGTTTGGAACTTCTCTTCAAATACTGATGCCTCCAAAGTTAAGAAATATTGAAACTTTCTCTTCTCATCATGATCAGCGCCTATTAACTTGCGAATGAAGTGCACGCTTGCCAACTCCGTGGCCATGCTCTAATTCCTTATGCCAATTTTATTATGGGAATGCTGTGAGTAACTCATGTGAAGTAGTTGCCATTTATACAGATATGGCAGTTATGTTATTAGTTTTTGCAAATATAGTTCAGTTTGTGAAACTGAATATCAGTCGCTTTTTTTGTTTATTTTATGGAGAGCTTTTCATTGTGCCTTTGTTATTGCATGTTAATACATATGTTTTCTGCATTTACTCTGCCTCCAGTCCAAGTTTGGGCCATTTATCATTGTCAATTATCATGGCTAGAACCGACGCGTATGCCTACTTAGTGACGTACTTCTCTCTGTGTTTTGGCACGCCCTCTTCCTTATATTAGACTGCAACACGTTGTACCTTTTCTCTATGTCGTCTCATTTTTTATTTACAAGATGTATCATCTCCCCACATCAAAAGAGAAATTTGATAATATATATAAATAAGGTGTTGTCGGCCAGAATGCACAAGTCTATTTTGGTTTAAAATGCTAGTCTTTGAACTGTTTGTGGCTCTCACCATTTAGCAAAAATAAATCAAATGACGAACAACTCTATATGAGCAACTACTTCTCTTGTGTTGTGTAATAGAGATACTATATGGACTAATCTTCATGACCAGAAAATAGAATCTGGTTTATTGGCGGTTTTGTGGTACCTCTTGATTGTTATGGTCAGGACAATAGGTATTTTCAGGGTTCATTCATCATGCATGTTCATCTTGTGAAGCGCTGGAGATCCTTTCCTGATTTAGGTAGATACAAACGAGAAAGGTAACACATTGACCCAGAGTTCCATGCCTACGACAACATTAGCACCAACCAATTGATAAACTAATATCATATGCTTCAATACAGCAAAAGGACCCTTCCATGCCAAGTTGAGTGGCATAGCACAAGCAGGAATAAGAATAAACCAACTGAAGTAACCATGGCAATAATAGTTGCATTCGGGCGTGATGATATGATGGAAGAAAACAACAAATAGGAGCCACTCTGCCTTTCAAGCAAACAGTAAATGAAGAGAGCAATACACAACCAACAATTGTGTAGCGACCCGACCCGAATGGATCAAGTCTCTGTGCTTTCGTGTCATCCCTGGATCGGTATGCTGACACACACAGTACTCGAAGGATTTATAACAGAGGTAAATCATATGTATGAAATAACGTAGATACTATTACCTCGATCCAAAATATAGCGGAAGCAACAAGGTTGTGGATTCCCATCAACACCAACGGCAAAGTTGAGTATAGGAAATCGTAACCCTAACGTATCACTTACTCGTCGTCTAAAAATTCTGCAACATGAAAAGTTGCAGCCAAACAATTCAGCACATGGAATATGCTGGCAATGTAACACATAGAGAGTAATGAAAGAATAGGCTATACTACATGCATATATGGCTGGTGGAAAGCTCTATGGTTACAGTTTTTGCAAAAAGCCAATTTTTTTCCTACTGCAAAGGAATAAATTTATTTAACTTTCATGGTGGTTGTTAAACATTGAGATGGTTGACAGCATTCTCAATCCCAATTAAAAGTACTCATTAAAACCCAACAATATTAATTAGAAGTAACATGATGAGATCAACAGGAAAATCCAAGTACTAGATACTCAAAATTGTCCATAACCGGGGACACGGCTAATCATGATTAGTTTGTACACTCTGCAGAGGTTTGCGCACTTTTCCCCACAAGACTCGATCGCCTCCGCTTGATTCTCGCACTACATGGTGTTTGAGAAACGGATGAACGAGACATAGTCTTTCAGAAGCGCTAGCACCTTACATGTGGGTAGACCGTACCAACCTACATCCCCTACATCAGCTAGCCTACCCGTAAGAGTTCGCACAACTTAGTCAACTACGCCAGAGCCCATAATTGGCTTGTGGCTGCACACGGAAGTTTCAGTTTGAATAATCTTATGATCCCTTAGAGCCTGGTGGCGGTCCGAAGAAATACAGAGCAAGTCTGATAGAAACCAGGTGCCTCAATCCACCCAGGATGTGTGTTTAGGTTGCCACCTTAGATAAACCATTAATTAACAATCTCACATCTGTCATGGATATTCACTCACCCAATCCACGTCTACTAGCATAGCATGGCATAATAAGCAAACGTAGAAGTGACTCCCAAGGTTTCATAAGTAAAACAGGTAATAGGTACTACCTCAGTCTACTTCCCAATCCCACAATTTAATTAGATCCTAAACATGCAAGTGTTTGAGGGTTTGATCTAATGCAATAAAACTGGGTATGAGAAAGTATGATCAAAGTGTTACTTGCCTGCAAAGTTGATGAAGATGATTCGCACTCAAAACTCTTGATAGCTCTACTCGTCACACTCCGGTCAATCTATCGTAATCAAGCAATAGTAACCACACATAAGCAGTCACTCAAAAGATCGGAAAGATCGAAGAAACAATTCGGAAAACGTCAAAACCAAATCTAATAACTCTTGCAGCATAAAACAATTTCTAACAGTACCAAAACTATGTGTATTTGGCCTTATCAGAAAGTTTAGGTCAAGAGCTTCAATTTGCAAAAAGAATCAACTAAATCGGAGTTACGAAACTCAAGTTATGATCAAACGAAGTTCAAATACAAATCTGTTTGAACTCAAATTTTAAAACTTTCAAAAACATGTTTGAGTTGTATTACTGGATAGAGGGATCATAGCGAAGAAGTGGGCGTTGGTTTCGTTGGATTCCGACTTCACGAGTAAAAAGTTATAGCCGTTTGAAGATTAGGGACTACGGATAGGTCCATGACGGAAATTAAAATAAAAGAAAAATCTATCGAGCTTAACGCTTCGCTAAACAAAACCGGAAAGAAAAACGGCGAGAAAACCGATCTAGGGTTTGGAAAGGAAACGAAACAAAAACCGATCTAGAAAACGGGCGGAAACAGATCTAGAAAACCGATCTAGAAACGTGACGTGGCCTGGGGCTAGTACCTCGAAGAGGCGAGGGCTCGGCGGCGGCGTAGGGCGGCGGCAAGGCGGCAAGTGGCGGCGGCGCTGGTGAGGGGCGGCGGCGGCGAGGTGGAGCGGCAGCGGCGCTTGGTGAGGGGCGGCGGCGAGGGCGGCGGCGGCGCTATATGGCGGCGGCACTTCTGCTGCTTGCTGCTGGAGGAGGAGGAGAGGAGAGTTGATTTGATGTGTTGGAGGGGGTGCTTGGGTATTTATATTGGGAGGAGGGTTTTGCTTGGGGTAGGGGACAAGAAATAGATTAGGATTAGGAAACAAGAGGAAATAGATCTAGGAATAGATACGGAATAAACGAAGTAGGAAAAGAGTCCTACTAGGACTTGGGAAAAGGAGCGGCTTCCTGGCTTGGTGCGTGCGCGATGCGTGCATTGGCTTGGCCTTCGGCCGGCCGGTGGCTATGGCGGCTTGGGCCTTTGGCCCAAGGCGCTGTAGTTTTTTTTAAACAATTTTTTTAACAGAGACAAATAAAAATAATAAAACCAAATAAATAAAAATATTATATAGGCATATAATATATCAAAATTTTCAGAAAAAAATTTCCTACATGATGAACATTATTCTAGATTCAAATAAAATACACAAAAATTCAAATAAAACAAACAGTGCTACTGCCCTAATAAAATCCACTGAAAATCATTTTAAAAATACCAAAATGATTTCAAATTAATTTCTCTCAATTTTCTGATGTAGGGAATCATGTTACCCTATTTTCCATATATTTTATTTTTAGAGAAAATAATTTGAATAAAACTCAAATAACTCCAATTGAAAATAATTCAAAGGAACTTTGAATTTAATTCTTGAAACTCCCAACTCATATTTCATATGTTTTGAAGAAGTCATTTTATCTTCGCTCGTGAAAATCATCGAGTTGCATAAAGTTTCAGAATTGGAAATGTTTTCCAAATGAAATTCAAATATTTTCAACACCCCTTGTCATTTAAATAAATGGAAGAAGTCATGTCATCTTCTCTCCAGGGTTTTGTGATGAAAAGAATTTGAATTCCCGAAGTTCATAAAAGCAAAATGAAAGTTTGGGAAAGTCCTTTTATTCCCTCTCACTTAACTTTCAAAAGTTTCAAATTCACTCACTTTCAGTCAATCAATCAAACAATCAATCAAATCTATCTATTTGTTTATAACATTCCAAAATTTAGAATTTTGGGATGTTACAAACTACCACCCTTAAAATGAATCTCGTCCTCGAGATTCGGAGAGGCTAGAAAGAAATAGGTTAGGGTTTGGGGGTCTTCTCGAAAATCCATTGATCGTCTCCGGGTCTCGGGTGCTACCGCCCTTAGAACCATTGTTAAGGTTCCATCAAAACTCATATACTCCATCCTTATTGTTGACAGTGTCGGTCTTCTCAGATATTAAGGATAATTCCTTCTCTGGGCTCTTCGGTAGTGGCATAACCTTTTCCTCAATTCCTTTGTCCTTTCCTTTTGGTAAGGTTATCCGAAATTGGGTCTTCTTAGCTGACGGTGCGGCGCCAATTCTAAACAAATATCGGTATCTCATGGTGGTCAACGATTTATGGTTTTCTCCTGCAGAAAACGGGTCAGGTTGAACCTCACCGTATGACCTACGGTTGGCAACAGCTGCCGTGTACAAGGGAAAAGAAATACCTATACCGTTTTAAGGTTTAAACAAGGTTTAATATCGTCGTCTTGCAACTATAGGTAAGTCACTCAGATTTACTATCCCATATAGCAAAGCGAATAATAAGAGTAAGTCGGTATGGTGATCAATCCATCCCTTTTAAATCATTACCTTGTACATGGTTTAGCGAATCTCGCATTCTAACACTCGGTCATCCTCACAAGCATCGCAGAATTTCTCTTGTCGACGAACCAAGTCCGGGAAATCCATTGATTCTGCAAGCCAAACAACATCTATCGTTCCTTAACAACTCTCGGGTTTTGCGTAAACTCCTATAGAATCGTCGGTTGATACAAGTCGTAACTTCTTCGGGGTTTTTCCTTGACAAAGAGTGTGCTTGCTTCTTGGCAGGTCACAGGGCACATGGGTTATAGCCCATCTCATCACTTGCAATCCTTGAACACATCCTCGAGGCAACCGATCGTTATCCCAACATCCAACTCCACCGCATACTTAAATCCATCCAATTGTCTTGTCTCGTTTCCTTATATTTGCACCAAACTAAGGCGTGATTACTCGGACTCATCATGGAATTTCCATTGATCCATATTTCCAACATCATACCTCCTTTATATCCAATAACACTTCATCTCTTCATCCTCGTGGGATGTCCCACATACCGTGATAAAACTTATACTTATGAAATCCATACTCCACTTCGTGGAACCTCATTATCCTTTCGAGGTCAAGCGTCCTTACAAGGAAATATTGGCCATCTCTGCATGGCACTTCTTCAACTGGAAAACATGAAACACATCATGAACTCCTGACAGTCCTTCGGGTGACTTTAGCCTATTCTCCCATACGCTCCAAAACTCGGTATGGTCCTACAAATCTCGGGGCTAACTTTCCCTTAACTCCAAATCGTTTAACTCCTCGCAGAGGTGGCACACAAAGATATGCTCTGCTCCGATTTCATAGACTACCTCCTTGCATTTTTGAGTCGCATAACTCTTACGCTGGATGAGCTATCTTGATCTATCTCGAATCAACTTAACATTCTCTTGACTCCTTGATCATATTTGGTCCAAACAACTGATGTCTCCAACTTCATCCCACATCAACGATGTCCGCTCCTTCTCCCATACAAAGCTTCAAAGGGCCATCTTCAAACTGACTTGGTAGCTGTTGTTGTATGAGAACTCCCGTAGGGTAGATTATCATCACTACTAGATCCATAATCTAGCGCTGCGCTCTCAACATGTCCTCCAAAATCTGATTGACTCTCTCGGTCTATCCATCATGTATGCGGATGAAAGGCTGTCTTGAACTCTAGCCTAGTACCTAAAGTCCAGTGCGGCTGATTCCAAAACTTTGAGGTAAACTGTGTTCCTCTCGATGGTCCTCGGAACTCCATGCGGACATATGATCCTTGTCCAATATATCTTGGCCAACTTCTTTTCGTATTTCACTGGGATAAAGTGAGCCACTTTGGTCAAGCGAGTCAACTACTACCCAGATAGAATCATATCCCAATCGGGTTACGGAAATCCGAAATGAAATCATGCCAAGCTTATCCCACTTCCATTCGGGTATCGGCATAGGCTGGAGTAATCCTGCTGGCTTCTGATGCTCTGCTTTTACTTTCTCTGGCATGCATCACTTACGACTACATACTCCATAATATCCTTCTTCATACTAGTCCACCAGAAACACTCCTTCAAATCCCAATACATCTTGGTGTTTCCAGGGTGAATCAAGTATGGTGAGTCATGAGCCTCCTGAAGTATTAACTTCCTGATCTTTGCATTATTGCGTATATGTACACTGTCCTCAAACCATAAGGTGTCATGCTCATCCTTACGAAAACCTTTGGCTTTTCTTTTGCTCATTCTCTTTTACCTCAGCAATCTCTTTGTCATCCTTCTGAGCTTCACGGATCTTTTCCAACAATGTAAACTGAACTTCCATTACCGCAACGAAACCTTTGGGAACAATCTCCAACCAAAGTTCCCTGAAAATCCTCGGCTAACTCCTTTGATAATCCTCCGATTATGAGGGTATTCGTCCTTATTTTCTTTATGGTTGTGTCCTATTTCTCCACAAAGCTTGCATGCACTTTCTCCATATCATTTCCATAAGGCTTCAACTTCTGGGACACCAACCGAGACTTTAGCAAAGTCAACTTAAATTCTTCCCAAGTGGTTACTCCTGGCCACATTGATGGTTTGGTACATAGTCCACTAGATAGCAGCACCTCTTTCAAAGCAATCAAGAGCATCTTTGGTCATATCCTTCGACTATAGGGTTGTTCTTCATGTGATTCTCCATGTTCGAATCCATCGGTCATCTCCAATTGACTCATTGGTCCGGAAATTACAAGCTCATCTCCATCCATCCTCTAATGGGTCCATGGGTTTGGGGTGGGATAAGAGAGATCGAGAGGATGCACACAATACAAACAATGGTTTTGAAAAGACAGATTTTATTGTGGCTGTCGGAAAACATCAAACAAATGACAGCTCACAATCGTCGCATCTAACGTGGGTATGTAACAGGGTTTGGTCTTCTAACGGTCAATAAATCTTCAAAGTCATCAAACTCTTCCAATCTTGATCATGTCTCGATGGCTCCTTCGATCATGCTTGTCCTTCTCAAGTTCTTTTGCGGATCATCTCTGTTGGCCAAGTCTCTCGCGGCGTCCTTCAATATTTACGGAGTTACGTTCCAACCGCCGGTTTCAACATCCTTGACATGATCCATGATCCTCATCCTTCGATTCTTGTCAAATCTCCGGTATCTCGATGTTTTGCTCCTTCATCTTGTCTACTTTCAACCACGGGTCCCGAGTTCTTCATGAACTGCTTCCTTATCAAATACTGCTTCCTGCAGATCCACCTTAAACTTCTTCATGTAATACTCCAGATCCTGGTGATACACCAGCTATGGTTAAAACTCCAACGTTTGCAGATAGATGCTCCATCAGCCTTCTACCATCCATCCTTCCATGTATCTGCATACTTAACTCCGCACGGTGACAATAGCATAAGCGGGCGATAACATCATGGATAGCGTGTTTCTGCTCTTGTAATTTCCATGAGCTATCATTCCATAGTTGACATCTCCTGCCTTAGGGCTTTCCTGACAAATTTTTGAATTCTAATGCTCCATGTTCCAGTCTTTCTCTGATACACCTTGATCTCGGTTATTGATAACTTCCATAGTCGGCCAAGTTCCATAAGCATAACCTTCCTAGGTCATACAAATCCGAATTTATTTGGAGCCTTCAAATCTCCTAGTCTTGGTCTTCACCGTTGTAGTTTCCGTTTACGGTAAAATCATCTTCATTCAAATGGTCTTAGTTGTCCGATATCTTGTCTCCTTGGAGTAGTCTCATCACCAAATCTTGAGTGGTCAAAAGGAAAAGGGTATGGTCTCACTAAAAGGAATATTTGAATAAGCTCGAGAAGAAGAGAGGTAAAAGATCTTTTGAAAATGAAGTTGTAGAGAAAATCTTTCCTATGGGCTTGTCGGTTTCTAGGGTCACGTCCTCACACCAACATGTGCTCGATACCATCTTGTAGCGACCCGACCGAATGGATCAAGTCTCGTGCTTCGTGTCATCCACGGATCGGTATCTTTGACACACACAAGACTCGAAGGATTTATAACAGAGGTAAATCACATGTATGAAATAACGTAGATACTATTACCTCGATCCAAAATATAGCGGAAGCAACAAGGTTGTGGATTCCCATCAACACCAACGACAAAGTTGAGTATAGGAAATCGTAACCCTAACGTATCACTTACTCGTCGTTCGAAAATTCTGCAACATGAAAAGTTGCAGCCAACAACGGTCAGCACATGGAATATCTGGCAATGTAACACATAGAGAGTAATGAAAGAATAGGCTATACTACATGCATATATGGCTGGTGGAAAGCTCTATGGTTACAGTTTTTGCAAAAAGCCAATTTTTTCCTCTTGCAAAGGAATAAATTTATTTAACTTTCATGGTGGTTGTTAAACATTGAGATGGTTGACAGCATTCTCAATCCCAATTAAAAGTACTCATTAAAACCCAACAATATTAATTAGAAGTAACATGATGAGATCAACAGGAAAATCCAAGTACTAGATACTCAAAATTGTCCATAACCGGGGACACGGCTAATCATGATTAGTTTGTACACTCTGCAGAGGTTTATGACTTTTCCCACAAGACTCGATCGCCTCCGCTTGATTCTCGCACTACATGGTGTTTGAGAAGCGGATGACCGAGACATAGTCTTTCGAAGCGCTAGCACCTTACATGTGGGTAGACCGTACCAACCTACATCCCCTACATCAGCTAGCCTACCCGTAAGAGTTCGCACAACTTAGTCAACTATGCGAGCCCATAATTGGCTTGTGGCTGCACACGGAAGTTTCAGTTTGAATAATCTTATGATCCCTTAGAGCACTGGTGGCGGTCCGAAGAAATACAGGCAAGTCCTGATAGAAACCAGGTGCCTCAATCCACCCAGATGTGTGTTTAGGTTGCCACCTTAGATAAACCATTAATTAACAATCTCACATCTGTCATGGATATTCACTCACCCAATCCACGTCTACTAGCATAGCATGGCATAATAAGCAAACGTAGAAGTGACTCCCAAGGTTTCATAAGTAAAACAGGTAATAGGTACTACCTCAGTCTACTTCCCAATCCCACAATTTAATTAGATCCTAAACATGCAAGTGTTTGAGGGTTTGATCTAATGCAATAAAACTGGGTATGAGAAAGTATGATCAAAGTGTTACTTGCCTGCAAAGTTGATGAAGATGATTAGCACTCAAAACTCTTGATAGCTCTACTCGTCACCTCCGGTCAATCTATCGTAATCAAGCAATAGTAACCACACATAAGCAGTCACTCAAAAGATCGGAAAGATCGAAGAAACAATTAGAAAACGTCAAAACCAAATCTAATAACTCTTGCAGCATAAAACAATTTCTAACAGTACCAAAACTATGTGTATTTGGCCTTATCAGAAAGTTTAGGTCAAGAGCTTGATTTGCAAAAGAATCAACTAAATCGGAGTTACGAAACTCAAGTTATGATCAAACGAAGTTCAAATACAAATCGGTTTGAACTCAAATTTTAAAACTTTCAAAAACATGTTTGAGTTGTATTACTGGATAGAGAGGATCGTAACGAAGAAGTGGGCGTTGGTTTCGTTGGATTCCGACTTACGAGTAAAAAGTTATAGCCGTTTGAAGATTAGGGACTACGGATAGGTCCATGACGGAAATTAAAATTAAAAGAAAAATCTATCGAGCGAACGCTTCGCTAAACAAAACCGAAAAGAAAAACCGGCGAAAAACCGATCTAGGGTTTGGAAAGGAAACCAAACGAAAAACCGATCTAGAAAACAGAGCGAAACAGATCTAGAAAACCGATCTAGAAAAGCGTGGCCTGGCAGGGCTAGTACCTCGAAGAGGCGAGGGGCTCGGCGCGCGCGAAAGGGCGGCGGCGGCAAGTGGCGGCGGCAGCGCTTGGTGAGGGGGGCGTGGGGGCGGCGGCGGCGCGGCTATGGCGGCAACTGCTTCTGCTGCTGCTCTGGAGGAGGAGAGGAGAGGAGAGTTGATTTGATGTGTTGGAGGGGGTGCTTGGGTATTTATATTGGGGAGGGAGGGTTTTGCTTGGGGTAGGGACAAGAAATAGATTAGGATTAGGAAACAAGAGGAAATAGATCTAGGAATAGATACGGAATAAGCGAGTAGGAAAAGAGTCCTACTAGGACTTGGGAAAAGGAGCGGCTTCCTGGCTTGGTGCGTCTTGTGATCGTGCATTGGCTTGGCCTTCGGCCGGCCGGTGGCTATGGCGGCTTGGGCCTTTGGCCCAAGGCGCTGTAGTTTTTTTTTAAACAAATTTTTTAACAGAGATAAATAAAAATAATAAAACCAAATAAATAAAAATATTATATAGGCATATAATATATCAAAATTTTCAGAAAAAATTTCCTACATGATGAACATTATTCTAGATTCAAATAAAATACACAAAATTCAAATAAAACAAACAGTGCTACTGCCTAATAAAATCCACTGAAAATCATTTTAAAAATACCAAAATGATTTCAAATTAATTTCTCTCAATTTTCTGATGTAGGGAATCATGTTACCCTATTTTCCATATATTTTATTTTTAGAGAAAATAATTTGAATAAAACTCAAATAACTCCAATTGAAAATAATTCAAAGGAACTTTGAATTTAATTCTTGAAACTCCCAACTCATATTTCATATGTTTTGAAGAAGTCATTTTATCTTCGCTCGTGAAAATCATCGAGTTGCATAAAGTTTCAGAATTGGAAATGTTTTCAAATGAAATTCAAATATTTTCAACACCTTGTCATTTAAATAAATGGAAGAAGTCATGTCATCTTCTCTCCGGGTTTTGTGATGAAAAGAATTTGAATTCCCGAAGTTCATAAAAGCAAAATGAAAGTTTGGGAAAGTCCTTTTATTCCCTCTCATTTAACTTTCAAAAGTTTCAAATTCACTCACTTTCAGTCAATCAATCAAACAATCAATCAAATCTATCTATTTGTTTATAACATTCCAAAATTTAGAATTTTGGGATGTTACAAGTTGTCTCTTAATCAAGCAAGTCTATTTTGGTTTAAAATGCCAGTCTTTGAACTGTTTGTGGCTCTCACCATTTAGCAAAAATAAATCAAATGACGAACAACTCTATATGAGCAACTACTTCTCTTGTGTTGTGTAATAGAGATACTATATGGACTAATCTTCATGACCAGAAAATAGAATCTGGTTTATTGGCCGGTTTTTGTGGTGCCTCTTGATTGTTATGGTCAGGACAATAGGTATTTTCAGGGTTCATTCTGTCATGCATGTTCATGCTGTGAAGCGCTGGAGATCCTTTCCTGATTTAGGTAGATACAAATGAGAAAGGTAACACATTGACCCAGAGTTCCATGCCTACGACAACATTAGCACCAACCAATTGATAAACTAATATCATATGCTTCAATACAGCAAAAGGACCCTTCCACGCCAAGTTGAGTGGCATAGCACAAGCAGGAATCAGAATAAACCAACTGAAGTAACCATGACAATAATAGTTGCATTCAAGCGTGATGATATGATGGAAGAAAACAACAAATAGGAGCCACTCGCCTTTCAAGCAAACAGTAAATGAAGAGCAATACACAACCAACAGTTGTCTCTTAATCAAGCCAGGAAACAAGGCAAATAACAAGCATGCATAGTGGGATTCTGCAATTCAAATAGCATGTTAACAAAAAATATCTTCATGACCTGCAATTGAAAGTCGCTTGAATCAAATAACATGTATGGTGAATTTAGATCTTTCTAACAACATGTTTTGAGTCCTATTGTATCTACTTCATTTTAGCACACAATTACTATCGACTTGATAATTTAAATATGCAAGGAGAAAATTTTGAAGTGCTTTCAGAGTTGAAATTTAATATTACCACCTATGTCTTAAATTTTCTTTGGCATTCATTTGAAGTCATTTTCATGCTAATTATGTTTGGGAACTTGGTTCTTTCCAAGGTCATATTTCAAGCAAAAGTATAGGTAGAAACCGGTACCAAGCCGCCTGGCGTGCACAGGCTCAACATTTCATCATCGGTACCAATCCAACAGGTGGTCGTACAATGATGATATGAATTACCAAAGAGCACAAGGGATTCAAGTTTAGCATGCAATATCAAAATGTATCTCCTTTTTGTGAAATGTATCAACTAATTCATGCAGTAAAGCTTTTCTCAAAACAACTTGATATTCATACATACACAATAATGCAAAAAATGAAAAAACAAGTAATAATCAACCAAATAGTCAACGAAATAGCACATATGTTTTCTCATCATCGCATACAGGATTTTAATACAATGTTTCAGCAAGGCACGGCGTGCCGCCGCGCGGGTATTGCTAGTATATAGCTATCCATCCATCCATCCATCCACTCTCTCATGCACTCACGCATGAGCACCATATGCTCACGGCCATGAGCATGGCCGGCCACTAGAGCATGCCACATACATGCATATGTGATGCCAGATGTCTATAGCACTGACCTCAGATACAGCTCCAGGAGCACTCTGTACCAGATATACCAGATACACTCAGACATGCAGCAGTAGGAGTATTATCTCTTCGGAGAGCTCCGAAGCTGGGTAAACCACTGCGTGCTACTCGCATACCCGCTCCCGGTCCTGTCAGTAGCAGTCTTACCCTCACACTAAGCCCTTGTGGCATATGTCGTCTTGCAACACCCCCCGTGAGAATACCACAACATTTGGCGCCCACCGTGGTGTGGTACTACTATTATGCTACCACGCTGCTACTGGTTTCGCTGTCCGGGCGGGACCATCTTCGTCTTCCCCGCCGCGGCGTCGCGCCGTCTCTCCGGTAGAGCTCGGGGGCTCGACTTCGACCCACCCCCGAGCGGCCCTGCGGGATGGCGCGCCCTCGTCGTTGGCCTCGCCCTCTTCGTCGCCACCATTGCGACGCCGGCTATCCGCACGCGGGGCCTCGTTTCGGTCGACCATGGCCATCCACGCGCCGCTTGCATTTGCTTCCCTCCGCGTTGCGCCTTGCTTTGGCCGACACACGAGCGCTCGCTCCTCCATATACTCCATCTTTGCAAGCTAGTCAACCATGGTCAAACTATATCCCATACGCTAGCAAGCAAGCAAACACCCTGGCAGCTCGATGGATTTTGTAGCTAGCTAGCTACTTGCGTACGTACTTCTTCACGCGCGACTCTCGCCCGCGGCCGTACTCTGCTCCACCACCGCGTCGAGCTGCGCGTAGCTGTCCGGCCCGCCTCGGGCCGCCCGACCGACGCGCGCGCACCTCACGTAGCAGCTCCGGGCCGGCTCCCGCTACGACCGGCAACCGCGCTGCCTCCTATGGCCTCCTCGCCTGGTCGCCTCCCGCTGGCCCGGGCTGGCTTCCGCCTCGTCCCGACGCACCTCCGCCCGCGCTGGCTGGCCGCCCGCCCGCACCTGCTGGCCTGCCGTTCAGCTCCCTTCGCCTCCGGCCGCGTCGGCCCCATGCTCCTCCAGACGCTCCCGCCACGGCACTCATCGCCGTGCCCTGCCGGCCTCCGCCTCCGCACCGTTCTGCCGCGCGCACGTCCGTCCTCGCCTGCTCGTCGACCTCCCGAGGCACCCGCTTGCCGGCTGTGCCCCGCTGAACCACCTCCGCCAACGGCGGGTGTGCCCGCCTCTCCCTGCGGCCGACTGCCCCCCCCCGCCCGGGTGCAGGTAGCCACCGGCGCCTCGCGCCTCGGCCCGACCAGCCGCTGCTGCAGGTCTGCTCCCGTGCCTCGCTCTGCACTGGCGCCCGAGCTCCCAGTTCCGCATCGCCCTGCGCCGGGTCGCGCCAGCCTGCTCGTCGCCCCCTGCTGCTGGCCTCACAGCGCTGGTCCGGCCTCCGCTTCGCCAGCTGCTGGCCTCCGCGCGGGTCCGGCCTCCAGCTTCGCCGGCTGCTGGCCTCCAGCGCCGGTCCGGCCTCCGCCTCGCCGGCTGCTGGCCTCCAGCGCTGGTCCGGCCTCCGCTGGCTGGCTGGCCTCCCACGCTGAGTCCGCCTCCGCGCTGCCGCCCTCCGTGCAGGTCCGCCCCAGCGCCCGCTTTCCGCTTCTTCCCGCCCGCCAGCTTCGGCCGGGACCCGGACGCCGGTTGCTGCCGTCCCGGTCCCGCTCCTGCCGACTGCTCAGGCAGTGAAAGAAAGAAAGAAGAGTCAGGGGGCCGGCTTGCACCCCAAAGAAAAAATAAAGAGAGAGAGAGATGTCGGATAACGAAGTGGTCGAGTGCCCACAGCCGGCTGTGAAAGAGAGAAAAAAAAGAGATAAAGAAGAGGCCGATTGCCTGGTGGCCGACTGCTCGCTTGGCCGGGCGCCCAGCCGGCCGCCCGAAAAGTCAGGCCGGGTTCCTAGCCGGCTGACTGTAAAAAAAAAGATGCCGGCTGGATATGGCTCCAGCGGCAAAAAGAAAAGGAAAGAAAGAGCATCACGTCCGGCTGAGAAAGTGGCCAGTCTTGAGAAAAAAAATGAGCGGTCCATTGCGCATAGCGGCTGAAGAAAGAGAAGACAAAGTAGTTGTCGGAGATCCGCCCGATCGCTCAGATCGGCCGAATCTCGAGGCTACACCAATGGTCTGACGCTGACGCCCGCCAGAGAGAAGACAAAGTAGTTCCTGAGATCCGGCCCGATCGCGATCGGCCCGAATCTCGGGGCTACATCCAGCGATTCTTGTTGTGCGCGCCTACATGAGAGAAGACAAAGTAATCGCTGGAGATCCGGCCCGATCGCTCAGCAGATCGGCCCGAATCTCGGGCTACACCGATGGAATGTTGGCGCGCCACACGAAGATTGCAAGAAACAAAACAAGAGACAAGAGAAGAGTTTTGTCCGGTTGCCAGCAGCCGGTAGAAGAGAAGAAAGAAGAAACGGGCGCTGCAAGTTACCTCGTCGCTTGGCCGGTCGAGCCTGACCGGCCGGGAGCCCCCTTCGAGCACCCGGGGGCTCGAGGGCTACACCCAGCGGGTGCGCCGGCGCGCTCCGCGAGCGCCGAGTCGTGCCGGCTGTCTTCGACGACCGTGACTAGATGAAAATCAATGTGAGCTCCTCACCCACATATTTTTTGCACCACGAAAGCACGGATAACCTCGAGCGATGCTCGGGGCCTATCTCCGCATTTTATTACAGTTGCACTACTGTTCACCCCGGTGCCAGCCAGAGTTGGCCCGAGGGCTGACCGCTTGGCCTGAGACGTTAGTTCCCGCAGACGGCTTAGTAGCGTGCGCGGTACCAAAGGCCCACTCTCAGTCACAGACCGCCGAGTGGCTGTCCAGCTGGCAAGAGTGAACGCTGGAGGCCACCCACGCGAAAAAACGTCCGGGAAGAAAAACGCTCCGGGTGACCCAACCGTTTCCTTTATGAGTATCTACTCGGTTAAATTCGCTCCCAGAGTCTGAGTATTGTACGCTCCACTTCGCGGCCCACTATCAGCCACAGACCGCGGAGCGGCTGTTCGGCTAGCGGGAGCACAAGCCAAAGAGCGGAGGGGACATGAAAAAGATAGAAGGGGGCTCGGACGAAACCGAGTCGGTACCCTCCGCATAAAACTTGCAATGCTAAAAGCAAACATTTGATATATCTACATGGACTAACTTTGTCTTTTTTCATGATCATTTCCATGAACACTCGCCAAAAAACCTCCGCCCAACTTTGCCAAGTTGCCGGGAGGCTTGGGGGCTACTGTCGGAGTAATTGACCACGGGTACCCCGAAGACGGCAAGACGATATTTCAAGACATCGGGGCTAGCAAAGCCCCTCAGTCCGACTGCCCGGCCGCTCCTGCCGGCTCCCCCTCCGACTGCTCTGTCCGGCCGGCTGCCGACTGCTCCAACCAGCCGGCCGCCGACTGCTCCAACCAGCCGGCTGCCGACTGTGCCAACCAGCCGGCTGCCGACTGCAGCCCGAAGCGACATCGACAAGACACCGACGAGACGATCGTACCCGAGCACTATTCACGTGTCATCTCAGCCATCATGTATAGTGTCACTTGTCCCCTGACACTATTTATGAAGTGACCCAGGGGACAAGGATGACACTCCACCATGCCTTGCCCATACCACCACATAGCTTAGATAGCAAGCTAGCTCCACACTATATATAGCTATCCATCCATCCATCCATCCACTCTCTCATGCACTCACGCATGAGCACCATATGCTCACGGCCATGAGCATGGCCGGCCACTAGAGCATGCCACATACATGCATATGCGATGCCAGATGCCTATGGCACTGACCTCAGATACAACTCCAGGAGCACTCTGTACCAGATATACCAGATACACTCAGACATGTAGCAGTAGGAGTATTATCTCTCCGGAGAGCTCCGAAGCTGGGTAAACAACTGCGTGCTACTCGCATACCAGCTCCCGGTCCTATCAGCAGCAGTCTTACCCTCACACTAAGCCCTTGTGGCATATGTCGTCTTGCAACACCCTTCGTGAGAATACCACGACACCATCCCACTGTCATGCTTGCTAGCACACATCTTATTCCACGCTATCCAATGAACCTTCCTTTCACCATCATTGCACCCCACCAGAATTCGAAGAGATCGAAGTCAGGTTCCGGCACATCTTCTTAGAGAGGTGAAAACAACTCATGGTGTAGGTCGGTGTCGCCTGGAGGATAGATTTTACTAACACATCTTTGGCCGCCTTCGACAACCCTTGTCCCTTCCATCTGCAAACCTTACCTTTGGAACATTCAGTAACATGCTTGAAAGTGCCATCCTTGGACCTTCCAACCAGTGTTGGAAGCCCCAAATAACGCTCACTAAGAGCCTCAGACTTAATACCCACCGCCTACTTCACTTGCTCCTTCATCTCACTCTGACTCCCCTTCCCAAAAATATAGATGACTTCAGCAAGTTTACTTTTTGTCCCGACGCTTTCTCATATTTGACAAGTATCTGCTTGAGTGTCTCCATATTTCCCTTTGAACCCTCAAGGAAAACATGTTGTCGTCTGCAAACAGAATATGAGTAGCTAGGGGGCCAGTGCTACCAAAATTGACTCCTTTAATTTGCTCGTGTTGTTGTGATGGGGAACATAGTAATAATTCAAAAAAATTCCTACGTGTCACCAAGATCAATCTAGGAGATACTAGCAACGAGAGAGAGGGAGTGCATCTTCATACCCTTGAAGATCGCTAAGCGGAAGCGTTACAAGGAACGCGGATGATGGAGTCATACTCGCGGTGATTCAAATCGTGGAAGATCCGTTCTAGCGCCAAATGGACGGTTCCTCTGCGTTCAACACACGTACAGCCCGGGGACGTCTCCTCCTTCTTGATCCAGCAAGGGAAGAGGAGAAGTTGAGGGAGAGCTCTGGCAGCGCGACGGCGTGGTGGTGGAGCTTGCAGTTCTTCGGCAGGGCTTCGCCAAGCACTATGGAGGAGGAGGAGGCGTTGGAGAGGGGGAGGGCTGCGCCAAGGGAAGGGTGTGGCAGCCCTCCCAGCCCCCCACTATTTACAGGGGAAGGGGAGAGGGGACTGCCCCCCCAGATCCCATCTACAAGGGGGGGGGGCGGCCAAGGGGGGGACTTGCCCCCCAAGTCAGGTTTTTTTTTGAGACAAGCCCCCCAAGTCAGGTGGGAGGCGCCCCCACCCCCTAGGGTTTCTAACCCTAGGCACCTTGGGCCCTTGGGGGGGGGGGGCGCACTAGCCCACTAGGGGGATTGTTCCCACCCTTGTTCAGCCCATTAAGTCCCCCGAGGCATGTGGTCCCACCCGGTGGACCCCCGGACAGCTTTCAGTGGTCCCGGTACAATACCAATAACCCCCGAAACAATTCCAGCGACTGAAAATGTACTTCCCATATATAAATCTTCACCTCCGGATCATTCCGGAACTCCTCTTGACGTCCGGGATCTCATCCCGGACTCCGAACAACCTTGGGTAACCACATACTATTTCCCATAACAACTCTAGTGTCACCGAACCTTAAGTGTGCAGACCCTATCGGTTCGGGAATCATGCAGACATGACCGAGACATCTCTCCGGCCAATAACCAACAGCGGGATCTGGATACCCATGTTGGCTTCCACATGTTCCACGATGATATCATCGGATGAACCATGATGTCGGGGATTCCATCAATCCCGTATGCAATTCCCTTTGTGTGTCGGTATATTACTTGCCCGAGATTCGATCGTCGGTATCCCCATACCTCATTCAATCTCATTACAGGCAAGTCTCTTTACTCGTTCCGTAACGCATGATCCCGTGACCAACTCCTTAGTCACATTGAGCTCATTATGATGATGCATTTCTGAGTGGGCCCAGAGATACCTCTCCGTCATACGGAGTGACAAATCCCAGTCTCGATTCGTGCCAACCCAACAGACACTTTCGGAGATACCTATAGTGTACCTTGATATCCACCCAGTTATGTTGTGACGTTTGGTACCCCCAAAGCATTCCTACGGTATCCGGGAGTTGCACAATCTCATGGTCTAAGGAAACAATACTTGACATTAGAAAAGCTCTAGAAAAACGAACTACACGATCTTGTGCTACACTTAGGATTGGGTCTTGTCCATCACATCATTCTCCCAATGATGTGATCCCGTTATCAATGACATCCAATGTCCATGGCCAGGAAACCATGACCATCTATTGATCAACGAGCTAGTCAACTAGAGGCTTACTAGGGACATATTACAATCTATGTATTCACGCATGCATTACGGTTTTCGGTTAATACAATTATAGCATGAACAATAGAAAATTATCATGAACAAGGAAATATGATAATAACCAATTTATTATTGCCTCTTGGGCATATTTCCAACAGTCTCCCACTTGCACTAGAGTCAATAATCTAGTTACATTGTGATGAATCGAACACCCATAGAGTTCTGGTGTTGATCATGTTTTGCTCGTGGAAGAGGTTTAATCAACGGATCTGCAACATTCAGATCCGTATGCACTTTACAAATATCTATGTCTCCATCTTGTATGTATTCACGAATGGAGTTGAAGCGACGCTTGATATGTCTGGTCTTCTTGTGAAACCTGGGCTCCTTGGCAAGGGCAATAGCTCTAGTGTTGTCACAGAAGAGAGTCATCGGGCCCGACGCATTGGGAATAACTCCTAGGTCGGTGATGAATTCCTTCATCCAGACTGCTTCTTGTGCTGCCTCCGAGGCTGCTGCGTACTCCGCTTCACATGTAGACCCCGCCACGATGCTTTGCTAGCAACTGCACTAGCTGACTGCCCGACCATTCAAAATGTACACGTATCCAGTTTGTGACTTGGAGTCATCCAGATCTGTGTCGAAGCTAGCATCAACGTAACCCTTTACGACGAGCTCTTCGCCATCTCCATAAACGAGAAACATATCCTTAGTCCTTTTCAGGTACTTCGGAATATTCTTGACCGCTGTCCAGTGTTCCATGCCGGGATTACTTTGGTACCTCCCTACCAAACTTACGGCAAGGTTTACATCAGGTCTGGTACACAGGATGTGTCGGTGTCAAAATCGGCGGATCTCGGGTAGGGGGTCCCGAACTGTGCGTCTAAGGTCGATGGTAACAGGAGACATGGGACACGATGTTTACCCATGTTCGGGCCCTCTCTACGGAGGTAATACCCTACTTCCTGCTTGATTGATCTTGATGAATATAAGTGTTACAAGAGTTGATCTACCACGAGATCATAATGGCTAAAACCCTAGAAGTCTAGCCTGTATGATTATGATTGTCCCTACGGACTAAACCCTCCGGTTTATATAGACACGGAGGGGACTAGGGTTGTACAAAGTCGGTTACAGAGAAAGGAATCTTCATATCCGAATGCCAGGCTTGCCTTCCACGCCAAGGAGAGTCCCATCCGGACACGGGTGAGAATCTTCGGTCTTGTATCTTCACAGCCCATCAGTCCGATCCATGTCCAACTGGCTGGACGCTCGAGAACCCCTTAATCCAGGACTCCCTCAGTAGCCCCCGAACCAGGCTTGAGTGATGATGTGTCCGACGCGCAGATTGTCTTCGGCATTGCAAGGCGGGTTCTTCCTCCAATGACTTCAAAGAGATGTATTCGGCACTCCATTTAATGTCGTACCCCTCAGCTTCTGCGCGTCGACAACTTCAGCTTCCACGTGTCGAGCGAATGCGAGAGGTCAGGGTATTTTTGCACATAACACCCCGGCCTTGTAAGAACAGCGTCTATTTAACGGGATTGGATCTCAGATCCGTTCCACATCACGCGAAAAATCCTCAGAGCTTGTTAGGCAAAACCATTCCAACATGGCCAGTGCTCCCAGCTCTTCCTCCCATCCCCACGGCCCAGAAAAATGCGATTGGGAGACATGTTCCGTATCTCACGGTCAGTTGGTGAAGCTGCAAACACAGGGATTCCTTCCCCCTGCTGATCTAGTCCCCGTTCGAGCTGGATTGAATTCCTTTAACGACTGGGCTCAGGCTGAGAATTTCCCCAACCCATCCAGGGGGGAGCGAGTGTGCTTCGTCCCCTACTTGCTAAGAGGCGTCGGATTTCCAATCCATCCATTCCTTCGAGGGCTTCTGGAGTATTGTGTCCTTCAACTACACAACACAACTTCACTCCTGCCTCCATCCTGCACATCGCCGGCAACGTCGCTCTTTGCGAGCTATTCCTGGGTTGCGAGGCCCACTTTGAATTGTGGAGGAAGCTATTCTGCCTCGTCCCTCGCAACCAAGATGGATCAATATTTGAAGTGGGCGGAGCCGAAGTATGGCACATCGCCGGGATCGGATACCTATCTGGCACACCGAAGAAGGCATCCGAAGAGTGGCCTTCCGAATGGTTCTATATCGAGGACGTCGCCCTTCCTGATCCAGTTCGAATGGGTCTTCCTGAATTTACAAGTGTTACATTGAAGAAACGCCACAGCTGGTGCCCTCGGAGCCTCGAGGAGGAAGATAGTGCGGAAGTCCGTCAACTGATGAGGAAGATAAAGTCACTTCCCCAGTCCGGATTATCAATAATTGAGGTAATGGCGACTTCCGTAGTACGAGGGGTTCAACCACTCCAATACATAGGGCTTACTATGTGGCACTACAATGGGGAAGATGACGCCTCCCACTGCAGTCGAAAAGGTCCGGACACCCCCGCCTCTTTGGCTAAAATATTGGCCGAACTATTCAAAGGGGAGGAAGAGGAATTCCTTCGCATTAAGCGTCGGGATGGATTTTCCATGTACAACCCTCCTAGCTGGGTGAGTTCCAATCCCATTATTCCATTCAATCTACTCCCTGAGTCACTTTTAGTGAACATTACTCCGTCCATTCGTAATACGAATGGCGAAAAATCACCAAGGGACTACACTGCCCTGCCCCACAGCCAGAGAACCATAACGGGGACCTTGACCCCGGATTCGAAGAGGATCCGGACATATATGTGGAGCTCGAGGATGGGGTGTTCTACCAGGCGAGCTATGACGGCACGGAAGTGGCCATCACCGTTGACTATCCCGGTCTTCTCCCTGCCTCGCATGTAAGTAATCAGGAGATATTTCCTCCAAAAGAGCATCCTTATTCTGCCTCACCCACCGCACTATCTTGTGCTCCAAAGGGGAGGCGCTCGGCGCGTCATGCTACACCAGAGGCAACTCCAAAGAGAGCGGCGCCCACGCCAGGAAGGCCTTCAAAGAGGAAGGCAAACGAAGACACGACCGAGCCTTCATCGAAGAGGTATGGCTTTGTAAATATGCCCCTTAGCAGTCACATCCAACTGTGACATTATCCGCTGTGTCTTATCAGGAAAAGCGTTCGCCGAACTATGTCCGGAGATCTTACCGGCCGCGCCTCCACAAGTCAGGTTCCCGACCCTGCTTTAAAGGTAAGGGCTGCTACGGGAGTGACGCCAGATTGTCCTTCGGCAGAGGAGTCGGATGATGTATACGTCACAAACTCGGAGGTGGAGAGCGCCATGAATCATCGGCGCCGGAGAGCCGTTCTATGCGACCCCGGCTTTACGAACGAGGCATTCAATGCCTTCAGTTCGGCTGATGCATATATCGAAGCTGCTCGAGACAGGCTTGCCAGAGCCACAGACCAACATTTAAAAGATATGCGGGTAAATTTACATTATCCAAATCTGATAATTATATACCAGTAGCCCCCGAGACTTGAAGCAGTTGATACAACTGATTTAAGGATCATTGTATAACCAGATACTTACGGAGAAGAATAGCCTATTGTCTCAATAACTGGAGAAGTGTCGAACCGAGCTAAATGTTGCTGCCGCTGAACTGGAGAAATCCAAGAAGGCATCGCCTGGTAATGCTCCCATCCACCGAGAAAATATAATTATATACCAATAATGCTAATAGTGTTGCGAATCACATTGCATGATCGTCAGATAAAGTGAAGGAGGCACTAGCAGTCGCGCAAGTGGGTGAAAAAGAAGCCAAAAGGCAACGGGGCGCGGGCGAACGTATACTGACACGGGTCAGGGAGGAGAAAAACAAACTCCAGGATTCCCACACCCAGCTGGGAGAAGAACTGAAAGATGTGCGGGCCCAGCTGGCTGACTCCGTGAAAGAAAAAAAAAGACTGTGAGGCGGCATATTTAGTAAGTGTTCAAACTCACCTCCGTGTAATTCGGCGAGGAGAGGAACTGATAGAGTTATGTCTGTAGGTATGTTGACCGGCCGGCCCGAAGAGGAGATGTCCGGATCCTCGGGCGATCTGCTGCGAGAGCTGTCGCAAATGCACGAACAAGCTTGGCAGGCGATGCGAAGTATTGCCAAGGCCTTATGGCCCTCCGCCTCCCCTCCAGGAAGTATGGAGGAGCTTGTACAACTATTCAAGGGAGCACGATGACCTTTTCAATTATGGAAGATATCGGCCTGCCGGGAAGGTGCGCGCGAGGCCTCAGCCATGGTGAAGACACGGTACACCAAGCTTGATCCAAATCATATGGCCCGGGTTGGACCTCTAGGGTCAGATGGGAAAGAAATTCCCGTTATTTTGGTATATGACCAAGTAGAAGTAGCCGCCAAATATTCCCAACAGGATTGTAAGTTAGACAGCCTGTTAGACGGTATAGAGGAAGAAGTCTCCGTTTATTCCGCAGCTCCTGTTTTGAGTTACAAATATGAGCAACCGCACCGGTACCAAATACCCGGGAGCTACTACGAGCGCTGGTAAGGTACACATCAATAACATGTATATCACATATACTTTGGTGTTGCCGGCCTTCTTATCCGCTAAGTACTTGGGGCAGTTCCGCTTCCACTGACCATTTCCCTTGCAATAAAAGCATTGAGTCTCGGGCTTGGTCCATTCTTTGGCTTCTTCCCGGCAACTGATTTACCGGGCGCGGCAACCCCCTTGCCGTCCTTCTTGAAGTTCTTCTTACCCTTGCCTTTCTTGAAACTAGTGGTCTTATTCACCATCAACACTTGATGTTCCTTTTTTATCTCCACCTCCACTGATTTTAGCATTGAAAATAACTCAGGAATGGTCTTTTCCATCCCTTGCATATTGTAGTTCATCACAAAGCTCTTGTAGCTAGGTGGAAGCGATTGGAGCATTCTGTCAATGACCGAGTCATCTGGAATATTAAATCCCAGCTGAGACAAGTGGTTGTGCAACCCAGACATCTTGAGTATAGGCTCGCTGATAGAACTATTTTCCTCCATATTACAACTGTAGAACTTGTTGGAGACTTCATATCTCTCGACCCGGGCACGATCTTGGAAAACCATTTTCAGCTCTTGGAACATCTCATATGCTCTGTGCTGGTCAAAACGCTTTTGGAGCCCCGGTTCTAAGTTGTAAATCATGCCACACTGAACCAGGGAGTAATCATCACAACGCGACTGCCAGGCGTTCATAAGGTCTTGAGTTGCTGGGAAAATGGGTGCGTCACCTAGCAGTGCTTCAAGGACATATGCTTTCTTGGCAGCTATGAGGATAATCCTCAAGTTACGAACCCAATCCGTATAGTTGCTGCCATCGTCTTTCAGCTTGGTTTTCTCTAGGAACGCGTTGAAGTTGAGGGCAACATTAGCGTGGGCCATTTGATCACCAAGACATATTGTAAAAGCATTTTAGACTAAGTTCATGATAATTAAGTTCATCTAATCAAATTATTTAATGAACTTCCACTCAGATGGACATCCCTCTAGTCATCTAAGTGATACATTTTTTTGACTATAATCTAAGTGATACATGATCCGAATCGACTAGGCCATGTCCGATCATCACATGAGACAGACTAGTCATCAATGGTGAACATCTCCATGTTGATCGTATCCACTATACGACTCATGTTCGACCTTTTAGTCTCTCGTGTTCCGAGGCCATGTCTGTACATGCTAGGCTCGTCAAGTCAACCTAAGTGTTTTGCATGTGTAAATCTGGCTTACACCCGTTGTATGTGAATGTTAGAATCTATCACACCCGATCATCACGTGATGCTTCGAAACAACGAACCTTCGCAATGGTGCATAGTTAGGGGGAACACTTTTCTTGAAATTTTATTGAGGGATCATCTTATTTATGCTACCGTCGTTCTAAGCAAATAAGATGTAGACACGACAAACATCACATGCAAATCATAAAGTGACATGATATGGTCAATATCATCTTGCGCCTTTGATCTCCATCTTCGAGGCGCGGCATGATTACCATCGTCACCGGCATGACACCATGATCTCCATCATCGTGTCTTCATGAAGTTGTCTCGCCAACTATTACTTCTACTACTATGGCTAACAGTTAGCAATAAAGTAAAGTAATTACATGGTGTTTTCATTGACACGCAGGTCATACAATAAATTAAGACAAATCCTATGGCTCCTGCCGGTTGTCATACTCATCGACATGCAAGTCGTGATTCCTATTACAAGAACATGATCAATCTCATACATCACATATATCATTCATCAGATCCTTTTGGCCATATCACATCACATGGCATACCCTGCAAAAACAAGTTAGACGTCCTCTAATTGTTGTTGCATGTTTTACGTGGCTGCTATGGGTTTCTAGCAAGAACATTTCTTACCTACGCAAAAACCACAACGGTGATATGCCAATTGCTATTTACCCTTCATAAGGACCCTTTTCATCGAATCCGATCCGACTAAAGTGGGAGAGACAGACACCCGCTAGCCACCTTATGCATCAAGTGCATGCCGGTCAGTGGAACCAGTCTCACGTAAGCGTACGTGTAAGGTCGGTCCGGGCCGCTTCATCCCACAATGCCACCGAATCAAGATAAGACTAGTAACGGTAAGCAAATTGAACAAATCATCGCCCACAACTACTTTCTGTTCTACTCATGCAAAGAATCTACGCATAGACCTAGCTCATGATGCCACTGATGGGGAACGTAGTAATAATTCAAAAAGATTCCTACGTGTCACCAAGATCAATCTAGGAGATACTAACAACGAGAGAGAGGGAGTGCATCTTCATACCCTTGAAGATCACTAAGCGGAAGCGTTACAAGGAACACGGATGATGGAGCCGTACTCGCGGAAGATCCGATCTAGCGCCGAATGGACGGTGCCTCCGCGTTCAACACACGTACAGCTCGGGGACGTCTCCTCCTTCTTGATCCAGCAAGGGGAGAGGAGAAGTTGAGGGAGAGCTTTGGCAGCACGCCGGGGTGGTGGTCGAGCTTGCAGTTCTCTGGCAGGGCTTCGCCAAGCACTACGGAGGAGGAGGAGGCGTTGGAGAGGGGGAGGGCTGCGCCAAGGGAAGGGTGTGGCAGCCCTCCCACCCCCCACTATTTATAGGGGAAGGGGACCCCCCCCCCCCCAAGATCCCATCTACAACGGGGGGCGGCGGCCAAGGGGGACTTGCCCCCCAAGTCAGGTGGAAGGCGCCCCACCCCCTAGGGTTTCTAATCCTAGGCGCCTTGGGACCTTCGGGGCAGGGGGGGGGGGCACCAGCGCACTAGGGGGCTGGTTCCCACCCTTGTTCAACCCATTAAGTCCCCGAGGCAGGTGGCCCCACCCGGTGGACCCCCGGACACCTTTCCGTGGTCCCGGTACAATACCGATAACCCCCGAAACAATTCCGGTGACTGAAACTGGACTTCCCATATATAAATCTTCACCTCCAGACCATTCCGGAACTCCTCGTGATGTCCGGGATCTCATGCGGGACTCTGGATAACCTTCGGTAACCACATACTATTTCCCATAACAACTATAGCGTCACCGAATCTTAACTGTGTAGACCCTACGGGTTCGGGAATCATGCTGACATGACCGAGACATCTCTCCAGCCAATAACCAATAGCGGGATCTGGATTTCCCATGTTGGCTCCCACATGTTCCACGATGATCTCATGGGATGAACCATGATGTCGGGTATTCAATCAATCCCGTATGCAATTCCCTTTGTCTATCGGTATGTTACTTGCCCGAGATTTGATCGTCGGTATCCCCATACCTCGTTCAATCTCGTTACCGGCAAGTCTCTTTACTCATTCCGTAATGCATGATCCATGACCAACTCCTTACTCACATTGAGCTCATTATGATGATGCATTACCGAGTGGGCCCAGAGATACCTCTCCGTCATACGGAGTGACAAATCCTAGATTCGTGCCAACCCAACAGACACTTTCGGAGATACCCATAGTGTACCTTTATATCCACCCAGTTACGTTGTGACGTTTGGTACACCCAAAGAATTTCTACAGTATCCGGGAGTTGCACAATCTCATAGTCTAAGGAAACGATACTTGACATTAGAAAAGCTCTAGCATAACAAACTACACGATCTTGTGCTACGCTTAGGATTGGGTCTTGTCCATCACATCATTCTCCCAATGATGCGATCCCGTTAACAATGACATCCAATGTCCATGGCCAGGAAACCATGACCATCTATTGATCAACGAGCTAGTCAAATAGAGGCTTACTAGGGACATATTACGATCTATGTATTCACACGTGCATTATGGTTTCCGGTTAATACAATTATAGCATGAACAATAGACAATTATCATGAACAAGGAAATATAATAATAACCAATTTATTATTGCCTCTAGGGCATATTTCCAACATGTTGTGCTTTCTTTAATAGTGCCGAAAAGTTCTCCACACAAAATAAAAAAAGATAAGGAGACAAACGATCGCCTTGTCTGAGACCATGTGAAGGTGAGAAACTTCTCGAACAACCCCCATTAAGCTTAGCAGAAAACCTTGTTGACGTAACACATCGCATGATCATAGAGACCCATTGGGGGGCAAAACCAAACCGAACCATCATCTGTTCTAGGAAAATTCGCTCCACCCTATCATATGCCTTCATCATATCCAACTTTACTGCGCACAGACTCTTCTTCTTCCTCCTCCTAGTACATATCGTATGTACACACTCGTATGCTACCAAGACATTATCCGTGATCAAACATCCCAGAACAAATGCACTCCGTTCCTCTGAAATAAGAATAGGGAGGATGTCCTTTAGATGGTTTGCAAGCACCTTAGTAGCAATCTTATACAACACGTTACATAGACTAATAGGTCGAAACTGCAAAAGTAACTCCGGTGAGTTTACTTTCGGAATCATAACAATGGTAGTTGCATTAAACGCATCCGGAGTCAGGGCCCCATTAAGAAACTCCCGGACAGCCCGACATACATCGCTCTTAACCAGCGACCAGTGTCATTGGTAGAAGAGGGCAGGAAGCCCGTCGGGTCCCGTCGCTTTTGTCGGTCCCATCTGAAAGAGAGCAGCTTCAATTTCCTCGTCTGAAATAGGGGTTGTTAGTCTCCCGTTCATATCATCCGAGACTGCCTGATCTATGTTCTTCAGCAAAGCATGGGCATCAACAAACCCTTCTGAAGTGAAGAGTTGTTCATAAAACCGGGCAGCCATTTCTCTCATCTCCTCATCAACAGTGCACTTCATCCCATCATCCCTTCGTAGAGCCCTGATTGTGTTCTTCCTCTTGCGGTGGGATGCTCGATTCTGAAAATACTTTGTATTTTGATCTCCCACTCGTAACCAGTCCACCCTCGATCTCTGTCTGTATAGTAGCTCTTCCCTTGCATAAATCTCTTTCAGCTGCACCTCAATCTCCCGGACCTCCAGTGAGGATCCGGTTACTGCAGCCCTAGTACGAGCATCTGCAAGATGATTTTTTAGCTTGGCAATTTGTCGCCTGATGGATCCAAACACCTCCGAGCCCATCTTTGCATACTGCCCATCATGTTACTAAGTCTATTCTAGGTCGCAGTCAAAGAAGCTTCCCCTGAGCCTGCCAGCTCCCAGGCTTCCTGTACCATAGCATTGTATTGATCATGTCTCGTCCATGCTTCCTCAAACTGAAATGGCCTTGGTCCTTTACTTTTCGTCCATGGAGCCGTCTCCATCGTACGTACAAGGATAGCCTGATGGTCATATTCTTCAGTGACAAGGTGTTCAACACATGTCTTCGAAAATAACTCCAGGAAACTGTCCATGCATGTGGCACGATCTAGGCGCACTTGGATATTGGCTGCATCGTCCCGCTTGTTATCCCATGTGTATGGGTACCCCGAGAATCCCAAATTCGCGAGGCCATAGTCTACCAAACAATCACAAAAATCTTCCATTTGCGCAAAAGGCCTCAAGTTTCCACCTAGCTGATCAGTCTGGAAGAGTGCCTCATTGTAATCACCAATTTAGATCCACGGAAGGTTATCTTATGCTCGGAGATACCTGATCGCATCCCATGATTTATTCCGTAAATCAGTCTTTGGCTCCCCATAGAATCCAGTGAATCTATAGGTCTTGTCCTCCCAAATCATCTCTGCATCGATGAAGTATTGGCACCATGGCCTGATCTTTACCTGCACATTTTCTCTCCACCACAAAGCAAGACCCCCTCTCAAGCCCTGACAATCCATAACAACTCCGCTTTTAAAGCCAAGCCTCCACTTGAGTTTCTCCAGCGCTCTCGCCTTCTTCTTAGTTTCTGAAAGGAACACCACCACTGGGTTGTAAGACCGTATCAAGTCCCGTAATTCGCCTACTGTCGAGTCCAACCCAAGTCCTCGACAGTTCCAGGCCAGGCAATTCATTGTGACCGGCGGCCTCGCAAGTCAGGGTCCGCTGATGCATTTTTATTCTCAGAGATACGCTCAAACACAGAAGACGTTTTACGTCTTGTATCGCGAATGAATGCCTCATGCTCAAACTGCCTATCCGGATCATCCTTCGCCACCCATATTTGCTTGGTCCTTCTCTTCCTATTTTCCCGCTTAAAACGTGTTTGGGGCTGCATCTGATGGGCGGGCCTAAACTCTTGCCTTGGCTTCCTCCTATACGTCCCTCCGGTTCTATCTCCAGAGCCATGTTTACGTGTATCCGATGCACCATCAGTCCACCTTGCATGATCCGGGCGTTGAAAGCTTAGCGACTGAACATTGTTCTTTCCCTTGGCTTCCCATGTCTTACCCTGAGAACTATCTCTCTGCCTCTGCTGTTCAACTAATTTTCTCCTCAGATCATGTTCTCTACGCTGTTCCAAGCCCCTTCGCGGATCATTCTGACCCGGGACCTCGTCCCTAGTCCGCGCCTTATTAGGGCTCGTCACCTCCCCCCTACTAGGTCTGTGATCTGCGCCAGTGCGCGAGTCTGCCGTTTGGGTAAATTGTGCATGCAAGTTTCTTTTGGTTGGAAGGTCATGACTCTCGGCTGTCCCGACTGACTCTTCTCGCTGTCACCAGTCCGACCACTTCCAAAGTTGTTTGTGCTGCTAGCAGCAGCCCCTTGCGATCCCTCCTTTGCAGAATTACCTCTTCCCGGTGACGCTCTAAGCCAGCCTCCCCACTGCTCCGTTGAGTCCACCGGTGTCTCACACACACACCATATGCATGTACTAAACATCCACATTCGAAGCAGAAGTGAGGAACGTTCTCATAATGAAAATAATACCACGTCCTCTTTTTATCCTCCAGTGAGGATTTTAAGTAGAAGGTTGTGACCAAAGATCCAAATACGGATATCTTAGCTCTAACTCTTAAGTGTTGTTCTCTGGCCATACCCTCATTATCAGCATCCACTTTGATCACCTCCGGTAACCAGTTGCCGAGGGCCTCCCCGAATGCCCTAGTTCTCTTGCCCGGTGGCAGATCACGACCTGGGCCCAAACATCAATCTTATCGAAAACCATCTCAGAGGTCCGGGTATTACCTTCATGAGCCTTTAGAACCGAAACATTGAAATCATAGTTCCACGGGCCATTATTCATGGCCTGTTTCCAGTCTCCTTCACTGCCGAATTGCACCTCAAAAATGTTTCCACCCAGAATTCCGGATTTAGCCTCCTTGTGCGAGCCCCACACACGATGCAGTCTTAGTGAATTAAATAAAAGAAAAAATAAACCGATGAGAACCAATAGAGAAAATAACTAGAAAAGAAATCAAAGAAAATTGGTTAAAAAAAACAAAGAAAACAGGAAAAGCATGTGTAATGTTCTAAAACCGGGTTGTACGATATGTAGAACCTTTTCAAAACCGTTTTCTTATGAGGAACCACTAAGTCAAGCGCACATGCATGAGGGAGACCTCTCCTTTAGCACCGGGAGCTCCTAATGAGCGCATTCGGCGCCCATTACGCGTGCTGACGCTCACAAACGACGGTAGTAGCCCAAAAACCATTCGCTCGCACTGTGACCAGGAAAAAAGATCAGGTATGACGCGTGTACTAGGACTCGAACTACCGTCACCAGCATCAATACCAATCACGTTAACCAGCCGGCCAAACTAAGTTAGTTGATTGCTCAAGGAAACAATTTTATTCGACCTTCTTTCAGTATTATATACCCGCTATAAATTATTTGAATAAAACAAAAGGTTGTACCAATTGAAAAAGTTCGGAAAAATGGAAAATAGTTCATGAATTTGAAATTTTTCACCGAATTTGAAAAAAGTTTATCAAATTTTGAAGAAGTTCATCGGATTTGAAAAAAAGTTCATGTATTAAAAAAAATCACAAATTAGAATAAGGTTCACCGATTTTACAGAGAGTTCATAAAAATTTAAAAAGGTTCATCAATTTTGGAAAAAATTCATCGAATTGAAAAACAGTTCATCGATTCTGCAAAAAGTTCATCATTTGAAAAAAAATTATCAATTTGAAAGAAATTCATAGATTTAGGAAAAAGTTCATCGACATGGGAGAAGTTCATCGAAAAATGAAAATAGTTCAAAAAAATATATGGAAAAGTTCATCAATTTTGAAAAAGTTCATCAATTTGAAAAAGTAAGTTCACAACACTGAATTGTTTTCATCGATTTGAAAAATAAGGAAGAAGAAAAAAAGAAAAAAAGAGAAAGGAAAGGAAAAATAGAACTAATAAAAGAATGAGAAAGATGAACAATATTAGATTAGGTCGTGTGGCCAAGTGGTTATTGCGTTGTGCCTAGAAATAGGATGTTTCCGGATCAACTCTTCGCACACGCACTTATTTTTTGTGTTTGGAAACAGAAGAAAAAACCCTACAGATAAATGGGACAGCCCAGTTAATGTGACCGTAGGCGCCCATTAGAAAAATTGCCTTTAACCGGCTTCTGCAGCGGAAATAAGGTTTGGAAAAGTAGAAATAATAAAAGAATGAGAAAGATGAACCACATTAGATGAGGTCGTGTAGTCGCGTGGTTAGTGCGGTGTGCCGCGAAACAGGAGGTCACCTGATCGACTCTTCTCGCACCCACTTATTTTGTGTTTTTGGAAACAAAAGAAAAGATAAACTACAGATAATTGGGCCAGCCCAGTTAACGCGGCCGCATGCGCCGGTTAGGAAAATTGCCTTTAGCAGGTGGTTTGCCTTTAGCGCTAACAACATTGTAGAGCCAGCGCACTACCTACTCGGTCGCGACCCAATAGCTCGTTTCCTCCACTAACTCCACTCGCTCCGTCAATTACGTACATTTTTTTTCAGTAGTTTTCTATGCTGCTAGTTTGCTTGTTTAGAAAATAAAACTGGCAAGTGTTCAATCGATAAATTGGTGAAATTAAAAAAGGTCACCAATTTGTAAAATAATTGCAAATTTGGAAAAAAAAAATGAGAAATTTGAAAAATTCCAAGTATTAAAAAAAATCAAGTATCTTTAAAGCTCATGAATTCGACTTTTTAACTAATTCAAAAAAATCGCAAATTTTCAAAGTTATTGAATTAGAAAATTTTTATGATTTTGATTTTTTTTCTCAATTTTGAATAAATCTGGTGGATCTGAAACTGTTGATGCATTGAAAACAATTCACCCATTTAGAAAAAGTTGATTGATCTAAAAGAAGTCCAAAATGATAATGACAAAAACAAAAAAAATAAAAGGAAAAAGGAATAGAAAAAATGAATGCAAATGGTCTAGAAAACAAAGTAACAATTACAGAGGAAATCGGCCCAGAAAAGTGAACCTTTTCGAAAAACCTGTCGGCGGTACACTATTACGGGCCAGCCCATTTAGAAATCTTGAGAAGGGTTCTGGTTGTGCCCTGTGTACCGAAAGAGCCTTATTTGATGCCTTAAGCTCTGAACAGGATTCAACAGCAAGAGGAGGATACCTCTTGCAGTAAGCGAGCCAGCGTTTCCTATTCGGTGCCTACTACATTGCTTCATGTCCACTTCATACGCGGCGCCGGAAGGCATTCGGGATGGGTCGGCCCATCTAAGGGTTGTAGCGGGAGTAGTTGGTCTCGGTGTTGGAAGCTTCCAAGCCGGGTTCTTTTTTTCCTTATTCGGAAGCGGTTTGTTTGTTTTTTTATTTTGTTTTTTATTTCGTTTTATTTAAATTTTATATTTTTTTTCAAATGCATGAACTTTTCAAAATCAATGAACTTGTTTTAAATACCAATGATCTTTTTTCAAATTTATGATTTTTCTGAATTCAGGAACATTTTTTCATATTTTTTTAAATTTTTGAACTTTTTTCTAAAAGTCAATGGTCAACCATTTAACTGGCCAACCATGCAGACCGATTGAACCAGCGATCGGTCGAACCAGGCGATCAAGGCGTGCGAATGAGCTGTGGCTCGGGAAGCGAGCGAGAGAACTGAGGTTAGCTGGGTCGGCCATGAGCTCCAGCTAAGGTTGGTAACGCCACAAGCACCATATACGGGAAAATCTTATATGACGCATATTGGGTCCAACTGTCAATGCTTTGTACAGGAGGTGCGAGCGAGCGACCGAGTGCCCCGGCCCATTTACTGTGATAAGCAGGTTTTCGGTTTTGGAAACCTTCCTGTAGTGGAAAAAGTGCTAGCGATAACTTTCGTTGGTGGCGCATCATTTTTAACCGATGCCAGCAATATTTTTTAAAAATAGTGGTGGCGTCTGCTTATTTGCTACGACATCATTAGGGACATAGTGGTGGTGTAGAAAATAGTTGGATGCCATAGGTATATAGAACCCACACGTTGTATAATGCATAATATAGTGCTAGCGTAGTATAACATGGTACATCAGCACTATTATGTTTAGTTGTGGCATGTCACGGGTTGCCGCATCAGCATTACATGACGTGGGTCTAATTGTTTTTACTAATTTAAGAATGTATTGTGTTTATTTTGTTTCAATTGCTTCTAATAATTTAGGAATATTGTATTTATTTTATTTTAATTGCTTCTACTCATTCCAGAATATTGTTTTATATTTTATTAAAGTATTATTATTATTTTGTATTACTTTAATTAAGTTAAGCATATTATTTTATTAAATTAAGAATATTATATTGGTTTTATTTTAATTGCTTCTACTAATTTCAGAGTATTGTTTTGACTTTTATTAAAGTACTATTACTTTTATTAAGTTAAGAATATTATTTTATTAAATTAACAATATTATATTGCTTTTATTTAAATTGCTTATACTATTTAAGAATATTGTTTTGACTTTTACTAAAGTACTATGACTATTTTTTATTACTTTTATTAAGTTAAGAATATTATTTTTACGAAATTAAGAATATTATATTTCTTTCATTTTGTATTACTTTATTTGCTAAATTTACTTTTTTGCTTATTGGGCCGAGCCCGTAAATTTTTAGGAGACAGTGGGGGTCAAAGCCGAGGGCAACAGCCCCCTTGCCTCACCCTTACTATTTCTCTCTGCCGCTGCTCCCCCTCACTCTCCCCTCGCTCTCTCGATCTCCTTTCTCTCGCCGGCGAATTCCGGTTGTTGCCCTTAGACTTCAGCGGGTTCCGGTCGTTAGGTAACAGGTAAATCTCCCCCCTCTCTCTCTGCTCTACTCTAGACACTACAAAAAAATACACTTCTGTGATGATACATGTTTGTCACAGTAGGTCACGTTTTCTGTCATGCATGTATGTCCATGCGATTTTATGACAGAATCAAGATAGTCATACCTGTGTTGTCGTAGAAGTGTTCCATGACATTACCAAAATTATCATCACGGAAGTGTCCACTTCCATGATGATAAATCGCGCATCATAGAAGTGCTTTCGTCAAGGGTAACCGACACATGGCATCCACCGTAACGGATCGTTGTTAAGCTATCGGGTTCCGGTTTGGATCCGATAACTCGTTAATAGCTGGGACCAATGAAGATTTTCCACGTGTAAAATTATCATTGGCTATAGCAACCACGTGTCAGTACCCGAAAAGGACAGATATCAACCGCCCAATGGACAGGAGGCGCCTATGATACGTCAACACGTGGCAAGGCCCAACAACGGCCCATTTAGTTTTAAAAGGCTGGCCCAGTCAAAATTAGCAGGCTGGCCCATTAACGGCCTGCTTGTAGATGACCCATTCGCAGTGAAGGCCTGTACGGCTACTGTCAAATCGGCCCGTCAACGGCCCGTTCTAAACTTATCATCATCGCGGCCCATGGTCACTTCTGGCCCGTTAATAGTCCGCTAAGTATTTGGGCCAAATTACAGCTCAGAGTGTTTCTGGCCTGTTAAAGGTCCTGCTTCATTTGAGCCCATTTATAGGCCATTGATACTTTCATCCCATAAATGACCGTGAAGGATTTGGGTCATATGCGGCCATGTCTGACATTTGGCCTGTTAGAGGCCCACTGTAGATTTGGGTCACTTCCAGCCTGTTGTGATTTTCGGCCTATTAGTGTCGGATGAAATCCATGGGCCATATGTGGCCCAACGTTACATCGGGCCTATTAATGGCGCATATAAAACTGATACTAATCAAGCCCGACCGAACTTCCGGCCTGTTAAAGGCCCGTGTAGTAGGTCGGCGCATTTACGGCCCGTCTGAATTTCGTCCTGTGAACGATCTGCATTGTAAATGGGCCACCACGATCTAAGATACATTTTGGCCTGCTAATGACCAGTGGGTTATTTGGCACAATCAGGGCCCAATCTCACTTTCGGCCTATTAAAGGCCCATGTTATTTATGGGCTCAAGATATTTACACATGTTAACGGTCTATTGTTACCGAGGGCCCAAATTATGTTTAGGCCTGTTAAAGGCCCACTAGGGGCACATGCCTACCAAAAATATGAAAGCTTATGCTGATTTAGGCTCATATATTTTTAGTGGGCTACATGAAAATTATGGCCCATAATCATTTTTAGCCCAAGTGGAATGGGCCCAACGAATGTTAGCACGTTGGGCTCCTACGAAGCTTTCGGCCGAATACATTACTAAGATAAACCTACACTATACAAAAATAGCGTCGTAATTTCTACAGCCTTTGGCAGCACAATAAATGTTGTATCACAACAAAAAAATTCCAGCCATACAACAAAAGTCCTGTTGGCATAAAGTTTACAGTCCTTGCAGATAAAAGCACCATCAGGTGTATAGAAGCACAACTCATTTGACCTTTGTGCTAATGTTTCAGGCTGTAGAATCTGATGGAGCAACATGATCTTCCCCCTTTTCCCGCCATTGCTCTTGAACAACGAAGCAAATGTCTGATATTCTGGTTTCAAAATCATTCATATCTTGACGACATTTGTCAATCATTATTTTTGTTTCTGAAATGACGTCCATTAGGGATTGGACTTGTGTCTGGAGCACAGATATATCACTCTGTCTAGCCGGAAGATTTTGTTCAGTAGGCGATTTGGACGAGGTTACCTTGACAACCAACCCATAATTAAGCAGGAAGGTGCTTTTTGCACTGTTAGTGGAGAGATACCGACGCACTGCAGCAAGAGCTGACATTGTGCCTATGGTAGCCTCGTCACCTTCAGGTGGGTATGGCTGTTCAATCATTTGTTGCATAGCTTGCTGAAAGATTGAACTTGTAGATTGGTGTACCAGATAAGTTACTAATGAGACAAAAATAAACAAACTAGGTTTCACGTTTATACATAACTTATTTTGGTGAACTACTCTAATACATTAGCATGTATTGTAGTGCCAACTACATAATAAAACCACTTTCGGAACACATGTCCATGTAGCATGCCTATTGTATTGTCTATTTCCTCACATTCGTTGACATGTAAGGATAAAAATACATGGTTTAAAGTAGGATAAACATAGTATGACATCATTCATATCATTGACAAACATATATAAAATAAACAGGCTATTGTATCATTGTGTGGGCACGTGAACATCACAACTAGATTACAGATAAAGACCAAAAGAATATCCTTCATCTCTTTTAAACCGTGTAAGGTGAAATGATACGTTAAGACAAATGTGTATAAAAGTGAACAGAGTAACTGACATTGGTTGCAAACCAAGTAGTTAAATGAACACATCATAGTAACAAGCAGTTCAAAGGCAGGAGGAGTAAGGACTTACAGTAGCGGCTTGAACTGGTGTGCTCATGCCCTTCATCTTGCTGGTGTGGCAATCCTTGAAGATTTGCACTGCATTCAGTTCAGGTTCTTTTTGGTCCGCACGGGCTTTCCTCTATATTTGGAACAAGTCAATATAGATACGATAATATGGCACCGAAAAAAGAAGGAACTAGCAGCTATTTACAAGAGCCTAGCAGTGTGCAATATAGCTACGAGATCCTGTTGTCTGTTGGAATTTCACTTTATAACGGTTGGTCTTATTCTTCAAACAGTTAGCCTAGAAGAAGATACACTTGTAAGGCACATACGTAAATACAAGTTCAATATGTGATCTGATCAAATACATATACCCTACCTGATACTTTGGATCAGACCAGTGTTTAACAAGGGTTGTCCAGTCTTCATCTGTAATATATTCCACTGGAGATGTTTGGGCGATTTCATTTTTAGCCTTGCCTTCAAAGTGAGTTTTTCTAAGGTGATAACGATATTGTCGCAGAGCAGACTGAAAAACATGAGTGCATGCTTGTTTAGTTGCATCATCTTTCGGATCCAACTTGAACCTCATCTGTGGAAAAAAGAATGTGAGTCTTATTAGGAGGAAGCTAGAAAGTATGGGACGGAGCACGATAATATTAAAAATTGCGATGAGTAACAACTTACGGATAAATGGTCAAGGACGGTGTTAAACTGGGTGTCGTCTTTCTCATTCCTGTACTGGATCCATGTTGGGAGGATACATTCATGACACCTAATGGCAACGACTGCCTCTGATACTAACTTGGCTGACTCTGTAGCATCACGTGGCCTTTTTGAACCTGCCTCAAAATGGATCTCCGTTCTTCCTCCTTCAAATTTTGTTAATCTGTCAAGCATTATCCCTGATGTCTATTTCCGCTTGGGCTGTGGTGCTAGTTCAACATCGAATATGGAAAGTGTTAGGCCACATCAAACTGTGAGAGTACATATAATGGATCATGCAACTACAACTTGACTCGGTCAAGTACCGTCTTGGTGTTGATGCTCATGAGGTTCATCTGATCTTGCCAAGTCCTATTGTGTCAGCAGTGCTTTGGAAGTAGTGTTAGGTGTGAAGGCAGCTTGGAAACTAGCCAATTGCAGAGCAAACGAACGAGTAACTCGTTGAGATGCCGGTACAGTTGAAGCGGATGATGCAGCTGGTGGAGCAGGTGATACTGTGTTTGTAGATTTAGACGGTGGACTTGGACCTTCTACTGCATTATAAGTACCAGCAGAATCTCGAGGGCAGATCCTTTTCCATTGCACCCGACGAGTAACACCATTCCCTACTATATTTCCTTGCTCCTTTTGACTTTCCCATGTCAAGCCATACCCACAACACAAAATAATAAAATCGCTCTACAGGACTCATTGATGCATGGTACAGACAATCAATACTTTGATGGAAGACAGCCGTATGAGGATGGAATATGTAAGAAAAATAGGACGACGTGACATATTCATAGCTACGATGTGTAAACTAAGCAGAAGGATTTTCAAGAAAATAGAAGTAATGCAAGCTAGACACCATATGAAAGATGCAACCAATATCACTCTACCAAGTTAAAAGTGTCTTGTCATAAGTGGCACTTCGAAAAATTAGAAGCAGTACAACCTAGAAATCAATGCAAGATGCAACCACTATCAAACTGCCATGTTAAAAGCGTCCAATCACGAGTGACTGATGTGGGACACACAATAACAGTACTTTGATGTAAGGACATGGTCTGATAGATAGATGCGGTGTATTCTAGACACAAAAAGGCATGTCATATGTACATGTATAACGTGTAAAATCAGTAGGTGCAATTTAGTCAAACTAGAAGAAACACAGGCTAGACAACATATGCATCATGAAACCAATTATCACACTGTCAACTTAGAGCAAGCACCTGCGATGGTGGAATACGGGAGATGAACTCATCATGTAGACTTGGGACTTCAACTGCATTAGCAGTAGCAGTGGCAAATCTAGAGAGTCTCTGTTTGCATTAGTCCGGAGGACCACCAACATCCCCTAACTTACTCGTTTCCTTCCTCGTTTTTGATATTGCCTTCTGAAGTCAAAACCAAAAGAAGATGAATAAAATTAGCTCCACATAACTGGTTGATGCATGATACAGACGAACACTACTTTGATGTAAGGCAAGTGCATGATAGGAGAATGGAATATATACAAAAAAAGAGACAACATTGCATATTCACACGTACGATAGGAGGATGGAATATGTATGAAAAAGAGTAAGCAGAAGGCATTTCAATAAAATTAGAAGAAATGAAAGCTAGGCACCATATGAACATGCAACCAATATCATCTATGAGGTAAAAAGTGTCTCGTCGTAAGTGCCATTTCGAGAAATTAGAAGTAGTACAAGCTACAAGACAATGCAAGATGCAACCTACATCACACTCCCAAGTTAAATGTGTCTTATGGGTAAGTAATTGTTGCAGGTATAAGTTGTAAGCTACACAGATGCAATTCAAAAAAATTAGAAGCAATACAAACTAGACATCATACGGAACATGCAACCACATATAACAGTTCCAAGTTAGAGCAAGCACCTGTGATGGTGGAGTAGGGGAGATGTGCTCATCATCTACACAGCTACGTTGACTGTTTATCCTTGCGTTGTCTTGCGAATCTTGTTGGGAGGATGGCGGAGTAGAATCTATAGAGACCCTCCGTTTTAGTTGCTCGGAAGGACCACCATCATCCAATGCTTTACCAATTTCCTTCCGCTTTATTGATTTTGCATTGTGAGGTCAACCGACAAGAAAAAGGAATAAAATTCGCTCTTCAGAACTCATTCATGCATGATACTGACGAATACTACTCTGATGAAAGGCAAAGTCATGATACGAGGATGAACTATGTACGAAAAACTGGACGGCTTGACATATTCACACGTATGATGTGGTAACTAAGCAGAAGGCACTTCAACAAATTAGAAGCACTGTAAGCTAGACACCATATGGAAGGTGCAATCAATATCACTCTGCCAAGTTAAAACTATCTCGTCATAGGTGGCGTTCATCAAATTAGAAGCACTACATGCTAGAAATCATATTCAAGACGCTAACCAATATCACACTGCCAACTTAAAGGTGTCCCATCATAAGTGACTGATGCAGGATACACAAGAAGAATAGTTTCATGTAAGAACATCGTGTGATAGATAGATATAGTATGTACCAAAAATAGGAACGCATGTCATATTCACACGTATCATGTGTAAGCTAAGCAGATGCAATTTAGACTAATTAGAAGCAATACAAGCTAGACACCATATGTAACATGCAACCAGATATCACACTGCCAAGTTAGAGCAAGCACCCAGATGGTGGAGTAGGGGAGCGGAGACTTGGAACTTGTAATGCACTAGCAGTACGAGGAGAATCCGCAGAGATGCTCCATTTACGTTGCTGCAGAGGACCACCATCATCGCCTTCCTTACTCTTTTCCTTCCTCTTTTTTGATTTTGCCTCGTCAAGTCAAACCCACAAGAAAAAGGAATAAAATTTGCTCTTCAGAACTCATTGATGCATGATACTGACGAACGCTACTTTCATGTAAGGCAGCCGCATGATAGGAGGATGGAACATGTATGAAAAATAGGACGGCATGACATATTGACATGTATGATGTGTAAAGTGTAAACTAAGCACAAGGTGTTTGGACTAGTTAGAAGCAATGCAAGCTAGAAACCATATGAAAGATGAAACCAGTATCACTCTGCCAAATTAAAAGGGTGGCCTCATAAATGTATTTGACCAAATTAGAAGCAATACATGGCAACAGGCTAGAAATAATATGCAGTATGCAACGAATAAAGGTGTCTCATCGTAAGTGATTGATGCAGGATACAGAAGAGAGGTAGTTTCATGTAAGAACATGGTTAAGAGATAGATGTAGTGTGTACCAGAAATAGGAAGGCATGTCATATTCACAGGTATAATGTGTAAACTAAGAAGATGCAATTTACCCTAATTAGAAGCATTGCAATCTAGACATTGTATGCAACATACAACCACATATCACACTGCGAAGTTAGAGCAAGCACCTGCGATGGTGGTGTAGGGGAAATGCGGTCTTCAAGTACTACGTTCAATATCTTCATTTAGACTTGCTGTTTCTTGATAATCATGTGGGGAGGATGAAACTGTACTCTTTATAAGAGTAGCGCGTCTCATACTAACCCACGGGCGTGACTGTCTCATCATAAGTATAGATGCATGATACACAAGAACATTAGTTTGATGTAAGAACATGGTATGGTAGGCAGATGTAGTATGTACCAAAAACATGAATGCGTGTCATATTCACATGTATAATGTGTAAGCTAAGGAGATGCAATCTAACAAATTGGGAGCAATACAAGCTAGACACCATATGCAACATGCAACCAGATATCACACTGCCACGTTAGAGCAAGCACATGGGGTTGTGGAGTAGGGGAGATGAGATTTGGAACTTGCACTGCAGTAAGAGTAGCAGGAGAATATGTAGAGATCATCTATTTCGGTTGCTCCAGAGGACCACCATCATTCCGTGCGTTCGTCCTTTTAGATTTTGCCTTGTCAAGTAAACACACAAGAAAAAGGAATGAAATTTTCTCTTCCAAATTCGTTGATGCATGATGCTGATGAACACAATTTTTATGTAAGGCAACCACATTGTAGGAGGATTGAATATGTACGAAAAACGCTAAGAAGAAGGCATTTCAACAAATTGAAATCAATGCAAGCTAGACACCATATGAAAGATCCAACCAAAATCACTCTACCAAGTTAGAAGTGTCTCATTATAAGTGGCATTTCAACAAATTACACTACTGCAGGATGCTGCTAACGCGACACTACGATCAGAGACCCTTCGACGAAACTGTGTGCGATGCCATAATCGCAAACGGTGGTGTAAAAAAACCATAAAAAAAGGTGCAAAACATTTGCGATGGAGGATGCATCAAACACGATTTAGATTTTAGTTGCGTGTGCGATGCAGGGCATACGGTTGAGCTCAATTAACTATTTGCGATGAGGAGGAACAAAAGAAACAGGCAACCAGATGAAGGTGTGTGCGATGTACAGCATACAGTTCACTCGGATGAACTGTTTGTGATTAGGCAACACAAAAGAAATGGTCAGCCAGATCAAAGGTGTGTGCGATATACGGCATGCGGTTCACTCGGATGAACTGTTTGCGTTGAGACATGAGAACAGAAACGGTTCAAATGAACAAGATATGTGTGATACGAGGCAAACAGGTCTATAATAGAAAACGTGTGCGAAGACTGATAACAACACAGACAATTACTGCTAACAAGCCGTGTGTGTTGTGAGCAAACGATTGTTGGTATACAATTGTGGGTGATTGATGAAAACATCACCGACGGGTTCCATTGTTTAGTCCGTGTGCGATGTGATTTTCTTTGTCCGCACAACATCTACGCTCTGACTACAAAGCATCAACATATATACTTAAAAAGACAGCATTGCATAACCAAATTAAGCATACAATTACACAAGTGACTACACACATAACATTTGCACACACCAAAGTAAGCAATTACATGCATACTAAAGTAGGAGAAACGAGGATCTAATCATCTACTTATTGTTGTGACGATGCTTGCCATTGCTTTGCTTCCAGCTGGATCCCTGGCCGTTTTGGGGAAGGAGGCACTTCCTCATGTCAACGATCCGCCTGTATATGTCGTAGCTCATGTACGCCTCCTTGGCCGCGTACACGATGTGAGCTTTGTCGAGTTTCTCCATCTAGGCCGAGTGCCAGGCACGCTTGTCCTTGTTGCACGAATCCTTCATGTCTCTGTAGTAGGGGTCGATGATGGCCTCGGCAAGGTGAACCAGTGAGTCCTTCTCATGCTCCTTGCTGCCCCAGATCTTGTATTGGCCCTGGATGTCGACAAGATTTTGGCAGGCGATGCCCGAACTCTCGAGCGCCTTTAATCGTTGGTGATGTCCACCGTAGCGAACATGTAGTGGGGGCTGTTGACAAACCTGGCGAAACGTTCGCAAGGCCTTGTGGCCAGGCAGTAGTGGTAGACAAGGAAGTGGTGGCGCACACACATCTGGGTGACGGCGACCTTGGGACGAGACCCGGCACGAGCGCGGGTGTACTCGAGGTCGAACCCGACCACCTTGTACTTCTCCTCGGCAAGCAACACCTCCATGATGTGGATGGAGTGCTCCACCCAGACCGGATCGTTGGTGTACACCACCGAGAGGTCCATGAACCTTCTGTCGGTGTCCACCACGGCACGCATGGTGAACTGCTGCTCATCATCGGCAGCCGCTCGGAGCGCCATTGGAGCCGCGCAGGATACCCTCTAAGAATTTCTTGTGGTGGGTTTGCTTCTTGAAATGGTGGGGCGTGATCGAAAGTTTGAAGAAACACAAGGGTAGGTTAAATGGCTGCTACAATAAATGGGGGCCGACCGGCCTGTAATCATCACGTCTTGTCACGACGTTCATAGCGAAGGATTCCAGAATCCAGTGCACACTTGACAACACCGCACCGCACGCGTGGGCTCGAAGAGGCGCCAAATGTATCGTCGGTGAGCCTGTTCTTGCGCTACCGCGCTGTTTACCGCGCAAGCTTCCCGCCCGGCTAGTTTGGCCACATGTCGGCTAGAAGAGGGACAAATCGTGGGCGTTTATTGGCAAAAAGCTTTGTAAAAACGAAGTGTGTGGAATGACTTCGGTCATAAGTTTACCCTTGGGTGATGAGGTCAAAGTTACACAGAAGGGTGATGATGGACACTCGAGTGCGATAATTAATTCTACGCTCTATAGTGCACATGGTGGAAGAAACCAATTGTGTGCAATAATGTTGAATATCGCAGTCGAGTTAGATATACAGATCATGTGCTATGAGATCGACAAGGTAAACTGATTCGAGAATGGTTAATAAAATCTAAGACCATTGCATATTAAGGTCAAAATAGTGCTAGCAATATACGAGTCTCATACGATGCCATTTCAACGATTGTACCACAAAAGCTCGAAATGTTACAAGGTTCAAATTCCATAGTTATATGGCTCAAATTCGAAGATTACAAGGTTCAAACTAATATTAGAAACGAAATTTAGCTCATCAGCTGCAAACGCTCGCGCTAATCCGCTGAACATGGATATCAGAGAGGTTCAAACTAATATCACCGCTTCTAAGTCTGGTTTCAAAACCTCACAATTTCTGCAAAGGGGTCAGCCACTGAGAAGTCATGTATGGGGTTGACACAATGACTTCCGATTACTCTGTCATATGAAGTTCCAAAGTGAAATTCAACATTTTTGGAGCCTACTCCATTCTGCCGCAGGCGCCGGCGCTGATCAACAAACCATTCATTTTTGCGAAATAAATGTAGGGAAAACCTCATTTCCTTCAGCACCCTTGCTCTGAGAACAAAGAACCTGGCGAATATAATCTCCGGTAAGGTCCCTCGGTAGTTCTTCAAAGTAATTTCTGAGAGATGCAGATCTAGGTATTCGATGTGATTGTTATATTGTACCACATTATCCACCACTGGGCCTAATCTTATCTGCAAAAGAAGAAAACATGTTAGTGCCTACATGCAGTTTTGAACATTACGACCGACCTATTTGGTTTGCAGGATTTGAAAAATGCAACATGCCATCTTCGATCTGACATGATTAACATGGGCATTTGATTACATTCTAGAAGAATGTAGCCTTCTTCACAAGAGGCTGGAGTGGATGAAAAGTTCCCTAAGAAAACTAGTACAGATGAATCCAAAGGAGAAATGCTTATTGATTGTAACCATATGGATCAAGCAACCAATATGGGGGGGGGCATGTATGTACTGAAATCCTCCAAAAGAACCTTCAGAAATCGTAGTACATTGTCATTGTAAACTTGGAAAAAGGTGTCACAAATTCAACTCCCTTATGGTTAACATTTAACAGGAAAGGAAAATCACCTCGATATATAGATTCTCCAGGCACGGAAAGCATCTCGGGAAACTGACAACTTGCTCCAGGTAGGGGCCGATAGATTCTAGTGCCAATACCTTCACTATGCACAGTTTTGGGGTCAAGCTTGTCGGAATCATTTTCTGAATGACAGACGAACAAACATCTTCAAAATTAGAAATAATGTTAATTTGTAGAAGGATAGGTAGAAGGCGGCTGTTGTACCTGAACGGGTGTGGATCCAATAACAAGTTCAGAGTATTTGTCAGACGAGTAGCCCACACTGTCAATTTCGGCGCAGAAATGACATTGATTCTTGTTGGACCTTCTTGATCAACTACAAGTAATCTCTCAAGTGCAGGTGTGTCCTCAATGACCATACCATGGTACACATCTTGTGTTGTCTTCTTGCCGCACCAGCAACACACATAAATAGTCCGGAGAGTCATGGAGGTGACGTGGAAGGTACTCAACCCATTGATCACCTGAAGACGAAGGTACTCGAGTGCAGTACAGCCATGGAGCAGGCGCTCCATGTCACCGTTTGAGAGGCAGATGGCGACGAGCTTGAGGTGCTTCAGTCATGGTAGAATAAGAGCGGGCGCGTCATTAGGGTGTGGGAAATGGCAGTTCCTGAACTTGGCGACACACAGCGTGGGCGCGAGGCGGAGTGCGATGTCGGCAGCGACCACATATGCCCATCATCAAAAAGTGAGCTCCTTGAGCTGATCTAGGGCGGGGGATCAGAACCAGTCGTCAAGCTTGGCTCGGTCCTTGCCGTTGGAATGGAACTTGCCCATTCTAAGGCCTTTGGTTGGGCCAAGGTGACTACCGATGATCTTGGAGAACGCATCCAAGCTTTTGCGATAGCCATGGCAGAGCTCGTGGGTGTCGATGAGGTCGAGAGGGTTGGAGTTCCATAGGGGGCGCCATCGCCGGGAAAGGACGGTTGTCCGTGCCCCATATTTGATTGGGAGGAGGGAGATGATGACTGTCAACATATCATCGGGGAGGCTGCTGATGAAGTCTAGGCCTGCTGGAGTCGCTTGCGGTTCTAGCTTGTCCCGCCTCAGCTTGTTGGCAGCCCCTTTCTCCACCTCTAGAGTCTCCTTGTCAGCGGCGCTTTCTGATAGAAATGGGAGTACATGGAATATTTAGTTAAAACAGGGCAATAGAAAAGTGTATTGGTAACTAGAAGTTATTAGGTAGGAATATAGTAAGAAAAGGGAATAAGAATTGGTGCTTAAATACTACACAATTCATTTGACATTGCTGGGTAAGTCAACATATGCAGATAGTTGAAAAGAAAACTTACTTCGAACAAAGTCTGGACGGATGATTTTGTCGGGGAAGTTAGCATATATCTCATGACCAGACCCTTTTATGTGCAGTGCAATTTTAGTGCCAACTTTCAGTACATAAACTTTGCAATTTCTTTCCAAAAGCCAGTGCCAAAATATGAGTCTCCATGTTCATCAAGTCTTACAGTAGCAACGATTTTAAATCCATGGTTTGTGTGCAGTATGACATCCGTGGAGCCTTGATCTATGTAAAGGGAAAAATTATGCACTACATAATCTGTTGCATAGCAAGGGATGTTCTGCAGAAAATGGTAGGATTGTTAAAGAAAATATGGTAACATGCAAATATGGGCCCATATTGAAAGAACTGTACAACAGTTGAAATCGAAGGACAAAAATCTATAATTAAACAGATAGGGTAAACATGATGTCATGGAAATATGAGAGTAACCGAAAGAACAATACATCATTAATTTGCCTAATATAGAAAGAAGAGGGGGGAAATACCCTTTGACGTATATGATGCATGTGGCACCTTTTATCCAATTGTAGCAATATTTAGAATATGTTTAGGAAATTAGGCCATGCCAACCGATTTAGGGTGAGATTGGACATACCGCGCGCGTGCTCAAGTTATCTGGTACGGTGAGATGGAATCTCTGGCGGAGGTCGCAAAGTCCTGAAGTGTAGGTGCACTGTACATTCTATGAATGAAAGAAAACCCTCAAATCAGCTCGAATAAAAATGAATTCACGGCGATTTCCGCCAGGTGATTAAAGGAGGCATATGAACTGGGATAAGAGATGAGATAATATCTCATTAAATTAGTTACCTTGTCATCCATGAGAAAGAACCCTCAGTACGGCAGATTCCCCAACCGAGCAGAGCTTGGTCGACCTTGAGCAGCATCGAGAAAGTCGATGGGGATAGGCGGCGGCAAGCGGAAGTGGCGAAATGCGGTGGGCTTTGCTGGCAGCCTGGCGGCGGCGGTAGGCGGCGAGCTAAGTGTTTGCCACCGCGATAGGTGGTGCCATGGCATAGAAGCGGAGGAGCTTGTGCAGGTGTGAATGGGGACCGTAACGGAGGGGGTGGCGGGCGAGGTGAAGGTTTTTGTGACATGGGGATGGTGAGGGTTTTATTTTTTCTTTTTTGAATTGGGTGGTGAGTGTTTTTTGTCCCACAAAGAATTTTAGGGGCGACGGTTTGCTAGAGCGAACCGTGTGTGATTGATGCAACAGGCAAAATGAAAGTCATTGCACATGGTTCCAATTTTGGGAATTGTGTGTGATTGATGTACTACCTCCGTCCTGGTTTATTGGTCCCCTTTGAAATTTTTACCAAATTTTGACCAAATATTTAACATACTCAAACATAGATAATAAGCGTACACGTACATAAGCATAGTTCAACCATAAGTACATAGTTCAACCGTCATTAAGCATACTCAAGCATACATAGTTCGGTCCATCCCACATCTCATCTCACATGTCGGCACGATCCTGAAGCTTCTTCAGGTACTCGGCATACGCGCCGTGCACCACCCTGCGAGAATACTTCTACTTGAAGGAGCCAACGACCCGTCCTCTTGCATGCGCCATAACACTTAGATACGTGCCATGAAGCTTGTGGTTGCAAAATGGGCATCCATAGCCGCCTTCCAGGTCCTAATACGCGTGTTATGCATTCCCGCATAAAGCTCCCTCGGGATTCTCCTCTTGTACCTCCTCTGGGCATCTTCATCCTTGTTGTCCACATCATCAGATAGCACCTATACAAATAGTAAAACAAATTTGGCATCAAATCACTAATTACATGCCGTGAAATAGGATTAGGAATTTATGGCTATTTATTTATACATATCCAACGATTATGGTTCGATTTTTAAGCATAGATGTCTATGTACAGACCAATCTTGAAGAAAATAATGGCACAAATATATGCAGGTCATTCAAAATCAATTGTCAAGTCCTGGCTAGAAATTATTAACACGAACACTAACCCTAGTCGGATTACTAGCAGAAGTCATTTGCATAGATGAAACAACTAATCACTTATCACCTGTAACATTCAAACAATCAATACACTACACGGATCTTACGGAACTTACTCAGATTTCATGGATTGGGAGAACATAACCACATGATTTCTATTCCAAAAAGGGGTAGGCAGGAGTAACTAGAGAAACCCTATGATCTATTTGACACATAAATGGGTATAGATGACTAACCAGCTGTCCGTCGTCGTCGGAGTCGTCGCTGGAGTGGTCGTTGGAGTCAGTGTGGAACTCTGCCTCCGGCTGTGGAAGCTCGACGCCGTCAACGATGTCAGGGTGCAGCGATAACTCGCCGGCGGTGATGGCAACCTCTGTCTCCATCTCCACGCCGTGCTTCAGTGCTTTAGCAGCCCCGGCGTCGCCACTCCCTCCGATGGGGCGCTTCGGCGGCATCCTCATACACCGACGGCTTTGAGGACTGAGAGCGGCGTCGAGGATGCAAGCGGAGAGAGAGGATTGTGTGTGTGGACCATTAATATAGAGTAGTGGGAGTTGTGGGAGAGAGGCGGGCGGCGGTTAAACCGATGGCTTGCATCCCGGTGAGCCTGCGCATCGGACTGCTGGCATGCCTACCAAAGTTTCACACAGGAACTCGCACGCCTCCCGATGACACTGCGCAGCGAGCATGCCTCCGTCAATTCACACTCCTGCACGCACGCCTCCCCGTCTGCCTACGCGGCGGACTGCTCGCATGCGTCCCGTCAACTCACGCCCGCTCGCATGGCACACGGGTCGTGCGACGGCACATATATTGTTTTTCTATTGGGATGATTAATGCTGCCGCTATATTGCTTAACCGAAGCATGGCACGTATCCATTGTTGGTCTAATGCTCATGGTTCGAATAAATAATCCATTTGGGATATTAGTTCCCAATTATAAATAATCTCCCGTCTGTAATTAGATAAAGATTACATCAAAACTGGTCTCAAATTTGAAAAAAAGTACAATGCCACTTTGTATTGGTGTCCATATGACAACACGATAAGTTTCATGAACTTCAAATAAGTTTTGGTTGTACTAGAATTTAAAAATCAAGATTCTCAATGTTTGAAATTTGTTGCACGGGGAGTAAACATGCACCCAGTGAGACACATGTGTTTTTGCAATCCATTTAGGTGCACAGTCACGTGTGCATGTATCTCAAATTTTATTTTTGCACATTATACCTGTAGAAAATCAATCAATTAATGTACTAAAACGTCTTAATGATCTCTGTGATATTTTGAAATTAAAACGTCTCTCCTTTGGTAACATATATGTTCACCGCGGGACAATTAATTCAACATGCATCGTAGTTGCGGTGGATTCACGATGTGTGTGGGTGTGTGCGTCTGGGGGTGGCGGGTGGCTCGCAGTACACTACGAGTTGTGAGCCACCGTGTGGGTTGGCCATTTTGCTAGGCAGGCCGGTGCCACATCAGAATCATGAAATCGTTATTTAAAACATTACACAACCCTTTCATACATACATGTTTTGGCCACACGCAGTCGATGGTTGTCCTACATGACACTCGATACTCACGTGTGACACTTTCTGTGGGCCCGCGAGGTCGTCGTCCATCACTTTGACGAACAGCCGGCAGTGAGGTTAATTTGACCAGCAAGGTAGAATCTTTTTTGTTTGTGTTATGGTGGTATATAGTACGCGTCGAAGAGGTGGGAGGGGACTAGCATATATACTATACGTACGCGTCCGTGAACAAGTATACCTCACTCAGTGTCGGGACTTTTTGGTTTCCGAGGCACGTGCCACATCAAAATTGTGAAATTGGCTATTCAAACATCACACAACACCTTTTTGGGCCACATGCATATCCTAGCTAGGACACTTAATACGTCTCCAACGTATCTATAATTTTTTATTGTTCCATGCTGTTTTATTATCAATCTTGGATGTTTTATAATCATTTTATAGTCATTTTATATCATTTTTGGTACTAACCTATTGACATAGTGCCAAGTGTGTTTTTTCCATGTTTTTTACATCGCAGAAAATCAATACCACCAGACGGAGTCGAAATGCCACGACACTTGATTTTTTATGGGCCAAAAGGAATACAACAGGCCCTGGTTGCACCCGGGGGGAGTCCCGAGGAGGGGACAACCCACCAGGGCACGCCAGGAGGCCCATGCGTGCCCTGGTGGGTTGTGCCCACCTCGGGGGCCCCCCGGACCGCCTCCTTTCTCTATAAATACCCCAGAAATACCAGAACCCTAGAAGCGTCGACGAAATATTCATCCAGCCGCCGCAGAGTCCAGAACCACCAGATCCAATCTAGACACCATCACGGAGGGGTTCACCACTTCCATTGGTGCCTCTCCGATGATACGTGAGTAGTTCTTTGTAGACCTTCGGGTCCGTAGTTAATAGCTAGATGGCTTTCTCTCTATCTCGCTTAATTCTCAATACAATGGTCTCTTGGAGATCCATATGATGTAACTCTTTTGCGATGTGTTTGTTGGGATCTGATGAACTTTGAGTTTATGATTAGTTATATCTTTTTATATCCATAAAAGTTATTTGAGTTTCTTTGGTCTCCTATATGCATGATATCTTATAGCCTCGTATTTCTTCTCCGATATTTGGGTTTTGTTTGGCCAACTTGATCTATTTATCTTGCAATGGGAAGAGGTGCCCGATAATGGGTTCGATCTTACGGTGCTTGATCCCAGTGACAGAAAGGGAACCGACACGTATGTATCGTTGCTACTAAGGATAAAAAGATGGGATCTATATCTACCGCCATAGATAAATGGATCTTGTCTACATCATGTCATCGTTATTATTGCATTACTCCGTTTTCCATGAACTTAATACACTATATGCATGCTGGATAGCGGTCGATGTGTGGAGTAATAGTAGTAGATGCAGGCAGGAGTCGGTCTACTAATCTTGGACGTGATGCCTATGTAATGATTATTGCCTGGATATCGTCATAATTATTCGAAGTTCTATCAATTGCGCAACAGTAATTTGTTTACCCACCGTTTGCTATCTCTCTCGAGAGAAGCCACTAGTGAAATATACGGGCCCCGGGTCTTCTTTCTCATATATTTTCTTTGCGATCTATTTTATTTGCACTTTGTATTCAGATCTATTAAACCAAAAATACAAAAATACTTTGCTGCACTTTATTTTATTTGTGATCTATTTATTCAATCTATTACAACTCTCTCCCGTCATCACGCAATTTCTGGCGCCGTACCCCGAAAGGGATTGACAACCCCTTTAACACGTCGGGTTGCGAGGTGTTGTTATTTGTAAGCAGGGGTTGTTTACGTTGTGTTGCTTGGTTCTCCTACTGGTTCGATAACCTTGGTTTCATATCTGAGGGAAATACCTACCACCGCTGTGCTGCAGCATCCCTTCCTCTTTGGGGAAATACCGACGTAGCTTCAAGCGACATCAAAAGGAATTTCTGGCGCCGTTGCCAGGGAGGATCTTCAACATAACCAGGTTCCTAATCACAAATCTCATCTCCTCGCAATTTACATTATTTTCCATTTGCCTCTCGTTTTCTTCTCCCTCACTTCACAAAAATTTGTCGTTTTATTCGCCTCTCTTTCTCCATTCGCCATTTTCTTGCCGGATATGTTTTTGTGTGCATTCTTGTTTGCGTAATCATGATGCCCCAAAGAAAATATTATGATGTTCCTTACCCAATATTTTGCTTGAAATTGAGAAAAGTACTAAGGAATACATGACTACACAATTTGAGCATAAAAAGTACTTTACCGAAGAACTTAAGGAGCATTCTGTTGTGTTAGATGCTATCACGAAACAACTTGATGATATTAGTAGAGAAGTTTGCAATCTCCAACCTAAGTATGCTTTTGCTGAAAGTTTGCTAGGAAAAATATCCGATGCACAAGCTACTTTAGTAAATCAAATGGCTGCTAAACCAATATCGTTAGAAGATAAAAGTGATGAAGATCTTAAAATTATTGGTGTTTCCTCTATTGATTCCTTGTTTAGTAAAGTTAAGAATGATGAAAAAGGGACTGGAGAAGAGTCAACTTTAGGTAGAAGGCGTCCCGATATCTGGGAGGGTGAAAATATTGTTGAGAAAATTGATAAAAGTGGGTTTGGAGAGGTCAAAACTTTAGTCAGTGATGCACCCACTCTTTTGGATTACAAAGACTTTAATTATGATAGTTGTGATGACCCACAAGTATAGGGGATCTATTGTAGTCCTTTCGATAAGTAAGAGTGTGGAACCCAACAAGGAGTAGAATGAAATGATAAGTGGTTTTCAGTAAGGTATTCTCTACAAGCACTGAAATTATCGGTAACAGATAGTTTTGTGATAAGGTAATTTGTAAGGGGTAACAAGTAATGAAAGTAAATAAGGTGCAGCAAGATGGCCCAATCCTTTTTTAGCAAAGGACAAGCCTGGACAAACTCTTATATAGAGAAAAGCGCTCCTTAGGACACATGGGAATTATCGTCAAGCTAGTTTTCATCACGCTCATATGATTCGCGTTCGTTACTTTGATAATTTGGTATGTGGGTGGACCGGTGCTTGGGTACTGCCCTTTCTTGGACAAGCATCCCACTTATGATTAACCCCTATTGCAAGCATCCGCAACTACAAAAGAAGTATTAAGGTAAACCTAACCATAGCATGAAATATATGGATCCAAATCAGCCCCTTACGAAGCAACTCATATACTAGGGTTTAAGCTTCTGTCACTCTAGCAACCCATCATCTACTTATTACTTCCCAATGCCTTCCTCTAGGCTCAAACAATGGTGAAGTGTCATGTAGTCGACGTTCACATAACACCACTAGAGGAGAGACAACATACATCTCATCAAAATATCAAACGAATACCATATTCACATGACTACTTATAGCAAGACTTCTCCCATGTCCTCAGGAACAAACGTAACTACTCACAAATCATATTCATATTCATAATCAGAGGGGTATTAATATGCATAAAGGATCTGAACATATGATCTTCCACCAAATAAACCAACTAGCATCAACTACAAGGAGTAATCAACACTACTAGCAACCCACAGGTACCAATCTGAGGCTTTGGGACAAAGATTGGATACAAGAGATGAACTAGGGTTTTAGAGGAGATGGTGCTGGTGAAGATGTTGATGAATATTGAGCCCCTCCCGATGAGAGGATCGTTGGTGATGACGATGGCGATGATTTCCCCCTCCCGGAGGGAAGTTTCCCAGAACAGCTCACGAGCCCTAGATTGGTTCCGCCAGGTTCCGCCTCGTGGCCGCGGTGTTTCGTCTGAAAGCTTGCTTATGATTTTTTCCAGGGTAAAAGACTTCATATAGCAGAAGATGGGCACCGGAGGCCTGCCAGGGGGCCCACGAGGCAGGGGGTGTGCCCAGGGGGTAGGGCGTGCCCCCCACCCTCGTGGCCAGGGTGTGTTCCCCCTTTGGTTGATTCTTTCTCCAGTATTTTTTTATTAATTCCAAAACGTGCCTCCGTTAAGTTTCATGACTTTTGGAGCTGTGCAAAATAGGTCTCTAATATTTGCTCCTTTTCCAGCCTAGAATTCCAGCTGCCGGCATTCTCCCTCTTCATGTAAACCTTGTAAAATAAGAGAGAAAAGGCAGAAGTATTGTGACATAACGTGTAATAACAGCCCATAATGCAATAAATATCGATATAAAAGCATGATGCAAAATGGACGTATCAACTCCCCCAAGCTTAGACCTTGCTTGTCCTCAAGCGGAAGCCGATAATGAAAAATATGTCCACATGTTTAGAGAAAGAGGTGTCGATAAAATAAAATACGGACATGAGAGCATCATGATCATTCTTATAACAGCAACATAATAAATTGTCATATGATTTCTTATGCTCAAGTAATAATCTATTCACAATTTCAAGTATGAATCAGAAGCTTCATTAAGAACCAACAAACTATAATCTCAGTCATTGAAGCAATTGCAATTTATCATAACATCGGAAAGAGTCAATATAAGAGCTTTTTAGCAAGTCCACATACTCAACTATCATTTAGTCTTTCATAATTGCTAACACTCATGCAATACTTATGGGTATGGAGTTTTAATCGGACACAGAGAAAGATAGGGGCTTATAGTGTTGCCCCCAACCTTTTACCTCAAGGGTAATGTCAACAATAATAATTCATGCTAACTTACATCCAATTGGATATATATATATATCAGGATCTTTCCAACACAAGGTGCTTGCCAAAGGATAAAATGTAAAAAGGGAAAGATGAAGATCACCATGACTCTTGCATAATGTATAAGACAAGAATAAAAGATCGGCCCTTCGCAGAGGGAAGCAGAGTTTGTCATGTGCTTTTATGGTTGGATGCACGAAATCTTAATGCAAAAGAACGTCACTTTATATTGCCACTTGCGATATGGACCTTTATTATGCAGTCCATCGCTTTTATTGCTTCCATATCACAAGATCATATAAAGCTTATTTTCTCCACACTAATAAGTCATACATATTTAGAGAGCAATTTTTATTGCATGCAACATGACAACTTACTTGAAGGATCTTACTCAATCCATAGGTAGGTATGGTGGACTCTCATGGCAAAACCGGGTTTAAGGATATTCGGAAGCACAAGTAGTATCTCTACTTGGTCCAAAGAATTTGGCTAGCATGAGGGGGAAAGGCAAGCTCAACATGTTGGATGATCCATGACAATATACTTTATTTCGGATATAAGAAAACATAACCCATTACATTGTCTTCCTTGTCCAACATCAACTCTTTAGCATGTCATATTTTAATGAGTGCTCACAATCATAAAAGATGTCCAAGATAGTATATTTATATGTGAAAACCTCTCTTTCTTTGTTACTTCCTATTAATTGCAACGATGACCAAAACTATGCTTGTCAACTCTCAACAACTTTTATTCATCATACTCTTTATATGTGAAGTCATTACTCTCCATAAGATAAATATGATCTCTTTTATCCTTTCTTTTATTCCCTCAAGTTCATAGCAAGATAATCAAGCCCTTGACTCAACACTAATCTTTATTATATATAGCTCACGGACTCGATTACATAGAAGGATCATAAGGCAAAACTCAAAACTAAATCATACTAAAACTTTTATTCTACTAGATCAAGATATTACTAAAAGGATCGAACTAAGAAAAACAGTAAAGATAGGAGTGTGATGGTGATACGATACCGGGGCACCTCCCCCGAGCTTGGTAGTTGCCAAGGGGAGTGCCCATACCCATGTGTTTATATCTCCTTCCTCGGGGGTGGTGATGGAGTTGTTGATGATGTAGGCTTATCGTCCCTCTTCCAAGGCATAGGCTCGCCATCATAGAAGGATGATCGAGTCTCTGGGATCCTTAAATCTGTAGCCAAACTCATCCTCTTGAATCTATATTCATACTCACAGTTTTGGTTTTGTAGGTCATAGATCTGGATTGGAGGTGCTCGATTTTCTCGTGAAGCTTGAAGATGGCCTCCCCAATGTCCTTGGCATCCAGCTTGTGGTTGTTGGTGAAGTCCGTGATCATTATGTGATTGGCGTCGAGTCCACGCTCCACCATCTCCTGACACTTGAAAACTTGTTGCTCCATTGCCTCGAGCCTTGTCTCCACGCTTCCGGTCCTCCTTGGTCCCTCAACATCGCGGATGTGCAGCAACCCCTCACGTATCTCAATGGTTTGAGGATGTTGCATCACTTCAGCAAAGTTGGGATTGATGACCTTCTCAAAGAAATTGTCCTTCGGGCACTTGGAGACGTCATGTTGATCTAGGTCTGTCAGAAAAACAGCTCGAAACAAAGACAGAGGATATTTGCGTGATACGATGGTCAAAACCTTCGGGAGATTACATAATGAATATCTATCGACCAAAAGAAGTATCGTGCAAGAAAGCGGAGTCCGGAGGGCACACGAGGTGCCCACGAGGCAGGGGGCGCGCCCAGGGGGTAGGGCGCGCCCTCCACCCTCGTGGACGCCTCGTGTCCTTCCCGGACTGCTTCTTATTTTCCTATTTTCCTAAATATTCCAAAATGGAGAAAAATTACCATTAGAACTGTTTTGGAGTCGGTTTACTTACCGTACCACGTACCTATTCCTTTTTGGAGTCTGAGAAGTTCTGGAAAGTGTCCCTTATGTATTCCTCCGGGGTTACAGTTTCAATAACATTAGTTTCAACATTTATAGGATTACTTGAGATATAATGTTTAGTTCTTTGACCGTTCACCACCTTTGGATTTGTGCCTTCAAAATTGTTGATTTTTATGGCACCAGAACGATAGACCTCCTCGATAACGCAAGGACCTTCCCATTTAGAGAGAAGTTTCCCTGCAAAAAATCTTAAGCGAGAGTTGAATAGCAACACATAATCACCTACATTAAACTCACGCTTTTGTATCCTTTTGTCATGCCATCTTTTAACTTTTTCTTTAAACAGTTTGGCATTCTCATAGGCCTGGGTTCTCCATTCATCAAGTGAGCTAATGTCAAATAGCCTCTTCTCACCGGCAAGTTTGAAATCATAATTAAGCTCTTTAATGGCCCAATATGCCTTATGTTCTAGTTCAAGAGGTAAGTGACATGCTTTTCCATAAACCATTTTATATGGAGACATACCCACAGGATTTTTATATGCAGTTCTATAGGCCCATAATGCATCATCAAGTTTCTTGGACCAATTCTTTCTAGATCTATTAACAGTCTTTTGCAAAATTAATTTGAGCTCTCTATTACTCAATTCTACTTGACCACTAGACTGTGGGTGATATGGAGATGCAATTCTATGATTAACATCATACTTAGCAAGCATTTTACGAAAAGCACCATGAATAAAATGTGAACCACCATCAGTCATTAAATATCTAGGGACTCCAAACCTCGGAAAAATAACTTCTTTAAGCATCTTAATAGAGGTGTTATGATCAGCACTACTAGTTGGAATAGCTTCTACCCACTTAGTAACATAATCAACAACAACTAAAATATGTGTATACCCATTAGAGGAAGGAAACGGTCCCATATAATCAAAGCCCAAACATAAAATGGTTCAATAAGAAGTGAATAATCCATAGGCATTTCTTGACATCTACTAATATTACAAATTCTTTGACATTCATCACAGGACAAGACAAACTTACGGGCATCATTGAAGAGAGTAGGCCAATAAAAACCGGATTGCAATACCTTATGTGCAGTTCTATCTCCAGCGTGGTGTCCTCCATAAGCTTCGGAGTGACACTTGCGTAGGATCTGTTCCTGTTCATGCTCAGGTATACAACGTCTAATAACACCATCTACTCCTTCTTTATAAAGGTGTGGGTCATCCCAGAAGTAATGTCTTAAATCATAGAAAAACTTTTTATTTTGCTGGTATGTGAAACTAGGTGGTATAAATTTGGCAACAATGTAATTAGCATAATCAGCATACCATGGAGCAGTATGAGAGGCATTTATGACAGCTAATTGTTCATCAGGGAAGCTATCATCAATAGGTAGTGGGTCATCAAGAACATTCTCTAACCTAGACAAGTTGTCTGCCACGGGGTTCTCAGCTCCCTTTCTATCAATAATATGCAAATCAAATTCTTGTAGCAAGAGAACCCATCTAATAAGTCTAGGTTTAGCATCTTTCTTTTCCATAAGGTATTTAATAGCAGCATGATCAGTGTGAACAGTTACTTTAGAATCAACAATATAAGGTCTGAACTTATCACAAGCAAGTACAACTGCTAAAAATTCTTTTTCAGTAGTAGCATAATTTCTCTGGGCACTGTATAGAGTTTTACTAGCATATTGGATAACATTTAATTTCTTATCAACTCTTTGTCCTAGAACAACACCTACAACATACTCACTAGCATCACACATAATTTCAAAGGGTAAATTCCAATCAGGTGGCTGAACAATAGGTGCAGAAATCAAAAATTTCTTAAGTATTTCAAATGCTTCTACACAATCATCATCAAAGACAAAATGAATATCTTTTTGTAAGAGATTAGTCAGAGGCCTGGAGATTTTAGAGAAGTCCTTAATGAACCTCCTATAAAAACTGGCATGACCAAGGAAACTTCTTATACCTTTAATGTCCTTGGGACACGGCATCTTTTCAATAGCATCAACTTTAGCTTTATCAACTTCAATACCTCTTTCAGAAATTTTATGCCCCAAGACAGTACCTTCATTAGCCATAAAGTGGCACTTCTCCCAATTCAAGACAAGGTTAGTTTCTTCACATCGCTGCAAAAGTCGATCAAGGTTGCTCAAGCAATCATCAAAAGAAGTTCCATAAACGGAGAAATCATCCATGAAAACCTCAACAATCTTTTCACAAAAATCAGAGAATATAGCCATCATGCATCTTTGAAAGGTAGCAGGTACATTACATAAACCAAAATGCATACGTCTATAAGCAAAGGTACCGAAAGGACAAGTAAAAGTGGTCTTTTCTTGATCCTCTTTTGACACAGGTATTTGAGAGAAACCAGAGTAACCATCTAGAAAGCAAAAATGTGTGTGTTTGGATAATCTTTCTAGCATTTGATCAATAAAAGGTAAAGGGTAATAATCCTTTTTAGTAGCTTTATTTAATTTGCGGAAATCAATTACCATTCTATAACCTGTTATAATTCTTTGTGGGATCAATTCATCTTTATCATTAGTAACAACAGTAATACCTCCCTTCTTAGGGACACAATGGACAGGACTTACCCACTGACTATCAACAACGGGATAAATTATACCTGCCTCTAGAAGCTTTAGTATTTCTTTTCTTACCACTTCTTTCATCTTAGGATTTAAACGTCGTTGGTGATCAACAACTGGTTTAGCGTCTTTCTCCAATTTTATTTTGTGCTGGCATAAAGTGGGACTAATGCCCTTAAGATCATCAAGAGTATATCCAATAGCAGCACGGTGCTTCTTCAGAGCTTTCAATAATTTATTTTCTTCATGCTCTGAAAGGTTAACACTAATAATAATAGGATATATCTTCTTCTCACCAAGATAAGCATATTTAAGAGTATCAGGTAAAGGTTTAAGCTCAAACACGGGATCACCCTTGGGTGGAGGAGGATCCCCTAGGATTTCAACAAGCAAGTTGTGTTTCAAGATAGTTCCTTGTTTAAATAATACTTCATCTATTTCCCTTCTTTCATTCATAAACATATCATTTTCATGGTCGAGCAAATATTGTTCTAAAGGATCATTAGGAGGCACGACAATAGAAGCAAGACCAATAATTTCATCTTTACTAGGTAATTATTTATCATGGGGTTGTCTACGAAATTTAGCAAAGTTAAACTCATGAGACATATCCCCCAAACCAATAGTAACAACATCCTTTTCGCAATCTATCCTAGCATTAACAGTATTCAAGAAGTGTCTACCAAATATAATGGGACAAAAGTTATCTTGTGGAGAACCAAGAACAAGAAAATCGGCAGGATATTTAACTTTCCCACACAAGACTTCAACATCTCTAACAATCCCAACTGGTGAAGTAGTGTCTCTATTGGCAAGCTTAATTGTAACATCAATTTCCTCTATCTCAGCAGGTGCAATATCATGCATAATTTCTTTGTATAAGGAATGGGGTATTGCACTTGCACTAGCACCCATATCACATAAGCCATGATAATAATGATCTCCTATTTTAACAGAGATAAAAGGCATGCCTACAACATGTCTATGTTTATTTTTAGAATCAGGTCTAGCAATTCTAGCAGCTTCATCACAGAAGTAAATAACATGCCCATCAATATTATCAGCCAAGAAATCTTTAACCATAGCAACACTAGGTTCAACTTTAATTTGCTCAGGGGGTGTAGGTGTTCTAGTGTTACTCTTACGAACCACAGTTGAAGCTTTAGCATGATCCTTTATTCTAACAGGGAAAGGTGGTTTCTCAATATAAGCAGTAGGAACAATAGGATCAACATTATAAGTGATAGTCTTTTCTTCAAGTTTAATAGGTGCAACTAATTTTACTTCAATGGGAGGATTATATTTAAACCACTTCTCCTTAGGGAGATCAACATGAGTAGCAAAGGATTCGCAAAAAGAAGCTACCATATTTAGTGCTAAATTCACGGAAAACATCGGTATCCATAAAAGATTTAACACAATCAAACTTAGGTGTTATACTTGAATCCTTACCTTCGTCGAGGTCCCAATCTTCAGAGTTGCGTTTAATTCTCTCCAATAAATCCCATTTGAATTCAATAGTCTTCGTCATGAAAGAATCAGTACAAGAAGTATCGAGCATGGAGCGATTATTGAGAGAAAGCCGAGCATAAATTTTTTGAATAATAATTTCTCTTGAGAGCCCATGATTGGGGCATGAATATAACATTGACTTAAGCCTCCCCAGGATTGAGTGATGCTTTCTCCTTCGCAAGGACAAAAATTATATATATAATTACGATCACGATGAACAAGATGCATAGGATAAAACTTCTGATGAAATGCCAATTTCAATCGGTTGTAGTTCCATGATCCCATATCATCACATAGCCTAAACCATGTCAATGCCTTTCCCTTCAAAGATAAAGGGAAGAACTTCTTCTTGATAACATCCTCGAGCATACCTGCAAGCTTAAATAATCCACAAACTTCATCCACATAGATTAGGTGCAAATCGGGATGTAATGTTCCATCTCCTGTAAAAGGATTAGCTAGCAGTTTCTCTATCATACCCGAAGGGATTTCAAAGTAAACATTTTCAGTAGGTTTAGTAGGTTGAGGAGCAACTCTTTGCTCTACTGGTCGGGGTGAAGATACCCCGAACAAGCCCCTCAAAGGATTATATTCCATAGTAACGAGTGACAGTAAATTTCAGCACACTATATAACTTTTTCCTTACCAAATTCCACCTACCAAAGGCGCTTCACTCCCCGGCAACGGCGCCAGAAAAGAGTCTTGATTACCCAAAAGTATAGGGGATCTATCATAGTCATTTTGATAAGTAAGAGTGTCGAACCCAATGAGGAGCAGAAGGAAATGATAAGCGGTTTTCAGTAAGGTATTCTCTGCAAGCACTGAAATTATCGGTAAGAGATAGTTTTGTGATAAGGTAATTTGTAACGGGTAACAAGTAATGAAAGTAAATAAGGTGCAGAAAGATGGCACAATCCTTTTTGTAGCAAAGTACAAGCCTGGACAAACTCTTATATAGAGAAAAGCGCTCCCGAGGACACATGGGAATTATCGTCAAGCTAGTTTTCATCATGCTCATATGATTCGTGTTTGTTACTTTGATAATTTGGTATGTGGGTGGACTGGTGCTTGGGTACTACCCTTTCTTGGACAAGCATCCCACTTATGATTAACCCCTATTGCAAGCATCCGCAACTACAAAAGAAGTATTAAGGTAAACCTAACCATAGCATGAAACATATGGATCGAAATCAGCCCCTTACGAAGCAACTCTTAAATTAGGGTTTAAGCTTCTGTCACTCTAGCAACCCATCTCTACTTATTACTTCCCAATGCCTTCCTCTAGGCCCAAACAATGGTGAAGTGTCATGTAGTCGACGTTCACATAACACCACTAGAGGAGAGACAACATACATCTCATCAAAATATCGAACGAATACCAAATTCACATGACTACTTATAGCAAGACTTCTCTCATGTCCTCAGGAACAAACGTAACTACTCACAAATCATATTCATGTTCATAATCAAAGGGGTATTAATATGCATAAAGGATCTGAACATATGATCTTCCACCAAATAAACCAACTAGCATCAACTACAAGGAGTAATCAACACTACGAGCAACCCACAGGTACCAATATGAGGCTTTGGGACAAATATTGGATACAAGAGATGAACTAGGGTTTTAGAGGAGATGGTGCTGGGGAAGATGTTGATGGAGATTGACCCCCTACCGACGAGATGATCATTGGTGATGACGATGGCGATGATTTCCCCCTCCCTGAGGGAAGTTTCCCTGGCAGAACAGCTCGGCCGGAGCCCTAGATTGTTTCCGCCAAGGTTCTGCCTCGTGGCGGCGGTGTTTCGTCCCGAAAGCTTGCTTATGATTTTTTCCATGGTAAAAGACTTCATATAGCAGAAGATGGGCACCGGAGGCCTGCCAGGGGGCCCACGAGGCGGGGGCGCGCCCAGGGGGTAGGGCGCCCCCCACCCTCGTGGCTAGGGTGTGGGCCCCCACTAGTTGATTCTTTCTGTAGTATTTTTTATTAATTCCAAAACGTACCTCTGTTAAGTTTCATGACTTTTGGAGCTGTGCAGAATAGGTCTCTAATATTTGCTCCATTTCCAGCCCAGAATTCCAGCTGCCGGCATTCTCCCTCTCAGTGTAAACCTTGTAAAATAAGAGAGAAAAGGCATAAGTATTGTGACATAACGTGTAATAACAGCCCATAATACAATAAATATCGATATAAAAGCATGATGCAAAATGGACGTATCAAGTTGCTCTTTGATTGATTGTATTTCTTTGTTGCAATCCATGCTAAATTCACCCCATGCTTATGAACAAAATAAAGCTTTTACTAATCATATTGTTGATGCTATGATGAAAGCTTTGGAAGAAAAGTTGGAATTAGAAGTTTCATTTCCTAGAAAATTGCATGATGAATGGGAACCTACTATCAAAGTCAAGATTAAAAATAAGTGTTTTGCTTTGTGTGACTTGGGTGCTAGTGTTTCTACAATTCCGAAATCTTTATGTGATGTGCTTGGTCTTACCAATCTTGAAGAATGTTCTTTGAATTTGCACTTGGCGGATTCTACTATTAAAAAGCCTGTGGGAAGAATTAATGATGTTCTTATTCTTGCAAATAGAAATTATGTGCCCATAGATTTTATTGTTCTTGATATTGATTGCAACCCGTCTTATCCAATTATTCTTGGTAGACCGTTTTTACGCACTATTGGTGTCGTGATTGATATGAAAGAAGGCAATATCAAGTTCCAATTTCCGTTGAGGAAGGGTATGGAACACTTTCCTAGGACAAAAATCAGGCCACCTTATGAATCAATCATGAGGGCATCTTATGGATCTCGAACCAAAGATGACAATTAGATCCTTGCCTTACGCCTAGCTAAGGGCGTAAAACTATAGCGCTTGTTGGGAGGCAACCCAATGAATAAAATTTATTTTTTGCTTTTTGCTTTATGTTTTTGTGTGTTTTCACAATTATGATACTGGTATGATTGTGTTTTTTTTAATTAGTGTTTGTGCCAAGTAAAACCTTTAGGATCTTCCTGGGTGATAGTTGTTTGATCTTGCTGAAAAAGACAGAAACTTTGTGCTGACGAAAATAATTTTCATAAATCACAGAAAAGAGATTTTTCCCTGATTATTTTTGCAGAACATTAATATACAAATTACCCTGGTCTTCCTAATTTGGTAGAATTTTTGGAGTTCCAGAAGTATTCGCAAAAGTCAGATTGCTACAGACTGTTCTGTTTTGACAGATTCTATTTTCTTTGTGTTGTGTGATTATTTTGATGGCTCTATGGTTTTCTTTGATGAGTTTTTGCCATAGAAAAGTTGGAATACAGTAGATATAATACAAAAAAATATGAATTGGTTTGATACAACACTTATAGTAGTGGTTTGCTTTCTTATAGTAACGGATCTCACAAAGGTTTTGTTGAGTTTTGTGTGATTGAAGTTTTCAAGTTTTGGGTTATCTTACGATGGATGAAGGAAGGATGTAAGAGACTAAGCTTGGGGATGCCCCAGCATCCCAAGGTATTATCAAAGAATGAGCAACCAACTAAGCTTCGGGATGCCCCCGAGTGGCATCCCCGCTTTCTACCAACAACTATCGGTATTTTACTCCAGACTATATTTTTATTCGTCACATGATATGTGTTTTGCTTGGAGCGTCTTGTATGATATGAGTCTTTGTTTGTTTTATTTTGTGTTTTAAGTCAATAATCCTTTCTGTACACACCTATTTGAGAGAGCCAAAATTATATCATGACTTGTTAGAATTTCTCTCTGTGCTTCACTTAAATCTTTTATGAGCTAGGACTTGCTCTAGTGCTTCACTTATATCTTTTTGAGCATGGTGTGCTTTGTTAATTTTGAAGAAATTCTCTCTTGCTTCACTTTAATTATTTTGAGAGAAATAAAATTTGTTATGCTCATGATCTTCACTTATATTTTTTTGAGCTTATGAAAAGCAACACATGAAAATTAGTCCCAAAGTGATAGATATCCAAGAAGGATAAAGTAAAAAATTGTCATGAAGATCATTGGACAAAATAAACTTGATTCTTAGTAATAGTTTTGAGATATGATGATGTGATATGTGAGTTATGTTGATGAGTAATCGTGCTCTAGTAATAATATTGGTGTTAAGGTTTGTGATTCCCTATGCATGCACGAAAGTCAATAATCATGCAATGAAAATTATATCCTACTTGTGGTGCATTATTCGTTGTTAATTATCCTTAATGCTGGCTTATGAGATTATTCGTTTCTTGGTTGGTCGCTTCTCAATCTTTTTGCTAGCCTTCATTTTGCACCAAGTATGACCTCTACTTGTGCATCCAAAATCCTTTAAATCATATTTGCCACATGAGTCAACTATATCTACTTATATGCGGTATTCGTTTGCCGTTCTAAGAAAATTTGCATCTGTCATCTCTAATTTTCAAAATAAACTTCTCTTTTGTGTGTTTGTTTCGCTCGTGGACGGTAACGGGTGGCTAATATTTTCCATGCTAGATGTGTTATTCTCATGATGAGTGTTTATTCACTTGTCATTGCACGAGAGTAAGGCAAAGGTTTTAGGGATGCCCAGTCCCGAAATACAAAAATGAATTTACTTTATGTTGTCAAATAATAAATTCCTTGGAAAGTGTTGGTATGGAGGGCTCCCATGGATACAGTTAGCCATGAAAGTGAAAGTATGGTGGAAAAGGGAATGAACTTTATTTTCTGTTTGGGAACCGCATATGGCATATCTAGCATGGAAAGTGTTCGTAGCTCTACATCGTTTTCGTTGGTGGGATGGTGTGAGGCCTGGATAATTAAGCTACAGTAATTCCCTCCTAATGATGCCACGTCATCATGATTACTGTTGTTAAACTCACGTTGGTTCGAAACCAGTTCAAATTCAAATCTAAAAGAAAATCGAAAATAAAAGTTTTCAGATGTCGAATCTAAAATGTTCACAATATTCTATAAATTCACCTGATCATTGTCATGTTGGAACCAACCTCTTTTGGATTCCCACAGTGCCCCTGAAAATTTATTCAGTGGACCAACAACCAATTAGTTGAGCTTTTCAATTTCTAAAAATAGTTGAACACTTCCAAATGCTTTGCAACTTTTTGTATCAACCCAGGTTATTGCCTTGTATTTTGTGCCAAGTTTTGAGCAGGCTTGAGCACATCTGCAGGAGCACTGTGAGCCTGCGCTTCTTTGCCCTCTCTCTCCCGTGATATTCCGCCACTGTAGCCGCCGCCACCATCGCCGCCCGAAAGCATCGCAGCCGTTGAGGTAGCCTCTGTCATGGCCGTCCGAGCGCGGGAACGTGCTCAACGTATTCAAACGCGCCCACTGCACCGCTAGCCGAACCCTCTAGCCTCGTTTCCGACCGCGGCCGAACGTCGGCGTCCGCTGCGCCGCTCGCTGCCGTCGCTACACATCATCTCCGGCCACAGTATCACTACCGTTCGACGCAGCGTCAAATGGCCGCTCGAACACCACCGACCACGTCGCTTGCCATGCCCCGTAGCGCCGAAACCACCTCCGCCCGAAGTCCGGCACCGCCCGCGGTGGTCGCCGTTGACGTTCCCGACCGCCTCAGCCGCTCCGCCGATGCCGTTCGGCGCGGCTTCGTCTCCGCGTTTGAAAGCGACCAACCGCATACGTTTTGGTGGTCTATGGAAGAATCCCGCGCATCGCCGCCGTCTCCTGTGGTCGCTGGCGTTGCTCCGACTGCCGTGCTGACCTGGTGCCGACGTGGCCCTGTGGGGGCCATCCCAGTGAGGCTGCCAGACCCGGCGCCCCAGTTGACCACGTTGACTCTGGTCAACGCAGTTACTGTGCGTGACATGTGGGCCCCTTCTGTTAATTAGGCTAATTTAACGTTTTTATAAATAAAAATAATTAGTTAAACAAAATAGTCACTGACTAATGGGGCCCACACCCCTAACTAGTACTGTTAGTCAAATTAACCAACTGTTAGTGCCACAGTCGCTGACATGTGGGACCCACTGGTCAGGTTGACATGGTCAGCCGGTCTGTTGACTGCTGACATCATCAACATGTCATGCTGACGTAGTAATTCCTTTCTGTTAATTTAATTAATTCCAGATAATACTTTAATCTTTAAAAATTCATATAAATTAATCCGTAGCTCGGATAAAAAAGTTTTATACATGAAAGTTGCTCAGAAAAATATGAAAAATCTGAATACGCTCTCCGTTCATCTGTCGTGTGCCCCTAGCATAGCAAACATGCAACTTTCCCCTCGAGTTCGTCTGTCCGAAAATGCCAGACTTCGGGAAAACATTCTCGGATGTTTTTCCCCTTCGCCGATGTCGTGTAGCCCTACATTAGAACACCCCTAGCACCGCATATTGCTCTGTCATGCTTAGTGATGCATCTGTGTGCCTTGTACTTACTGTTTCTTCCCCCTCTTCTTCTCTTTGATAGACCCCGAGACCGCTGCTGATGCCCCTGTGGTCGCCTACATCGACGACGACCCTTCTTCCCTTTCAGCGGAGCTTCCAGGCAAGCCCCCCTTTGATCATCCCGATATCGCCCATTCCATTCTCTCATGCTTGCATTAGATTTTGCTACTGTATTTGATTGCTCCTATTGTGATGCATAGCCTCCTTTTGTAACCTGCTTATTGTCACCTACCTACTTATCCTAAACTGCTTAGTATAGGTTGGTTAGTGATCCATCAGTGACCCAACCTTGTCCTTGTTGCCCCTGCTTCATCATCGATGACTCGATCAACTTGATCGAAGACCATAGCACGACACCTCACATCACCTCACGCCCCCCTTTGTTGCTCGACGTTGCAGAGTTACCATCGAGTGTCGAGGGTGGTACCTCATACATCACTCCTGATGAGATCTCTGTAGTGTAGCTATTCGGTTGTGGCCAACGAGGGTGATTCCTCTTTAACCACTTCCGATACGACTCTGTCGTGCAACCCCTCAAGTGTGAACATCGAGGGTGGTTCCTCTTAAGTTCACATTGATGCTTACGTCGAGTGGAATCCACCGAGGGTGATTCCTCGGGTTTTTCCCTTGATGTTTGGACACACGGTTACCTTGAATTTACTTGAGACCTTGGTGAAAGTCAGGCGGGCCCGAAGAGCACCCACAACATGGTTACGAGGCACGGCTGGGCAGGCAGGCCGCCCCCAAGTGGGCTGGGCTAGCCCTTGCCGTATTTCCTCGAGACTGGGCGACGGGGTCACATTATCGTGAGTCTCTGCTCGTCTTCGCAAGCTAATAATACACTATGGTTTGGGTATTTGTTCTGAGTTGGCCTTTGGCCTTGACACACTAACTGTCACGCAGAATAGTTATGGGCCTCGATGTCGTGGTATCAGCCGAAGCTTTGTCAGACATCCAGTTCAGCATTACGGCATGGCCTGGTCAGCGCCCCAGTGGAGGGGGCCTGGATCACCCTGCGCGCAATGATCCGGAGTGCAACGGGCGATGGGCCCAGAACCCGGAGTGCTTAGGATGTAGACCGGCGGGGACCTCTCTACTGAGCCTAGGTAGGACAGCGACGTGTTGATCTTCCGAGGCCGGGCATTGACCCAGAAAAGTGTTTCCGGCCAGAGTAATCATGTGTGTTGGAAAATGTGGTGCACCCCTGCAGGGACGATTATCTATTAATAGCCGTGTCCACGATAACGGATGTTCAGACTTATATCCTGATCTTTTACAACTAGAAATGGATACTTGAGATATGTGGCCCCGGGATTGCTTTCTCGCAGGGAGTCGAGGAAGGATCTCTGGGCATTAATGCTACAACATGTTTGTTAAATATAAACTGCTATTCTTTACTCTTCTACATGTTGCAAGATGCTTGGAGCTGCTTGAAGGTGCTAGTCTTCGGTAGGCTAGGCCTTCCCCTCTATTCTAGCATTCCGCAGTTCAGCCCACAGATACAACCCTTCCTTTTGATACCAATGCATACTTGGTATAGATCTGATGCTTGCGAGTACTTTGGATGAGTAATCATGGTTGCTTTGCTAGCCCTTTCCCCCTTCCTTCCTCTTTTCGGTTGATGCAACCATATGGTGGATCCTTGGAGACAGATGCCACCGCTGACGGATGCTACTAAGTGGAGGCCGCCGACGACCGGGAGTAGTTAGGAGGTCCCAGGCAGGAGGCCTTGCCTCTTTGATCGTTGATGTTTGTGCTAGCCTTCACTACAAAAAAAAGACACATCCGTGACATTTTGGGCCGAACGAATTTTATTTGTCATACTTATGACACTTCTATGACGACAATTGTGACAAAACCTGGTATCATCATAGATGTGGTGGGCTCCTACTTCTATGATAAAAAATCATGACATAAAATGGGCTTTTCGTCCTGGGCGGGCCGGAGACGCAGCTGCATGACATTCTTTGGGCCGTCCATGACGGAAAAAACCATTGGAGAAGCGAGGGCTAGGAAAATATCGGGGTGTTCCCGGTTACGGTGGGTGGTCGGGACCGAGCGATGCGCGTTTCTTTCGTAGACGCACGCGGGTGGGTGCGATGCGTTGGGCTCTAACTGAGCCTGAGCGATTGCACTGCAGGCTTGTAGCGACCCGACCCGAATGGATCAAGTCTCTGTGCTCAGTGTCATCCTGGATCGATGTCTTGACACCACCACACAAGATTTCAAGGATTTATAGCGAGTAGCAATCACACACTCATTACTGCGTTTGTCCAAAAGAGGACTTATTACAATAAATATGGCTTAAGGCCATCTAATAACAATAACAGCGGAAGGCTTGGAAGATAAGTGAGTCCATCAACTCCATCAAGATCACCGAGTATAGAACCACGACCTAAAACACCTTACTGTCGTGCGAAAAGTCTCGCAACATGAAAGTTGCAGCCCGAAACGGTCAAGACATGGAATATGCCGGCAATGTAACACATAGAGAGAAATGAAGGAAATAAGCCTATACTACATGCATATATGGCTGGTGGAAAAGCTCTCTGATTACAGTTTTGCCTAAAGCTAATTTTTCCTCATCGCAAAGGAATAATTTTGTTTAACTATCATGGTGGTTGTTAAACATTGAGAATGGTTGACAACATCCTCAATCCCAATTAAAAAGTACTCATTAAAACCCAATAACATTAATTAGAAGTAACATGATGAGATTCACATGATATTCAAGTACTAGATACTCAAGATGTCCATAACCGGGACACGGCTAATCATGATTAGTTTATACACTCTGCAGAGGTTTGCGACTATTCCCCACAAGACTCGATCGCCTCCGTTTGGTTCTCGCACTACATGGTGTTTGAGAGACGGATGACCGAGACACAGCTTTCGAAGCACTAGCACCTTACATGTGGGTAGACCGTACCAACCTACATCCCCTACATCAGCTAGCCTACCCGTAAGAGTTCGCACAACTTACTCAGCTATGCGAGCCCATATTGGCTTGTGGCTGCACACGGAAGTTTCTAGTTTGAATAATCTTATGATCCCTTAGAGCACAGGTGGCGGTCCAAGAAATACAGCAAGTCCCGATAGAAACCAGATGCCTCAATCCACCCAGATCGTGTTTAAGTTGCCACCTTAGATAAACCATTAATTAACAATCTCACATCTGTCATGGATATTCACTCACCCAATCCACGCTCATCGGCATAGCATGGCATAATAAGCAAACGTAGAAGTAACTCCCAAGGTTTCATAAGTAAAACAGTAATAGGTACTACTTCAATCTACTTCCCATCCCACAATTTAAGTTGATCCTAAACATGCAAGTGTTTGAGGAATGGAGCTAATGCATAAAACTGGGTAGTAGAAAAGGTATGATCAAGTGTTACTTGCCTTGCTGACGATCCGCGAAACCTAGAGACTCGAAGTAACAAGCGGCGCACTCCGGGTGATCTAACGCAGACAAACAACAAGCATACAATAAGTACTCATCTAATGCACAAGGAAAATCTCGAATAAAAGATCTAACCAGAAAGTTCAACTTAAGAACCCTGGTTGCAAAAAGAATCGAACCAAATAAAGCAACGAAAGTCGAATGTCAAAAGAAAACGACTCGGTTTTAGCAATTTGAAACTAGGTCAAATTTTACAGTAGCAAAACTTTGTTTAAGTGGATTAGTCGGAACGGCGGTTTCAAAACGAAACTCCAGGCGCTTGAATCACCTGATTCCGATAAACGAGTGAGAAAATAAACTGATTCGAAGATTGGATCGGAAATCAAAATCGAAAAATAACGGATTAAATCCGATTAAAAGAAAGACGACGAACGGTTAAACGAACGGACGATCGTTAACAGAAACTAACCGGCGAACGCGTTCATTAGAACGAACGGATCGGTGAACGTTCACTAATTAACAAAACCGACTAAAAATAAATAAACCAATCTAGGGTGTTTTTTTTTAAAAAAAAACCGAACAATGAAAAAGAAAACTGGAACGGTTTTTAGAACAAAACCGAACCGGGGAGGGTGGCGCGGCGGCTACCTCCGGCGAGGTCGGCGGCGGGCGGTCGGGGCTCGGCGGGTCGGCGGGCAGGGCGGCGGGCGGCGGCGCACGGCGTCGGGCGGCGTCAGGCGGCGTCAGGCGAGTCGGGCGCGGCGGGGTCGTCGGATGGCGGCTCGGTGGGTCGAGGCGGCGGCGGGCGGCTTTTAAGGAGGAGGGGGCTGCCTTGGGGAGGGGCCACGGCGGCGGGCGGCGTCGTCCCGAGCCGGACTCGGCAGCGGCGGCGGCCAGACTCCCAAGCGGGAGGCGGCGGCGGGTGGGTGGGCCGTCAGGTGGGCCTTAGCCCGGTCGGTATGTGTGTGAGTCCTTTAAAAAAAAAAAACTAAAACGAATTAAAATAAAACTAAACGAACTCCAAACTTAAAAAAAATAATTTTACCCGACTCCTAAAAATGAGTCAAACAAAATGAACTTTAATACGGGACCAAAATGCATATTTTTAAAATACTCATTTTTTTCCCTAAAGCAAATAAACTTCGAAAAACCAAAATTTGATTTATTTATTAAATCTTCATTTTTCCTAAATGTTGGGAAAGTCATATTATTCCCTCTCTTATTTTTTTTATTGGAAAATATTTGAAGATAAATAAATAAATCCAAATGATCCTATTTTCAAAATTTGAGAAAACCCAAATATGAAAATAATGAAATCTCCAACTCTCTCCGAGGGTCCTTGAGTTGCGTGAAATTTTCTAGGATCGGAAAATGCGAGAAAATATGATATGCATATGACTTAATGCATAACATTCCAAATTGAAAATTTGGGATGTTACAAGGCTACACGTTACTGAACCCGAGCGATCGATCGATGACTGTTAACTGAACCCGATCGAGCGATTCCTTCGCTACTGCTGCTAACTAAAGCCGATTGATGCTGCCTCTGGATGAACAGTGAGCGTTGCTGGGGGGGGGGGTTTGTATGAACAGTTCCCGGTGGGGGTGGATGAACAAGACCCTGTGGTGTTGCCTCTAGATGAACAGGACACCGATCGATCAAGCCGGTTGGGGCTGGATGAACAAGACCCCGTGGAGGCCTGGATGAATAGGACCACCCCATGGAGGGCTGGATGAACAGTAGACGGTGGAGGGCTGGATGAACAGTAGCCCGCGGAGGGGTGGTTGAACAGGAGCCCGTGGAGAGGGCTGGTTGAAAAGTAGCCGGTGGAGTAGCGCGCGGTGGAGGCTGGATGAACAGGAGCCCGTGGATGAACAGTCGCAGGTGGAGGCTGGAGGAGGTCGACGGTGGATGAACAGAGTCGTGGAGGCCGGAGGGGTCGACGGTGGAGATGAACAAGATCCGTGGAGTCCCGTTTTGCGGTACGCCACACCCCTCCCGATGAACAGGACCCCCGTTTCAACCGTAGCACTCCAACACAAGTCCGTTTCCTCCGTTTTGTGGTACGCCACACCCCTCCCGATCAACAGGACCCCCGTTTCGACCGTAGGAGGCCCGTTTCCTCCGTTTTGCGGTACGCCAGACCCCTCCCGATGAAAAGGATCCCATTTCGAACATGGCCGGTCGAACACAAGGCCGTTTCCTCCATTCCGCGGTATGCTAGGCCTCGTTTCCATCGGCTGTTCCGTCCAAGCCGGTTGGCTCCCACGCGTTCCGTTGCCTCTCGATGAACTCGACGCATTCCGTTGCCTCCCCATGAACACGACGACGTCGCTGGTGTTTTTTTGCGGGCGACGACGCCGCTGTTTCTCCGTTCCGACCCAGCCATGTACACGAGCCCTGGCCGTACGTATGCGCGAGTAGGCGTTCGAGACCCTGGTCGTATGTACGTACGTGGCCGTATTTTCTTTCTTGCACACTGGCCACTGTACGTACGTGTACATGCTACGTGTGCGCCTCTACTACGACACGTGCGCGCCTCTACATAGACTAGTATGTACATACACGTTCACGACCAGAATGACAATGCTATGTACGCTTCGACCAGGTGGGTCCCGACTGTCAGGCACTTCCTTGCGTGCGAAGATGTAGCTGGTGGGTCCCAGCAGTCAGGGGGCGAATCGTTTTTTTGCCCGGACGCACTTCCTTGTGTGCGAAGATGTCGCTGGTAGGTCCCAGCAATCAGGGGGGAAACATTTTTTTGCGAAATACGGTTGCCCGTCCGGTGGGTCCCCGCTGTCAGGTGCAGGAATAATTATTTTGCGCGTAATAAAGAGGCACTTCCTTGCGGCTACCGTGGACCCAGCTGTCAGCCTCTCCACGTACAGTACTATTTCGATGGAAGTCGGTCGTTGACCACATTGACCATGCCGCGCCGAGAGCACCAAGGCGGTGGATGACGGCGAGGCCTGGGAAGGGGACGATGCGGAGCCAGGGAAGACGCGGCAGTGGATGCTCACACGGAGTGGAGTACGAGGGTTCACTGGTTCAGCTGCGGTGTGAGGCTGTCATCGCCGCAGAATAACAGGGGGTGTGGGTGAGTAGAGGGATGGCCTGGCCAGCGGTGGGAGTAGTAGGGGGCGGTGAGGCCTCTGCGGCATCGAAGCCGGCCACAGGAGGCAGGAGCACGAGGCACGACCGACGTTGGTTTGGGCGGCTGGAGCAAGAAGACCAGAGGTTGAAGAAGCACTACGGCCGTTGGATGGACATCGTACGGTCACTGGAGCTAGAATCGTGCATATTGACTAAGTTGACAAAGCCCTCCGTCCCCGTCAACTTAGTAAGCCCACAAGTCAGCCTGCCACTATACTGGGTCCCAGCTAGCAGGGGGAGTATTCATTTTTTTGTGCGTAATAAGGAGGCACTTCCTTGCGTGCGAAGATATAGTTGGTGGGTCCGAGCTGTCAGTGGAGGTAACGTTTTTTCGCGAAATACAGAGGCCCTTTCGGTGGGTCCCAGATGTCAGGTGGAGGAATCATTATTTTGCGCGTAATAAGGAGGCATTTCCTTGCGTGCGGCCTTGGACCCAGCTGTCAGCCTCTCCACGTATAGTCCACTTCAGATGCATGTCGGTCGTCAACCATGTTGACCAGGCCGCGCCGAGAGCACCTGCGCGGTGGACGATGGCGAGGCCTAGGAAGGGTACGACACGGATCCATGGAAGACTCGACAGTTGTTTCCCATGCGGAGGGGAGTACGACTGTACGAGGGTTTACTAGTTCGTCTGCCGTCGCTGGAGAATAACAGCACGTGTGGGTGAGTAGAGGGATGGCTAGGACGGCGATGGGAGTACGGTGGGGCGGCGAGGCTTGCGCGGCAGCACAACCGGCCACGGGGAGGAGGGAGCAGGCAGTCCCGCAGGCGCTTGTTTGAGCGGCTGGAGCAGGAAGAGCAGAGATTGAAGAAGCACGACGGTCGTTGAATGGACATCCAACAGTCACTGCTTATGCTTCAACATTTTTTAGGAAAGCCTCAAATCAGTGGAAAACAGCATAAAGCCCATGTGCCATTATTTCTAATAATTTACAGCCCATTTGCTAATTCTTAAGGTTTTTCTGGAGCCCATATTCTTTTTGTTAGCATTACAGCCCATATTGTGGCCACGGTTAAAAATTTATACGAAATTTTGCATATTTTGGTGCGGTCCAAACTGTTTTTAATCCCGAAATTTTGAGTCACATTCAAACTGATTTTAAAAATAAATGTATATCAATATAAAATCCAACAAATTGTCCATGCATAAAAGTCAGTGCAATTTAAAATCTTGAAATGAAAAAAAAAGAAATTTGAAACTAATTGCCGGTTTGATGTGTTTTAAAAATGTACAACCCATTTCTCATTACTGATAGGCCATTTTCTCGGCCAGCCAAATGAAGCTCTCCTCGTCTTGAAATATTTGCATCCCAATAGGCCTGACAAAGCGACTTACTTGCAAAATCACAAAAAAACTGGGCTATGGCCTCTCCACGTACAGTAATCTTCCGATGGAAGTCGGTCGTTGACCACATTGACCACGGCACGCCGAGAGCACCAAGGCGGTGGTCGACATCGAGGCCTAGAAAGGGGACGATGCGGGGCCAGGGAAGGCGCGGCAGTGGATGCCCACGTAGAGAGGAGTACGAGGGTTCACTGGTTCGGCTGCGGTGTGAGGCTGTCGTCGCCGCAGAATAACAGGGGGTGTGGGTGAGTGGAAGGATGGCCTGGCCAGCGGTGGGAGTAGTATGGGGGCGGTGAGGCCTCCACGGCAGCACAGGCGGCCACGGGAGGCAGGAGCAGGCGGAACGATCGGCGCTGCTTTGGGCGGTTGGAGCAAGAAGACCAGAGGTTGAAGAAGCACTATGGCCGTTGGATGGACATCATATGGTCACTCGAGCTAGAATCGTTCATATTGATGAAGTTGACAAAGCCCTCCGTCCCCGTCAACTTAGTAGGCCCACAAGTCAGCCACACACTATGGTGGTCCCAGCTAGCTGGGGGTTATTCATTTTTTTGTGCGTAATAAGGAGGCACTTCCTTGCGTGCGAAGATATAGCTGGTGGGTTCGACCTATCTGCGGTGGGTTTTTTCACGAAATACAGAGACCCTTCGGTGGGTCCCAGCTATCAGGTGGAGGAATCATTATTTTGCGCGTAATAAGGAAGCATTTTCTTGCGTGCGGCCATGGACCCAGCTGTTAGCCTCTCCACGCACAGTCCACTTCGGATGGTGTCGTTTGTTGACCACGTTGACCACTCCGCGCCGAGCGCATCCAAGGTGGTGGACGACGGTGAGGCCTAGGAAGGGGACGACGCGGAGCCGAGGAAGACGCGGCAGTGGATGCCCACGCGGAGAGGAGTACGAGGGTTCACTGGTTCGGCTGCGGTGTGAGGCTGTCGTCGCCACAGGGCCTGGCTAGCGGTGGGAGTAGTAGGGGCGGTGAGGCCTCAACGGCAGCACAGCCAACCACTGGAGGCAGGACCAGGAGGTCTCGCCGGCGCTGGTTTGGGCGGCTGGTGCAAGAAGAGCAGCGATTGAATAAGCTGCAGGACCGTTCGATTCAAATCCAACAGTTACTGCTGCTAGAACCGTTTGTTGACTAAGTTGACAAGCCCTGCGTACGCGTCAACTTAGTAGGCCCACGGGTCAGGCTCCCAACCGGTGCGCCCCAGATGTTAGTGGGAGGAATCGTTTTTTCACGTAATAAGGAGGCAGTTGATTGCGTGCGGCCAGGACAGCGGAGGGAGTAGGGTGGGCCGGGGAAGCCTGCGCGGCATCACAGCGGGCCACAAGAGGAGGGAGTAGGCAGTCCCGCCGGTGCTAGTTTAGGCGGCTGGAGCAGGAAGATCAGAGATTGAAGAAGCACGTCAGCCGTTGGATGGACATCCAACATTGACTGCTGCTAGAATCGTGTGTTGACTGACAAAGCCTTGCATAAACAAGTCAGCCTCGAAATCTATGGCGTGTACAGCCCATTTGCTATTATTTTTATAATTTTTACTCATTTTCTAATCCATATGGAATTTATTGCAGCCCGTTTTCCATTTTTAGAATTGCTGCCCATTTTCTGGTCAGTACCGGTGTTAAAAAAATTAACTAAATATGTGGAAAATTTTGAAAATTCGCAAATTTTTGTTGGGGAACAAAATATTCTTAATCCAAAAATTAGTATCCATACTAAAACAAATTTAAAAATAAATTAGTACTATGTCATGTTAAATCCAATGAAATACGGAGTATAAGGTATCAGTGAAGAACAAAAACAAAAAAAAACTAATATAACATTTGCTATAATTTTTTTGGAATTTTCAACCCCTTTTGATATTACTTTTAACAGACACTGAACATACTCTTTGGCCAGGCCGGAATGCATCCCTCCTCGTCTTGAAAGATTTCAGCCCAGTAAGTCGGAGAAAACAAATAGGCCTAGCTTGGGTATTCTTCAAAAAGAAATATTGGGCTACCTATTTTCCCAAAGAAAAAACTACTGGGCCGGTCATGTTGTTACACGGGCCACGGAGACCGCACAACCCAGTTTATAGCCTGCTCCTCCGAATTATTACTCAAAAAAAGTTGTGCAATTCTGTCGTTAATTGACTATACATTGAAAATGATGTGGGTCCCACATATCAGCAGGGTGGATTAGAGTAAAAAAACGAGAGGTTCATCTGAGTAGTAAAAGAGGCGCTTGCTTGTGTTCGGGAGTGGACCTGGTGGTCCGTACTGTCATACTCACAACTACAGTCCTCTCCCGATTCCCTATGTTGACAGGGACCGTTTCAAAAAAAAAACTATGTTGATAGGGCCGGACGGCGGCGCCGCGGCGAGCGCACCAAGGCGGAGGATAAATTGTTGTCGCCAATGTGCTGGGCTGGGTTGGACATTCTTATTAAAAATAAAAATGGACCAGAACTATTTACGACGTTGACTACGATTTGCATTGGTCCGCTGGTTGCAGGAAGAAAATGCTGGGAGAAAGAAGACTGTTCGCTATCTTTGCCTAAGAATAATATCGACTGAAGTAACGACACTATCATAGGAAATAATATCCTCCTGTTAAATCGTGAATTTAAAGAACTGGTGCATGAGCATTTAGCTTTATTTATTTATTTACTTGTTTATGTTTAGGGGACCATGAGCATGTACTTGGGCCGGATTCATGTGAGAGCCTCCCTTCCAGTTAATTATGGGCTTCTCTATTGGGCCTTTATCAGTGGGCTGCATGTTATCAACAAGTGGAAAATGTGTTCTGTATGAAAAATAGTATGCACTACGTACGGTATGGGGCACTAAAGGATCGAACCATGCAAGGACTTCCAAAACATTGTGGTTGTCGTTCTAACAACACATTTATTCAACCAACAGACGAAATATACTTCTGATTGTACATTGAAACAGCAGCATCATCAACCAGGGCTGGGGGTGCAACAGAAGCAGTAAGCAGGCCAGAAGAGTGAAGACGCAGCTCTCTCTTCCAAACCAAACATCAGCCATCATTACAAAAGGGCTACCAAAAGAGAACAGGTGTATGCATCAAACTAAATAAGGATCCTACTACACCAAGTGTACGCATCTAACTAACTGGCTCAGTTAGACGTTACTATTTATTAAGCTGTGGAGATTGGCTGACGGCTTGAACCAGATGGGTGCCTGACGGGGGAAACTCCAGCCAATAGGTCAAAGTCTGATACTTGCGACCCTCTCTCCTACTTTGGGCTGCAGAGCGTGGCGGCACATATCAGGGTATGGTGCATGCAGAGATGCATGGTACGCTGTGTACACACAGTTTTGCCTGATGAATGAAACCGTGCTGCCATCATGATCCTTGCCGTCGGTTATCCCCTGGTTAATCGGATAATTCAGTCTGACAAACAAAGAGGGTGTACCAAGGCTACTTACCAACCTCCAGTCAAAAATTCCTGAAGGCCCAGAGAAGCTGGGATCCTACTCAAAAACCATGCTGTGACTGTGATTGTATTCCGCGAAACAACACGTCCGGTACGTGCGAACGATCATCAATCATTCGCCGTCATCTGATCGAGCCAGGAACCACCTGCAACTGCCACCGCTTTTCTTTGAAAGGTTCTGGGATTAGGAAGGGTAGGGACACCAGGCGGCCTACAACATCATATCAAGTTGGAGTCAAATAACCCTAAAAAAGTTGGAGTCAAATAAAAAAGGGCTCTTGATGTAGTCAATCTTAAGAACAACATGTTATGAGCATGAATATTTTTTCAGTAAATGTTGATAGTAATATAAGCAAGCCATCATGATATCATAGGAAAGTAACATACTGCTGTAAACAGCCGTTTGTAGCGATGACTGGAGTAGGCCAGCAATACGTCCAGCCATAGAAGTAGTCGACAATGTAAATGAAGCCCTTGTGTTCAATGGCATCAGAGAACCACGGAGGATGTATGATCCTACGATGGACGTGCAGATTTATCCACTTACCGCAGTGACCTGTCAGATAGGCGAGACCGCGGTTGAAGAACGCAATTAGCATGAAGTCTTTATAATTCACAGATCTTGTGGGCACTTGGCAGATTACAACCTTGAGCAAATCAAACTTGGTATCATGTTGGCTACTCTAAGATTCCGAGTATTCTGGGCCGCGGTGCCAAAGTAGTGCAGTGTTAATCAAAGGAAGGGGGATCAATCGCCGGGTGTAGACCTCCACGAGCATCCAGCTGCCGTGACCGTCGACGAGCACCATCCAAGACGTGTTCATGCCGACCAAGTACATACCGTTAATGTAGTTGAGGGTGACGGGAATCAGATCGCAGTCAAGGGGGTTGATGCTTGCCACCCTACGATCGTTATGCTGCATGACACGCCGTTTCTAAAGATCAAGTGGCAACAGCAAGCAAGGAGCTGGCTTAAAAAGCTCCGGCCTGATGGCTTTGAGTAAACGGTACAGCCCCGACGAGCACGCGGCGAGCGGCATGGTACTGAGATTGTCCACACTTGAAACAATGAGCTTGATTACCTCTGTGGGGAGCGAATTCTAGCCACTCTTTCGGCGGACGCTGCTCGGTTCTACCATTGTCAGTGCTTGGGTTTCGGACGAGGGGGGGTGGAAGTGCATTAGTGGGGATGGAAGATTGGATGAGGGAGGAGGCGCCTTAGCGGGGATGGAAGAGCGGACAAATATGGAGAAGCGAATATGTGCTGTGGGAAGTGGATAGGTGATGATCTACAGCACGCCGCTTGACTTACGAGACACATACCAGCAGCGTAGGGTCATATCAAAGTCAGACAACTTGCTTGAGTGATCACAGTACTGGTACTCCCTACAGTACCTACTACTATGCCCTAACTTGCTTGAGTAGAGTAGTAGTGGAGTAGTATATTCTAATCTAAAATAGTTACAAACTTCAATGCTCGAGCGTGGAACGACTACGAACCACCATCGGTGCTAACTCCAATCCCCAGCAAACGTTCGCTAGGAGAGATGGCAGTTGCAAACGCTCGCGACGCATTTACAGTATGTGTGTAAGGGTGGCGGTTTTGTCAAATACTATGGCTTAAAAACAGGCCACCATCGGATGGAAATCTGACGGTTACGTGGGATTCGCCAGGATTGAGCTCGTGCCGAACAATCACCAGGTATCATTACTAAAAAAAGGTTAAAACACCCGGGGCTATAACTTGCACCGGCTGACCACTAACAATGATACTAACATAGTTGTAAATGCTCAAAGACCGTGTCTACGTGGTGTTTGGAATTATATGCAAAAAAAATAGCAAGATGCCCGTGCATTGCACGGAACATCAAGATGCATTTTTTTTTTCAAAACACCTGTTGTAATTGACCCATGCAGGAGTAATCCCGTGTGTAAAAACTAATGATATCTTGAGAATTTTATCAGAAAATGGTATGTCGACCATTTCATCAAAAAAAAGATATGTCGAGAAAGATGATAGAGGTGAGGAGGAGTGGGGCGTGGTGGTGACTGGTGGTCGGACTGGGCGGAGGCATGGGGATGGACGGCGCCGGCAGCGGCCACCATGCCAGATTGTTCCAGAGACTTCCTTTTGTAATTGCTCAGCAATGAGGTTGTGGGAGATAAGGATGAACGAGGCAAGGCCTTATCTGTAAATGTGGAGAGAGGTGCGGGTATCTTTTGTAAAATTGTCATAGTTTGCTTTCTATTCGTCAGATATAGATCGGACAGTCTATATTATAAGATGGCACGCACACCATCATCACCAACTCGGTTTTTTCTCTACTCCTACTCCTATAAAAGACTCAGTTGGTGTTGATGGTGTGTCTGCCATCCGTCATTTCTGACCATTAGATCTGTATCTAACGACTGTGATGTAAGTTGTGGCCTTTTGCAACAATTCCCACTTCTCTGCTCCAGTTTACACAAAACCCCTTAGTATCTTGAAACCAACCACATTCCTCCCTTACTTCATGAAAACAGCCCAAAGAATATATTTGGAGTGAAACATAAGATATTTTTAGTGATATGTATATCAAAAGTAAACTGTTTTCTTTCAAATTTGTGAATATGTATTATTCTACTTTGGATCCGTTGCAACAGACGGGCTCATTGTAATAAAGTTTTATCTCTTGCATTCTCCGCAACCAACACCTAGTGTACTGGTCCGGGCCGGATGCTCTAAGCGCGATGACCTGAGTTTGAATTTTGTCCTAAACTTTAGTTTTTTATATTTTTTTAAATATATACTTCTTTCTCTACTGTACTGGCAGTGGAACCCATAGAGTACTTAGAATACAAGATTAAGGATGGATTTGTTTCTTTTTAACTTTCTGTACGAATCTGTAGCCAGCCTGCAAGTCATGTACACTATACTGACAGTGGAACCCACAGAGTACTTAGAATACAAGATTAAGGATGCAATTAACTTTTTATAGAGGGAGAATCATACACGCAATTAACTCAAATGGATTGGACGTGACTCTATTGTTGGGGAACGTAGCAGAAATTCAAAATTTTCCTACGTGTCACCAAGATCTATCTATGGAGAAACTAGCAACGAGGGGAAGGAGAGTGCATCTACATACCCTTGTAGATCGCTAAGCGGAAGCGCTCATGAGAACGGGGTTGAAGGAGTCGTACTGTCGTGATCCAAATCACCGGAGATCCTAGTGCCGAACGGACGGCACCTCCGCGCTCAACACACGTACAGCCCGTGACGTCTCCCACGCCTTGATCCAGCAAGGAGAGAGGAGAGGTTGAGGAAGACTCCATCCAGCAGCAACACAACGGCATGGTGGTGATGGAGGAGCGTGGCAATCCCGCAGGCTTCGCCAAGCACCAAGGGAGAGGAGGAGGAGGAGAGGTAGGGCTGCACCAAGAGGAGAGAACTCATGTGTTGGGCAGCCCAAAACCTCAAGTATATATAGGGGAAAGGGGGCTGCGCCCCTTTAGGGTTTCCCACCCCAAGGGTGCGGCCAGCCCTAGATGGGACTTGGGGCGGCCAGAGGGGAGGAGTGCCTCCCAAGTCAATTGGAGGCCCTCCCCTTAGGGTTTCCTCCTCCCATGCGCATGGGCCTTGGGGGCTGGTGCCCTTGGCCCATTATGGCTAGGGCGCCCCCCTACAGCCCATGCTACTGTATTGGACGTGGTGGAACAATTTCCGGACCTCCGGACCCCTCCGGAATCCTCCGGAACCTTCTGGAAGTGTAACATCCCAAAATTCTAAATTTTGGAATGTTATAAACAAATAGATAGTTTTGGCTGATTGTTTGATTGATTGACTGAAAGTGAGTGAATTCGAAACTTTTTGAAAGTTAAATGAGAGGGAATTAAAGGACTTTCCCAAACTTTCATTTTTGCTTTTATGATCTTCGGGAATTCAAATTCTTTTCATCACAAAACCCTGGAGAGAAGATGACATGACTTCTTCCATTTATTTAAATGACAAGGGGTGTTGAAAATATTTGAATTTCATTTGGAAAATATTTCCAATTCTGAAACTTTATGCAACTCAATGATTTTCACGAGAGAAGATAAAATGACTTCTTCAAAACATATGAAATATGAGTTGGGAGTTTCAAAGAAATAAATTCAAAGTCCTTTGAATTATTTTCAATTGGAGTTATTTGAGTTTTATTCAAGCTATTTTTTCTCTAAAAATAAAATATATGGAAAATAGGGTAACATGATTCCCTACATCAGAAAATTGGAGAGAAATTAATTTGAAATCATTTTGGTATTTTTAAAATGATTTTCAGTGGATTTTATTAGGGCAGTAGCACTGTTTGTTTTATTTGAATTTTCGTGTATTTTATTTGAAGCTAGAATAAAGTTCATCATGTAGGAAATCTTTTTCTGAAAATTTTGATATATTATATGCCTATATAATATATTTATTTATTTGGTTTTATTATTTTTATTTGTCTTTGTTAAAAAAATTTAATTTAAAAAAAAAAAACTGCAGCGCCTTGGGCCAAAGGCCCAAGCCGCTAGCCGTCGGCCGGCCACAAGGCCAACGCCCACGCCACACGCACTGCCGTGGAGCCGCTCCTTTTCCCAAGTCCTAGTAGGACTCCTTTCCTACTTCGTTTATTCCGTATCTATTCCTAGATCTATTTCCTAGGATTCCTAATCCTAATCTATTTCTTACCCCTACCCCAAGCAAAACCCTTCCCTCCCCAATATAAATACCCAAGCACCCCCTCCTCCAACACATCAAATCAACTCTCCTCTCCTCTCCTCTCTCTCCTCCACACAGAAGAAGAAGAAGCAGAAGCAGAAGTGCCACCGCCGCCGCCCACATAGCCGCCGCCGCCGCCATAGCCGCCCGCCCTCACCAGCCGCCGCCACCGCCCCTCACCACCAGCCACCACCACCACTTGCCGCCGCCTCTGCCCGCCGAGCCCCTCGCCTCTTGAGGTACTAGCCTCACAAGTCCACGCTTTCTAGATCGGTTTTCTAAATCGGTTTCCGCCCGTTTTCTAGATCGTTTTTCGTTTGATTTCCTTTCGAAACCCTAGATCGGTTTACTCACGGTTTTTCTTTCCGGTTTTGTTTAGCGGCGTTAAGCTCGATAGATTTCTCTTTTTATTTTTAATTTCCGTCATGGACCTATCCGTAGTGTCCCTAATCTTCAAACGGCTATAACTTTTTACTCGTAAGTCGGAGTCCAATGAAACCAACGCCCACTTCTTCGTTATGATCTCCTCTATCCAGTAATCCAACTCAAACATGTTTTTGAAATTTTAAAATTTGAATTAGATCAGATTTGAATTCAAACTTCGTTTGAGCATAACTTGAGTTTTATAACTCCGATTTAGTTGATTCTTTTTGCAAATCGAAGCTCTTGACCTAAACTTTCTGATAAGGCCAAATTCACATAATTTTGGTACTGTTAGAAATTGTTTTATGCTGCAAGAGTTATTTGACTTGGTTTTGACGTTTTCCGAATTGTTTTCTTCGTTCTTTCCGATCTTTTGAGTGATTGCTTATGTGTGGTTACTATTGCTTGATTACGATAGATTGACCGGAGTGTGACGAGTAGATCTATCAAGAGTTTTGAGTGCGAATCATCTTCATCAACTTTGCAGGCAAGTAACACTTGATCATATCCTTTCTACTACCCAGTTTTTATGCATTAGATCAATCCTCAAACACTTGCATGGTTAGGATCTAATTAAATTGTGGGATGGGAAGTAGATTGAGGTAGTACCTATTACCTGTTTTACTTATGAACCTTTGGGAGTTACTTCTACGTTTGCTTATTACGCCATGCTATGCTCGTAGACGTGGATTGGGTTTAAGTGAATATCCATGACAGATGTGAGATTGATAATTAATGGTTTATCTAAGGTGGCAACTTAAACACACATCTGGTGGATTGAGGCACTGGCTATTCCAGACTTGCTGTCAAGGCACACAGGTAGACAGGATTTGCTCTGTATTTCTTCGGACCGCCACCCAGGCCCAAAGGGATCATGAGATTATTCAAACTAGAAACTTCCGTGTGCAGCCACAAGCCATTATGGGCTCTGGCGTAGTTGACTAAGTTGTGCGAACTCTTACGGGTAGGCTAGCTGATGTAGGGGGTGTAGGTTGGTACGGTCTACCCACATGTAAGGTGCTAGCGCTTCTGAAAGACTATGTCTCGGTCATCCGTTTCTCAAACACCATGTAGTGCGAGAACCAAGCGGAGGCGATCGAGTCTTGTGGGGAAAAGTGCGCAAACCTCTACAGAGTGTATAAACTAATCATGATTAGCCGTGTCCCCGGTTATGGACAATTTTGAGTATCTAGTATCTAGATATCCTGTTGATCTCATCACGTTACTTAATATAACTTGTTTGGGTTTAATGAGTACTTTTAATTGGGATTGAGAATGCTGTCAACCATTCTCAATGTTTAACAACCACCATGATAGTTAAATAAATTTATTCCTTTGCCGTAGGGAAAAATTGGCTTTTCGCAAAAACTGTAACCATAGAGCTTTCCACCAGCCATATATGCATGTAGTATAGGCTTATTCATTTCATTATTCTCTATGTGTTACATTGCCAGCATATTCCATGTGCGACCCGTTTTGGCTGCAACTTTTCATGTTGCGACTTTTCAGAATGACAGTAAGTGATACGTTAGGGTTACGATTTCCTATACTCAACTTTGCCGTTGGTGTTGATGGGAATCCACAACCTTGTTGCTTCCGCTATATTTTGGATCGAGGTAATAGTATTTACGTTATTTCATACATGTGATTTACCTCTGTTATAAATCCTTCGAGTACTGTGTGTGTCAGCATACCGATCCAGGGATGACACGAAAGCACAGAGACTTGATCCATTCGGTCGGTCGCTACAAGATGGTATCGAGCACATGTTGACCGAGGACGTGACCCTAGAAACTGACAAGCCCATAGGAAAGAATTTTCTCTACAACTTCATTTTCAAAAGGATCTTTTACCTCTCTTCTCTTCTGAGCTTATTCAAATATTCCTTTTTAGTGAGACCATACCCCTTTTCCCTTTTGACCACTCGAAGATTTGACTGATGAGACCACTCCAAGGAGACAAGATATCGGACAACTAAGACCATTGGAATGAAGATGATTTTACCGTGTAAACGGAAACTACAACGGTGAAGACTCCGAAGACTAGGAGATTTGAAGGCTCCAAATAAATTCCGGATTTGTATGACCTAGGAAGGTTGCGCTTATGGAACTTGGCAGACTATGGAAGTTATCAATAACCAAGATCAAGGTGTATCGGAGAAAGACTGGAACATGGAGCATTAGAATTCAAAGCTTTGTCAGGAAAAACCCTGGAAGAAGTTGCGACTTGTATCAACCGACGATTCTATAGGAGTTTACGCAAAACCTGAGAGTTGTTAAGGAACGATAGATGTTTGTTTGGCTTGCAGAATCAATGGATTTTCCGGACTTGGTTCGTCGACAAGAGAAATTCTGCAATGCTTGTGAGGATGACTGAGTGTTAGAATGCGAGATTCGCTAAACCATGTACAAGGTAATGATTTGGGTGCGGGATGGATTGATCACCATACCGACTTACTCTTATTATTCGCTTGCTATATGGGATAGTAAATCTGAGTGACTTACCTATAGTTGCAAGACGACGATATTAAACCTTGTTTAAACCTTAGAACGGTATAGGTATTTCTTTTCCCCTTGTACACGGCAGCTGTTGCCAACCGTAGGTCATACGGTGAGGTTCAACCCAGACCCGTTTTCTGTAGGAGAAAACCATAAATCGTTGACTACCATGAGATACCGATATTTGTTTAGAATTGGCGCCAGACCCGTCAGCTAAGAAGACCCAATCTCGGAATAACCTTACCAAGAGGAATGGACAAAAGTATTGAGGAAAAGGTTATGCCACGACCGGAAGAGCCCAGAGAAGGAATTATCCTTCCGACCTGAGAAGACCGACACTGTCAGCAATAAGGATGGAGTATCTGAGTTTTGATGGAACCGTAACCATGCTTCTAAGGGTGGTAGCATCCGAGACCCCGGAGATGATCGATGGATTTTTGAGAAAACCCCCAAACCCTAACCTATTTATTTCTAGCCTCTCCGAATCTCGAGGACGAGATTCATTTTAAGGGTGGTAGTTTGTAACATCCCAAAATTCTAAATTTTGGAATGTTATAAACAAATAGATAGTTTTGGCTGATTGTTTGATTGATTGACTGAAAGTGAGTGAATTCGAAACTTTTTGAAAGTTAAATGAGAGGGAATTAAAGGACTTTCCCAAACTTTCATTTTTGCTTTTATGATCTTGAAATTCAAATTCTTTTCATCACAAAACCACGAGAGAAGATGACATGACTTCTTCCATTTATTTAAATGACAAGGGTGTTGAAAATATTTGAATTTCATTTGGAAAATATTTCCAGTTCTGAAACTTTATGCAACTCAATGATTTTCACGAGAGAAGATAAAATGACTTCTTCAAAACATATGAAATATGAGTTGGGAGTTTCAAAGAAATAAATTCAAAGTCCTTTGAATTATTTTCAATTGGAGTTATTTGAGTTTTATTCAAGTTATTTTTCTCTAAAATAAAATATATGGAAAATAGGGTAACATGATTCCCTACATCATAAAATTGGAGAGAAATTAATTTGAAATCATTTTGGTATTTTTAAAATGATTTTCAGTGGATTTTATTAGGGCAGTAGCACTGTTTGTTTTATTTGAATTTTCGTGTATTTTATTTGAAGCTAGAATAAAGTTCATCATGTAGGAAATCTTTTTCTGAAAATTTTGATATATTATATGCCTATATAATATACTTATTTATTTGGTTTTATTATTTTTATTTGTCTTTGTTAAAAAAAATTTTAAATTTTTTTTAAAAAAAAAAAACTGCAGCGCCTTGGGCCAAAGGCCCAAGCCGCTAGCCGTCGGCCGGCCACAAGGCCAACGCCCACGCGCTGCACGCACCAAGCCAGGGAGCCGCTCCTTTTTCCCAAGTCCTAGTAGGACTCCTTTCCTACTTCGTTTATTCCGTATCTATTCCTAGATCTATTTCCTAGGATTCCTAATCCTAATCTATTTCTTACCCCCTACCCCAAGCAAAACCCTTGCCCTCCCCAATATAAATACCCAAGCACCCCCCCTCCTCCAACACATCAAATCAACTCTCCTCTCCTCTCCTCTCCTCTCCTCCACAGCAGCAGCAGCAGCAGCAAGTGCCACCGCCGCCGCCCCCCACATAGCCCGCCGCCATGCTTGCCGCCGCCCTCACCAGCGCCGCCGCCCCTCACCAGCCCGCCGCCACCACTTGCCGCCGCCGCCGCCCTCGCCCGCCGCCGCCGAGCCCTCGCCTCTTGAGGTACTAGCCCAGCAGCGTCCGTTTTCTAGATCGGTTTTCTAAATCGGTTTCCGTTCCGTTTTCTAGATCGGTTTTTCGTTTCAGTTTCCTTTCCAAAACCCTAGATCGGTTTTCTCGCCGGTTTTTCTTTCCGGTTTTGTTTAGCGAGCGTTCGCTCGATAGATTTCTCTTTTTATTTTTAATTTCCGTCATGGACCTATCCGTAGTGTCCCTAATCTTCAAACGGCTATAACTTTTTACTCGTAAGTCGGAATCCAACGAAACCAACGCCCACTTCTTCGTTATGATCTCCTCTATCCAGTAATCCAACTCAAACATGTTTTTGAAATTTTAAAATTTGAATTAGATCAGATTTGAATTCAAACTCCGTTTGAGCATAACTTGAGTTTTATAACTCCGATTTAGTTGATTCTTTTTGCAAATCGAAGATCTTGACCTAAACTTTCTGATAAGGCCAAATTCACATAATTTTGGTACTGTTAGAAATTGTTTTATGCTGCAAGAGTTATTTGACTTGGTTTTGACGTTTTCCGAATTGTTTTCTTCGTTCTTTCCGATCTTTTGAGTGATTGCTTATGTGTGGTTACTATTGCTTGATTACGATAGATTGACCGGAGTGTGACGAGTAGATCTATCAAGAGTTTTGAGTGCGAATCATCTTCATCAACTTTGCAGGCAAGTAACACTTGATCATATCCTTTCTACTACCCAGTTTTTATGCATTAGATCAATCCTCAAACACTTGCATGGTTAGGATCTAATTAAATTGTGGGATGGGAAGTAGATTGAGGTAGTACCTATTACCTGTTTTACTTATGAACCTTTGGGAGTTACTTCTCGTTTGCTTATTACGCCATGCTATGCTCAGAGACGTGGATTGGGTTTAAGTGAATATCCATGACAGATGTGAGATTGATAATTAATGGTTTATCTAAGGTGGCAACTTAAACACACATCTGGGTGGATTGAGGCACTGGCTATTCCAGGACTTGCTGTCAAGGCACCAGGTAGACAGGATTTGCTGTATTTCTTGGACCGCCACCCAGGCCCAAAGGGATCATGAGATTATTCAAACTAGAAACTTCCGTGTGCAGCCACAAGCCATTATGGGCTCTGGCGTAGTTGACTAAGTTGTGCGAACTCTTACGGGTAGGCTAGCTGATGTAGGGGATGTAGGTTAGTACGGTCTACCCACATGTAAGGTGCTAGCGCTTCTGAAAGACTATGTCTCGGTCATCCGTTTCTCAAACACCATGTAGTGCGAGAACCAAGCGGAGGCGATCGAGTCTTGTGGGGAAAAGTCATAAACCTCTACAGAGTGTATAAACTAATCATGATTAGCCGTGTCCCGGTTATGGACAATTTTGAGTATCTAGTATCCGGATATCCTGTTGATCTCATCATGTTACTTAATATAACTTGTTTGGGTTTAATGAGTACTTTTAATTGGGATTGAGAATGCTGTCAACCATTCTCAATGTTTAACAACCACCATGATAGTTAAATAAATTTATTCCTTTGCCGTAGGGAAAAATTGGCTTTTCGCAAAAACTGTAACCATAGAGCTTTCCACCAGCCATATATGCATGTAGTATAGGCTTATTCATTTCATTATTCTCTATGTGTTACATTGCCAGCATATTCCATGTGCTGACCCGTTTTCGGGCTGCAACTTTTCATGTTGCAGACTTTTCAGACGACGAGTAAGTGATACGTTAGGGTTACGATTTCCTATACTCAACTTTGCCGTTGGTGTTGATGGGAATCCACAACCTTGTTGCTTCCGCTATATTTTGGATCGAGGTAATAGTATTTACGTTATTTCATACATGTGATTTACCTCTGTTATAAATCCTTCGAGTACTGTGTGTGTCAGCATACCGATCCAGGGATGACACGAAAGCACAGAGACTTGATCCATTCGGGTCGGGTCGCTACAGGAAGCTTCCCGGTACAATACCGAAAAAACCCGAACTTTTTCCGGAACCCGAACAACAACTTTCCATATATAAATCTTTACCTCCGGACCATTCCGAACTCCTCGTGACGTCCGGATCTCATCCGGACTCGAACAACATTCGGTAACCACATACAAGCTTCCTTTATAACCCTAGCGTCATCGAACCTTATGTGTAGACCCTACGGGTTCGGGAACCATGCGACATGACCGAGACGTTCTCCGGTCAATAACCAACAGCGGATCTGGATACCCATGTTGGCTCCCACATGTTCCACGATGATCTCATCGGATGAACCACGATGTCAAGGACTCAATCGATCCCGTATACAATTCCCTTTGTCTAGCGGTATTGTACTTGCCCGAGATTCGATCGTCGGTATCCCGATACCTTGTTCAATCTCGTTTCCGCAAGTCTCTTTACTCGCTCCCTAACACATCATCCCGTAATCAACCCCTTGGTCACATTGTGCACATTATGATGATGTCCTACCGAGTGGGCCCAGAGATACCTCTCTGTTTACACGGAGTGACAAATCCCATCTCGATTCGTGCCAACCCAATGACACTTTCGGAGATACCGTAGTGCACCTTTATACTCACCCGATTACGTTGTGACGCTTGGTACACCCAAAGCATTCCTACGGTATCCGGAGTTGCACAATCTCATGGTCTAAGGAAAAGATACTTGACATTAGAAAAGCTTTAGCATACGAACTACGATCTTTGTGCTAGGCTTAGGATTGGGTCTTGTCCATCACATCATTCTCCTAATGATGTGATCCCGTCATCAATGACATCCAATGTCCATGGTCAGGAAACCGTAACCATCTATTGATCAACGAGCTAGTCAATTAGAGGCTTACTAGGGACATGGTGTTGTCTATGTATCCACACATGTATCTGAGTTTCCTATCAATACAATTATAGCATGGATAATAAACGATTATCATGAACAAGGAAATATAATAATAACTAATTTATTATTGCCTCTAGGGCATATTTCCAACAGTCTCCCACTTGCACTAGAGTCAATAATCTAGTTCACATCGCCATGTGATTAACACTCACAGGTCACATCGCCATGTGACCAACATCCAAAGAGTTTACTAGTGTCATTAAACTAGTTCACATCATCATGTGATTAAGACTCAATGAGTTCTGGGGTTTGATCATGTTTTGCTTGTGAGAGAGGTTTTAGTCAACGGGTCTGCAACATTCAGATCCGTGTGTGCTTTGCAAATTTCTAGGTCATATTATAATTGCTGCTTCCACGCTCCATTTGAAGCTATTCCAAATGGTTGCTCCACTATACGTATCCGGTTTGCTACTCAGAGTCATTCGGATAGGTGTTAAAGCTTGCATTGACGTAACCCTTTACGCCGAACTCTTTATCACCTCCATAATCGAGAAACATGTCCTTATTTACTCCAAGGACAATTTTGACCGCTGTCCAATGATCCATTCCTGGATCATTATTGTACCCCTTGACTGACTCATGGCAAGGCACACATCAGGTGCGGTACTTAGCATAGCATACTATAGAGCCTACGTCTGAAGCATAGGGGACGACCTTCGTCCTTTCTCTCTTTTCTGCCGTGGTCGAGCTTTAAGTCTTAACTTCATACCTTACTACTCAGGCAAGAACTCCTTTGACTGATCCATCTTGAACACCTTCAAGATCATGTCAAGGTATGTGCTCATTTGAAAGTACCATTAAGCGGTTTTGATCTATCCCTATAGATCTTGATGCTCAATGTTCAAGTAGCTTAATACAGGTTTTCACTTGAAAAACACTTTTCAAATAACCCTATATGCTTTCCAGAAATTCTACATCATTTCTGATCAACAATATGTCAACAACATATACTCATAAAAAATTCTATAGTGCTCCCACTCACTTCTTTGGAAATACAAGTTTCTCATGAACTTTGTATAAACCCAAAATCTTTGACCATCTTATCAAAGTGCACATTCCAACTCCGAGATGCTTACTCCAGTCCTTAGAAAGGATCGCTGGAGCTAGCATACCTTTTAGCATCCTTAGGATCCACAAAACTTTTCTGATTGTATCACATACAACCTTTCCTTACGAAAATAGGTAAGGAAACTTGTTTTGACATCCATCTGCCAGATTTCATAAATGCAGCTAATGCTAACATGATTCCGACGGACTTAAGCATCGCTACGGATGAGAAAATCTCATCGTAGTCAACTCCTTGAACTTGTGAAAAACTCTTCGCCACAAGTCGAGCTTCATAGATGGTGACATTACCATCCACGTCCGTCTTCTTCTTAAAGATCCATTTATCTCAATGGCTTACCGATCATCGGGCAAGTCCACCAAAGTCCATGCTTTGTTATGATACATGGATCCTATCTCGGATTTCATGGCTTCTAACCATTTGTCGGAATTTGGGCCCACCATCGCTTCTCCATAGCTCGTAGGTTCATTGTTGTCTAGCAACATGACCTTCAAGACAGGATCACCGTACCACTCTGAAGCAGTACGCGTCCTTGTCGTCCTACGAGGTTCGGTAGTGACTTGATCCGAGACTTCATGATCACTATCATAAGCTTCTACTTCAATTGGTGTATGTGCCACGGAACAACTTCACGTGCCTCTGCTACACACTAGTTGAAGTGACGGTTCAATAACCTCATCAAGTCTCCACCATCCTCCCACTCAACTTTTCGAGACAAACTTTTCCTCGAGAAAGGACCCGATTCAAGAAACAATCCCTATTGCTTCCGAATCTGAATTAGGAGGTATACCCAACTATTTTGGGTGTCCTATGAAGATGCATTTTATCCGCTTTGGGTTCGAGCTTATCAACTGAAACTTTTTCACATAAGCGCCATAGCCCCAAACTTTTAAGAAATGACAACTTAGGTTTCTCTATACCATAGTTCATACGGTGTCATCTCAATGGAATTACGTGGTGCCCTACTTAAAGTGAATGTGGTTGTCTCTAATGCCTAACCCATAAACGATAGTGGTAATTCGATGAGAGACATCATGGTACGCACCATATCTTATAGGGTGCAACTATGATGTTCGGACACACCATCACACTATGGTGTTCCAGTGGTATTAATTGTGAAACAATTTGCACAATGTCTTAATTGTGTGCCAAAACTCATAACTCAGATATTCATCTCTATGATCATATCATAGACATTCTATCCTCTTGTCACGAAGATCTTAAACTTCACTCTGAAATTACTTGAACCATTCAATATTTCAGACTTGTGTTTCATCAAGTAAATACACTCAAGATCTACTTAAATCATTCATGAAGTAAGAACATAATGATATTCATCTGATGCCTCAAAGACTCATTGGACTGCACACATCAAAATGTGTTACTTCCAACAAGTTGCTATCTTGTTCCATTTCTATGAAACCGAGGCTTTTCAGTCATCTTGCCCATGTGGTATGATTTGCATATCTCAAGTGATTCAAAATCAGGTGATTCCAAACGATCCATCTGCATGGAGTTTCTTCATGCATATACACCAATAGACATGGTTCGCATGTCTCAAACTTTTCAAAACGAGTGAGTCCAAAGATCCATCAACATGGAGCTTCTTCATGCGTTTATGACTTACATGGCAGTGCCACAAGTAAGTGGTACTATCATTACTATCTTATATCTTTTGGCATGAAAATGTGTATCACTACGATCGAGATTCAATAAACTATTCCTTTAGGTGCAAGACCATTGAAGGTATTATTCAAATAAATAGAGTAACCATTATTCTCCTTAAATGAATAACAGATTATGATAGACATAATCCAATCATGTCTATGCTCAACGCAAACACCAAATAACAATTATTTAGGTTTAACACCTAATCTCGATGGTAGAGGGAGCGTGCGATGCTTGATCACATCAACCTTGGAAACACTTCCAACATATATCGTCAGCTCACCTTTAGCTAGTCTCCGTTTATTCCGTAGCTTTTATTTCGAGTTACTAACACTTAACAACCGAACCGGTATCTTAATACCCTGGTGCTACTAGGAGTACTAGTAAAGTACACATTAACATAATGTATATCCAATATACTTCTATCGACCTTGCCAGCCTTCTTATCTACCAAGTATCTAGGGTAATTCTGCTCCAGTGGTTGTCCCCTTTATTACAGAAGCACTTAGTCTCGGGTTTGGGTTCAACCTTGGGTTTCTTCACTGGAGCAGCAGCTGATTTGTCGTTTCATGAAGTATCCCTTCTTGCCCTTGCCCTTATTGAAACTAGTGGTTTCACCAACCATCAACAATTGATGCTCCTTCTTGATTTCTACTTTCATGTGTCAAACATCGCTAATACTTCAAGGATCATCATATCTATCCCTGATATGTTATAGTTCATCACGAAGCTCTAGCAGCTTGGTGGCAATGACTTTGGAGAAACATCACTATCTCATCTGGAAGATCAACTCCCACTCGATTCAAGTGATTGTTGCACTCAGACAATCTGAGCACAAGCTCATCGATTGAGCTTTCTCCCTTAGTTTGCAGGCTAAGAAAATCGTCGGAGGTCTTATACCTCTTGACGTGGGCACGAGCCAGAAATCCCAATTTCAGCCCTCGAAACATCTCATATGTTCCGCGACGTTTCGAAAAACGTCTTTGGTGCCTCAACTCTAAACCGTTTAACTGAACTATCACGTAGTTATCAAAACGTGTATGTCCGATGTTCGTAACATCCACAAACGACGTTTGGGGTTCAGCACACCGATCGGTGCATTAAGGACATAAGCTTTCTATTGTCCGCATAATCGCTCATCATCAACTTTCAACTATATTTTCTCTAGGAACATATCTAAACAAAGGAACTAAAGCATGAGCTTTACATAATTTGCAAAAGGTCTTTTGACTATGTTCAAGATAATTAAGTTCATCTTATGAACTCCCACTCGATAGACATCCTCTCGGTCATCTAAGTGATTACATGATCCGAGTCAACTAGGCCGTGTCCGATCATCACGTGAGACGGACTAGTCATCATCGGTGAACATCTTCATGTTGATCGTATCTACTATACGACTCATGCTCGACCTTTCGGTCTCGTGTTCCGAGGCCATGTCTCGCACATGCTAGGCTCGTCAAGTTAACCCCAAGTGTTTTTGCTGTGTAAATCTGTCTTACACCCGTTGTATGTGAACGTAAGAATCCATCACACCGATCATCACGTGGTGCTTAGAAGCGACGAACTGTAGCAACGGTGCACAGTCAGGGGAGAACACTTCTTGAAATTTGTGTAAGGGATCATCTTATTTACTACCGTCGTTCTAAGTAAACAAGATGCATAAACATAATAAACATCACATGCAATTATATAGTAGTGACATGATATGGCCAATATCATATAGCTCCATTGATCTCCATCTTGGGGCTCCATGATCATCACTGTCACCGCATGACACCATGATCTCCATCATCATGATCTCCATCATCGTGTCTTCATGAAGTTGTCTCGCCAACTATTACTTCTACTACTATGGCTACCGTTAGCAATAAAGTAAAGTAATTACATGGCGTTGTTTAATGACACGCAGGTCATACAATAAATAAAGACAACTCCTATGGCTCCTGCCGTTGTCATACTCATCGACATGCAAGTCGTGAGTCCTATTACAAGAACATGATCAATCTCATACATCACATATCATTCATCACATTCTTCTTGGCCATATCACATCACATAGCATACCCTGCAAAAACAAGTTAGACGTCCTCTAATTGTTGTTTGCATGTTTTACGTGGCTGCTTTGGGTTTCTAGCAAGAACGTTTCTTACCTACGCAAAACCACAACGTGATATGCCAATTGCTATTTACCCTTCATAAGGACCCTTTTCATCGAATCCGTTCCGACTAAAGTGGGAGAGATCGGCACCGCTAGCCACCTTATGCACCAAGTGCATGTCGACCGGTGGAACCTGTCTCACGTAGAGTACGTGTAAGGTCGGTCCGGGCCGCTTCATCCCACAATACCGTCAAAACAAGATTGGACTAGTAACGGTAAGCATATTGAACAAAATCAACGCCCACAACTACTTTGTGTTCTACTCGTGCAAAGAATCTACGCAATAGACCTAGCTCATGATGCCACTGTTGGGGAACGTAGCAGAAATTCAAAATTTTCCTACGTGTCACCAAGATCTATCTATGGAGAAACTAGCAACGAGGGGAAGGAGAGTGCATCTACATACCCTTGTAGATCGCTAAGCGGAAGCGTTCATGAGAACGGGGTTGAAGGAGTCGTACTCGTCGTGATCCAAATCACCGGAGATCCTAGTGCCGAACGGACGGCACCTCCGCGTTCAACACACGTACAGCCCGGTGACGTCTCCCACGCCTTGATCCAGCAAGGAGAGAGGGAGAGGTTGAGGAAGACTCCATCCAGCAGCAACACAACGGCATGGTGGTGATGGAGGAGCGTGGCATCCCAGAGGCTTCGCCAAGCACCAAGGGAGAGGAGGAGGAGGAGAGGCAGGCTGCACCAAGAGGGAGAGAACTCATGTGTGTGGGCAGCCCAAAACCTCAAGTATATATAGAGGGAAAGGGGCTGCGCCCCTTTAGGGTTTCCCACCCCAAGGGGTGCGGCCAGCCCTAGATGGGACTTGGGGCGGCCAAGGGGGAGGAGTGCCTCCCAAGTCAATTGGAGGCCCTCCCCTTAGGGTTTCCCCCTCCCATGCGCATGGGCCTTGGGGGCTCGTGCCCTTGGCCCATTATGGCTAGGGCGCCCCCACAGCCCATGCTACTGTATTGGACGTGGTGGAACAATTTCCGGACCTCCGACCCCTCCGAATCCTCCGAACCTTCCGAAGCTTCCGGTACAATACCGAAAAACCCGAACTTTTTCCGAACCCAACAACAACTTTCCATATATAAATCTTTACCTCCGGACCATTCCGAACTCCTCGTGACGTCCGGGATCTCATCCGGACTCAACAACATTCGGTAACCACATACAAACTTCCTTTATAACCCTAGCGCCATCGAACCTTATGTGTAGACCCTACGGGTTCGGGAACCATGCGACATGACCGAGACGTTCTCCGTCAATAACCAACAGCGGATCTGGATACCCATGTTGGCTCCTACATGTTCCACGATGATCTCATCGGATGAACCACGATGTCAAGGACTCAATCGATCCCGTATACAATTCCCTTTGTCTAGCGGTATTGTACTTGCACGAGATTCGATCGTCGGTATCCCGATACCTTGTTCAATCTCGCTTCCGCAAGTCTCTTTACTCGTTCCGTAACACATCATCCCGCGATCAACCCCTTGGTCACATTGTGCACATTATGATGATGTCCTACCGAGTGGGCCCAGAGATACCTCTCTGTTTACACGGAGTGACAAATCCCAGCTCGATTCGTACAACCCAATGACACTTTCGGAGATACCGTAGTGCACCTTTATAGTCACCCGATTCGTTGTGACGTTTGGTACACCCAAAGCATTCCTACGGTATCCGGGAGTTGCACAATCTCATGATCTAAGGAAAAGATACTTGACATTAGAAAAGCTTTAGCATACGAACTACGATCTTTGTGCTAGGCTTAGGATTGGGTCTTGTCCATCACATCATTCTCCTAATGATGTGATCCCGTCATCAATGACATCCAATGTCCATGGTCAGGAAACCGTAACCATCTATTGATCAACGAGCTAGTCAATTAGAGGCTTACTAGGGACATGGTGTTGTCTATGTATCCACACATGTATCTGAGTTTTCTATCAATACAATTATAGCATGGATAATAAACGATTATCATGAACAAGGAAATATAATAATAACTAATTTATTATTGCCTCTAGGGCATATTTCCAACAGTCTCCCACTTGCACTAGAGTCAATAATCTAGTTCACATCGCCATGTGATTAACACTCACAGGTCACATCGCCATGTGACCAACATCCAAAGAGTTTACTAGTGTCATTAAACTAGTTCACATCATCATGTGATTAAGACTCAATGAGTTCTGGGGTTTGATCATGTTTTGCTTGTGAGAGAGGTTTTAGTCAACGGGTCTGCAACATTCAGATCCGTGTGTGCTTTGCAAATTTCTAGGTCATATTATAATTGCTGCTTCCACGCTCCATTTGAAGCTATTCCAAATGGTTGCTCCACTATACGTATCCAGTTTGCTACTCAGAGTCATTCGGATAGGTGTTAAATCTTGCATTGACGTAACCCTTTACGCCGAACTCTTTATCACCTCCATAATCGAGAAACATGTCCTTATTTACTCCAAGGACAATTTTGACCGCTGTCCAATGATCCATTCCTGGATCATTATTGTACCCCTTGACTGACTCATGGCAAGGCACACATCAGGTGCGGTACTTAGCATAGCATACTATAGAGCCTACGTCTGAAGCATAGGGGACGACCTTCGTCCTTTCTCTCTTTTCTGCCGTGGTCGAGCTTTAAGTCTTAACTTCATACCTTACTACTCAGGCAAGAACTCCTTCTTTGACTGATCCATCTTGAACACCTTCAAGATCATGTCAAGGTATGTGCTCATTTGAAAGTACCATTAAGCGGTTTTGATCTATCCCTATAGATCTTGATGCTCAATGTTCAAGTAGCTTAATACAGGTTTTCACTTGAAAAACACTTTTCAAATAACCCTATATGCTTTCCAGAAATTCTACATCATTTCTGATCAACAATATGTCAACAACATATACTCATCAAAAATTCTATAGTGCTCCCACTCACTTCTTTGGAAATACAAGTTTCTCATGAACTTTGTATAAACCCAAAATCTTTGACCATCTTATCAAAGTGCACATTCCAACTCCGAGATGCTTACTCCAGTCCTTAGAAAGGATCGCTGGAGCTAGCATACCTTTTAGCATCCTTAGGATCGACAAAACTTTTTTGATTGTATCACATACAACCTTTCCTTACGAAAATAGGTAAGGAAACTTGTTTTGACATCCATCTGCCAGATTTCATAAATGCAGCTAATGCTAACATGATTCCGACGGACTTAAGCATCGCTACGGATGAGAAAATCTCATCGTAGTCAACTCCTTGAACTTGTGAAAAACTCTTCGCCACAAGTCGAGCTTCATAGATGGTGACATTACCATCCACGTCCGTCTTCTTCTTAAAGATCCATTTATCTCAATGGCTTACCGATCATCGGGCAAGTCCACCAAAGTCCATGCTTTGTTATGATACATGGATCGTATCTCGGATTTCATGGCTTCTAACCATTTGTCGGAATTTGGGCCCACCATCGCTTCTCCATAGCTCGTAGGTTCATTGTTGTCTAGCAACATGACCTTCAAGACAGGATCACCGTACCACTCTGAAGCAGTACACGTCCTTGTCGTCCTACGAGGTTCGGTAGTGACTTGATCCGAGACTTCATGATCACTATCATAAGCTTCTACTTCAATTGGTGTATGTGCCACGGGAACAACTTCCTGTGCCCTGCTACACACTAGTTGAAGTGACGGTTCAATAACCTCATCAAGTCTCCACCATCCTCCCACTCAACTTTTTGAGACAAACTTTTCCTCGAGAAAGGGCCCGATTCAAGAAACAATCCCTATTGCTTCCGAATCTGAATTAGGAGGTATACCCAACTATTTTGGGTGTCCTATGAAGATGCATTTTATCCGCTTTGGGTTCGAGCTTATCAACCTGAAACTTTTTCACATAAGCGTCATAGCCCCAAACTTTTAAGAAATGACAGCTTAGGTTTCTCTATACCATAGTTCATACGGTGTCATCTCAATGGAATTACGTGGTGCCCTACTTAAAGTGAATGTGGTTGTCTCTAATGCCTAACCCATAAACGATAGTGGTAATTCGATGAGAGACATCATGGTACGCACCATATCTTATAGGGTGCAACTATGATGTTCGGACACACCATCACACTATGGTGTTCCAGGCGGTATTAATTGTGAAACAATTTGCACAATGTCTTAATTGTGTGCCAAAACTCGTAACTCAGATATTCATCTCTATGATCATATCACAGACATTCTATCCTCTTGTCACGAAGATCTTAAACTTCACTCTGAAATTACTTGAACCATTCAATATTTCAGACTTGTGTTTCATCAAGTAAATACACTCAAGATCTACTTAAATCATTCGTGAAGTAAGAACATAATGATATTCATCGATGCCTCAAGACTCATTGGACTGCACACATCAAAATGTGTTACTTCCAACAAGTTGCTATCTTGTTCCATTTCTTCAAACCGAGGCTTTTCAAATATCTTGCCCATGTGGTATGATTTGCATATCTCAAGTGATTCAAAATCAGGTGAGTCCAAACGATCCATCTGCATGGAGTTTCTTCATGCATATACACCAATAGACATGGTTCGCATGTCTCAAACTTTTCAAAAACAAGTGAGTCCAAAGATCCATCAACATGGAGCTTCTTCATGCGTTTTATGACTTACATGGCAGTGCCACAAGTAAGTGGTACTATCATTACTATCTTATATCTTTTGGCATGAAAATGTGTATCACTACGACCGAGATTCAATAAATCTTCAGTCAAATTCAATGGGGGATAAACCACGACTGATGTAGTACTAGTGTATGTATGGCGCTGCACGGAGTCTCACCTGCTTTCGTGGCGCGCAATAAAGCCATTCATATACAAAACCCAACCACTCCCAGTAATAAGTGGCCTGGTAAAATAAATGGACAAGCAACCATCACATCCCTTCGTCTTGTTTGCATTTCATCTCTCTGCATTTACTTTCTCCGGTTCATCTCACACACTCGATTCCTAGCTACTACTCCTAGTATCCCTAGCTACTACTCCTAGGGCCAGTTCTTTTGGCGGCTTCCCTAGCTTTTCCCATAAGACTAGTCACAGTGGAGAGTAACATTAAGGTGCCTCACTAATTTATTTGGGCTTCTAAACTACTACTAGTACCTCCGTCCTTGTTTATTCGTCACCATTGTAATTTGTGCTAAATTTTGACCAAAGATTTAACTGATAAAATGTTAGTGCATGTGACATGCACTAACATTTCATTAGTTAAATTTATGATCAAAATTTGACACAGATTACAATGTGGACCAATAAACCAGGACGGAGGTAGTAGTTACGGGATTACTAATCTAGAAGCCTAAAAGAACTGGCCCCTGGTACTCCTACTAGTCGTAGTACTTCCTCCGTCTAGGTGTGTAAGTCATCTTACGAAAACCAAATAATCCCAAAACACTTAGGCGCGGTGCATTAACTTCTACATCATTTCTTGTTTCTTGACATATCAACCAATAAGAGATGTGGGGTGTGCATGCTTTTAATGACTTGAGACCACCAAAGATAACATGCAGTGGTTAGTTCATTGCATGCAATGCTATTAATTAGCAAATAAACATTAAGTTCTCTTGTTTTCCCCTCCTCCTTGGTCACAATGTACAACCTAAGATGACTTATTCACCTAGACGGAGGGAGTACTCAAGTTGGAATTCCAATTGCACGGCACATATTGTAAGGCAAAACATTGGATACAGGGTGTAGGAAGCGGTTTGGGAATTTGCATGCCTTTCCGACCAGTGAGATACTCCGTACAAAGTACGACAGAGAAATAACCACAGAGAAGGAAGCTAAAAGTAAACAATCAAACGAGCATTTTTGCATTTGTTTTGCATTGAATCGCTTCACAAGCTTCACTGGTGTTGTTTTTCTACTTTTACAAAAACCGCATCATAATGTTAAAACGTGCATTTGCACGTACATAATAGTAGTACTCCATCCGTCTAGGTGTATAAGTCCTTCTTGGTTACGGTGCACAACCAAAGATGACTTATTGACCTAGACGGAGGGAGTAGCACAGTCTGCAAGCATATAGAGAGAGAGAGACGTGTAGTGCGATAGTATATAGTAAAGTTTGTGCTATATGCATGTACTTACAAAATGCGTACGAATACACAAGGGTTCCAAACTTTCCCTTTTACATACTTAATTAGGGACGCTAATAATTCCTGAACGTTCGGGATTTATCATTTGCGTCCCAAAACTAATGAGATCGCCTTACGAAACAAAAATTATACTCCTACTAAAAGCCACGGCGCTCGCAGGAGCGCTTGCGGCGCGCCACGAGTGCCCTGGTGCGCGGCCGTTTCCCAGCACGCCGACACAACGCCTCTTCCTCAGCCTGCTCAACTCGCGAGGAGCTGATTGGCGGCTTGCCGGCGGGCGAGCGCGATCTCACCGGTGTGGTGATCCGGCGCCAACAGGTACTCCATCTCGCTGGAAGCGTGCACCCGGTCCACGTACCGCCAAGCGTAGTGAGGCGCTTGGGCCCGACTGCACTCAGGGCTTTGGCACGGGCGTCCTCCGCCACCCTCACGGCCCTTGCATGAGCCTTCTGCCAAAGAGCCAATTTCCTGACTCTCTCGGATGCGACATAGACCTGCCAGGCAGCTTGCCCTGCAGTGCACTTCTCTTCCTCGGCCTTCTTCTCTGCCTCTATTTCGGCTTTCTCTGCCGGCGGCAAAGCCTCCCACATGGCGACATCCATTTCTTTCCAAAGCTCCTCAAGGCTGGGGGGCTCGGCGGGCGGCGCGGTGTTCTCCACGTAGCGGGGAGCCGATGCGAACTCTGACGCGCGTGCTGGAGAGATTGGGAACGCCGACGCCTCCACCTCGACGCGTCACGACGAGGAGTGGAACACCGACGCATGCTCCTCGACTAGTGGTGGCGAGGAACGGAACGGCGACGTGTGACCGTCCAGGCGGTGCAGCGAGGGGCGCCTAGGGCTTGGGAGGGGCGATGCCATGGTGGTCGACATGAGAGGGAGGGGGAGGAGATAGCGATGAACGTGAGTGTTCTTCCGAATTCCGTGGGAGGCGCGGTATTTATAGCGAGCAATGGCACACCTACGTAAGATATGGACTGAGCTGCACTGACTTAACTACAGGTCCAGTTGCGTCACTCACATGTGGGCCAGACCCCTGTTGGGCCCATATGTCAGTGACCCAATGCACCTGCAGTTAAGTAGCTGAAGCAGCGTCCCGGAAGATATGTTGCGTGATTAACGTAACAGCTACGTGGGCATATTTGTTGGAGTAAATTACGGGGGAGGGAAGGGGTGGAAATATTGCTGGTCACAACGGATTGGACGAGCGCGGGGGGAGGAGAGTCATGCATGCAGATTTTTTCCACACGGGGTGGAGTGGTGGGACCGCCGGAGGGAGAAGGAGAGTGGCAGGCATATTGTTTCCACACATGGATAGGAAAAGATTTGGAGACAAACGGGCATCCTACAGGTATGGGGAACAGTGCATAATAAGTCTCATCTTGCATGCCAGGCTAGGTATAGTCTCAAGTCATTAAAAACATACACGCCCCACACATGTTCATATTTCAAGGTGCACTAAATTATTGCATGCGATGATTAAGGCTGGCCATAATGGTGATATCTTAGTTGGTATCATGCACACAGGAATAGCAAACATGCTAATGTGGCAAAGAATTAAAGAAGAGAGGGGGGTTAGAGTAACTAGTGTTCATGCATGCATTGGTAAACACATTTTTTTGTGAAGAACGACATCATTAGTTGAGTACTTTTGCAGACTACAAAAATTATTCCACCGCCTCTATCTTGCTAAGATTAGGTGAAATTTTTGAATCGGGCCCTTTAAACTAGAAGGGAGGTAGTAGTACTCTAATAGCTTGTTGTGATTACAAGATAGGACATGGCGCGCACCTGGACGGAGGAACTAGTCTGCATTGTGCATTTAAGTTTTCTCTGAAGTCAATGTACCTCTACTTTGACCAAACTTATAGAAAAATGTATCAACATTCACAATGTCAAATCAATATTTTTATACTCATTATAAAACGTACTCCCTCCGTTCCAAATTACTCGTCGTAGAAATGGATGTATCTAGAACTAAAATACATCTAGATACATCCATACCCGAGACAAGTAATTCGGAACGGAGGGGGTAGTTCTTATACTCATTATAATCAGTATTGTAGATATTGTAATTTTTAGTATAAATTTGGTCAAACACTTTGCAAACGGTTGACGGAAGTAAAAAGGACCAGAGGGAGTATCATGCATGCGGAGTAGGCAAACAATTGCTCATTTATAGCCGGTCGAAGTCTCAAAGGGCGCGACCACGCGAGGGAGGCGAAGGTCGTGGGAGGCGCGATGGTTGACGGAATTAAGTGAAGTTACCCACGCGCCGGCATGGCGTGCGAACAAGCAGAAGGTATACCGTCAGGCCTACGATATGGGTCTAGTAGACATGACATCTAGTGGGTCCCGCATAGTTCTCGAGAACTCTTTGGGGGGCTTGCAGCCGTTTATCCACCGGGCAAGCCCGCAACCCCACGTTGTTCGCACGCCCTACTCGTCCCCATCTTCTACTAGTACAGTACCTTAAAACAGTTCGCTCCCAATCGTCTCGTCCTTTCACATTACACCAGTTCAACTTCTCCTAACCCTCCTCCAAAATCCATGGCCTCCCAAATCTCCATGGTCGCCGCTGAGTACCAGGTTAGAGCCATCACCGGCGATGAGTTCATTGTCATCTACACACGTGGATCCGCGACGGTGAAAGCATGCCTTGCTCGCTTCCTAGGCATGTTCAACAGTTCAACGGATGAGTGGGTCGCTCGGCTAGATGTTGAGTACACCACAGTCCTGCAAAGAGAGAAGATTCTAAAGGAGGCAGAGAAGAAGAAGCCCGCCGTGATCCAGGTTTGCGTACATAACGTGTGATTGGTCTACCACATATGCCATGTCGACATTGAGTGCCAGGATTTTAAGAACTTCCTCAAGGACGAAAGAGTGAAATTCGTTACTGTAGACTTTAGGAACGACAGGGATGTCCTGGGTCGGATAGGCCTCATTGTAGGCCAGGCCTTCGATCTCCATAAGGCAAGCCTGGTGTCCTCCTCTCAGCCTTCAATGCTGACCCTGGTAGTAGCCATGATTGATCATTCGTACGCTAAATTGAAGAAACCTCACCACGAGTTTCATCATGCATGGGAGTCGAAGACATTAGATGAAGATCACATCCTGTACGCAGCAATGGATGCCTACCTTTGTTTAAATATCTACAAGGGTTGGATGAAGAAGCAGAGCCCAGTGCCTGGTTCAAGCAAAGAAGCGTCGGCGAAGAGGAAGAGGAAGAGGGATGAGGACGAAGTCGAGGACGTGGACTCGGGCTCCGAGTAGGTGGCAGTGCCGTCGCTCATGCTGGTTCTACTGCAGTGTCAAGCGGACTAGTTGCTTAGTTTATTTTCAAGGGTGTGTTCTGCTGAGGCCCCAGCAGAACTATGTTTATGTTCTTTCTCGTTATTTGAACTCTTTAGTATGTACAGTAGTACTAGTACTATGTCTTACTTTTGTTCTTCTTGCAGTTGGTACTACTGCTCGTATCTTCGTGTTCCTACTGTACTTAATACGTTTGTACTAGTAGTATAATTTGGGTCAGTCAATTTGTGAAAGAAGTTCGACGGAGCGAAGGAAGAAGACGACAAAGAAGCTACCCCAGTATCTATATTAGGGTGGCAGGGTGTCCATGATCTATCTTATGAGTGTTGGGTGTGGAATGCAGTTCGCCGGAAAAAAATGGATCGTGCCCGGGGTTAAAAGCATGGCGGGGGTGGGGGAGCATGGCGGTGGCAGGCGGTTCAGGGGAGGGCGAGGCGACGGCGGCAGGCGGTTAGGCGTGTGGCGGGGTGAGAAGATGAACTGTGCATCAATTTCGGAGGTTGAAGAAGCCCTTCTAGCCATCCATGTTGCATCAAACGGCTCACAAGAGTCGACTGACCCAAATTGCTCCTTCAGATTGCAGGATCCACGTGGTATTCAAGGTCTCGAAGGTAGATTCCGCGTCTGCGCCCGGTTTGCGGGCTCGAGGCGCGCGTGACCGGCTTCTGCCGTGACAGCCACCATGCGCGCCTCCTCCGCGCAGGCGGAGACGACAATGGCACGCTAGTTCCTCCTCGCCGGCGTGCTGGAGCACGCACTCGTCCTCCCCTTTGTATGCTGCGTGCATAGACGCGGCTGCACCAACTGCTCGCGGGCTTGGCAGCGCGGCGGCATCGCGAGGAGGGACTGCAGACGACGTGAGCGGGCGAGCCTTCGGCTTCATGGCACAGGGATGGCGGCGACACGGCTGTGATGGGCAAGAAATTGTTGGCCGGAGCAGGCGGGCGCCGGCATACACAACAGCGGCGGCAGCATATTGATGAGTGCGTGTATGGGGGCTTAGTTTAGTTTTATATAGGGTTGGTCAAACTTAAAATAAAACCGTACTAGTACACGTAAACATTAGACTTAGGCCGGGCTTTTATTAGTTACCACAACCACGATACGGAATCCTGTGCAAGCGCGTGAACCGCGGCCGTGCGGTCGATCGAACGGTGCGTCACCGTGTTGCGCTCGAAGGACATCCACCAAACCTCTTTGTGTGTGTGAAAACAATCCCCGAATATTACTCTACTTTTTTTCCTAGAAAAGTTCTTGACGCTACAATATTTCCATATATTTGAATTTAGCTCCAGTTCGTATTTATTTGGATTTGGACGTTTTAGGTGCGCCCTAGTTTTTTTTAATACTGATTTTGTGTGTGTGACTGAGAGAGAACATGTGTATGTGTCCATATGTGTGTTGTGGCGGAAGGGCGATGTGGAGACGGTGTGCGTGTGATAGAGACATAGAGAGGTGTGAATGTGCAAATGATCATGCATGAGTGAGACATAGGCAGATGCCGATACATTGTGTATACATGGGAGAATGATCTTCTATTTTATTTAGTGTGTGTGTGTGAGAGAGAGAGGAGCATCCGTAACACAACAACCATCTCTCTCGATTCGTCCGTCCCTCGCACGATCGCATGTAAAACATGCATCAACGCGCACATTTTGACACCCTCACCCGGCCCCTACCCACCTCAAGCCCGCACATCTCTCTCTATCTCACACGCACAATCTCTTCGTGAATACCCTGTTTAGCATGTAGCTTTCCATCACATACACACACATTTCTCTCCTTAGGTTTGTTTTCTCTCAATATCTGACACACACACACACACACACAACACACAACACACACACACCCCCTCCCCCGAGCACACAATTCAGCCCCATCCAAGGTTATATGGCGACCACTCTCTCTTGTGCTTCTCTGCACCCCAGCATGCACAACACCTCAATCTTCAAAGAGGGCATCGAGGAGATCGAAGACAGCGACCACACTGCGCAAGAGAATGCGGGGCCACTTGGAAGTAGGATGATGTGACGACGGCCGACTGACTCCTCCCCCCACCCTCTCTCTCTCTTGCACAAAATTACAAATCCCTCTCTCCCCCGCACAAATTTATCAATCCCTCAACCCACGAGATCCTTCCCCTCTCGTCCATGTTTTTCCAGCTCTCTCACCAAACCTGTTGTCTCTTCTCGTTCCACGTGTACAGAATCCGGATGCACACACATCTCACGTATATTACATGTCTCCATCTTTCTCACATACCTAACTTCTTCCTCTCTCTTTCTCTTTCTATCTCTCTCTCTCTGTTTCGTTAGGTTTGTCTCCTACTCTCTCGTCCACATGCATACAATCTTTCCCTCCCTATCTGCCTCATCTTCGCAAGCTCTCTCTACACGTTTCATTCACACATTGGGATATGTTCAAAATGTTGCTTTTATAATGGCTGATGTAGAGTTATTATTGGTTTTGTTGCATCCTACAAAGTAATAACTATGAAATGCATTTTGATTGTCATTTGACTGGGATTATGTGAGTTTGAGCATGTTGTGAAGTACTGTAGACCTCGTATACATCTTGGAATCCGACAATGATTGTAACTATTGAATTGTATATACCATTACATTAGAAGTCAGTAGCCTAGTATATTTATTTCACAATTTCAATAAATGATTAATTCACTACATACTAAGAAAACAAATGTGTACACCCTCCGTTTTTATTTAAGTCTGCGTATTAGCATTGGTCAAAGTCAAGTTTTGTAAACTCTCAGAAAGTTTATAACAAAAAATATTAACATATACAATAACAAATAAATACCATTAGATTCATTATTGAATGTACTTTCACATCATACATATCTGTTATGGTAAATGTTTATATTTTCTATAAACTTGGTCAAACTTTAGGAAGTTTGACTTGATCAAACCTAATATGCAGAGTTTACTAGTACTACTCGCTAGTTGCTTAGCGAATCACCCAACACGCCACACGGGAGTTTAGTGTCACAAAATTTTGAGGTCAGCGAAAATCTCCGCGACCCTGATTGAGCGAAGGGAAGTTACCATCATAGCCTTGAACAGGCCTACGGATGACGGTTGGTAGGGGGTTGTTTTCGTAACTTCAGGTTCACCCTACCCAGCCAACCCCACCCCGGCACCCAGAGTAGTAGACCTTAATACTCCACATTTTCTATCCCCACCGCAAAATAGACTTCTCCACGGCACCGCAGCCTTCGTGCTCATCCCCTTCTACATCGGCACACTCGTCCACCAAAGAGCATCTGCCTCATCGACGACCTCGTACGCCGCACTGGAGCTGGTCCACCGTTGTCTTCGTACACGGAGCCTCTTCCCCGGCACCGTCTTCCACGATCTCGGATCTGCTTCCCGAAAGCCGATGCCAAGCGTAGAAGCACCACCGTCGTGGACAATGAAGTGACTCCTGTTGCCGACCATGACTCACAGAGGCCACCGCGACCATCTTTCTCCTCCTCGATTGGTAATGTGTGTATTGAATCACTTAGCAGTACATGTGCAGTTCCAATTCCTTCAAATTTCTTGGGTGCTATTGTTCCCGTAAAAGTAATTGGTTATAGACTCCATTGTCCAACAGAATATCAGCTTGTAATTGTGCATCGCTCCTGTATCGCGTTGTGCTTGGGTAGGTTTTTCATCTACAACCAGTAGTGTGGCAAATGATGGAAAGTCTTTCAGAACTAGAAAGATGCCCATGCATTGCACGCATCAAGATGCATTTGTATGAGTATTTTATCTTGTGGGAGAAAAGGATGAACGAGGGAAGGCCTTATTTGCAAATCTGGAGAGGGTTGTGGGTATCTTTTTGCAAAATTGCCATTGTTTCCTTCCTATCTGTCAGATATAAATCGGACGGCCTATATTGCAGGATGGCAGGCACACCATCATCACCAACTCTGTTTTTCTATAAGAAAAACTAGCAAGATGCCCATGCGTTGCACGGAACATGAAGATGCATTTGTATGAGTAGTTTCTCTTGTGGGAGAAAAGGATGAACGAGGGAATTCCTTATTTGCAAATGCGGAGAGGGGTGTGGGTATATTTTTGCAAAATTGCCACGGTTTCCTTCCTATCCGTTGGATATAAATCGGATGGCCTATATAGCAGGATGGCAGGAACACCATCATCACCAACTCTGTTTTTTATAAGAGTTGGGAAAAAATAGATAAAAAAAGTAGAGAGTAGATAAGTAGAGATAAATATTAAATATAAAATAAATATAATAGTAGAGAAGAGAGTAGAGATAGCAGAGACGTCGGGAAAGGATTGTGCGCGCGCGGGAAAAAGCGGCCGGGCGTGCGCTAGTTTTGGCGAGCGGCGTCCGGCACACTTTATAATATCCAACGCCCTCCCACCGCTCTGTGCCTCGCCACCGCTCTCTCCCCGCTCTGTGCCTCGCCACCGCTCTCTCCCCGCTCTTTGTCGCCTCGCCGCCGCCCCGCCACCATGCCACCACGTCGCCGGGAAACTTGGGGATACCACGGCGTCCGCGCGCGCCCCTCCGGCGGCTTCTCCGCTGAGATCCGGTTCCGTGGGATGTGCCTCGGCCTCGGCAATTTCGACACCGCCAACGAGGCCGCCCGCGCGTACGACGCGGCGGCGTGGCGCCTCCGGTGGCCTCACAGAACATTGAACTTCCCCAACATGCCGACTCGGGAGCGGGCACAGGAGCTCGCTCCTCTGCCGCGGCTTATCACCGACGAGGATCGTCGCGACAACCGGAGGCGGGAGCACCGTCTCCGCATCACCGAGATGGACTAGGAAGCCATGGCACTGTGGCGCCAATGCTTCCCGCAGGACATCATCAACGAGCGCGAGTTCTACGCGCAAAGGAGGGCGGAGCGAGCCACCTATCGCGAGGACAAGCGTAGGCGAAAAGCGTACGCTCAATTCAACATGAGTCTAGGAGCAGTGTCGCCCTGGGAATCAGACGACGATTGGTATCTTCACACCTACAGTCAGACGTCGGACGAGGACATCACCGAGGAGTCAGACGACGAGGAGTAGTTGAATAATCTATTTTTTTATCTATCTATGCTGAGAACTATCCTCTACTCTCTAGTCTCTAATCTCTATCTCTACTTCTCGATCTCAGCACTGTAAATGCTTTTTTAAAGCGCCGCGCGTTGAAATTCTGTTGGAGATGCTCTAACATGGCAGACGAGTGCTTTAATGTTGCCCACAAGATGCGCGAGTATTACTAGTAGTATATTTTTCTTGCCATGTTAAGATTTTAAAACCACGAGTAAGAACATGCAGAGGAGCAATGAAGACCAAACACGGGATATTGGGGACATCTTCAAGGAGCGTCGCAAGTTAAAGAGGAGCTGCACCGAACCTGTAAACGAGGTTTGGTAAGTAACACCCTTTCAATTACTTTCGTTTAGCCTCATGTTCTTCGATGTGTATATGTTGTAGTTTCTGTTTCTCATAAGCCTCGTGTTCTTTGATGTGTAATAAGAAGAGTCTTAATCGTCCTAATGCTTTTGTTTTTAGCTTGATGTAGGAAGTGGGTGTTCTCACCTTGTAGTCTGTTTTTATAATTTTTTCCTTTTGAATTCACTTCTCCCAGTTCGGTTTATCTGGCTTCTACTAAATGGATCTATGTTGCTCTGAGTATTGATCTAAAAAAGAAGTAACTTCATGTAAGGATGCAGTTCCTGCAAGGAGGGAAGTATGGTCAACCTCGAGATCATGTTTCCAAAATGAGGCTGGATTGCACACAAGGTGCCAGTTCCCTAATGATGTTGGATTAGACACAAGGTGCAAATTCCCAGATGATGCTGGATTACACACAAGCCAGGTGGATTCGTCAGCTGTTCGTGTCCTCGTGGCTCTAGTAAAGGCTGGAAGTAAGCGTGCAATAGCCCTTGAGAAAGTAGCTGAGTTCCTGAAGAAGCGAAAAGAGCAATCAGATGCTCTCTTCACCCATGCCAAAGAAGAGATGGAAGAAGCCAGAAATAAGCTAGCAGAGGCAGAGAAGGCTAGGCGTCTCCTGCTCTCTAAAACTATTTTCAATACAAAATTTCCTACATAGTAGCCAGGTTCAAATGTTTATCCAGTCAGCATGCCTGTTGTGATGTCCGTGCATCTACTGATGTGGCACAAAATATATATTTTTGGGTCATGTAATAACAACAATTACTTTCCAAACAATAACAGACGAAGCATTGTACATGGTATAGTTCACGCGCAAGCCCGACATTCCAAGTTCAACTTCCACATCTAACTCATGTTCACAGATATCTGCACATTCATACATAATGTCCACAACCATGATTCACTTCAAAGCCAAAAAAAATTGAAGAGAGTTATGAATAAAGAAAAACCTCTAGTTCCTGCTACCAGTGCGAGCACAACAAGTCAAGACCATGCGTAATTAATTATATTTTGGTAATTTTTTGTGTTCTAAAATGCCGGCCGGCTCGCGGAAGGACGTGTTGCCGGCACACGCACGGATTCAATGAAGGCAGGCGGGGCAGTCTTAAGCCGGTTGCATGCAGCGAGGAGGCGTGTTCAGCCGGGCTTGCAGCGAGTGGGGCCCTCTTGGCCGGCGTGCCGGTTCAATGCGTGCGCTATGAGAGGTCACGTCCGTGTTAGAGAAATCACTCCCTCCAGTCCTTTTTTGTTTGGGTATAACAAAATCTCGCTTTCCATTCACATTTTACAAGTAATATTCGTGGACAAAATTTGACCCAAAATACGATGGGGACTAGTAAACCAGAACAGAGGTAGTTGTTTTTTTAATCAAAGAAGGGTTTCCCCCTTTCGATTTTCTTTACTGAAAACCAACATCTAAATCTAAACCATAGTATTTGCCCTAGAACTACCAGGTTCAACATCTCGCAACATAAACCCATACAACCATACGCCAAGGAGGTACGTAGTACTATGAATTCCGTTCTCGCTCCATACCAATCATTCTAAAAACTACTTAGTACTTATAACGCGCCATTGAAAATCGGAACTCTTAAACCCGCTAAAAAATGATATTTTAAACGTGGCTACTCGATCTGTGGCAACTGGCGAGCCACCGCCTCCAAGTCGTTCACCTGTGGTCCCGACCATCAACTCCTACAGATCAAATTATCACGCGAGCTGACTATTCCTACAAAGGTGCGCTCCACCACGTACCCGGTACACGCGAATGCAGCAATCGTGCACCTAGGGTTTTAGGGTTTATTTGTTAACGTTCCCTTTACGTAACACTCATGTGTGCGAGACAGCGAGAGACCGACTGCGTGTGTACACCTCTTCTCTTCGTATATGTACTCCACCATTTGTCTGGTGTCCAAAAAATTATAATAACTACTAGCAATGTGCCAATGCGTTGCCACACGATCAGAGTAGATTAATACATATTCACCGATTTGATAGAAAAAAAGTCCAGTTTTGAAATACGTATATCACTAAAAATATGTTATGTTTCACTCAAAATATATTCCTTTGGCGGTTTTGATGAGATAAGGGAGGAATGTTGTTGGTTTCAAGATTCGAGAAGTGGTATATGTAATTTCTACTCTTACTAGCAAGATGCCCGTGTGTTGCACGGAACATCAAGATCTTGTGGGAGAAAAGGATGAACGATGGAAGGCCTTATCTGCAAATGTGGAGAGGAGTGCGGGTAAATTGCCATAGTTTCCTTCCCATCCGTCAGATATATATCCGACGGCCTATATTGCAGGATGGCAGGCCCACCATCATCACCAACTCTGTTTTTTATCCCTACTCTTATAAAAAGCATAGTCGGTGATGATCGTGTGCCTGCTGATGAAGTCATATACCTAGGGTAGGGTCATGGACCTATCCAAGATACCCTCCCCAAAGGCATCCTTAGAATAAACTGCCTACCAGTCGACCTGGTAGGTTTCCACTCGACAGATTCAAAGACACTCGACCATGAAGACCCACTCGACCACCAGGAGTTCAAGAGCCACTCGGTGTCCAAACGGTCTGTAGTTAAATAGTCTTTATGGTCATGATGACACTTTATGTAAGGCGTTACCAGTAACACCTAGCCTTAACGTACCTTAAACCCTCCGCTACGTGGGCTGGCTGGGGTCCTGGCGCACTCTATATAAGCCACACCCCTCCACAGGTAGAAGGGTTCGCACCCCTGTAATTCATACGCATATAATCCAGTCGACCGTCTCCGGGCTCCGAGACGTAGGGCTGTTACTTCCTCCGAGAAGGGCCTGAACTCGTAAACTCGTGCGTACCAACTACTCCATAGCTAGTACCTTGCCTCTCCATACCTACCCCCCATTCTACTGTCAGACTTAGAACCACGACAGTTGGCGCCCACCGTGGGGCCGGTGTTCTAGCGATTTGTTGGAGAAGTCGGGATTCTTTCGATCTCCTACATCATGGTTTCAGGTGGAGTTATGGTCGAGGGCTGCGAGATCCGTCTCGGTGCACTCACGTTCATCGCTGATGACTCCGCTTGGCTTCAGGAGGCTCCTCTCGACGTCGACGCGCTCCCCGTCCGCGGGGCAACGCACTTTCGCGCGTGCGTCCGCGGCGTCCTCCTGCGGCAACCGTCGACCTAGTATGGGTCGGTTCTTATGCCGTCCTCACTCCCAGTCTCCCGCCGGCGCAAGCGCTCTGGTCGGTCGAGGCTTCAGCGGTGGGTCGGCCACTTCACAAGTTGTGGCTATAGAGCAGCGAATCTCTCTGGCTGTTCGATCGTCGGTGGCTCCGAAGACTGCATCTGAGTCGCGATAGCAGCAATCCGGCAGCGAGAGGTTACGATGGTCGACGGACCACGCAGTCCTCTGGACATCCCGTGCACCGGCGGAGGCGGCGGTGGAGGTAATCCGGTGCAAGATCACGAAGAGTACCAACCCGAGCCCCTCACTTGCTGCGAGAGGAGGAACTTCGCCACGGAACATAGATCGCTTCACACTCCAATCGTTGGAGAAACCCCGAGGCTCGTGCCTTGGAGGATGCGCAACAGCCAACTTGGTGGCGCTTTCATTGGAGAATCTCCAGCGAGTTCTCGGCAGCGCCGCGACCACGGGTACCGAGAATCCGATCGGCGTCGGCTCTTTCCACAACCAACTCAGGTATATCAAACTTGATTCAGAATTTAGCAGCTGCAGCCCGTATAGCGAATCAATTCAGCCTTCCCGGTCGGGGCGGGTAGAGGTTTACAACAGATCGAGATTTACTCCGGGCAGCGGAGATCAAAACTCGATCGTATCACGATCCGGAACAGGATTCACAGCAGATCCGTCGCTGCGAATTCGGTCGATCGGCCCATAGTCCAAGATCGCCCCGGCGTGAGGAGCGTGGAGGCGGCGTGATGATCGATACAGAGAATCGCGAGCCGTATGAGCACCGATTCGATCGCAATGATTGGCGTCGAGTGCCCACCCCTCCCCAAGGGTGGATCATACCTCCTCGGCAACAAGATGACGAGCCTTGACCGCAGTCTTTGGCGAAGGGTTCGATCGACCCGAGAGCCATGCTTTGATGCAAGATCCATCATCGTTCAAGGTTTGGTCGACGGAAGAGAGCTCACCGAGAAGGTCATGACAGAGATGTTCCCTCGATGCGAGTTCATGTCTCGGGGCGAGTGTTTAGCGGGGCCATCGAGCCGCGATGGTTCCTCCCAACTTCAGGTTGGCGGTGAGTCGATAAGTTCACCGGTGAGTCAAGCGACACTTGGCTTGAGGACTACCGGTGGCTGTTCAGATTGGCGGCGGCAGCGATGAGGTAGCTATGAAGCATTTGCCCTTATATTGGAGGTTCGGCCAAAGCAAGGTTGAATCAGTTAGCACCAAAGAGTATTTACACTTGGGAAGATCTGTCCCAGTGTTTGTCGGGACATTTGAAGGGACTTGCAAGCGACCAGCAGGATTGTGAGTTGCGATCGTGTGTGCGAAGTCGAATGAAACTTTGAGAGATTACATCGAGAGATGGATAACCTTGCGCCACACAGATTGAGAATGTAATACGATCACCGAGCGATCTGTGCTTTCAAGGAAGGTGTCAAACGAGAGTTGAGTTTGAAATTGGTCGGACGGGAGATATGACCACTGAGTCGGATGATGGAGATTGCCACCAAGTATGCTAATGGTGAAGAAGAGGATCGGCTCCGGAGTGGTAAGTACAAGTCAGCCGCTAATGAAGCCGGCGGAGAAATTCAGCCGGAGCGAGCGCAAAGCCGAGCCAGCCGCTCCGGAGAAGCCTTGGATGTGACCCGGGAAAGTTCAAGGGGAAACCCAAGGGTCCGTGGAACCCCAAGAAGGTGAAAGACCAGGATGGGAATGATGTGTTGGACTTGCCATGTCACATTCACATGAAGAAAAATGAAGAGGGTAAACTCATTTACCCAAAGCATACCACTCGACAATGTCGGCTCTTGATTCAGCAGTTCCAAGGGAAGAAACCCAAGGAGAAGGAAAAGGGGTCAGATAAAGCTAAGGACAAAGAAGACAGTGATGGTCGATATCCCCAGGTCAATTCCACCCTGATGATTTTTGCTGACATTGAAAGCAAAAGTCGATTGAAGGTTATCAACCGAGAAGTGAACATGGTCACTCCGGCGACGCCCAATTATCTGAAATGGTCCCAGACCGCCATCACATTCGACCAGTCCGATCATCCGACACACATTGCCACCCCTGAGAGGCAAGCGTTGGTGGTCGACCCGATCGTCGAAGGAACTCGGTGACCAAAGTTTTGATGGATGGCGGCGATGGCTGAACATCTTGTATGCGAGAGGCGTTGAAAGGGATGGGCATTCCGATGTCTAGACTCAAAGACCGATAACATGACTTTCCACGGAGTCATTCACGGAAAGAAGGCTGAGTCACTTTCGGTCAAATTGCTCTTGATGTGGTTTTGGTGATTGAAGCATTTCCGCAAAGAAAAGTTGACCTTTGAGGTCGTGGATTTCAGGCGCTTATCACGCTAATGCAGGAAGGCCGACATATGCCCGTTCATGGCCCGACCATGTTATGTGTACCTCAAGTGAAGATGCCCGGCCCCAAGGGTGTGATCACATCGCGGCAATCGGAAGAACGCGGAAGAGTGTTTCCAGAAAGGCTCTAAGATTGCTGATGCTCAGATGGCGGTGGTAGAATTGCAAGAATATCAGAAGACTGCAGATCCGAGTGATTTGTTGCGAGCAAAGAAGCCCGCTACGGAGTCGGCATTTCAGTCGTCCGGTGAGACGAAGCAAGTTCATATTCACCCGACCGACCCCAATGCTGCTCCGACCAACATCTCAACAACACTCGACTCCAAATAGGAAGAAGCGCTCGTCCAGTTCCTCCGTGAGAACTGGGACATCTTTACATGGAAGACTGCTGACATGCCGGGTGTTCCCAGGGACCTGGCTGAGCAGCGTCTACGAGTCGACTCAAAAGTCAAACATGTCAAAGAACATCTTCGACGGTCCGCCATCTAGAAGAGAAAGGCCATAGGCGAGGAGGTGGCTCGGCTCTTAGCAGCAGAGTTTATCCGAGAAATTTACCACTCCGAGTGGCTCGCCAATGTGGTCATGGTCCCTAAGAAGGACAATTCACTGCGCATGTGCATCGACTTCAAACATATCAATCAGGCCTACCCGAAAGATCATTTTCCTCTCCCCCGCATCGACCAAATAGTCGATCGACTGCGCGTTGTGAGCGGTTGTCTTTTTTAGACGCATATTCCGGGTACCATCAGATCCGTCTGTATGGACCCGACGAGATCAAAACAGCTTTCATCACTCCATTCGGGTGCTTACGCTATGTTACCATGCCATTCGGCCTCAAGAATCACGGAGCCACGTTCATGAGGATGATTGAAGTGTTTACTCACTCAAATCAGTCGGAATGTGGAAGCATACATGGATGACATTGTGGTCAAGTCACGGAAAGGTTTCGACCTGTTGGTGACCTTGCTGAAACATTTGCCAACCTCGGGAGGTATGATATCAAGCTTTATCCATCAAAGTGCACATTCGGAGTTCTGGTGGAAAGTTACTCGGTTTTCTCATTTACGAGCGAGGAATCGGCGCTAATCCGAAAAAGTTGGCACTATTCTCCAATGAAGCATACAATGCGTGTGCGATGTCTGAAGCTTCTTGGATGCTTGGCGCTTTAAGTCGATTCATCTCTCGCCTCGGTGAAAAGGCATTGCCTCTTTACCGATGATGAAGAAGTCGGACAAGTTTGAGTGGACTCACGAAGGCGATGCAGCGTTTGCGAGCTCAAAGCTCTGCTCTCCACCAACCGGTGCTTGCTGCCCCAATCAGCAAAGAGCCGTTGTTGGTTTACATTGTAGCCACAGGACAAGTCGTCAGTACAGTACTTACGGTCGAGCGGGAAGAGGAAAGAAAAGCCTTCAAAGTTCAGCGCCCAGTATATTATCTTTCTGAAGTGTTAACCCCGTCGAAGCAAAGATGCCCTCATTATCAGAAGCTTGTGTATGGGATTTATATGACCGCAGAGAAGGTTGCTCACTACTTCTCGATCATTCCATTCTGATCGTCGTGACGCCCGTTATCGAGATTCTGCTGCAGAGATGCAACTGGTCGAGTGGCAAAATGGGTGATTGAACTTCTTCCCCTTGATATCAAGTTTTAGGCAAAGAAAGCCATCAAGTCCCAAGCAATAGCAAATTTCATCGCCGATTGGATTGAATAACAGTTACCGACTCAAGTTCACTCGGAGCACTGGACTATGTTCTTTGATGGTTCCAAGATGCTGAATGGTTCGGTCTTTGGGGTAGTATTGGTTTCCCCGGAGATAAGCTCGATATGTGCTCCAGATTCACTTTGATTCTTCCAACAATGAAGCGAATCTGAAGCATTGTTGTATGGGTTCGTGATGGCCATTTCACTCGGCGTCCGTTGCCTCATGGTCTATGGCGACTCAGATCTGGTGATTAATCGGTGATGAAGGAGTGGGGCGTCAAGTCCAGCCATGGTAGCTCTTGTATGCAGTGAGGAAGCTAGAAAAGAAGTTTGAGGGTTAGAGCTCCATCACATACCCCGACTGAAAAATCAAGCTGCTGATGATTTGGCGAAAATAGGGTCCAAGAGGAAGCCATTCCCGGTGATGTGTTTTTGGAGCACATTCGCTGCCGTCGATTCAAGAGGATCCTTTCACCGAAGAAGCTCCACAGCCAAAAGTGCCACCGATCCGTGAAGTTGAGGTCCCAAATGTGGTCGACCTAGTCATGGAAGTCGTGGTCGTCACTCCCGATTGGACGATACCGTACATCGCATACATTACGAGGAAAGAGCTCCGGAGAATGAAGAAGAGGCTAGACAGATCGTCCGTCGATCCAAGGCCTTTCTTGTGATCAAGGGACAGTTATTCGGAGAAAGCGTGGTAGAGTCGGCCGAAGTGCATAACGCCAGAAGAAGGTCAGATAATCCTTGATGATATCCACTCGGGGACCTGTGGTCACCATGCGTCCTCTCGGACCATCGTGGCTAAAGCATACCGAGCAGGATTTTACTGTCCAAAGGCAAATTAAATGGCAAAGGAAATAGTCGACAAATGTGAAGGATGTCAGTTCTACTCCAATATGTCACACAAGCCCGCCTCAACATTGAAGACCATTCCACTCGTCTGGCCTTTCGTTGTTTGGGGGTTGGATATGATTGGACCGTTGAGAACTGGCAGGAGTGGTTTCACTCATTTGCTTGTGGCAGTCGACAAGTTCACGAAGTGGATCGAAGCTAAACCTATCAAGAACCTTGATGCATGCACTGTTGTCAGTTTCGTCAGAGAATTGATATTCAGCTATGGAGTTCCGCACAGCATCATCACGGACAATGGGTCAAATTTCGATTCCGACAAGTTCAAAGCCTTTTGCGCCTCTCAGGGCACGCGAGTCGACTATGCTTCAGTCGCTCACCCCCAGTCGAATGGACAAGCTGAACGAGCAAATGGTCTAATCCTCAAAGGACTAAAACCTTGGCTGATGCGTGATCTCAAGCATGCAGCAGGAGCATGGGTCGACAAACTTCCGTCGGTTCTTTGGGGATTGAGCATCACACCTAATCGTTCAACTAGGAGAACTCCTTTCTTTATGGTCTATGGAGCTGAAGCAGTTCTGCCGAGTGACCTGCTTCACAATGCCCCCCGAGTCGAACTCTACTCTGAAGCTGAAGCAGAGCAAGCCCATCAAGATGCAGTCGACCTCCTTGAAGAGGAGAGAGAGATGGCCCTGATCCGTTCGACCATCTATCAGCAGGACTTGCGTCGATTCCACGCCAGAAATGTGAAGAGCCTAGCCTTTCGGGAAGGAGATCTGGTCCTCCGAGTGGATCAACACGAAACCACTGGCTCGCTCCCACTTGGGAAGGTCCTTCATCGTCACGAGTTCTTCACAATGGGGCTTACCATCTTTACAACGTCGAGCGCCAGATCGATGAGCCCGGGCATGGAATGCGGAGCTGCTCTGCCTTTTACATAAGAGCTCACTCGGATGAGATGTAATAAAAGTACCTTTGTAGTTTGTCTATCTAAATCAAGAAGATTATAATTTTCCGGTGTTTGTTATTACTTTTGTTAAAATCCCCCAAGTGGGTGACTTAGCTGCGAATCCGTTTAGCCTAAGTTTGTAAAAAAATCCTTACCGAGTGGCGAGCCAGCCTCTCACTCGGGGTTTAGCTGTGAATCCGTTTTCGCCTAAGTATTCAAAATCCTACCGAGTGGTGAGCCAGCCTCCCACTCGGAGGCTTAACTGCAGTCAAGTACTCGCCTAAGTATTCAAAATCCTACCGAGTGGTGAGCCAGCCTCCCACTCGGAGGCTTAGCTGCAGTCAAGTACTCGCCTAAGTATTCAAAATCCTCCGAGTGGTGAGCCAGCCTCCTACTCGGAGGCTTAGTTGCAGTCGAATTACTCGCCTAAGTATTCAAAATCCTACCGAGTGGTGAGCCAGCCTCCCACTCGGAGGCTTAGCTGCAGTCCAAGTACTCGCCTAAGTATTCAAAATCTTACCGAGTGGTGAACCAGCCTCCCACTCGGAGGCTTAGCTGCAGTCGAAGTACTCGCCTAAGTATTCAAATTCCTACCGAGTGGTGAGCCAGTCTCCCACTCGGAGGCTTAGCTGTAGTCCAGTACTCGCCTAAGTTTGAAAAATCCTACCGAGTGGAGAGCAAACCTCCCACTCGGAGGCTTAGCTGCAGTCCAGTACTCGCCTAAGTTTGAAAAATCCTACCGAGTGGAGAGAAAACCTCCCACTCGGAGGCTTAGCTGCAGTCCAAGACTACGCCTAAGTTTGAAAAATCCTACCGAGTGGAGAGCAAACCTCCCACTCGGGGCTTAGCTGCAGTCCAAGCTAGCCTAAGTTTGAAAAATCCTACCGAGTGGAGAGCAAACCTCCCACTCGGAGGCTTAGCTGCAGTCCAAGACTCTCCTAAGTTTGAAAATTCCTACAGAGTGGAGAGCAAACCTCCCACTCGGGGCTTAGCTGCAGTCCAAGACTACCTAAGTTTGAAAATCCTACAGTGGAGAGCAAACCTCCCGCTCGGGGGCTTAGCTACAGTCCGGGACTCGCCTAAGTTTGAGAACATACTGATCCGCAAGGACGACGAGGTGCAGTTCGACTGCTACCTTCTCCTTCGGAAGCTGCGCCACAAGTACAACGTGCGCTCCGTCCCGATCCGCAAGGACGACGAGGTGCAGGTCGACTGTTGCCTTATCCTTCGGAGCTGCGCCACAAGTACAACGTGCGCTCCATCCCGATCCGCAAGGACGACGAGGTACACGTCGAATGCTTCCTTCTCCTGCACCTGCAAGAACCACAAAGTGTAGGTCGATGTAACGCCCCGGATTCGGTGCGCCAGGTGTCTGCCAGTTATTCGCTGTCTTTGCCATGTCTTTTGCTTGCGTGTTGTACTTTGCCATGTCATCATCTGCATTTCTTATCATGTCATCATGTGCATTGCATTTGCATACGTGTTCGTCTCATGCATCCGAGCATTTTCCCCGTTGTCCGTTTTGCAATCCGGCACTCCTATGTCTCCCGGCGCCCCCTTTTACCTCTTTTCATGTGTGGGTGTTAAACGTTCTCGGAATGCCCCGAGGTTTGCCAAGCGGCCTTGGTATAGCACCGTGAACCGCTTTGTCAAGTTTCGTGCCATTTGGAGGTCGTTTGGTACTCAGCAGTTAACAGGGTAACCGCAAAAGCCTCCTTCTCCTTGCAGCCCAACACCCTTTCTAAGTGGCCCAAAACCCACCAAACTCCCTCCATGCTCTCGGTCGTTCGATCACGATCGCGTGGCAAAAACGCACCTCGTTTGGACTCTCCTAGCTCCCTCTACCTATAAATACCTCTCCCCCTCCGAAATTCGCGGATGAATTCGTCCCTAACCCTAGTCATCCCTCTCCTCGCGCCGCGGACAAAATCCCAGGCAGACGCGTCCAGCCGCCACCTCACTCCGGCGAATCGGCGGCTGCCACGTCATCGCCCGCCGCCCGCGCCCAATCCGGCAGCGCCACGTCGCCCCTCGCCTCTCTCTCTCTCTTGCTTGGCCGGGGCCGTGAGGCCAGATCGGGCCCGCCCGGCATAACCGGCCCCATGAGCCCGCGTCGCCGCCCGTCTTCCCGCGGCGTCCGCCGCCTCCGCCGCCTCGGACCTCGCCGCCCGGCCCGCTTCGCCGCCCGCCACCGCCTGACCCGTCTCGCCGGTGCGCCGCCGCCCGAGCCGCCGCCTCCTCCTTCGCCGACCGCTTCGCCCGGCTCCGCCTCTCCCTCCGCCGGCCGAGCCACCGCCCCTCGCCCGGCAAGCTTCGGCCGCGCCGCCCGCGCCCTCGGTCGCCTCGCCGTCGCCCATAGTCGCCGCCGCCTCCGGGGACCGCGCCGCGCCCGGATCCGGCGAGATCCGGCCGGTCCGGCCCGTCTCCGGCCTCCCCGAGCTCCCTCGAACCTCCCGGCCACCTTCCCCGTCCACTCCGGCGAAGTTCCGGCGGAGATCCGGCCTCCTCGCTTCGCGTGCCCGCAGGGTTGACCTTTTTTTTCCTCTTCCCCGAATTGCTAACTCCTCTAATATGTAATATTTTGTGCCAATTTCATCGCATCGTATCTCTGTCATCGTAGCTCTGTTTTGCGCGTGTAATATGTCAAATTGTTCGTCTCGAAGAGTAGATCATTTCATCTCATTGCATAATTTTCATTTGAGCTCATCTTGATGCCCGAAATGCTGTTGCAAGAGTGCTATGTGATGTTAGTTTCTGATTTTTATCAGAACTTGCACTTTTGTCATTTTTGCCATGATTGATGTGTGCATCCTATGGATTTGAGTCCTACATGTGTTTTGTAATATGCCATGTCTTCTTTCCAGTGGTGCTTGCTATGTATTTTTGGGATCTATGTGGTGACTAGCACAAGCATGCAAACTAGGTGTCTTGTTGTTGCTGATTTCAGCCCTGTTTTGCTGTTATTTTGATGCCATGTTAACTTGATGCTACCAAGAGTTCCATGCATATTTTGAGATACTTCAGTAAGGATGTTTTGTAAAGCATGTCATGCTCTATCCATCCATGCCCTTGTTTGCAATTATGGAGTGCCATAGCTTGAGTCAGTCGAGCTCTACTTTTGCTATCAAATGTTCCTGGCAGATTGTTTACAGGTTATTCAATTTTGCCAAGTTTGTTGTGGTTGATCCATGTATGCTATGTTATTGTTCTTGCCATGTATGTCTTCTATGCCATGTCTTCTTGATGTATGTATGATTAGTTTATCATATAAGGCTCTGTAGTGAGTGCATTGAGCTTGTAAACATGCCTACTTGTTATCAGTTTTTGACATGCCATGTTGCTGAATCTGTTAACGAAACTTTCGATATTGACATGAGTGTTACTATATTTTCTGATCCTTTTGGCTTATGGTCACTAAGGGAATTTTGTTCTATGCAATTAGTATATTCATTCCATGCCTTTGTTTGCCATGATAAGTTCCTGTAACATGTTGTTTCATAGCTCTAAACATTGCAACCTGATGTTATTTCTGCCAATGCCTGAAACTGTTATTAGTTGCAATCTTGCCATGTCATTTTGAGCATGTTCTAGTCATTTCTGGAGATAGCTCAGTGCTCATGTTTTGTAATGCTTTACCTGTACATCATGCCCATGCCTTTTGTTATTATGTTGGGGTGCTGTAACATGCTGTTTTGATGCTTGCAATATGCCTAGTTGCTGTTTTGGACAGATTGTTGCTTAGGATTGTATAGGGTGTATGTGTTGAACCGTTGCTCCGTTTTGATTGTGCTCTATATGAAACTTGCTTGATTTTGCATGTAGTTTCATATTATCATGTTGCATCCTTGTTTTGGAGGTGTTTGTGTGATGTTTGAATGCATTTTGCATCAATGCCATGCTTAACTTGTTTTGCTCATATCTTCTAGGCGTAGCTCGAATCTAATGAACTTTATATGCAACTTGACTAGAATTTCATGTAGATCATCATGGTGCATCTTAAATTGCTGTTTAACAACTTAAACATAAGGTTTATTCAGATCTGGACCAATTTCGAAATTTGCATATGAGGACTTACGGAATTGTTATATGTTGTTCGGCCTCATTTAAACTTGCCTTGATGTGTTGTTCTTGTTTGCATCATCTCTTGCCATGAGTAGCTTCATGTAGCCTTGTCATGCATCATGCTTGTTGTGCATCATATCTTGTTCATGTGTGGTGTGTTTACTTTGTTGTGTGCTTCTTCTTGTTAGTTCCTGTTTCGTTGCGATCGTGAGGATTCGTTCGTCTACGCTTGGTTCGGCTTCATCCGTTCATCTTCTTCATGGACTCGTTCTTCTTCCTTGCGGGATTTCAGGCAAGATGACCGCTACCCTGGATCTCACTACTATCATTGCTATGCTAGTGGCTTCGTTCTATCGCTATGCTGCGCTACCTATTACCTGTTGCTCAAGCCTACCTAATTGCCATGAACCTCTAACTCGTTGTTCCCCTTCCCAGCAAACCGTTGTTTGGCTATGTTACCGCTTTGCTCAGCCCCTCTTATAGCATTGTTAGTTGCAGGTGAAGATGAAGTTTGTTCCTTGTTGGAACATGGAGATGTTGTTCCTTGTTGGAACATGTTTACTTGTTGGGATATCACAATATATATCTTATTTAATTAATGCATCTATATACTTGGTAAAGGGTGGAAGGCTCGGCCTTATGCCTGGTGTTTTGTTCCACTTTGCCGCCCTAGTTTCCGTCATATCGGTATTATGTTCCCGGTTTTGCGTCCCTAACGCGGTCGGGTGATTTATGGGACCCCTTGACAGTTCGCTTTGAATAAGACTTTTCCAAAGAAGGCCCAACATTGGTTTTACCATTTGCCTCACCACCACCTACTTTTTCCCTTGGGAGTCGCTCTCTCGAGGGTCATCTTTATTAGCCCCCGGACGGTGCTTCTCTAAGTCTTGGCCCGAACCGAAACCGCTTCTTGGGGCCACCTTAGGGCAACTTGAGGGTTGGTTTTACTCGTGCTTTGTCTCATCCGGTGTTGCCACGAGAACGAGATATGTGCAGCTCCTATCGGGATTGTCGGCGCATCGGCGGTCTTGCTGGTCTTGTTTTATTCTTGTCGAAATGTCTTGTAGCCGGATTCGAGAGACTGATCGGGCTTCCGGGAGAAGGTCTATTCCTTCGTTGATCGCGAGAGCTTATCATGGGCTAAGTTGGGACACCCTGCAGGGTTTGAACTTTCGAAAGACGTGCCAGCGGTTATGTGGCAGATGGGAATTTGTTAATGTCGGTTGTAGAAAACCGAAGTTGATCTCAATTAAAATACACCAACCGTGTGCGTAACTGTGAGTGTCTCTTTTCGGGGTTGATCGAGAGGAGAACACGGTTTCTGGGTTATGTTTGACGTAAGTAGGAGTTCAGGATCACTTCTTGATCATTACTAGTTGGCGACCGTTCCTTTGTTTCTCTTCCCGCTCTCATTTGCGTATGTTAGCCACCATATATGCTTAGTCGCTGCTGCAACCTCACCACCTTATCCCTTCCTTTCCTACTTAAGCTTTGCTAGTCTTGATACCCATGGTAATGGGATTCTTTGAGTCCTCGTGGCTCACAGATTACTACACCACCAGTTGCAGGTACAGGTTTGCGATGATCATGGCCGAGAGCGATGTTTGCTTGTCTTGAGTTCTTCTTACGCTTCTTCTTGATCGGGGATAGGTTCGGTCGGCAGCCTGGGCTAGCAGGGTGGATGTCGTTGAGTTTACATTTATGTTTCATCCGTAGTCGGATGTTGATCTTGTATATGATATTGATGTATTCTTGTGGCATTTGTGCCTTATGTATGTATCCCCATCTATTATGTAATGTTGATGTAATGATATCCACCTTGCAAAAGCGTTTCAATATGCGGGTCTATCCTTGGTGGGACCGTCGAGTTCCTTTTGGATAGGGTCGCATATTGGTCGTGACAAGTTGGTATCAGAGCCTCGACTGACCCTAGGAGCCCCCTTGATTGATCGTGTAGTTTGGCCGTTGTCGAGTCTAGAAAAACTGTTTTCGGAGTCTAGTTATATCGAAGAGTAGGAATTCTTTTTACTCCTCTGCCCCTTCGTCGCTCTGGTCAGGAATCTTGACGTAGGTGTTTTGAATTACTCCTCTTCCCCTTCAAAATTTTTCTTTAGGATCACGCAGTTGGTTTTCTGGTAGTTGTTCCTCAGCTCTTTTTATCCGGTGCATTTCTCGTCAAGTTGACTCGAGCCTCTTCATCTTTGAGTTCAATCCTCAGTTCTTCCTCCGACGTCGTTGTTTTTCCTTGTCCGAAGTTGTCCTTGTTTTTCCCACCCGCCCTCCCTTCTTCTTCTCGGAACCGGAGTCCGTAATCAAGTATCCATCCTACTCGTGTGAAGTCTTTGCTTTCTCTCCTCAATGATTTCAACTGGTGTTTTCTCTTCAAGTTGTTCGTCGTTTCCCCTCCCGAGTTGCCTTTGTTTTTTCCCGCCCTCCCACCCTATTATTCCCGGAGTTTGAGTCTCTTTCGACCATCTATTTCATTTGTGTGGAGCCTCTTCAGTGTTCCCTCAATCATTTCAACCGGTGAATTCTCATCTTGTTCGTCATTCTTCATCTCTTTCTTTTCCGGTGGATTCAATTCAAGTTTTTCGGTGTTGATCATATTCTTTTCCTCAGCTCAAGTGTTTTCCATGCTCGTTCGTCTCTCGCCAGTTTATCCTTCCGGAGTGCTCAAGTCATCTCAGGAGACTCGTCTATGTTTGAATTAATTCGAGGTTGTCACCTCATTCTAATATCTCAATTGTTCCGGTGCATCATCTATCTGTTCAACATCCCTTTCCAACGGTGTTCTTTTCAGTGGGCCCTAACCCACAGGTCTTTTCCCAGGATCTTACCTGACTCTTCTATTTTCCCGGAGCTATTCTCTAATTCTTTTCGGAGTTTGACGTAAGAATGAATTTCATCAGTCAGATACCTTTTCAAGATCGATTTCAAATCATTTTCATTGTTGGCTCAACCTTTCTGTTTTTCATTCTTCCGGAGTATCTCAGTAATTTTGGTGCTGTTTCTCGTTGTCAGTTGAAGATCGAAGAAGAGTTCCTCTTAAATCTTGTCTGCTCTCCCGGAGATTCGCGGTGCTAGCTCGATGTGATCCTATCTAATTGTTTCCAGTCATGCAAATTCTTTTCATCCATCCGGAGTATTTCAGGAGTTGCTTTCTCTCTCGATCATCCGGAGGCTGTCTTTTCGGAAGATTTCTTCGTTCTAATTCTTCAGCTTCATTCCCCTATTATTCTATATCCGTGCCCCTTCGTTCATCTCAATATTCTTCCGGTACTTTGTTCAAGTATTCTTCTATCAGTTCGCGATCTCTTTGTTCTCTTGCATTCTAAATTCCCTCAAGTATCTCCGTGCTTCTCTAATTCTTCCCGGGGATTCATTCTCTTTCATCAGTCATTTTCGAATTCTTACGGTGGTTCGTTCAAGATTCTTTTTTTCCTTGATTATCATATTAATTCATTCCTTCTTTCAATCTTACCGGTGGTTCATGAAGACTTTCTCAAGTTCTGTGCTATCCCTTCTCAATCCTTTTTCAACGAGAATAAGTATTATGCCAAATCCATTTCATGTCATCAATTTAATTTGATGAAGGATAAGCATACAATAAATCTTATTCTTATTTCATCAAAGTGTTTAATCCATTTCTTCGGAGTTTGTTCTTGATGAATAAATTCTAGTTCCAAGTGTTTTCATCTTTTCTTTTCCGGAGTTCAATTTCCTCAGCCATTTCGTCGGAACCTCCATCTAAATCATCGTAAGGCTCATCTTATTCTTTCATCCTTCATTCTATCTCATCATCCTTTTGTTACCGGAGTTCTTCGTGGTGGTTCGTCACGGTTTAATTCATTTCTCAAGTGCTCATCAAGATTTTGTTGGTGGAGCTCAAATATCTATCCTTCTTGCTTCTCGAAGCGCAATTAATTCTCCGCATTCTTTTGAAGTGGAGCTTTGCATTTCTTCGTCCTTCTATGCTATCCAATCATTTTAGTTTGTGACCGGTTATCACCTTATGATCTTGAGATGTTACCATAAGACCGCAACAAGCTTATTCTTTTCGTTGTTGATTTTCTCAGCAACTCCGTTTACACCTTCCTTCTAAAGATGCTTTCAATTTCATTCCTGGCACAAGTTGTCATTTTCTTCTCCGTTCTTTTCATCCAACTCTTTAAATTCTTTCCGGAGGTTTTGTGTCATGTCTTCATCAAGTGTCATTCCATCTTCTTGAGTTCGTGTTCTATCCTTTCCTTGTTCAACCGGAGTGCTGCCTAAATCCTTTCAGTCTTATTCGTTTCTTACCCTGTTCTAATCGGAGTTGTTTCAGTGTCTATCATGTTTCCATGAGCTTTCGATTCTCGTCATTCTCGCCATTCCTCTCCTTTTTCTCGAGTGCTCTCGATTCTTTGCTTCTTCCCTCGAGTTCTTGTTTCACCTCATCCCTTTTTCCCTTCCGTCTCGGTCCTAAGATCTCGGGACGAGATCTCTTGTTAGTGGAGGAGTGTTGTAACGCCCCGGATTCGGTGCGCCAGGTGTCTGCCAGTTATTCGCTGTCTTTGCCATGTCTTTTGCTTGCGTGTTGTACTTTGCCATGTCATCATCTGCATTTCTTATCATGTCATCATGTGCATCGCATTTGCATACGTGTTCGTCTCATGCATCCGAGCATTTTCCCCGTTGTCCGTTTTGCAATCCGGCACTCCTATGTCTCCCGGCGCCCCCTTTTACCTCTTTTTATGTGTGGGTGTTAAACGTTCTCGGAATGCCCCGAGGTTTGCCAAGCGGCCTTGGTATAACACCGGTAGACCGCCTGTCAAGTTTCGTGCCATTTGGAGGTCGTTTGGTACTCCAACGGTTAACCGGGTAACCGCAAAAGCCTCCTTCTCCTTGCAGCCCAACACCCCTTTCTAAGTGGCCCAAAACCCACCAAACTCCCCTCCATGCTCTCGGTCGTTCGATCACGATCGCGTGGCCGAAAACCGCACCTCGTTTGGACTCTCCTAGCTCCCTCTACCTATAAATACCTCTCCCCCTCCGAAATTCGCGGATGAATTCGTCCCTAACCCTAGTCATCCCTCTCCTCGCGCCGCCGGACAAAATCCCCGAGCCGGACGCGTCCAGCCGCCACCTCACTCCGGCGAATCGGCGGCTGCCACGTCATCGCCGCCGCCCCCGCGCCCAATCCGGCAGCGCCACGTCGCCCCTACGCCCTCTCTCTCTCTCCACCTCACCGCCGAGGCCCGTGAGGCCAGATCGGGCCCGCCCGGGCCGAACCGGCCCCATGAGCCGCGTCGCCGCCCGTCTTCCCATGGCCGTCCGCCGCCTCCGCCTCCTCGGACCTCGCGCGGAAGGCTGCGCCGCCCGGCCACCGCCCGACCCCGTCTGCCGTCTTGCCGCCCGCCCGCCGCCCCGCCTCCTTCGCCGACCCGCTTCGCCCGGCTCCGCCTCTCCCTCCGCCCGGCCCGAGCCGCCGCCCCTCGCCAGCGAAGCTCGGCCCGCCCGCCAACGCCCTCCGGTCGCCTCGCCGTCGCCCGTAGTCGCCGCCGCTCCGGGATCGCGCGCGCCGGATCCGGCGAGATCCGGCCGGTCCGCCTGTCTCCGGCCTCCCGAGCTCCTCGAACCTCCGGCCACCTTCCCCGTCCACTCCGGCGAAGTTCCGGCGGAGATCCGGCCTCCTCGCTTCGCGTGCCCGCAGGGTTGACCTTTTTTTTCCTCTTCCCCGAATTGCTAAGTCCTCTAATATGTGATATTTTGTGCCATTTTCATCGCATCGTATCTCTGTCATCGTAGCTCTGTTTTGCGCGTGTAATATGTCAAATTGTTCGTATCGAAGAGTAGATCATTTCATCTCATTGCATAATTTTCATTTGAGCTCATCTTGATGCCCGAAATGCTGTTGCAAGAGTGCTATGTGATGTTAGTTTCTGATTTTATCAGAACTTGCACTTTGTCATTTTGCCATGATTGATGTGTGCATCCTATGGATTTGAGTCCTACATGTGTTTTGTAATATGCCATGTCTTCTTTCCAGTGGTGCTTGCTATGTATTTTTGGGATCTATGTGGTGACTAGCACAAGCATGCAAACTAGGTGTCTTGTTGTTGCTGATTTCAGCCCTGTTTTGCTGTTATTTTGATGCCATGTTAACTTGATGCTACCAAGAGTTCCATGCATATTTTGAGATACTTCAGTAAGGATGTTTTGTAAAGCATGTCATGCTCTATCCATCCATGCCCTTGTTTGCAATTATGGAGTGCCATAGCTTGAGTCAGTCAAGCTCTACTTTTGCTATCAAATGTTCCTGGCAGATTGTTTACAGGTTATTCAATTTTGCCAAGTTTGTTGTGGTTGATCCATGTATGCTATGTTATTGTTCTTGCCATGTATGTCTTCTATGCCATGTCTTCTTGATGTATGTATGCTTAGTTTATCATATAAGGCTCTGTAGTGAGTGCATTGAGCTTGTAAACATGCCTACTTGTTATCAGTTTTTGACATGCCATGTTGCTGAATCTGTTAACGAAACTTTCGATATTGACATGAGTGTTACTATATTTTCTGATCCTTTTGGCTTATGGTCACTAAAGGACTTTTGTTCTATGCAATTAGTAGATTCATTCCATGCCTTTTTTTGCCATGATAAGTTCCTGTAACATGTTGTTTCATAGCTCTAAACATTGCAACCTGATGTTATTTCTGCCAATGCCTGAAACTGTTATTAGTTGCAATCTTGCCATGTCATTTTGAGCATGTTCTAGTCATTTCTGGAGATAGCTCAGTGCTCATGTTTTGTAATGCTTTACCTGTACATCATGCCCATGCCTTTTGTTATTATGTTGGGGTGCTGTAGCATGCTGTTTTGATGCTTGCAATATGCCTAGTTGCTGTTTTGGACAGATTGTTGCTTAGGATTGTATAGGGTGTATGTGTTGAACCGTTGCTCCGTTTTGATTGTGCTCTATATGAAACTTGCTTGATTTTGCATGTAGTTTCATATTATCATGTTGCATCCTTGTTTTGGAGGTGTTTGTGTGATGTTTGAATGCATTTTGCATCAATGCCATGCTTAACTTGTTTTGCTCATATCTTCTAGGCCGTAGCTCCGAATCTAATGAACTTTATATGCAACTTGACTAGAATTTCGTGTAGATCATCATGGTGCATCTTAAATTGCTGTTTAACAACTTAAACATAAGGTTTATTCAGATCTGGACCAATTTCGAAATTTGCATATGAGGACTTACCGGAATTGTTATATGTTGTTCCCGGCCTCATTTAAACTTGCCTTGATGTGTTGTTCTTGTTTGCATCATCTCTTGCCATGAGTAGCTTCATGTAGCCTTGTCATGCATCATGCTTGTTGTGCATCATATCTTGTTCATGTGTGGTGTGTTTACTTTGTTGTGTGCTTCTTCTTGTTAGTTCCTGTTTCGTTGCGATCGTGAGGATTCGTTCGTCTACGCTTGGTTCGGCTTCATCCGTTCATCTTCTTCATGGACTCGTTCTTCTTCCTTGCGGGATTTCAGGCAAGATGACCGCTACCCTGGATCTCACTACTATCATTGCTATGCTAGTGGCTTCGTTCTATCGCTATGCTGCGCTACCTATTACCTGTTGCTCAAGCCTACCTAATTGCCATGAACCTCTAACTCGTTGTTCCCCTTCCCAGCAAACCGTTGTTTGGCTATGTTACCGCTTTGCTCAGCCCCTCTTATAGCGTTGTTAGTTGCAGGTGAAGATGAAGTTTGTTCCTTGTTGGAACATGGAGATGTTGTTCCTTGTTGGAACATGTTTACTTGTTGGGATATCACAATATATATCTTATTTAATTAATGCATCTATATACTTGGTAAAGGGTGGAAGGCTCGGCCTTATGCCTGGTGTTTTGTTCCACTCTTGCCGCCCTAGTTTCCGTCATATCGGTATTATGTTCCCGGATTTTGCGTCCCTAACGCGGTCGGGTGATTTATGGGACCCCCTTGACAGTTCGCTTTGAATAAGACTTTTCCAGCAAGGCCCAACATTGGTTTTACCATTTGCCTCACCACCACCTACTTTTTCCCTTGGGAGTCGCTCTCTCGAGGGTCATCTTTATTTAGCCCCCGGACCAGTGCTTCTCTAAGTGCTGGCCCGAACCGAGCCGCCTGCGGGGCCACCTTGGGGCAACTTGAGGGTTGGTTTTACTCGTAGCCTGTCTCATCCGGTGTTGCCCTGAGAACGAGATATGTGCAGCTCCTATCGGGATTGTCGGCGCATCGGGCGGTCTTGCTGGTCTTGTTTTATTACTGTCGAAATGTCTTGTAGCCGGGATTCCGAGAATGATCAGGCTTCCCGGGGAGAAGGTCTATTCCTTCGTTGATCGCGAGAGCTTATCATGGGCTAAGTTGGGACACCCCTGCAGGGTTTGAACTTTCGAAAGCCGTGCCCGCGGTTATGTGGCAGATGGGAATTTGTTAATGTCCGGTTGTAGAAAACCGAAGTTGATCTCAATTAAAATACACCAACCGTAATGCGTAACTCGTGAGTGTCTCTTTTCGGGGTTGATCGAGAGGAGAACACGGTTTCTGGGTTATGTTTGACGTAAGTAGGAGTTCAGGATCACTTCTTGATCATTACTAGTTGGCGACCGTTCCTTTGTTTCTCTTCCCGCTCTCATTTGCGTATGTTAGCCACCATATATGCTTAGTCGCTGCTGCAACCTCACCACCTTATCCCTTCCTTTCCTACTTAAGCTTTGCTAGTCTTGATACCCATGGTAATGGGATTGCTGAGTCCTCGTGGCTCACAGATTACTACACCACCAGTTGCAGGTACAGGTTTGCGATGATCATGACGCGAGAGCGATGTTTGCTGTCTTGAGTTCTTCTTACGCTTCTTCTTGATCGGGGATAGGTTCGGTCGGCAGCCTGGGCTAGCAGGGTGGATGTCGTTGAGTTTACATTTATGTTTCATCCGTAGTCGGATGTTGATCTTGTATATGATATTGATGTATTCTTGTGGCATTTGTGCCTTATGTATGTATCCCCATCTATTATGTAATGTTGATGTAATGATATCCACCTTGCAAAAGCGTTTCAATATGCGGGTCTATCCTTGGTGGGACCGTCGAGTTCCTTTTGGATAGGGTCGCATATTGGGCGTGACAGTCGACTAGATCCACCTCAGAGCTGCATCTCAAACATTGAAACATAATCCGAGTGAAGAGCAAAGTTCACTCAAAGGCAAACAAAAGCATATTTTGACGATAAGTAAAGTTCGGATAGCATCCTAAGGATGCAGAAGTACCCAGGCCTCAAGCCCGCTGAAGTTTATCGGTTACAAAAATCACTCGGCATTCCGAGGCAAATTTAAGGTAGAGCATAAAAGTTTTTTACTCCTCAGGTGGAGGACTGGAAGGAGCCACAAACTGGTCAAGATCGATCCCATCGGCGATCCGGGTGGCAGCGGCGATGAAAGTTTCCATGAAAGATTGGAAATCATACTTCTTGGTGTTGGCAACTCGAGGGCCGCCAGACTTGTCCTCCAGCTTCCTTGCGGTGGACACGAACCGAGACGAGCAACATCAGCACCACACCGGCGAAGACTTTTTCCATTCTTGCACTCGACTTGGAACCTCATTCGATCCGAGTCATTAAGGACTCAAGGTCATTACAGGCGTGCTGTGCGGCGGAGGGTTGAGTCGATCCGTGACACCGCAGCTTTCGGTCGGCGAGATAGTCCAGACACCAGCAATGCGAGACTCGGTGAGCATGTTCATAGCGGCTTCATCCTTCACGGAGAGTTGATGGGGTCCAGGTTTGTCTCCACTGACCGGTCTCCTCTTGAAATTCGACAATTCTGCAAATCGACTCAAGTTCAAGCTAATGGTTCTATGGTGAGTCGATGATGACAAGTCAGTCGGATAAGAGGAATTACCTTCAAGCATGAGGAATAGCTTCTTGGCGAGCCCTCCCAGATAAACCTCCAGATCGTTCCTCCTCCCCGCCAGTTCGCCAACCTTGTCAGTCAGAGAAACTTTGTCATTCTTCAGTCGGCTAGCCTCCTTGTTGGCCGCGTCGAGAGCAACCTTCAGTTTGGTATTCTCATCTTCGACTTTTCCGACTGAGGCCAGTTTCTCTTCTGCGAGCTTTGTTTTCTCCAAAGCCGCCTTATGTGCCTCTGCAAGGTCGTGATCTTTCTTCTTCAGAGCCTCCTCCAGTTTGTCTGCAAAATAACAATAAGTCCAGAGTTGAGAATGGGTAGAAAGACAAAGACAGTCGTCAAGTTCTCACCAGCCATACCTTTTGCTTCGTCTCTCGCCTTCTGCAAGTTCTCCTGAGCAAGCTTCAAGTCAAGGTTGAGCTGGATCTTCTTGTTCTCCAATTCGATATAAGGGGCCACGAGCTCGCAAGATTTCTGCGAAGATTCAATCGACGAAACATCAAAGACAGGTCATTTCCGAGTGACTAAAGAAAAAACGTAGCATTTCTAAGACTACGATCGAATCAAAACATTCGACAAGTAGTCTCGGATTACACCCAGTGGGTGCACTCAGCGTGCCCCACTGGTTTCTGAATCGGTTCGACCAATCGGCCGAAAGAGGCAAAAGGTTATGATCCTAAAACATAGCTAATCGTCGTGATCGGCTGTGTAAAAAAAAGTTCTTAGACTATGGTCGATCGCCTGCAGATCCACCGTAGTCTCGGGACTACACCCAATGGGTGCACTCAGCGTGCCCCACCGGTTCCAAAGATCCATTCAACATGGCGGACCAGACCGAGTGAAGAAGTTTAAAGTATAAAGACTATAGTCGATCGCCTGATCCACCATAGTCTCGGGGACTACACCGGTGGGTGCACTCAGCGTGCCCCACCAAGACAAAATTCAATCGACACACCCACCCGGTGGGTGTACAAATCTGATATGGAAATCTTGAGAAAGAAGAAATTTCGTAGCATATCCTAACAGAACAAGCAACTTACTTGGACATTGCTCAAGAGCCGAGCTTGCATCGTAAGTCGCTGGCTGGCCTCCCGGACCACCTTCACTTGCTCCATCATGATCCCTGCTCAGGCGATGGCCTCCTTGGCAGCACTCACTTGGTCTTCCGGACTGGTGTGTGGCAAAAGGGATGGCGGGTCAGCGATCGACGATGAAGGATGACACTCGTCAGCGGCACAGCAAAGGACACAGAAGTCCGAGTGGTGTCGCCTCCCTCGTGAACTACCGTCTCAGGCAGTGATACAACTGGAGTAGCCTTGCCAGCAGGCACCTTTTTGTCCTTCCTCTTCCTCAGCGGTGTTTCGTCATCGTCATCAGGGAGATCAATGACATGAGGTGGAACTACAAGAAAGATTCAAAGGTAAAAACAGAAATCCAGTCGACCGTAAAGCAAAACTGCAGAGATCATACCAAGATTTGAGGTGGCGGCATCTTCCATTTCCTGATCCTCGTGCTTAGCTGAGGTCTCGGAGGTGGCAGCACTGCAGATTTCAGAAGTTAATTGATCAGTCGAAACAAGTCGACCAAAAGGTGCACTCATGGTAAACAGGAAAACACAAGATCTGCTGATTACCTAGAAATGGTGGGAATGACCATCCTCATCTTGGGCAAGGCCTTCGCCGGCTTCGATGACGTTTCTCGGGGTTGCTTTGGCGGTTTCTCAGTTGGCACTGGAGAAGTCGTCCGAGTGCGCTTCGTCGACCGCCCGATGGGCGCGACAGCTTACCTCGCTCGACCACCGGATCATGCGTTAGCTTGGATCGCCTTTCCGAGTGGGGTGGATCCACGTCTCCCTCCTCTTCCTCCTCCTCCTCCTCCTCTTCATCAGAGCTGTTGTTTTCCTCAGACTTCCATTCCTCCTGGCTTTCGCCTCCGCTTCCTTCTTCTTCTTCGACTGGTTCTTGCGCCCCGTTGGGCATCGAGTACATCTCAGTGGTGACCTAGGAGACAGCAAAACAAGACGAAAGTCAGTCGATCGATTCGCAGCGGAACAGAGAAAATGCAACAGGATCACAGTCGGAGATAAGTGGTCATACCTGGTCTGGTTCGTAAGATTGGTCGAGTGGTGGGATCCTCCTAGCCCCGCAAGGGTTATCTTTGTTCCCTGTGATGGCAGTCATCCACCTCTCCAATGTGGCGTCGTCGACCTCCTCTGGGTAGACCCGGGTGGTGTCCTCGGTACCAGAGTACATCCACATCGGATGACCTCGGTACTGGAGCGGCTGAATGCGCCGTCGAAGGAAAACCTCCAGAAGGTCCATGCCGGTCACTCCGTCGCGAATGAGCTGGACTACACGCTCCATCAACAACTTAACCTGGGCCTTCTCCTCCGGGAGCACCTTCAGAGAGGACGGCTTGTTCACTCGATCCATGGAGAAAGGAGGAGTCCAATGACGCCTCAAGGCCGATCGGTCTTGGCAGTAGAACCAGGTCGACTGCCACCCTCTGACTGAATCGGGAAGAATCATGGCTGGATAGGCACTCTTACCCCTCATCTGGACCCCAAGACCCCCACACATCTGGATTACTTGGGTTCTTTCATCATTCGGACTAGCCTTTTTCACCATCTGGGAGCGACAAGTGAATATGTGTTTGAAGAGGCCCCAGTGTGGTCGACAACCCAGGAAGTTTTCACACAAAGACACGAAAGCAACAAGATAGGCAATGGAGTTGGGTGTAAAGTGATGGAGTTGTGCTCCAAAGAAGTTCAGAAAACCCCGAAAGAAAAGATTCGGCGGAAGAGAAAATCCGCGATCCACATGGGTGGCTAAAAGGACGCACTCACCCTCTTGAGGCTGCAGCTGCCACTCTGTCCCCGGAAGCCTTGCTGACCCGTGGGGGATCAATCCCTCGTTGGCCAGGTCGTTGAGGTCTTTCTGGGTGATGGTCGAGCGGATCCAATCTCCCTGGACCCAACCTTGCGGCAGGCTGGACCGCGACGAGGATCCGGCCCGACTGGGCGCTCTCCCCTTCGCCTTCGCAGTCGCCTTTCTTCGCCCGCTCCAGGGCCGCTGTCTTCTCCTTCACCATTGTCGCCGGCGGGGCAGGAGCGGGGCAGCAGCGCTGAGCAGGTTTCGGGCGCCGCGGATGAATCTGAGGACGTAGGAGGGGAAAATGAGGGCGCACTGTTCAAAATACCCCCGCCCGGTGCCTTATGTGAAGTCGCTTCCGAGTGGCTGACTGGTAGGCCCGAACATCTACAAATCCATAGCGATCGCCGCGGTGATATGTGGCGAAAAAGGTGGCGCAGAGATTGAGGCATCCTTGCCTTATCCCATCCGAGTGCCGCGACCTTCTCCGCTTCACGCACTTCCCGAGATTCGGATCCCACTAAATCCGCTAACAGCAGAGCAACTTGTCAGACGGCAGATTTCCTCCGATCCGTCGCTCGGAAATCTCCAAGTTCATAAAGTTCACTCGACAGATGAAGAGAATGGATCAAGGCGACTGAAAGAAAAGTTGACACCATCACTAAAAGGTCATTGATCCAGAATAAAGCACACTCGCAGTGCGAAAAGCAGGTCGGAAAGATTGTCAACTCCTTCCTCACTCAAACCTCGATCCATTCGGGGGCTAATGATGAAGTCATATACCTAGGGTAGGGTCATGGACCTGTCCAAGATACCCTCCCCAAAGGCATCCTTAGAATAAACTGCCTACCAGTCGACCTGGTAGGTTTCCTCTCGACAGATTCAAAGACACTCGACCATGAAGACCCACTCGACCACCAGGAGTTCAAGAGCCACTCGGTGTCCAAACGGTCTGTAGTTAAATAGTATTTATGGTCATGATGACACTTTATGTAAGGCGCTACCAGTAACGCCTAGCCTTAACGTACCTTAAACCCTCCACTACGTGGGCTGGCTGGGGTCCTGGCGCACTCTATATAAGCCACCCCCCTCCATAGGTAGAAGGGTTCGCACCCCTGTAATTCATACGCATATAACCCAGTCGACCGCCTCCGGGCTCCGAGACGTAGGGCTGTTACTTCCTCCGAGAAGGGCCTGAACTCGTAAAATCGTGTGTACCAACTACTCCATAGCTAGTACCTTGCCTCTCCATACCTACCCCCCATTCTACTGTCAGACATAGAACCACGACACCTGCCATCCTGCAATATAGGCCGTCCGATCTATATCTGATGGATAGGAAGGAAACTATGGCAATTTTGCAAAAAGGTACCCACACCCCTCGCCACACTTGCAAATAAGGCCTTCCCTTGTTCATCCTTTTCTCCCACAAGATAAACTACTCATACAAATGCATCTTGATGTTCCGTGCAATGCATGGGCATCTTGCTAGTTGTTGCAAAAAGCCCATGTGTGTGAGAGAGAGAGGGAGAGAGGAGGAGGACGGAGTGCATGTGTGACAACGACACAAAGAGTGTGTGTGCGAGAGGTATCAGCTTAAAATGAGGCGATAGTGTGTGTGTGCACGATCGAGAGGGCGTGTCTCAAGAAGGGAAGAAAATTCTATATAGGTACAAGGAGCAGGAGAGAGACATGTATGCGATAGTGGAAGCACGAGTGTGCGGGTGTATAAACCTATCTAGAGGATAGTCGATAAATGTTTGTGAGAGAAATACGGGTCGGGGTGCGAAAGCGGGAGTTTTGTGTGTGTGTGTGAGAGAGAGACGGTAGTCGGGAAGGGGAGTGGAAGCAGGAGTTGTGTGTGTGTGTGTGAGAGAGAGGGGGGAGTTTGTCTGATCGGTAAACAAATGAATAATGTCAGTCTGGGATGGAGACGAAAAGGAGACCGCAACAAATGTTGTGTCTACAGGAGAGAGAGAGAGAGAGAGAGAGAGAGAGAGAGAGTAATTTTAGTGGTATGATTCATATCTAGAGACATATAGGGTGTGTGAGAGAATCCCATAGAGAGAAAGACAAAGAAAAAGACGAGTGGACACTGTGTGTGTGGCGGTGAAAAAGAAAGCTTAGGTACCTAGTGATACGAGAGAAAGGTAGAGACATGAGAGATAATGAAAACTGTGTAATGTATAATGATAGGGAGAGTGTGACACTTCTCAAGGGAGACGTCGAGAGACCATGTTTGCGAGGATAGGAGAAACATGAAGTGAGTGTGTGGGTGAGCTGGAGAAAAGAGAGTGATAGCTACATGAAGGAGCATGCATGCGAGAGAGATGGGCGTGAAAGGAGTGAACATAAAAGGGATTCAAATATATAAATTTGAGATGATGATACATGTAATCCATACTCGAACCAAAATTGATCTATCAAACATGCATACTCATATGAATTCACGCGCATCTATGTTATTTAATATGTAGATATTACTGATCCATACATTTTAGTAGAACATAATTTGGTTTAATTTTTTGAATTCAACCTTATTATTTTGAGATCATTGTATTTGTAAATCATATTATACATATAAAGGAGCAGAATTCTTTGTTGTGCTTTTGAAAGTATATATAAAAAATGATGTATATAGAATTTTATTCCAATCGAAAATGGATCCCTCCCGAAAAAATAGAATACGAACGGGATTCGAATTGAGTTGGCACGGTAAACGTGCACTCTACAAAATTTGAATGAAGCGGGGAAAGTCGCAGTAACCGCCCGAAACCAAAATCTGCGAGATGGAAATTACTACTGGCTATCCCTGCCACGCAAAGCCTATCTGCTCGATTTCTATAGGTTTCGATAGGGGTAGGTTTGTAATTTCACTCAAACTTGACATAACCGCCTCTCACCCGGATTCATACACGGTGGGCGCCAAAACACAGTGTGTCCTCGACCGAAATCGACTCCCTCACCGATTTGTACACGGTGGGTGCCAAAAACAAACTCTCGTCGGCAAATATTCGGTGTATGTGAGATTACCTTCCTATCCCCAACCGACTAATATTGCTGTGATGTAGGAAATTTGAAACGGGGGCTAAGTTTGTAAATTTCCTCGCATTTGAGACAAGCGCGCCCTGAAGACATGGTTCCCCCCTTCCTCTCCACCTCCATTTTTCGTACTCCGTGGGCGCCAAAACACCCTCTCCACCCCAACATCCTCCGTCCGCCACCCCATCCACCGCCGTCCTCCTCCACCATGCCGGAGCTGATACCCCGACGCCGCCATCCGTTACAAGAGATCGACCTCTCAAATCCACGGCTTCGGACCGAGATCCTTGCATCCCGTCCTCTCGCTTCATCACCACCGTCGTCCACCTTGACGGTGCTGCTCCTATGACTGCCTCGTCCACCGCGCCCCGCCACCACCGTCTACCCTCCTAGATCTGCTTCCATGCTGCCGACAGCCATCGCTACCGCAGCACCATCAAATTCTCAGCAGATGCATACACAGCGCTGCACCAGAGGCGGTACTCTTTCGTATCTGCTCAACTTGTTTATCGCAGCAAGAAAATAGATCGCCACTTCTTTACTCTGATTTCTTGTCCATCACTTACTTGCTAGATGAAAGCAAACATTGGTTGCGAAGTTGCCTTTGTCCGGTTTGCACCTTCAGATCCGCCATGGCATGCTCAACATTATACTCCCACTGCTTATGGTTTTCCCCTTTTATATTCCACACTAGTTAAATCACAGTAGACTAAATTTCAAAATTAGGTCAGTCGATTTTTCAGAGCTCGCCGGAGTTCGCCGGTGCGAACGAAGGGGCTTGGGTGGGGACGGTGGTTGTGGGGGGGGGGCGGCGGTGGGGCCTCGCCCAACGAAGAAAACTCAACGCAGGTGGGGGTGGGGGTGGGGGTGGGGTGGCGGAGGAACACAGGCGATGGGGGCCGGTGGTTCGGCCGGCGGCCCGTGCGGCTGTATGGGAAGAATCTGAGACAAGGAAGAAGAAGGGTTAGGAGACGTAGGATCTTCATCCAACCGCCTGAAATGTTCGATGACCCAAATGACAAAAGTCACGCAACTTGCATGCAGACATGCCTTTATATTCAGTACCATCATCGTACCTGCTTAGCACTGCTCCTGAATCCATCAAGCTAAACAACATGCCACTCATAATTCCTAACTTGTTGCTCAAGTACGAATCTGATATGATGCTGATATTACTAAAATAGATAACATTTAACTGGTCAGCTAATGTTCCTACTTTACTTTCGAAAAAGCACGAACACCACATATAGAGAGACAGCAGGGAGTTGCTTTCTTAATGCGCTCTGTTTCATCATGTGTGGGCATTGCACAACGAACATTTTATTAGCCAAAATCTGCTTGCTCTTCTTTAGCATGTTCCTCTTCCGTTCTTCTTTAATAAGTACTCCCTCCATTCCTAAATACAAGTCTTTGTATAGATTCCACCATGGACTACATATGGAGCAAAATGAGTGAATCTACACTCTAAAATGTATCTGGATACATATGTATGTGATCCATAGTGGAAATCTGTACCAAGACTTATATTTTGGAACGGAGGGAGTATGATAGTAGTACAGTATGTTCCTTGTAGTGAAGATGAGCAGGGACATTTGCAGTGTAGAGGTCTATATGGTCGGTTGTGATGGACACTTTGAACTCTTCGGGCCTCTTTGATTCGTAGGATTGTGTAAACATGGGAATAGGATTTGTAGTGGCCTTCCCACTTGAATCCTATAAGAATAGCAAGGAAATGCGGGGAGCTGTGTCGCCTTTGAGAGTTACACTGATATTAACAGTACCGCATCTTCAGTTGAAGAGAGCTGGTATCCGAAGCCTTTCTAGCCATACCGGCAATACTAACACATATATTCCAGCAAATTCCACTTTGCTGATTTTACTCTGATGCTTACGGTTTTCCCGTTATATCTACACTATGATCTGTGTAGCTGCTTTGTGTCGCACTAGCAGCAGTCCACTCTTGAAGCTAAACACCGCAATGACTTACAAAATTGGCACCAAGGCATTGAGTGCCATTCTGGATGCAAGGAAACTCAAACGCTCCCCACCTGTTGCTTCTTGTTTAGAATATGATTCTAATGACTATTCTAACCTCGAGGAGTCAAAGGCAGATGGCGTTTCCTGTTCACCCATCAAGGTGCCTGTTCTAATTTGGCAAGGTTTTATTGATAGCGCGTATCTTGCATATGTCGTCTTGCATTTCTTCTACTTTGTTGCACCGCCATCTGTTTAGTTTACTCATCATATATGTCGAGATGCCATGCCCATCCATTATCAATACATATTCCATCTGTCATCATACCATGTTTTTTCACTCAAATGTTGTTCTTGTGCATCGACATCAAAAGGAATAGGGTGATTATGAACCTCAAGGAGCACCAAGAAAGTCCTTGAAAACGTGGTGGTGCCGTGAAATCGACAAAGACCCCACTTATATTGGCTGTACAACCAAGGACACAAAACGTAGGACCAACTCCAAAGAACTGTACCCATACTTCACTGGCCACACCACTAGCCCCACCACACAGACCTGCACTCCAAAGAAAAGGTATACCGATTTCAGTTGCCATAGCACCATCCGTACCACAGAAAAATCCCACTCCAGCAAAAAGTACAACAAGTCCACTGGCCGAAGACCTATACCTATCTCAACTGTAGAGACGGCCAATTCCTTCAGATTGGAACCCCGTTCTAGTTATTCCTAGTTTAAAAGACAGTGCTTTCAATGTTGTTAGGGACTACGTGCATATATTCCCATCATGGGAAGATTATAGTGAAGACAAACACCATTTTCACACCTTCCTGTCCAACTTACGTGTAAGTGCTATTATTCATGGTTATTATTTTCCTATTTTCTGCTTATTGAACACATCCATGATTTACAATACATTGTTGTAAGTGGCCGAGGGTCAATCTGGATAGTCATGACGAGCAAAGCTTGCTTGTGCTTTTCAAGGAAGCATTGCAGCAGTATCGGTGTTACCTGAGGAAATCATACTTTGATGGCAAGTCTATAAACGAATTTCCGGTGAAGTCTCCTATGCTAAATTTAGAAGACATTGAATGGAAAAACCTTGTTATGCACTGGCCTTGTTCCCAGGATGAGGTACTGTTTATGAAACCACATGGCAATTTGAACTTCTACTTTTCCGCATGTGCCTTACGGATCTTTTTTGCAGGAAATCTGCTCGAAGAAGAATTCCGGTTTGAAAAGAACGACAGGATATCGCAAATAAGCTGCACGCTGCTTTGCTCTTGTTAGTACATGTTGTCCTATATCACTGTACTTGCATACATACCTGGTTCATTATGTGACAGCAGTATGCATGATAGCTTGCTTATCAATTGTTCGCTCCAAATTATCTGATCTGTATAAATGGTTACATTAATGTATAATATATCCAATGCTAATGAATTTTTTTAGCTCTGCATTGTTCTTGTATGTACTTGATGTCCTTTATCAGTGTACTTATATTGACAGGTAGTTGTTCATGTACCATCACTCTGCAGCTTATTTTCCTTTGCCCTCCATTTTCTACACATCAGATCTATATTTACTCTTACCATAAGGTTGGATAACACTGATCGTACTGAGGAAGTTTAGTTGTGCATTGCTCTTGGATGTACCTTTTGCCTGTATCGTTGTACTTACATTTATAGTTACTTGGTTATGTAGCATCACTCTTCATCTTATCTTAAATATTCTCCATTTTTTCTTATATTATCACATCTATATTTACTCTTAACAAAATGTAGAATAAAGGCAATGCTTATGAAGAAGATTCTGTGGTAAACTTCTTGAATTGCCCCCCCCCCATCAGCATGGACAAGGGCTTTATAGAGCCTGTCTTCACCAATAATGTAAGTTTGTCCTTCTCAAGCCTTCAAACTTTGTTGTGTATATTTGGTTAGGCATGACTGCAACAGCTGTTTATTTCTGGTGTTTGCATCAAATTACATGTTTAAATCTTACTATGTAGTTCATAAACAAAAGTTTGTCCTTCTCAATTTAAGTTTTCAGTTGTACAACCAAGTTCCTTATTCATACCATGTAAATTAAACTATACAGAGCAAGTGATCTTGTTTTGCACTGCATGTATGCTTCTGTTCTTGATCCGTAATCCAGTGTTGTGGTGAACCTACCCACTACAACACAATGTCATATTCTGCAATGTCTTAACTATGAACAATGCCATATCATTCTACTATCATTTAAACCGTCTCTTTATTTGCCAATCTGAAATGGGATAAATTGACAGCACACTAACCATTGATACTTATGAGTTCTTGATCTGTAATCGAGTGGTGTCGTGAAGCTGCCAACTCCTTCACAATGTCATTTCCTGCCATGTCTTGACCTGAACAATACCATATTGTGTTAATGCAATTTTAAACTGTGTCACTTTATTCGTCAGTAAGAAATGTGATGAATTGTCAGCACTGATACTTTTATGTGCAAAACCTGTCATCTATTTGCTTGTTTATCTTTCAGAGTGAGGAGGATATAAGTGTTAAACAAGCACAGTCTCATCAGCTTGCTCAGCTCCTTGCGTTGCAGCTCCCCAGCAGGGCTAACCTTTGTTGAACTCTATTGAAGTGTTGTCGGTTTTGTATATTATTTTGTCGGCGTGTTTAGTTGCACTGGTGGCGATCTTTGATGCCCAAAGGTATGTAATCTGATGTCCGCTTGTGCTTTATTATCATAGTGGCGAACTTTGATGCCCAGTGGATGTAATATGCCGTAATTTCTTTATTGTATAGTCTAGGTTTTTTCTTATTCACGATGCTGCAGTTATTTTACTGTATATATATTCTGTCTTCGCAGTAAACCGGCCAAACCGTAAAATTACGGTAATCGGGCCATCATGAAATCACGATGTATGATCCTGTCACGCCCAATATGCGATACTATCCTAAAGAGACTCGAAGGTCCCACCAAGGATAGAACCGCATATTGATACGCTTTTGCAAGGTGGATATCATTACATCAACATTACCTAATAGATGGGGATACATACAAGGCATACAAATGCCGCAAGAATACATCAATACATCGTACATAATATCAACATCCGACTACGGATGAAATACAAACACAAATAAACATCGCTCTCACGTCATGATCATCGCATAACCTGTACCTGCAACTGTTGTTGTAGTAATCTGTGAGCCACGTGGACTCAGCAATCCCATTACCATGGGTATCAAGACTAGCAAAGCTTAATGGGTAAGGAAGGGGTAAAGTGGTGAGGTTGCAGCAGCGACTAAGCAAGTATGGTGGCTATCTTACGGATACAAGAGTAAGATCAGAAGCTACGCAAATGGTCGCAAACTAGAAATGATCAAGAAGTGATCCTGTACTACTTACGTTCAAACATAACCCAAACCGTGTTCACTTCCCGGACTCCTCCGAAAAGAGACCATCACGGTTACGCAACGCTGTTGGTGTATTTTAAAAGGGGTTTACTTCAAGTATTCTAGAACCGGATATTAAGAAATTCCCATCTGCCACATAACCGCGGGCATGGCTTTTGAAAGATCAAACCCTGCAGGGGTGTCCCAACTTAGCCCATTATAAGCTCACGATCCGCGGAGACAATCCTCCATCGCGAGATACCCGATCAGAGTCGGAATCCCGGTGCACAAGACATTTCGACAATGGTAAAACAAAACCAGCAAGACCGCCCGAATGTGCCGACAAATCCCAATAGAAGCCGCACATATCTCGTTCTCAGGGCACACCGGATGAGCCAGACGTCAGGTTGGCATAGACCCTGGCTGCTCAGGGGGCGCCGGACATCGCTCGGTTTGGACCAGCACTCAGAGGAGCACTCGCCCGGGGGGGCTAAAATAAAGATGACCCTTGGGAGCGCGACTCCCTAGGGAAAAATATAGGTAGTGGGTAGGAAAATGTAAAACCAATGTTGGGCCTTGCTGGAAGAGTTTTATTCAAAGCGAACTGTCAAGAGGGTCCCATACCCCTCACCGTATTAGGGACGCAAAATCAAGGAACATAACACATGTATGACGGAAACTAGGGTAGCAAGAGTGGAACAAAACACCAGGCATAAGGCCGAGCCTTCCACCCTTTACCAAGTATATAGATGCATTAATTAAATAAGAGATATTGTGATATCTCAACATAAACATGATATCCATGTCCCAACATGGAACAACCTACAATTGCACCTGCAACTAGCAACGCTATAAGAGGGGCTGAGCAAAGCGGTAACATAGCCAAACAACGGTTTGCTAGGAAGGGTAAAAAGGTTAGAGGTTTTCATGGCAATTTGGGGGGCTTGAAACACAAGTGGTAGGTAGCGCGACATAGCGATAGCGTCGAGACAACTAGCAAAGCAAAGATAGTAGTGAGATCCAAGGTGACGGTCATCTTGCCTAAAATCCCGCTAGGAAGAAGAATGAGTCCATGAAGAAGATGAAGCCACGAAGATGAACCAAGCGTAGTCGAACGAATCCTCACGATCCCAACGAAACATGAACTATCGAGAAGAAGCACAACCGGAAAGAAGCAAACAACATGGTAAACAACCATCACATACACATGGCATAATGCACAATCAAGTATGATGCATGTCAGGTTTAATGAGGCATGACATGGCAAAGTGCAACAAACAATACTACAAATTAAGTGGAGCTCAATATGCAACGAGTTGCATATTGCCGAAACACCACATCAATTATTTAGTTCTCTCTCCTTTATGTACCCCAACAATATTAAATGTTATTAAACATGGCAAGGGGTGAAGCATAAGTAAACTAACTATTTAGGCAAGTTTAAAAGAGGCCGGAACAACAAACAACAATTCCGGAAAATCCTCATATGCATATTTCGAATTTGGTACTGTTCTGCCCTATACACAATTTTAATGTTGTTAAACAGCAAAATAAAGTGCAGCAAGTTAATCTATGCATTTTTCTACCCCATTTACATATAAAGTTTATTTAAAACGGAGCTACGGTTATTTAGATATGAATTAAACCATTTTAGCAAGTCATTTATGCAAATTAAATCAAATAGCAATTTGAACATTTTAAACATGGATGAAAGCAGCAAATTATGAAACTAGATGAAATTCTAAGCATGTCGCATATATAGTTTGTTTAGTTTGGATGTGCATATTTAGCTATAGACAATGTAAAATAGTGGCAATTCTGTAAATAAGAATGCATTGGAAAATGCTAAAATACTCAGGCTGGGGAAAAAATATGCACGGGCCGGATTGCAGCAACCTGCAGCGGCCCAGGAAGATTTGGCCCGAGTGAGCGCTGAGTGTGTGTGTGTGCGTGTGCAACAGTACAGGAAAAACAGAGCAAAAATTGGGGCACTAGGATTCAAACCCAGGACCTCCTGGTGTGTTTGTTGCATGCTGACCAGTCGGGCTGGCTGAGTGCTTGTGATTGAGAAGGTGCATAGCACTAGTTGAAGAGGGCAAACGCCCGGTCTTAGATCCATGGACACCCAGCAACTTGCCGGCGACGACGACGAGCAAAGTAGCGGCTACAGGTGCAGTGGATCACCGGCGGGGGTGCGGAAATGTGCCAGCGTGTGTGTGGTGGCGCAGCAGATGCGAGGGTGTGTGTGCAAGGGGCCGAGAAGAGGAGCTAACGAAGCTGCTACCATGGCGTTCATGGAGATCGAACTCCTGCTCGCGTGGATCAGGACCTAGAGGATGAAAACGAGCGCTCGGTAAAGGCCAGGAGGGTGAGGAGCTCACTGTGGGTAGGATGGTGGTATCGATCGTGCTCGGGGACGAACGAAGGCGACGAGGGAAGGCGCCGACCGGCGCTGTCCATGAAGTAGCAGGAAGCAGGGGAGAAGACGACGATGAACTTGGCGACGTAGTGGAGGTGACCTAGTGCGAAGAAGAAGTCTGAACGGACGTAGTGGATGTCGAGGAAGAAGATGGACATGTCGGAGACGAGCTTGACGCCCTCCTGCTGCGAGCACGACGAGGGACGCCGGCGGGGTTTTCTCTTGGGTGCTCTATTCTTGAAGAAGAAGAAGAAGAACCAGAGGAAGCGGAGGCCTTGTGGCGGCAGGGAGAGGGGGAAGAGGGAAACCCTAGGGGGCGGGGCTGCGGCTTTATAAATGCACGGATGGACAGCTCGGCCACGGGGGCGCCGCGGTGGCCATGTGCTCTGAATTTACTGTGAGGAGGAAGAACCAGGGGAAGGAGAAAGGTGAAGGAGAGAGAGAACGACAGGTGGGGTCGCCTAGGTGATCCACGTAGGATTTACCAAATGAGAGGAGAGAGAGGGGCACACGCCGGCCCTGGCCGGGCTCAAGGAAGGAGGAGGCCCAAGTGCAAAGGCCTGTGCACGACTGTTCTGCTTTAAATACTTTCTGCAAGTAAACAATCCACATAATAGAAGAGGGAAATGGCCAGGGGTTTAGGGGACGAATTTGAAAGAAGTAACAATATTTTTGTACTTTTGGAATTATGCAGGATTAGAATAAATTGACTTGGCAAATTTTAGAGGTAGAAAAATAATCCAAGTTTGGATTAAATTCAAACTTGAGTCATTTTTTATCCCAACCCAATCAAACCCAAAACAGCTGAAACTTGACAGAGAGGTTGCTGGCATGGTCTAAGATTTACAGAAAATAAGTGAACATTTACTGGAACAGGAAAATGCCACTTGCAATAAATGTGTGAGACTTGAAAGGAAGAAGCTAGTGATGGGGTGTTGCACTTGATGATGGTTTAGATGGAAGGGCGAGATGGAACAACAAAGAAGATGAGGAGAAGGAGTTCAGAAAGATAACAAGCACACAACAAATATGCACATGACAAAGATGATCATGATGCAAATGCAACAAAATGACAAAGGCAATATCACAACATGAAGCATAGAACAAAGCAAGTGACACAACCATGGCAAACAAACAAGGATGGCACAATGCAATATAATAAAAGATGAACATGATGCAAGAAGCAAAATATGGCAATGACATTCATCCTGATCATGGCAACAACATAGGGGAAAAGAAATATGCAAAACAATTATGACAATGCCACACACAATAAACACACGACAACAACTAAAATAAAGGAAGGCATCTGGAGCATCGGACTCGGGGCGTTACAGATCTGCATCATGGGCCCCGTCATCTTGGTCCGTTAAAAGGCCTAAATGTAAAGTGGCCCACTAGTAGATTCGGGCCTTTAATAGGCCGAGTAAATCGCCGGCCCTCTTTTCGCAAGAAAACTCAATGGGCTTTTAGGAGGCTGAGAAGTAGGTTGGGCCTAAAACGTGCCGAACAGCTCACGGGCCGGCAGCAGCCCGAAATGGACCCCGGCCCATGATTATGCCAATCAAATCACGGGCTTTTAACAGGCCAAAATTGTCTCGGTCCTTGTTTGGCCCAATCAGATTATCGGCTGCGAGCAGGCCGGATGCAAACCGGGTTGTAGTTAGGCCCAACTATATGACGGGCTTTTAACAGGCCGAAATTAATATAGGGCCGAAATGTTAAACGGGCCCTTAACAGGCCAAAACTAATATCAGGTCGAATAAATGCGCCTTTAGCAAGTGGGCCCAAAAGCATAGCGTCCAGTTGACGGGCCAAATCTGATATGGGCCATAATTTAGCCCAACACCTCTTAAAGGGTTGGACCTGATCTGGGCCGTAATTTGGCCCAAAACGTGGTAGGCTTTTGACGGCCCGGATCTCATATGGGCCATTGTTAGGCCGAGAACGTGGCAGGCCATTAATGGACCGGATCAAATATGGGCCGGCATTTGGCCCAAAACATGGCAGCCAGTTAACGGGTCGGCCTACTAGGGTCCTCAAAATCTTGTGGGCCTACAGCTGGGCCGGCCCATTAATGTCTGCGAAATCTCATGGGCCTTAGATGGGCCGGCCCATTATGGTCCACAAAAACCTTGTGGGCCTTCACCTGGGTCGGCCCATTATGGCCCGCAAAAATCTTGTGGGCCTTTACCTGGGCCGGCCCATTATGGCCCGCAAAATCTTGTGGGCCTTTAGTTGGGCCAGCCCATTATGGTCCGCAAAATCTCATGGGCCTTTAGCTGGGCCGGCCATTATGGTCCGCAAAATCTTGCGGGCCTTTAGTTGGGCCGGCCCATTTAAACTTTATGGGCCACTTTTGGGCCGGTCCATGTGTCAACATATCATAGGCACATCTCGCCCATTGGATGAGTGACACCTGTGCCAACGCGGAGCTCACACGTGTTTCCTCCAGCCAATGATGATTTTACACATGGAAAATCCCCATTGGTCCGGGCTGTTAACGGGTTATCGGATCCAAAACCGGACTCGATAGCTAACGACGTTCCGTTACGGTGGATGCCACGTGTCGGTCACCCTTGACGAAAGCACTTCTACGACGCGCGATTTATCGTCATGGAAGTGGACACTTCCGTGATGATTATTTTGGTAATGTCATGGAACACTTCTACGACAGCACAGGTATGACTATCTTGATTCTGTCATAAAATCGTAATGGATGTACATGCATGACAAAAAACGCGACCTACCGTGAGAAACACGTATCATCATGGAAGTGTATGTTTTTGTAGTGCTTCTTAAGGCATCCTTGTTTAACTTATGTCTGTACTCAAATATTGTTGTTTCTGCTGACTCGCTTATCTATCGAGCTATGTATTCGAGCCCTCGAGGCCCTTGGCTTGTGATATGAAGCTTGTATTATTTCAATTTGTGTCTAGAGTTGTGTTGTGATATCTTCCCGTGAGTCCCTGATCTTGATCGTACAGATTTGTGTGTATGATTAGTGTACGATTGAATCGGGGGCGTCACAAGTTGGTATTGGAGCCGACTTCCTGTAGGAACCCCCTTTCCAACTCCTTGGCCGAAGTTGAGTCTAGTCTTTGAAAAACTGATTTACTAACATGGCTGTGTGGCTTACGGGCCCACGTCACCAATGGGTGGTATTAGGTTCTTTTACTCCTCGTTTATACTCTAGGACTCTGACCTCTCTTCTATTCGGGTTAAATGATTTTGTTAACTCTAACTCTAGGTTCTCGTAAATACGTTCTCCCGGAGAGCCCCTCACTCCAGATGATTGCTTGGTGCACCAGAAGACTCTGAAGATACTCTCCGATGTTTTCCCCAGACCCTTGTACCCTTCGCCGTTGCGATCCCTACCACCGATAAGTCCTTATGGGTAACTACCTACATTGTCGTTCATACCTTCATCCCTAGTTGCTCTTGTTATTACAAGATACTTTGAAATACTATCTGATCTTCTGATAATCCTCTCAACTATTGCTCTGCAAATACTTGTCTCCTTGCATTATGGATACTTTCCATATGTCTGGCAATATTCAGTAGTATCCTTTGTCATCTTCATTTTGAACATTTGATTCGATATGATTGTGAATGCTTGCAATCATCAATCACAATTAGAATTCTTCCCTTCGGCTCAGACGTCACTCTGGACATGAGCTGGTGTTCGACAAATCAAACCTTGATTGATTGTCGATCTATGTCTATTCAACTTACTTGTCTTTGATCAGAGCCTCTGCTTCTGATCACCCGTATTGGAAATCATAATTTCTTTGTATTTTAACTTTGAATTAGTCAGTTGTTTCTATAACATGATCCCTTTGCATCCTTTCTTCTTCTGGTTGAGTACCGTTTCTCACATTAGATCCCACGTGGACCACCAGATCCTTTGTTGGGTCCTACTCGACATCGTCCTTCATATTCAATAATCTTGAGAGCCCTTCCTTGGATACATAATGCCGTTGGTAAATTGTATCATTTGCCTCCTCAACCATGCTTTACTTCCGAGCTTGAGATATTTACTCCTAAAGTTTGTGGTATATGTTCCTAAGATGCCTCGATGTGTTGAATCTATGTCTTCCCTAAATCCGCATGAACTCGGAAGTTATGTGGGTTATACTCTACTGGCTTTCCGCCAGGTGAAATTTCAACAGTACAACTTCTTCGAATGCGAGAAGTGAATGGAAGTTTATGCATTGATGAAGTGGGAGTCGACCTTGAACCTTTGTGTTCATGCCCATGGACGCGATGTAGATCCTATCATGGAAGCTTCTTGTTATAATAATAACCCCCTTGTGATAAGTTCATCTTGTATCTATAATTTGTCCTTTGTAACCGTGGTTCCGACCATGATTGTTCTCCTTTGATTCCAATTCTCGGACAAGTTAAAGTACTTGTCTTCTTCGTATCGTTTCACCTGTCCAACCTCTACTTTAATCTACCTTCAAGTATTACCCTCTGGTATCTTGAGAATATCACGAAACTACGTAACTTCTTATGAGTTCTTCATCAACTATTATGTCTCTCCGATTCAAGTTTTCCACGGGTTCTGAGTTGTTAGACACTTGAGAACACCGATAACTTATTCGAGTCTACACTTTCCTTTCCATTGTTTTGTTTAACCTTTCTTGTAACCTAACATATCAGAGCAGTGGTAATTCCTTGCTTATGTAAACACCTCAATGTACAAACTCTGTCAGAAAGACCTTGTTACTATTGTTGATGACATTTCAGTAGCCTCCGATGGGCAAGAACTTTGCCTATTGGTCTGTGTCGCCTTGCGAGCAGGAAAATGGTTCTCTTCGTCCCTCACCCTTGGTACCAACGTTGTTGCCAACATAATTGACAGGCTATCCTCTTACTTGCCTTGCTACCATGACCGTGCAAAATGATTAGCGCCTTCCTGCTGTTAACACACAAGGTGGGTGATACGTCTCTGCCGTATCTATAATTTTTTATTGTTCCATGCCAATATTATTCAACTTTCATATACATTTTTAGCAACTTTTTATATTATTTTTGGGGCTAACATATTGATCCAAAGGCTCAAAGGCCCAAAGGCCGCCTCACATCTGTTGCATGTTTTTGGTTTCGCAAAATATCCATATTAAACGGAGTCCAAACGGGATAAAAACGGACGGAGCTTATTTTTGGAATATTTGGAAAATCTGGAAGAAATATCAACGCGAACCAGTGTCCGAGGTGGGCACGAGGTAGGGGGCGCCCCCCTAGGGCGTGCCCCTAGCCCTCATGACCCACCTGTAAGGCGGTTGACGCCCTTCTTTGGCCACAAGAAAGCTATTTTTTGGTAAAAAATCACGGCGAAGGTTTCAGTCCAATCGGAGTTACGGATCTCCATATATATACGAAACGGTGAAAGGGGACCAGAACAGAACGCAGAAACAGAGAGAGACAGAGAGATAGATCCAATCTCGGAGGGGCTGTCGCCCCTCTCACGCCATGGGATCCAAGGACCAGAGGGGAAACCCTTCTCCCATCTAGGGAGGAGGTCAAGGAAGAAGAAGAAGAAGAAGGGGGGCCCTCTCCCCCTTGCTTCCGGTGGCGCCGGAGCGCTGCCAGGGCCATCATCATCACCGCAATCTTCACCAACAACTTCACCGCCATCATCACCAACTCTTCCCCCCCTATGCAGCGGTGTAACCTCTCTCTTACCCATTGTAATCTCTACTTAAACATGGTGCTCAACGCTATATATTATTTCCCAATGATGTATGGCTATCCTATGATGTTTGACTAGATCTGTTTTGTCCTATGGGCTATTTGATGATCAAGATTGGTTTGAGTTGCATGTTTTATTATTGGTGTTGTCCTATGGTGCTCTCCGTGTCGCGCAAGCATGAGGGATTCCCGCTGTAGGGTTTGCAATATGTTCATGATTTGCTTATGGTGGGTGGCGTGGTGTGTAAGCACAGCACCTTAGTAAGTAGGTTGTTTGCGTATGGGATAAAGGGGACTTGATACTTTAATGCTATGGTTGGGTTTTACCTTAATGATCTTTAGTAGTTGCGGATGCTTGCTAGAGTTCCAATCATAAGTGCATATGATCCAAGTAGAGAAAGTATGTTAGCTTATGCCTCTCCCTCAAATAAAATTGCAATAATGCTTACCGGTCTAGTTATCGATTGCCTAGAGACAAATAACTTTCTCGTGACAAAAGCTCTTTACTAACTTAGTTGTGTCTTTATCTAAACAGCCCCTAGCTTTTATTTACGCGCCCTTTATTTTCTTGCTAGCCTATCCAAAAACACCTACAAAGTACTTCTAGTTTCATACTTGTTCTAGGTAAAGCGAACGTCAAGCGTGCGTAGAGTTGTATCGGTGGTCGATAGAACTTGAGGGAATATTTGTTCTACCTTTAGCTCCTCGTTGGGTTCGACACTCTTACTTATCAAAAACTGTTGCGATCCCCTATACTTGTTGGTTATCAAGACCTTTTTCCAAGCGCTGCTGGGAGTCATAGCGTGGGCTTAATATTCTCGTGTGTGCTTGTTTGCTTTATCACTAAGTAATTTTTATTTGTTGTTCTCAGTTGTTCTTTATCTTTAGTTATGGATATGGAACACGAAATACCAAAAAAAATAGGTGTACTTGCTACTCATGGAGATGGGGAACCTCCTAAAACCCTCGATGCTCAATATGTGCAAGATATTACGTACTACTTTAATAATCTTGAGAAAACCCCATTCAACTATGTAATGGTAGTAACGTTGGATCAACGTGAATACTTTAGGGATTATCGCTTAACACAAAAAGGGAAACTATTATGGGATCAAATTCATATATTGAAGTGGTATGCTTGGCAACTATGCGTGAGTTACGATTATACTTGTTGCTCTAGGATGAAGGCTCCACACCTTCCCTTTTCATGCAAATTTAATGATAATAAAACCTTAGCTTCTTATGCTAATGGTATATATGATTACTATGATGTGGAACAAATAGAAGAATTTGTTGCTTTTATGGGTGCTTATGAAATTGAATCAATGTGTAAAGAGTTTGAAGATTTTGATGATGTTGTTTATAGATCTGAAAATTTAGCTATCCTCAAATATTGCTATGAGAATTATGAATACAATTCCTATATGAATGCACTTATTGAGAAAGTCTCCGCTGTCCAAGAAGAGACTAATATTTTGCAGGAATCTATGGAAGAAGAAATTGATGAAACTGTGAGCTCATTGGATGAAAAGATGAGGAGGAGAGCGAAGAACAAAAGGAGGAAGAGCGGATTGATCACCCGTGCCCACCTTCTAATGAGAGTAACCCTTCAACTCATACATTGTTTAATTCCCCTTTGTGCTTACCGAAGGATGATTGCTATGATGACTGTTATGATCCCTTGAATTCCTTTGAAATATCCCTTTTTGATGATGCTTACTATGCTTGTGGCCAAGATGCCAATATGAATTATTCTTATGGAGATGAACTTGCTATAGTCCTTATGTTAAACATGAAATTGTTGCTATTGCACCCACGCATGATAGTCCTATTACCTTTTTGAATTCTCCCGACTACACTATATCGGAGAAGTTTGTGCTTATTAAGGATTATATTGATGGGTTGCCTTTTACTACTACACATGATGATTTTGATAGACATAATATGCATGTGCTTGCTGCTCCTACTTGCAATTATTATGAGAGAGGAACTATATCTCCACCTCTGTATGTTTCCAACACGATAAAATTGCAAGAAACTGTTTATACTATGCATTGGCCTTTACTTTGTGTGCATGAATTGTTCTTTTATGACATGCCGATACATAGGAAGAGAGTTAGACTCCGTTGTTACATGATATATGTTGCTTTGTGCTCACTACTAAATTACAAATCATTGCAAATTAAAATTGGCTTTGATATACCTTGGGATCTGGGTGGATTCATTACTTGAGCACTATATGCCTAGCTTAATGTCTTTAAAGAAAGCGCTGCCAGGGAGACAACCCGGAAGTTTTAGGGAGTCATTTATTTCTGTTGAGTGCTTTCATATAGTTTAAAAACAACAAAAATAAAGAGGGGAACTGTAACGCCCTCGATGCGGCTATATCTCCCACGTGTCGAAGCACGACTTAGAGGCATAACCGCATTGAAAGCAATGTCGCAAGTGAGGTAATCTTCACACAACCCATGTAATACATAAGGGAAAGAGATACATAGTTGGCTTACAATCGCCACTTCACACAATACAGGAGTAAAGCATTACATCATACAGATACAATCAAGGTCCGACTACGGAACCAAAATAAAAGAAGACTACCCCAAATGCTACACAGATCCCCGATCGTCCCAACTGGCTCCACTATCGATCAACTCAAACGAAACAACACAAAGAACAAGATCTTCATCGAGCTCCTCCTTGAGCTCAAAAGGCCACCGCACGGTTTCATCGGCACCGCAAACTGGTTTTGGAAGTATCTGTGAGTCACGGGACTTAGCAATCTCACACCCGCGAGATCAAGACTATTTAAGCTTAAAGGTAGGACAGGTAGTGAGGTGGAGCTGCAGCAAGCGACTAGCATATATGGTGGCTAACATACGCAAAAGAGAGCGAGAAGAGAAGCAAAGCACGGTCGAACAACTATGATCAAGAAGTGATCCTAGAACAACCCACGCTAAGCATAACTCCAACATCGTGTTCACTTCCCGGACTCCGAGAAGAGACCATCACGGTTACACACGCGTTGATGTATTTTAATTAAGGTCAACTTCGGGTTTTCTACAACCGGACATTAACAAATTCCCATCTGCCTCATAACCGCGGGCACGGCTTTCGAACGATAATACCCTGCAGGGGTGTCCCAACTTAGCCCATTATAAGCTCTCACGGTCAACGAAGGATATTCCTTCTACCAGGAAGACCCGATCAGACTCGGAATCCCGGACTACAAGACATTTCGACAGCAATAAAACAAGACCAGCAAAGCCGCCCGATGTGCCGACAAATCCCGATAGGAGTCGACGCACCCGCTCTCGTGGCACACCGGATAAGTCAAGCTACGAGTAAAACCAAGCCTCGAAGTTTCCCGTGATGGCCCCAAGAGGTTGCTCGGTTCGACCAACACTCGAGGAGCACCGCCCGGGGCTAAAATAAAGATGACCCTTGAGTCTGCAGAACCCAAGGGAAAAAGGCTTAGGTGGCAAATGGTAAAACCAAGGTTGGGCCTTGCTGGAGGAGTCTTATTCAAAGCGAACTGTCAAGGGGTCCCATAAATCACCCAACCGCGTTAGGGACGCAAAACCGGGAACATAATACCGATATGACGGAAACTAGGGCGGCAAGAGTGGAACAAAACACTGCATAAGGCCGAGCCTTCCACCCTTTACCAAATATATAGATGCATTAATTAAATAAGATATATTGTGATATCCCAACAAGTAAACATGTTCCAACAAGGAACAACATCTCCATGTTCCAACAAGGAACAAACTTCATCTTCACCGCAGCTAACAACGCTATAAGAGGGGCTGAGCAAAGCGGTAACATAGCCAAACAACGGTTTGCTAGGAAAGGATGGTTAGAGGCTTGACATGGCAATATGGGAGGCATGGTATAGCAAGTGGTAGGCATCGTAGCATAGGCATAGCAAAAGAGCGAGCATCTAGCAAGCAAAGATAGAAGTGATTTCGAGGGTATGGTCATCTTGCCTGAAATCCCGCAAGGAAGAAGAACGAGTCCATGAAGAAGACAAATAGACGTGGTCGAACGAATCCTCACAACTCCGGAACGAAACCGAAGCTAGCAAGAGAAGCAAACCGGAAAGAAGCAAACAACATGGTAAACACACAAGCATAAACATGTCATGATGCACAAACAAGTATGATGCATGTCCGGTTTAATTAGCATGGCATGGCAATATGCACAAACAAAACTACAAGTTAAATGGAGCCCAATATGCAACGAGTTGCATATTGACGAAACACCACATCAATTATTTAGTTCGCTCTCCTTTAGGTACACAACAATATTAAATGTTGTTAAACATGGCAAGAGGTGAAGCATGATGAAACTACCTATCTAGGCAAGTTTAAATGAGGCCGGAAGCAACAAACAACAATTCCGGAAAACTCCTCATATGCATAATATGAATTTGGTACTGTTCTGCCCTATACATAATTTTAGAGTTGTTAAACAAGCCAAGTAGAGTCACCATGATAAACTAGGCATTTTTCCACCCCATTTACATATAAGGTTTATTAAATTCGGAGCTACGGTTATTTAGTTATGAAATAAATCATTTTAGCATGGCATTATGCAAATTAAATGCAAACAGCAATTTAAACATATTTATCATGGATGAAATCAGCATATTGTAAAACTACACAAAATTCTAAGCATTTTACATATAAAAATCATTTTAATCCGATGCACGCTTTAAGAGTTATTTAATGCATGATGCTTAGGGTTTTCTCGCAAAACTGTAATCTCGGATAAATAGCAAATTCGCAGACAGAAAAAAATACAAAGCAGGCTGAAACTGGCCGGGCTAGGGGAGTTGCTCACATCGGGCCTTGCCCGTCGGTGGAAGAGGCAGGCCGGCAGGCGCTGCCGGCTGAAGCAGAGGAGCGGTTGGGCCAAATCTGGCGATGGGGAGGTGGCCCAGCGCGCGGCGGTCGAGGGCGCGGTCAACGGGCGAAGCGGGCGAAGCTCATGGGCGCCTGCCCTTCCGCTTCGCTTCAAGAACAGAGACGCATCACACCCATGGCGACGCAGGAGACGGCGGCAGCGGGACTTGCAGGTCGGCGCGCGACGGAGGAGGCCCGGACGGTGAGGTCGCCGGGGCCCTGGGCGGCGGCGAGGCAAAACGGCGGCGGGGACGGAGCTGCATCTGCTCCGGCATGGTAGGGGACTTGGCGCGGGCCTCATCCTCGAAGCAGAGGAAGCAGGTCGACGGCGGCAGACTTGGCGCGTGGCAGGGCTCCGGCGAGCGGCGGGATGGAGCGGAAGGGCGGATCCGGCGGGCGACGCCGCGGGGAGGTGGCCGGAGGAGGCGGACCGGGGCCCTTGGGCAGGGACGCGGGGAGGTCGTCCATGGCGGGGAAGGCGCGCGAGGTCGATCCTCCTGGATCGGGCGCGACGAGGAGGAAGACAGGCGCGTGCAGGTGTCGAGGAGGGGGCAGAGGAGGCCGTGGGGTCTGCTGGTGTTGCTCCGCGAGGGGCAACGGGTGGCGGCGGAGCTCGGGCGTGAGCTCCTGCCGAGGAAGACGACGGGAGGCAGCAGCCTCGGGCAGGAGGAGGTCCCCGGCGGTGGGGCTTGGCGAGCTCAAGGCCGAGGAAGGAGGAAGGAGAGGTGAGGTCGCGAGGCAGTTCCTCGCTGGGCTCCGCGAAGGGACTTGGCGCTGGGTGCTCCGTCGCTCTCTGTGAAGGAGAGAGAGGGGCCACCGTGAGAGGGAGATAGAGGGAAAAACAGGAGGAGAAGAGGTCGCGAGTTCGGCCTGGTTGCTGCTGCTGCTGCTTGCCGGCGGCATGCTGGAGAGGCGCTCCGGCGAGGTGGTGCAGGGGATCGGGGCCAGGCGAGGGAGCGGCTTGGTGGTGGAGCTGCTGGTCTGAGGCGGAGGGCTACGGGCTGGAGGCGGAGAGGATTTTTGGATCGGGGATTTGGCTGCTGGTAGGTGGGGAAGGATCCCGAGGGGAACTGGCTGGCGGCGGCCTGATGGGACAAACTCCCTAGAAGTTAGGGTTTGGCCTAATTTAGACTAGGGAGTATTTATATAAGGAAAGAGGGAGATTAGGATAGGTTTGGACCCTTCGATCGTAACCGGACGGTCGAAGATAAATGGCTTAGGGGAGTCCAACAAATAAACGCAGATGTTTAATAGATGTTTGGGGATGATCCGAATCCAACGGAGATGACTGAGCTGGTCAGGTTCGGGGAAGATTTCGGACGCACGAAAGAGGGGGTCGGAGAGAGGTTAGGTGGTTTGACAAGAGGGAACCGAAAACACGGTTGATCTCGAAAGGGTCAACGAACGCAATATAGAGGGAAGTGAGGAGCGGCAACTACGCGCGGATGCAAGTTTTAAAAACAATGACGGCAACGAGTGCCGATGCAATGCGAATGATGCCAAGAGATGAGATGCAAGACATGAACAAAATGCAAAACAAAAGAAAAAAACCCAACCACGAAGGAAATAACATAACACATCTCCGGAAAAGGCAAGAGTTGGAGTTACGAATATGGAAAGTTGTATCCGGGGCGTTACAACACTCCACCACTACGAGAGGATCTCGTCCCGAGATCTAGGATGGCACCGGAGAGAAACGGAAGAGGAAGGGAAGAGGTAAAACAAGTTGCTTCTTTGACAAACGAGTGAAACCAACGAACCTTGAGAGGTTGACAAAAATGAAAGAAAAAAAATACAATGAAGATGACGAGATTGCAAACACTTCGTTAACAAAGAGGAACAAGGAACTTTACAAGAACCTTGTAGGTTAAAAGACATAAGAAAAAGGGTTGCAATGGACAAGAAGTACATGCAAGCACTCCGGTAGAAACGAGGTGTACAAGGAACGATAAGGATCAATTACGACAACACTCCGGTTGGAAATGGAAGATAAAGAATATGAGCTTGGCAAAATGAAAGCACTTGGATGAGACTCCGGTTAGAAGAGGAATGATAGAAAGAACCCTCCGGTTAAAACAAGATAGAGAAGGAATAAGAATGATATAATTTTGGTAGCACTCCGACTGTAAATGGAAGGATTGAACATGAACTTGAGAAGATGGGATGATACTTGATGAAATCAACAACACACTGCCTCCGGAACTATTGAAAGAATGGCACAAGGGGTAAGAAGGATTTCAGACAGCACTTAGGTTGAAAAGAGAGGCAAAATTTGATATATGAAAGAACTTGAGCAGAGGACATAACACTCCTGTTAAACGGATAAGCAAGAGAAGAACACGATCCTCATAATTCGAGATGATGAATGAAAAGAGCAACACCACAATGCCTCTGGAAGAAAGAATAGAAGATAGATCATTGGAATAAAAGAATGGAGAAGAAAAGGCCAACTTGTGCCACAAATGAGCTTGGAAAACACCCTTCCAAGAAGGTTATAACGGAGTTGTTGGAAAACCAACAACGAAAAGAATAAGCTTGTAGTGGGCTTATGGAAACATCTCAAAATTATGAGGTGAGCTTCTGCCACCAACGGAAACAATTGATTGGATTGATATCAACAAGGAGACGAGAAACTTATTACACCGAGAGGACAAATGAAGAACTTGGGTCATTTATAAGCACCATAATTAGCAACAATCCTTAGGGAAAGCTTTAGGTGAAATATGACACAAGATAACTCCAACGAAAAGATTGATGGATTTAAAATACCTCATTCTTGACAATTTGTGAATCATGGAACATGAATGGAAATTGTCAAGAAGGACATAACACCACCTCAAAAGATATTGTAGAAAGAATTGCACTTCGGAATGTAGGAAGAAGAATATTTGAGCTCTACCAACAAGAATCTTGAGAACGCTTCGAGAATGAATTAAATCCTTGATGAACCACCATGAAGAAACTCCATAAGAACTCCGGTAAAGAAAGGATGAAAGAAACAAAAGAGAAGTTGAAAACACCAGGTGAAGCCTTGCAGTGATAAGATGAAGCTTTGAAATGATATAACCGAGAAAAACTTGGAACTCCGGAAAGAAAGATGAACAATTGAAACCGAGAATTTATTCATCATGAACAAACTCCAAAGAAGGAATTAATCACTTGATGAAACAAGAACAAGAATTATGTTATGCGATCCTTCACCAATTTAAATTGATGACAAGCAACGGATTTGGCATACTACTTATTCTCGAGAAAGGATTGAAGAGAGATATTTCAACTTGGGAAGGTCTTCATCGAACCACCGTAGGACTGAAAAGAACGAATGAATCTATATGATAACGAAGGAAGAGAACTCTTGAACAAACCACCGTAGGATTGAAACAACGAATAAATTAATATGAGAACATAGGAAGAGGAATCTCGAACAAACCGCCGTAATAATTGAAAATGAAAGTAGCAAAGGCACAAATCACCGGGAAGAATTGGAAAATGAACGAAGATACTTGAGAGGATTTAGATACAAATGAACGCAGAGATCCCGAGCTGATTAGATAATACTTGAATGATGCACCGGTATGATTTGGAGAACGAGAGCTGAAAGCTGGAATGAATAAATCTCAGATGATGGGCTCCGAAGAATCAAACTGAAAAGACTCCTGAATTGCTCCGGATGGGTGAAAAGAATTCTCACAATCGAAAACAATTATGAGAGGATGGCACGAAGCTAGAACCATGAATCTTGAAGAGAATGGAGCAAGATTTAAGAGAAACTCTTCTTCGGTCTTCACATGCTGAGAATGACGATGAGAAACATCACCATGAATTGTTGAGGCACTCCGGAATGAAAATTGGGAAGGTTGAACCAACGATGAAAAGAATTTGAAAGATCTTGGAGAAAGACATATGACTGATGATAATTCATTCTTACGTCAAACTTTGAAAGAATTTTAGAAGCTCCGGAAAATTTAGAAGAGTCAGGTAAGATACTGGAAAAGGACCTGTGGGTTTGGGCCCACTCAAAAGAACCACCGTTGAACGATTATTTGAAAAGAGAGATTGCACCGGTTGAATTAAATGGCTCAAATGGGATAACAACTTCGAGAAATCTTGCACGGATTAGGAATGAAAACACGAATCTTCTGAGATAATCTTTAGCACTCCAGATAACATGGATAGCAAGAGGTGGATGATTAAGAGATGCACCGACATGAGAAAACATTTGAAACAAGGAAAATAAAACGATCAACGCTGAAAGCTTGACTTGAGTCCACCGGAGAAGAAAGAACGAAGAATAATAGACTTGAAGCTTCCTTAGTATCTTCATGAGAATCACCGGATAAGAACATTGATTGAAAAGAGTGAAGAGACTTCACATGAATACATGGATATTTGATTAAGAAATCTGAGTCCTTGAAGAAAAGGGTGGGAGGGCGGGAAAACAAAGACAACTTGGGACAGATGGGACAAACACCGTTGAGAAAACTTGGAATTGATCTCGCAAATGTTGAAATGATCGGATCCACTCGAAGAGAAGCACGCCGGTAGAAAAGAATTAACATGACGATCTCGATAAACAAGAAGGATTAGCACTCTCATAGAAATATGAGAACACCGTTTAAGGAAAGGTATGGATTCAACATTTGACTTCGAAGCAACTCGAATACCACAAATAAAACAAAACAAAGGAGTTGGCTTGCAGAATAAGCCGGAAACAAACATATGATAGATCCCATATCGTATCATGTGTGTGTTGGAAAGATATCCTACGAGATACTTGAATTCCCACTTATAAACTCCCGAAACTTTCTGGTTATGCAATTTGGTGTTGGGGATACAGGGGACACAAAATATATCACCCAAACTAACAATACCTAGATCCAGCTGTATCCATCCGTCAACACATAACCAAGAAACCTTCGGAAATCGTGTACCTCGACCTTCAAAAGCATCCGTTATACGAGTCATGGCAATACTCGAGCTCGCCCAAAGATCTTGGGTTATCGAGGTTATCTCACCAACAACCGCATAAAAGAGATTTTCGATGTGGGCAAAACTCGTATTCCAGAATCGCAACGATAAAATTGTGACGACAACACCTCGGAGCACAACTCCCCGGACACCGCCACAACCCCTAAATGTCGAGGCACCAAGAAGAATGTTCTCGCCACAAAACCATCGGCACGATTCCAAGATACCCGTGATCCTAAGAAAAAAATTAGTGAAATTTGAGGAGAGGAAAGTCAAAACTTCTACGCCAGAGACCTCACCAGAGCGATTTAAGGACCGAGGAGTAAAAAGAATCCTACTCCGATATATATAATCCTAAGACTCAAAACATTTTTCTAGACTCAACAAAGTCGAGATTCAATCAAGCGGGGGCTCCTAAGTCGGGATGGCTCGACACCAACTTGTAACGCCTCGATGCGGCTATATCTCCCACGTGTCGAAGCACGACTTAGAGGCATAACCGCATTGAAAGCAATGTCGCAAGTGAGGTAATCTTCACACAACCCATGTAATACATAAGGGAAAGAGATACAGAGTTGCCTTACAATCGCCACTTCACACAATACAGGAGTAAAGAATTACATCATACAGATACAATCAAGGTCCGACTACGGAACCAAAATAAAAGAAGACTACCCCAAATGCTACACAGATCCCCGATCGTCCCAACTGGGCTCCACTACTGATCAACTGAAATGAAACAACACAAAGAACAAGATCTTCATCGAGCTCCTCCTTGAGCTCGGGTGCGTCACCTGCACGATTTCATCGGCACCTGAAAAATGGTTTTGGAAGTATCCGTGAGTCACGGGACTCAGCAATCTCACACCCATGAGATCAAGACTATTTAAGCTTAAAGGTAGGACAGGGTAGTGAGGTGGAGCTGCAGCAAGCGACTCAGCATATATGGTGGCCAACATACGCAAAAGAGAGCGAGAAGAGAAGCAAAGCACGGTCGAACAACTATGATCAAGAAGTGATCCTAGAACAACCCACGCCAAGCATAACTCCAACATCGTGTTCACTTCCGGACTCCGAGAAGAGACCATCACGGTTACACACGCCGTTGATGTATTTTAATTAAGGTCAACTTCGGTTTTCTACAACCGACATTAACAAATTCCCATCTGCCTCATAACCACGGGCACGGCTTTGAAAGATAATACCCTGCAGGGTGTCCCAACTTAGCCCATTATAAGCTCTCACGGTCAACGAAGGATATTCTTCTACCGGAAGACCCAACAGACTCGAATCCCGGACTACAAGACATTTCGACAAAGAATAAAACAAGACCAGCAAAGCCGCCCGATGTGCCGACAAATCCCGATAGGAGTCGACGTACTCGCTCTCGTGGCACACCGGATAAGTCAAGCTACGAGTAAAACCAAGCGCCGAAGTTTCCCGTGGTGGCCCCAAGCAGGTTGCTCGGTTCGACCAACACTGAGGAGCACCGCCCGGCGGGGCTAAAATAAAGATGACCCTTGAGTCTGCAGAACCCAAGGGAAAAAGGCTTAGGTGGCAATTGGTAAAACCAAGGTTGGGCCTTGCCGGAGGAGTCTTATTCAAAGCGAACTGTCAAGGGGTCCCATAAATCACCCAACCGCGTTAGGGACGCAAAATCCGGGAACATAATACCGATATGACGGAAACTAGGGCGGCAAGAGTGGAACAAAACACTGCATAAGGCCGAGCCTTCCACCCTTTACCAAATATATAGATGCATTAATTAAATTAGATATATTGTGATATCCCAACAAGTAAACATGTTCCAACAAGGAACAACATCTCCATGTTCCAACAAGGAACAAACTTCATCTTCACCTGCAGCTAACAACGCTATAAGAGGGGCTGAGCAAAGCGGTAACATAGCCAAACAACGGTTTGCTAGGAAAGGATGGTTAGAGGCTTGACATGGCAATATGGGAGGCATGGTATAGCAAGTGGTAGGCATCGTAGCATAGGCATAGCAAAAGAGCGAGCATCTAGCAAGCAAAGATAGAAGTGATTTCGAGGGTATGGTCATCTTGCCTGAAATCCCGCAAGGAAGAAGAACGAGTCCATGAAGAAGACAAACGGACGTGGTCGAACGAATCCTCACAACTCCGGAACGAAACCGAAGCTAGCGAGAGAAGCAAACCGGAAAGAAGCAAACAACATGGTAAACACACAAGCATAAACATGTCATGATGCACAAACAAGTATGATGCATGTCCGGTTTAATTAGCATGGCATGGCAATATGCACAAACAAAACTACAAGTTAAATGGAGCCCAATATGCAACGAGTTGCATATTGACGAAACACCACATCAATTATTTATTTCGCTCTCCTTTAGGTACACAACAATATTAAATGTTGTTAAACATGGCAAGAGGTGAAGCATGATGAAACTACCTATCTAGGCAAGTTTAAATGAGGCCGGAAGCAACAAACAACAATTCCGGAAAACTCCTCATATGCATAATATGAATTTGGTACTGTTCTGCCCTATACATAATTTTAGAGTTGTTAAACAAGCCAAGTAAAGTCACCATGATAAACTAGGCATTTTTCCACCCCATTTACATATAAGGTTTATTAAATTCGGAGCTACGGTTATTTAGTTATGAAATAAATCATTTTAGCATGGCATTATGCAAATTAAATGCAAACAGCAATTTAAACATCTTTATCATGGATGAAATCAGCATATTGTAAAACTACACAAAATTCTAAGCATTTTACATATAAAAATCATTTTAATCCGATGCACAGTTTAAGACTTATTTAATGCATGATGCTTAGGGGTTTTCTGCAAAACTGTAATCTCTGGATAAATAGCAAATTCGCAGACAGGAAAAAAATACAAAGCAGGCTGAAACTGGCTGGGCTAGGGGAGCTGCTCACATCGGGCCTTGCCCGGTCGGTGGAAGAGGCAGGCCGGCAGGGCGCTGCCGGGCTGAAGCAGAGGAGCGGTTGGGCCAAATCTGGCGATGGGGAGGTGGCCCAGGCGCGTGCGGTCGAGGGCGCGGTCAACGGGGCGAGCGGGCGAGCGAGCGGGCGCCTCGTCCTCTGCTCGTTTCTGAAGAACAGAGACGCATCACACCCATGGCGACGCAGGAGACGGCGGCAGCGGGACTTGCAGGTCGGCGCGCGACGGAGGAGGCCCGGACGGTGTGGTCGCCGGGGCCCTTGGCGGCGGCGAGGCAAAACGGCGGCGGGGACGGAGCTGCATCTGCCCGCGTGGTAGGGACTTGGCGCGGCCTCATCTCGGGCAGAGGAAGCAGGTCGATGGCGGCAGACTTGGCGCTGGCGGGTGGCTCCGCGAGCGGCGGATGGAGCGGAAGGGCGGATCCGGCGGGCGACGCCATGGGAGGTGGCCGGAGGAGGCGGACTGGGCCCTTGGGCAGGGACGCGGGAGGTCGCCCATGGCGGGAAGGCGCGAGGTCGATCCTCCCGGATCGGGCGCGACGAGGAGGAAGACAGGCGCGCAGCAGTGTCGAGGAGGGGCAGAGGAGGCCGTGGGGTCCTGCTGGTGTTGCTCCGGCGAGGGGCAACGGGTGGCGATGGAGCTCGGGCGTGAGCTCCTGCTCGAGGAAGACGACGGGGAGGCAGCAGCCTCGGGCAGTGAGGAGGTCCCTGGCGGCGGGGCTTGGCGAGCTCGGCGTCGAGGAAGGAGGAAGGAGAGGTGAGGTCGCGAGGCAGTTCCTGCTGGGGCTCCGGCGAGTGGGACTTGGCGCTGGGGTGCTCCGGTCGATCCTGTGAAGGAGAGAGAGGGGCCACCGTGGGAGGGAGATAGAGGGAAAAACAGGAGGAGAAGAGGTCGCGAGTTCGGCCTGGTTGCTGCTGCTGCTTGCCGGCGGCATGCTGGAGAGGCGCTCCGGCGAGGTGGTGCAGGGGATCGGGGCCAGGCGAGGGAGCGTCTTGGTGGTGGAGCTGCTGGTCTGAGGCGGAGGGCTACGGGCTGGAGGCGGAGAGGATTTTTGGATCGGGGATTTGGCTGCTGGTAGGTGGGGAAGGATCCCGAGGGGAACCTGGTCAAGCGGCGGCTGATGGGACAAACTCCTAGAAGTTAGGGTTTGGCCTAATTTAGACTAGGGAGTATTTATATAAGGAAAGAGGGAGATTAGGATAGGTTTGGACCCTTCGATCGTAACCGGACGGTCGAAGATAAATGGCTTAGGGGAGTCCAACAAATAAACGCATATGTTTAATAGATGTTTGGGGATGATCCGAATCCAACGGAGATGACTGAGCTGGTCAGGTTCGGGGAAGATTTCGGACGCACGAAAGAGGGGGTCAGAGAGAGGTTAGGTGGTTTGACAAGAGGGAACCGAAAACACGGTTGATCTCGAAAGGGTCAACGAACGCAATATAGAGGGAAGTGAGGAGCGGCAACTACGCGCGGATGCAAGTTTTAAAAACAATGACGACAACGAGTGCCGATGCAATGCGAATGATGCCAAGAGATGAGATGCAAGACATGAACAAAATGCAAAACAAAAGACAAAAACCCAACCACGAAGGAAATAACATAACACATCTCCGGAAAAGGCAAGAGTTGGAGTTACGAATATGGAAAGTTGTATCCGTGGCGTTACAGGAACCCAAAAAATTCTTCAAAAAGAAAAGCGAAAGTGAGAAGACAAGCATTGTTGAAGTGGGAGCTAGCCTTGAACTTCGTTCATGCTCACGGAAACTTTGTGAATCTTAATTACAGAAACTTTTCAATAAAAATAATTATCCCCTTGTACAATTCCATTGTATTATAAAAATAATGTGCCAAGGTTTGCCTTTAGGATGTTTACAATGCTTGTTGATTTGTACGGTGCAGGACAGAAACTTTGGCTCTAGTGCGAAAATTTTAATTTTTTATTGGAAAGTCAAATGGTTCTGATTCTTTTTTACTGTCTTGCTGTACAAATTGTTTATTTTTCCTAATTTCGGCAGAATTTTTCAAGTATCAGAAGTATGGTGATGTTCAGATTGTTACAGACTGTTCTGTTTTAGACAGTTTCTGTTTTTGATGCATAGTTTGCTTGTTTTGATGAAACTATCAATTTATATCAGTGGATTAAGCCATGGAAAAGTTATATTACAGTAGAGAAAATGCAAAAAAAAATATGAATTGGTTTTCAACAGTACTTAGAGTAGTGATTTGCTTTATTATACTAACGGATCTTACCAAGTTTTCTGTTGAAGTTTTGTGTGGATGAAGTGTTCGATGATCGAGAAGGTTTCGATGTGAGAAGAAGGAAGAGAGGCAAGAGCTCAAGCTTGGGGATGCCCGAGGCACCCCAACTAAATATTCAAGGAGACTCAAGCATCTAAGCTTGGGGATGCCCCGGAAGGCATCCCCTCTTTTTTCAACAAATATCGGTATGTTTTTGGATTCGTTTCATTCATGTGATATGTGCAAATCTTGGAGCGTCTTTTGCATTTAGTTTTCATTTTTCTTTTATGCACGATGCTGGTATGAGATAGTCCTTGGTTGATTTATAGAATGCTCTTTGCACTTCACTTATATCTTTTGAGTATGGCTTTATAGAATGCTTCATGTGCTTCACTTATATCATTTGAAGTTGGATTGCCTGTTTCTCTTCACTTAGACAACCGCCATTTCTAGAATGCTCTTTTGCTTCACTTATATTTGTTAGAGCTTGGGCATATCTTTTGTAGAAAGAATTAAACTCTCTTGCTTCACTTATATCTATTTAGAGAGATGACAGGAATTGGTCATATGGTTAGTCATAAAATCCTACATAAACTTGTAGATCGCTGAATATGATATGTTTGATTCCTTGCAATAGTTTTGCGATATAAAGATGGTGATATTAGAGTCATACTAGTCGAGTAATTGTGAAATTGAGAAATACTTGTGTTGAGGTTTGCAAGTCCCGTAGCATGCACGTATGGTGAACCGTTATGTAACGAAGTCGGAGCATGAGGTGTTTATTGATTGTCTTCCTTATGAGTGGCGGTCAGGGACGAGCGATGGTCCTTTCCTACCAATATATCCCCCTAGGAGCATGCGCATAGTACTTTGTTTCGATGACTAATAGATTTTTGCAATAAGTATGTGAGTTCTTTATGACTAATGTTGAGCCCATGGATTATACGCACTCTCACCCTTCCATCATTGCTAGCCTCTTGATGCACCGCATTGCCCTTTCTCACCTCGAGAGTTGGTGCAAACTTCGCTTGCATCCAAACCCCGTGATACGATACGCCAGTCACACATAAGCCTCATTATATCTTCCTCAAAACAGCCACCATACCCACCTATCATGGCATTTCCATAGCCATTCCGAGATATATTGCCATGCAACTTCCATCATCATCATATACATGACTTGAGCATTCATTGTCATATTGCTTTGCATGATCGTAAGATATCTAGCATGATGTTTTCATGGCTTGTCCGTTTTTGATGTCATTGCTACGCTAGATCATTGCACATCCTGGTACACCGCCAGAGGCATTCATATCGAGTCATATCTTTGTTCTAGATATCGAGTTGTAATATTGAGTTGTGAGTAAATAAAAGTGTAATGATCATCATTATTAGAGCATTTCCCCAGTGAGGAAAGGATGATGGAGACTATGATTCCCCCACAAGTCGGGATGAGACTCCGGAAAAAAAGAGAGAAAGCCCAAAAAAAAGAGAAGGCCCAAAAAAAGAAAAAAAAAGAAAAAAATGAGAGAAAAAGAGAGAAGGGGCAATGTTACTATCCTTTTACCACACTTGTGCTTGAAAGTAGCTCCATGTTCTTCATATAGAGAGTCTCTTAAGTTATCACTTTCATATACTAGTGGGAATTTTCATTATAGAACTTGGCTTGTATATTCCAACGATGGGCTTCCTCAAATGCCCTAGGTCTTCATGAGCAAGCAAGTTGGATGCACACCCAATTAGTTTCAGTTTGAGCTTTCATACACTTATAGCTCTAGTGCATCCGTTGCATGGCAATCCCTACTCCTCACATTGATATCTATTAATGGGCATCTCCATAGCCCGCTGATACGCCTAGTTGATGTGAGACTTTCTCCTTTTTGTCTTCTCCACATAACCCCATCATCTTATTCTATTCCACCTATAGTGCTATGTCCATGGCTCACGCCATGTATTGCGTGAAAGTTGAAAAGGTTTGAGAAACGCCAAAAGTATGAAACGATTGCTTGGCTTGTCATCGTGGTTGTGCATGATGTGAATATTTTGTGTGGTGAAGATGGAGCATAGCCGCACTATATGATTTTGTAGGATGAGCTTTCTTTGGCTATGTTATTTCAATAAGACATAATTGCTTGGTTGGTATGCTTGAAGTATTATTGTTTTTATGTCAAACGATAGACTATTGCCTTGAATCACTGTGTCTTAATATTCATGCCATGATTAGACATATGATCAAGATTATGCTAGGTAGCATTCCACATCAAAAATTATCTTTTTTATCATTTACCTACTCAAGGACGAGCAGGAATTAAGCTTGGGGATGTTGATACGTCTCTGTCGTATCTATAATTTTTTATTGTTCCATGCCAATATTATTCAACTTTCATATACATTTTGGCAACTTTTTATATTATTTTTGGGACTAACATATTGACCCAGTGCCCAGTGCCAGTTCCTGTCTATTGCATGTTTTTGGTTTCGCAAAATATCCATATTAAACGGAGTCCAAACCGGATAAAAACGGATGGAGCTTATTTTTGTAATATTTGGAAAATCTGGAAGAAAAATCAACGCGGACCAGTGGCCGAGGTGGGCACGAGGTAGGGGGCGCCCCCCCCCTAGGGCGCGCCCCTGACCCTCATGACCCACCTGTAAGGCGGTTGATGCCCTTCTTTGGCTGCAAGAAAGCTAATTGTTTGGTAAAAAATCACAGCGAAGGTTTCAGTCCAATCGGAGTTACGGATCTCCATATATATACGAAATGGTGAAAGGGGACCAGAACAGAACGCAGAAACAGAGAGAGACAGAGAGATAGATCCAATCTCGGAGGGGCTCTCGCCCCTCCCACGCCATGGGAGCCAAGGACCAGAGGGGAAACCCTTCTCCCATCTAGGGAGGAGGTCAAGGAAGAAGAAGAAGAAGGGGGGCCCTCTCCCCCTTGCTTCCGGTGGCGCCGGAGCGCTGCCGGGGCCATCATCATCACCGCAATCTTCACCAACAACTTCACCGCCATCTTCACCAACTCTTCCCCCCTCTATGCAGCGGTGTAACCTCTCTCTTACCCGCTGTAATCTCTACTTAAACATGGTTCTCAACGCTATATATTATTTCCCAATGATGTATGGCTATCCTATGATGTTTGAGTAGGTCTGTTTTGTCCTATGGGCTATTTGATGATCAAGATTGGTTTGAGTTGCATGTTTTATTATTGGTGTTGTCCTATGGTGCTCTCCGTGTTGCGCAAGCGTGAGGGATTCCCGCTGTAGGGTTTGCAATATGTTCATGATTTGCTTATGGGGGTGGCGTGGAGTGATGTAAGCACGCACCGAGTAAGTAGGTTGTTTGCGTATGGGATAAAGGGGACTTGATACTTTAAATCTATGGTTGGGTTTTACCTTAAAGATCTTTAGTAGTTGCGGATGCTTGCTAGAGTTCCAATTATAAGTGCATATGATCCAAGTAGAGAAAGTATGTTAGCTTATGCCTCTCCCTCAAATAAAATTGCAATAATGATTACCGGTCTAGTTATCAATTGCCTAGGGACAAATAACTTTCTCGTGACAAAAGCTCTTAACTAATTTAGTTGTGTCTTTATCTAAACAGCCCCTAGCTTTTATTTACGCGCCCTTTATTTTCTTGCTAGCCTATCCAAAAACACCTACAAAGTACTTCTAGTTTCATACTTATTCTAGGTAAAGCGAATGTCAAGCGTGCGTAGAGTTGTATCGGTGGTCGATAGAACTTGAGGGAATATTTATTCTACCTTTAGCTCCTCGTTGGGTTCGACACTCTTACTTATCGAAAACTGTTGCGATCCCCTATACTTGTGGGTTATCAGTGGGCCCATAACCCACAGTTCCACAGGATCGAAACCTGACTCTCCTGTACATCCCTCTCTTCCAAAATTGTTCCTCACGCTTGGCTTCGTATGTAATTCACGAGCCACCTTCTTGTGATCTATTCTGGTATCAGATGCAATACTTATTCTCGATGCTCTGAACCCCCATTCACACTCTGTTTCAGACATGGAACGATTGCCTACCCGGTTGAAGCTTCTTATTGCACCTTCTTACCTTGCTCTCGATAACTTTCTTAAATTTCAACTCGAGAGATGCCTCTATGCCACGTTCACTGAGATAGCCCTTGGTACCTATCTTGTGTTGAGCTCCGTCCTTCCCGAGTCTTTTCCCCCTTACTCCCCCTTAAATCTCGGGACGAGATTTCTTGTAGTGGACGATAATTGTGATGCCCAGATAATTAAGCTAGAGTAATTCCCTCCTAATGATGCCACGTCATCATGATTACTGTTGCTAAATTCATGTTGGTTCGAAACCGATTCAAATTCAAATCTAAAACAAAATCGAAAATAAAAATTTTCATATGTCAAATCTAAAATGTTCACAATATTCTATAATTCACCTGATCATTGTCATGTTGAAACCAACCACTTTTGGATTCCCACAGTGCCCCTGAAAATTAATTCACTGGACTAACAACCAATTATTTGAGCTTTTCAATTTCTAAAAATAGTCGAACACTCCCAAATGCTTTGAAACTTTTTGTACCAACCCAGGTTATTGCCTTGTATTTTGTGCCAAGTTTTGTATTAAACAAAAATCTTTTAGTGGCTCAAAGAAAATAAACAAAGGATAAAAACTAAAACAAGAAAATAAAAAGGGGGAAACCCTCCCCCTCGCTGGTCCTCGGCCCAGCTGGCCTCTGACCTAACCAGGCCCAACCCATCTTCCCCCCCCCCCCCCCGGTCGTCTTCTCCTGTTCATGACCGCGCCCGAACAGGAGCTCGTCCCCATCGGACCAGCCTTGCCAGCGCGGCCCCGAGGGGATAAGGGCGACGCCTCGGGCTCCCCTTGTCTCCCCTCCCCCACTTGCCTCCTCGAGTCCTCCCTCCTACCACTCCCACTCCCTCCTCCCTCTTAGCCTCTCTCCCCCTCGCTAGATCCCCTTTCCCGAGCTCGTGAGCTCGCTGCATTGCCATGGCTGCGTCCTAGATACGGCCACCATGCCCCTCTCGCCGTCCCACTGTGTCCCCGAGGATCACCGCGGTCCGCTACTTCGACTTGCGCATCGCTTTGGAGCTTGGAGCCACCACAGCACCCACGTCATCGTCGTCTTCCTCCTCTGCTCCAACGAGCTCCGCTGCCGATTCCGCCGCACCGAGCCCTCCTCAAGAATGCTTGAGCACATCTGCAGGAGCACTGTGAGAATGTGCTTCTTTCCCCTCTCTCTCCCGTGCTATTCCGCCACCGTAGCCGCCGCCACCATCGCCGCCCGAAAGCATCGCCGCCATTGAGGTAGCCTCTATCATGGCCGTCCGAGCGCGGGAACATGCTCAACGTATCCCCGCGGTTCAAACGCGCCCTATTGCACCGCTAGCCGAACCCTCTTGCCTCGTTTCCGACCACGGCCAAACGTCGGCATCCGCCGCGCCGCTTGTCGTCGTCGCTACACATCATCTCCGGCCACGGTATCACTACCGTTCGAAGCAGCGTTGACTGGCCGCTCGAACACCACCGATCGCGTTGCTTGCCGTGCCCCGTAGCGCCGAAACCACCTTTGCCCGAAGTCCGGCGCCGCCCCGGTGGTCGCCGTTGACATTCCCGGTCGCCTCGGCCGCTCCCGCCGGTGTCGTTCGACGCGGCTTCGTCTCCGCGTTCGAACGCGACCGACCGCATTCGTTTTGGTGGTCTGTGGATGAATCCCGCGCGTCGCCACCCTCTCCTATGGTCAATGGCGTTGCTCCGGCCGCCGTGCTGACCTGGTGCCGACGTGGCCTTGTGGGGGCACCCTAGTGAGGCCGCCAGACCCGGCGCCCCAGTTGACCATGTTGACTCTGGTCAATCCAGTTACTCTGTGTGACATGTCGGCCCCTTCTTTTAATTAGGCTAATTAAATGTTTTTATAAATAAAAATAATTAGTTAAACAAAATAGCCACTGACTAATGGGGCCCACACCCCTAACTAGTATTGTTAGTCAAATTAACCAACTGTTAGTGCCACGATCGACATGTGGGACCCATCGTCAGTTGACTCGTCACCGCCTGCTGATCACGACATCATCAACACGTCATGCTGACGTAGTAATTCCTTTCTGTTAATTTAATTAATTCTAGAAAATACTTTAATCTTTAAAAATTCATATAAATTAATCCGTAGCTCGGATGAAAAAAATTATACATGAAAGTTCCTCAGAAAAATATGACAAATCGGAATACACTCTACGTTCATCTGTCGCGTGCCCCTAGCATAGCGAACATGCAACTTTTCCCCTCCAGTTCGTCTGTCCGAAAATGCCAGACTTGGGAAAACATTCCCGGATGTTTTTACCCTTCGCCGATATCGTGTAGCCCTGCGTTAGAACACCCCTAGCACCGCGTATTGCCATGTCATGCTTAGTGATGCATCTGTGTGCCTTGTATTTACTGTTTCTTCCCCCTCTTCTTCTCTCCGATAGACCCCGAGACCGCTGTTGATGCCCCTGTGATTGCCTACGTCGACGATGACCCTTCTTCCCTTTCAGCGGAGCTTCCAGGCAAGCCCCCCCTTTGATCATCCCGATATTGCACATTCCATTCTCTCATGCTTGCATTGGATTTGGCTACCGTATTTGATTGCTCCTATTCTGATGCATAGCCTACTTTTGTAACCTGCTTATTGTTACCTACCTGCTTATCCTAAATTGCTTAGTATAGGTTGGTTAGTGATCCATCAGTGACCCCCACCTTTTCCTTGTTGCCCCTGCTTCATCATCGATGACTCGATCAACATGATCGACGAACAGAGCCCGACACCTCACATCACCTCGCGCCCCTTTTATTGCTCGACACTGCAGAGTTACCATCAAGTGCCGAGGGTGGTACCTCATACATCACTCCTGATAAGATCTCTGTAGTGTAGCTATTCGGTCGTGGTCATTGAGGGTGATTCCTCCTTAACCACTTCCAATACGACTCTGTCGTGCAACCCCTCAAGTGTGAACCTCGAGGGTGGTTCCTCTTAAGTTCACCTTGATGCTTACATCGAGTGGAATCCACCGAGGGTGATTCATCGGGTTTTCCCCTTGTTTTTTGGACACATGGTTACCTTGACTTTACTTGAGACCTTGGTGAAAGTCGGGCGGGACCGGAGAGCACCCGCAACATGGTTGCGAGGCACGGTCGGGCAGGCAGGCTGTCCCCGAGTGGGCTGGGCTAGCCCTTGCCGTATTTCCTCAAGACGGGGCGACAGGGTCACATTATCATGAGTCTCCGCTCATCTCCGCAAGCTAATAATACACTATGGTTTGGGTATTTGTTCTGAGTTGTCCTTTGGCCTTTACGCACTAACCACCACGCGAGAATGGTTATGGGCCTCGACGTCGTGGTATAAGCCGAAGCTTTGTCAGACGTCCAGTTCAGCATTGCGGCACGGCCTGGTCGGCGCCCCAGTGGAGGTGGCCTGGATCACCCTGCGCGCAATGATCCGGAGTGCAACGGGCAATGGGCCCAGACCCCGGAGTGCTTAGTATGTAGACCGGCGGGGACCTCTCTGCCGAGCCTAGGTAGGACTGCGACGTGTTGATCTTCCAAGGCCGGGCATTGACCCAGAAAAGTGTGTCCGGCCAGAGTAATCAAGCATGTTGGAAAACATGGTGCACCCCTGCAGGGAAGATTATCTATTAATAGCCTTGTCGACGGTAACATACGTTTAGACTTATATCCTGATCTTTTACAACTAGAAATGGATACTTGAGATATTTGGCCTCGGGATTGCTTTCTCGCAGGGAGTCAAGGAAGGATCTCTGGGCATTAATGCTACAACATTTTTGTTAAATATAAACTGCTATTCTTTACTCTTCTACATGCTGCAAGATGCTTGGAGCTTCTTGAAGATGCTAGTCTTCGATAGGCTAGGCCTTCCCCTCTATTCTGGCATTCTGCAGTTCAATCCACAGATACAGCCCTTCCTTTTGATACCAATGCATACTAGGTATAGATCTGATGCTTGCGAGTACTTTGGATGAGTACTCACGGTTGCTTGGCTACCCCTTTCCCCCCTTCCTTCTTCTTTCCGGTTGATGCAACCAGATGGTGGATCCTTGGAGCCAGATGCCACCGCCGACGGATGCTACTAAGTGGAGACTGCCGACGACCAGGAGTAGTTAGGAGGTCCCAGGCAGGAGGCCTTCACTCTTTGATCGTTGATGTTTGTGCTAGCCTTCTTAACGCATCCTTGTTTAACTTATTTATGTACTCAGATGTTGTTGTTTCCGCTGACTCGCTTATGTATCGAGCTATGTATTCGAGCCCTCTAGGCCCCTGGCTTGTGATATGAAGCTTGTATTATTTCAATTTGTGTCTAGATTTGTGTTGTGATATCTTCCGGTGAGTCCCTGATCTTGATTGTACACATTTGCGTGTATGATTAGTGTATGATTGAATCGGGGGCGTCACAGATGGATACACCTCCCAAAATGTTTTTATCTCTAATTTTTTCGCTTTGAGCTCTGGCACCTCTACAAATCCCTACTTCCCTCTACGAAGGGCCTTTCTTTTACTTTATGCAATTTTTATTTTGATTCTCCATCTTCTCTCATAAAAAGCACCAACTAGGAGGCAATATGATCATGCTTAAGTATTGGGTGTAGTTAATATTCGAGTGTGTTTCATGAATGGATCAATGTTTGAGCATGATGGGCAAGGGTTAACTTATTTTAGCATTGATATTTTGAAAGACATGGTTGCTTGTTGATATGCTTGAGTATCTAAATTATTATGTCAAAACTAGACTATTTCTTTGAATCGCATAAAAGTCCAAATGTCCATGATATAAAGAAAAGAATATGATATGACTTGATAAATGATACGTCTCCAACGTATCTATAATTTATGAAGCATGCTATTTTATTATCTGTTTTGAATGATTATGGGCTTTATTATACACTTTTATATTACTTCTAGGACTAACCTATTAACCGGAGGCCCAGCCCATATTGTTGTTTTATTGCATGTTTCAGTATTTCGAGGAAAAAGAATATCAAATGGACACCAAACAGAATGAAACCTTCGGCAGCATTATTTTTGGGAAGAATATGATCCTGGAGACTTGGAGTTCACGTCAGAAGATCCCCGAGGACTCCACGAGATAGAAGGGCGCCCCCCCCCCTACAAGGCGTGGCCCCCTGTCTCGTGGGCCCCTCGAGCACCTCCCAGCCGACTTCTTTCGCCTATATAAGCCTACGTACCCTAAAACCATCGGGGACGAAGATAGATCGGGAGTTCCGCCGCTGCAAGCCTCTCAGAGCCACCAAAACCTCTCGAGTCCGCTCCAAGCCCCGCCAGAGGGGGAACCCATCACCGGTGGCCATCTTCATCATCTCGGCGCTCTCCATGTCGAGGAGGGAGTAGTTCACCCTCGGGGCTGAGGGTATGTACCAGTAGCTATGTGTTTGATCTCTCTCTCTCGTGTTCTCTCTCGTGTTCCCTCTATGGCACCATCTTCATGTATCCCGATCTTTGCTATTGTAGTTGGATCTTATGATGTTTCTCCCCCTCTACTCTCTTGTGATGAATTGAGTTTCCCCTTTGAAGTTATCTTATAGGATTGAGTCTTTTATGAGAACACTTGATGTATGTATTGTCGTGCTTATCTGTGGTGACAATGGGATATCATGTGCCAGTTGATGTATGTTTTGGTGACCAACTTGTGGGTTCCGCCCATGAACCTATGCATAGGGGTTGGCACACGTTCTTGACTCTCTGGTAGAAACTTTGGGGCACTCTTTGAAGTACTTTGTGTTGGTTGGATGAATCTGAGATTGTGTGATGCATATCGTATAATCATGCCCACGGATACTTGAAGTGACAATGGAGTATCTAGGTGACATTAGGGTTTTGGTTGATTTGTGTCTTAAGGTGTTATTCTAGTACAAACTCTTTTATAGATTGATCCGAAAGAATAGCTTTGAGGTGGTTTCGTACCCTACCATAATCTCTATGTTTGTTCTCCGCTATTAGTGGCTTTGGAGTGACTCTTTGGTGCATGTTGAGGGCTTGTTATATGATCTATCTATGTTATTATTGTTGAGAGAACTTGCACTAGTGAAAGTATGAACCCTAGGCCTTGTTTCCTATCATTGCAATACCATTTACGCTCACTTTTATCATTAGTTACCTTGCTGTTTTTATATTTTCAGATTACAAAAACCTATATCTACTATCTATATTGCACTTGTATCACCATCTCTTCGCCGAACTAGTGCACCTATACAATTTACCATTGTATTGGGTGTGTTGGGGACACAAGAGACTCTTTGTTATCTGGTTGCAGGGTTGCTTGAGAGAGACCATCTTCATTCTACGCCTCCTACGGATTGATAAACCTTAGGTCATCCACTTGAGGGAAATTTGCTACTGTCCTACAAACCTATGCACTTGCAGGCCCAACAACGTCCACAAGAAGAAGGTTGTGTAGTAGACATCAAGCTCTTTTTCTCGGCGCCGCTGTCGGGAGGTGAGTGCTTGAAGGTATATCTTTAGATCTTGCAATCGAATCTTTTTGTTTCTTGTTTTATCACTAGTTTAGTTTATAAAAGAAAACTACAAAAAAAATGGAATTGAGTTTGTCTCATACGCTTCGTCTTTTGAATATCTTTCGTGAGTTTGATGGAAAGGAAAATTGTGCTCAAGTGCTAGAAGAAGAATGCTTTAAAATGCTTGGTACTAAATCTTTGAATGATGAGCATGATTGCAATGTTGTTAGTATAAACTCTTTGAATATCCATAGTACTAATGATGATTGCACTAGTTATGATGAAAATGTCTCCTATAAGCATGTTTATTTTTTTGGAGTAGATTGGATTTGCATGGACACACCAAATAGAGAAAATAGATAATGCAAGAGCCATAAGTATTTAAAAACTAAAGGTTTGCAAGAAAGTCTTGATGAATGTGCTAGAAGATTCAATATTTTTCGTGCTCCTTGTGAACTTTGCAATGAACGTGGTCATTTAAATCTCCAATGCAAATTGTTTTATGATAGAATCGTGTCCAAAAATTGTGATAGCTTGATTACCCTTGGGCATCATAAAGAGCTTAGTCTTCTTTTGGGGTATGAAGAAATGAAACGTATGACTGAGGGTATTCCAAAATCTAATCTTGATAGATTTCTTGATTTTGATCTAGAGGATATTTATATGTTTTGTGGAGAATTGCATTGATAATCCTTATATTGCCAATTACATAAAGAAAAGAAAGCAAATAGAAGATGATGATAATACTAACGAAAGGAAAGAAACTTCCCAATATCCTCCTATTATTTCTCATGATGAATCAGGTAACTAGGAGGAGCTTTCTATTCAACCAGTCTCATCAATAAGGAGCTCAAGGAGGAAGGTTAAACCCACACATAATATGAATAAGAAAAAGAAAAGAAGGAGCGAGAAAGGTCGAAAGGTATCCCTCCCAAATGATGTTGCTCCAACTACTCATTGTGATGATGATCATTGCTTTACTATTGGTGCTATCCATATTTTTAATGATGAAATTGATTATGCTTATGATATGAAGGGGCCCAAGCTTGGGGAAGCTATGTTTGATGGGGATGAATTATTTGAGAATATATTTGCTGAAATTAATATTTGTCCCAAGCTTGGGGATGCTATGTTTAATGAAGATGATATTTTTAGTATCCTAAGTTTTGATATACAAAGTTGTTATGATGATAGCATGCCTCCTACGTATGATGATTATATTGATGAAAGTGGGTTTGGAAGAGTGTCAACTTTAGAAAGTAGTGATACCACTATTTTGGAGGATGTTGAATCTTATTGTGATGAATATGAAAGTGTATTTGGAAGAGTGTCAACTTTATTTAGTGATTCCACTATCTTGGGAGAGGTTTCAATCAATTATGATGAGGACGAAGTTGCTACTTATGATGATTATTGTGATGAAAATTATGCTATAAAAAGTAGTGATGATTATATTTAAAAATCTTGTCATGATTATGATTATCCTTTTTATGAACATTACTCTTTTAATGTGGAAACAATTTTTAGTGTTCAAGTCTTTTATGATACTTCCACTATTCCGAATGAGAAGGATTTTGCTTGTGTGGAGAGTAGTAAATTTTCTATGCTTGTAGATCATGAAAAGAATGCTTTAGGTGCTGGTTATATTGTTGAATTCATTCATGATGCTACTGAAAATTATTATGAGGGAGTAATATATGCTTGTAGGAATTGCAATAATGTCAAGTTTCCTCTCTATGCGTTGAAAATCTTGAAGCTATGCTTGTGTTACCCTCCTATGCTAGTTGATTGTTGTTCCCATAAGTTGTTTGCTCAAAAAATCCCTATGCATAGGAAGTGGGTTAGAATTCAATGTGCTAGTCATATTCTTCATGATGCTCTCCTTATGTTTCAATTCTTATCTCTTATGTGAGCATCATTGAAATCATCATGCCTAGCAAGGGGCGTTAAACGATAGCGCTTGTTGGGAGGCAACCCAAATTAATTTTAGTTTCTTGATTTTTGGTTCTGTTTACGAATAAATAATCCATCTAGCTTCTGGTTAGATGTGTTTTCATGTTTTAATTAGTGTTTGTGCCAAGTAGAACCTTTGGAAAGACTTGGGTGAAGCCTTTATGATCATGCTGTAAATAACAGAAACTTTAGCGCTCACGATATTAGCTTAAAATTTTTACTGGAGAGTGCTATTTAGTTGATTCTTTTTGCAGATGATTACTAGACAAATTCCTCAGGTCCACCAATTTATTTTAGAATTTTTGGAGTTCCAGAAGTTTGCGTTTGATACAGATTACTACAGACTGTTCTGTTTTTGACAGATTCTGTTTTCCGTGTGTTGTTTGCTTATTTTGATGAATCTATGGCCAGTAAAATAGTTTATAAACCATAGAAGTTGGAATACAGTAGGTTTAACACCAATATAAATAAATAATGAGTTCATTAATGTACCTTGAAGTGGTGTTTTGTTTTCTTTCGCTAACGGAGCTTACGAGTTTTCTGTTGAGTTTTGTGTTGTGAAGTTCTCAAGTTTTGGGTAAAGATTAGATGGACTATGGAATAAGGAGTGGAAAGAGCCTAAGCTTGGGGATGCCCAAGGCACCCCAAGGTAATATTCAAGGACAACTAAGAGCCTAATCTTGGGGATGCCCCGAATGGCATCCCCTCCTTCGTCTTCGTTCATCGTAACTTTACTTGGAGCTATATTTTTATTCGCCACATGATATGTGTTTTTCTTGGAGCGTCATTTTATTTTGTTAGTTTTTGCTTGCTGTTATTTAGAATAATGTTTTGAATCTTTAGTTTCAATAAAAAAAGTCAAGGATAACCTTTGCCATGCTTATTTTGCTACTATACATATTGCTGTTTGAAAACAGGAAGTTTACCGATGTTGCAAAAATTCCCTAGAAAAGTCAGAGAGTGGTATAATGTTGAATATTTTTGTATATTGAGCCCTGATAAATTTATTACAGTGGGAATTTTATTTCATAAATTTTGGAGTTAGGTAAGTATGATGAATCTTGCATTCTTTACAGACTATACTGTTTTGACAGATTGCTGTTATGGTTGCATTGTTTGCATATGTTTGCCTGTTTAATGATTCTATTTGAGGATAGGAGTATTAAATATGCAGAGGCATTTAGTATGCAATGTTGAATAATAATCTTAGTGATTTGTTACAGTAGAAATGATTATGTTTTGCATTAGTTCATACTAACCTATCTCACGAGTTCTTGTTGAGTTTGGTGTGGATGAAGCTTTTGAGAAATAGAGAAACCATGATATGAGAGGAATTAAGGAGACATAAAAGTTCAAGCTTGGGGATGCCCAAGGCACCCCAAGATAATATTTCAAGAAGTCTCAAGCATCTAAGCTTGGGGATGCCCCGTTAGGCATCCCACCTTTCTTCTTCAACAACTATCGGTTAGTATCAGTTGAGCCTAAGTTTTTGCTTCTTCACATGAGTTGTGCTATCCTTGCAATGTAATTTTATTTTGTTTTGCTTGCTGTTTGAATAAAATACCAAGATCTGAAATTCTTAAATGAGAGAGAGTCTTCACATAGTTGCATAATTATTTAGGTACTCATTGTTCTTCACTTACATCTTTTTGGAGTAGTTTATCATTTACTCGTGTGCTTCACTTATATCCTATGAGTAAATGGTTGAATGAGTTGATTGTCATAAATCTGAAATTATATTTGCCTCATTTGCTTATCCCATGGGGAGTAATGACTTCACGTCTAAGAAGTAGAGGTTGTAAATTTATTGAAGGTTAGCAAGTGTTGTATTGGTCATTTGAACAATTCATGAAAGAATATTGAAGGAAGAGAGATTTCACATATAAATATACTATTGTAGACATCTTTTATAGTTGGGAGCACTCATTAAGTATGACATGCTAAAGAGTTGATGTTGGACAAGGAAGACAACGTAATGGGTTATGTTTTCCGACATCTCAGTTAAAGTATATTGTCATGGATCATTCAAACATATTGAGCTTGCCTTTCCCCCTCATGCTAGCAAAAAATTCCTTGCACCAAGTAGAGATACTACTTGTGCTTCCAAATATTCTTAAACCCAGTTTTTGCCATGAGAGTCCACCATACCTACCTAAGGATTGAGTAAGATCCTTCAAGTAAGTTGTCATCGGTGCAAGCAATAAAAATTGCTCTCTAAATACGCATGACTTATTAGTGCGGAGAAAATAAGCTTTGTACGAACTTGTTATGGAAGCAATAAAAGCGACGGACTGCATAATAAAGGTCCATATACAAGGGGCAATATAAAGTGACGTTCTTTCGCATTAAGATTTTGTGTATCCAATCCTAAAAGCGCATGACAACCTCTGCTTCCCTCTGCGAAGGGCCTATCTTTTACTTTATGTCTTTTACTTTTATGCAAGAGTCAAGGTGATCTTCACCTTTACCTTTTTCATTTTATCCTTTGGCAAGCACTTTGTGTTGGGGTGATCCTGATATATATATCCAATTGGATGTAAGTTAGCATGAACTATTATTGTTGACATCACCCAAAGGTGAATACGTGTGGAGGCAACATTATAAGCCCCAATCTTTCTCTGTGTCTGATTAAAACTTCATAACCACAAGTATTACATGAGTGTTAGCAATTGTAGAAGACTATATGATAGTTGAGTATGTGGAGTTTGATATTCCTGAAAATAAGATGAATTGCAATTGTTTGAATGACTGAGAATGAAGTTTGCTAGTTTTCAAGAAAGTTTATGGTCTATGCTTTGACATGTGAATTGCTTGCTACTTTATCGTGAGAAGTTTTATGAGATGAACTACTGTTATGACATATTATCATGCTAGAAAAGGTGATTGAGATTATCATTGATCAAACTTGTGCACCTCTAGCATTCACACTTCATAAATTCTTTCTTTATCATTTACCTACTCGAGAACGAGTAGGAATTAAGCATGGGGATGCTGATACGTCTCCACCGTATCTATAATTTATGAAGCATTCATGCTATTTTATTATCTGTTTTGAATGATTATGGGCTTTATTATACACTTTTATATTACTTTTGGGACTAACCTATTAACCGGAGGCCCAGCCCATATTGCTGTTTTATTGCCTGTTTTAGTATTTCGAGGAAAAGGAATATCAAACGGAGTCCAAATGGAATGAAACCTTCGGCAGCATTATCTTTGGGAAGAATATGATCCTGGAGACTTGGAGTTCACGTCAGAAGATCCCCGAGGACTCCACGAGATAGGAGGGCGCCCCCCCCTACAGAGCGTGGCCCCCTGTCTCGTGGGCCCCTCGAGCACCTCCCGACCGACTTCTTTCGCCTATATAAGCCTACGTACCCTGAAAACATCGGGGACGAAGATAGATCGGGAGTTCCGCCGCCGCAAGCCTCTGTAGCCACCAAAAACCTCTCGGGAGTCCGTTCCGGCACCCTGCCGGAGGGGGGACCCATCACCGGTGGCCGTCTTAATCATCCCGTCGCTCTCCATGACGAGGAGGGAGTAGTTCACCCTCGGGGCTGAGTACCAGTAGCTATGTGTTTGATCTCTCTCTCTCTCTCTTGTGTTCCCTCTATGGCACGATCTTGATGTATCCCGAGCTTTGCTATTGTAGTTGGATCTTATGATGTTTCTCCCCCTCTACTCTCTTATGATGAATTGAGTTTCCCCTTTGAAGTTATCTTATCAGATTGAGTCTTTTATGAGAACACTTGATGTATGTCTTGTCGTGCTTATCTGTGGTGACAATGGGATATCATGTGCCACTTGATGTATGTTTTGGTGACCAACTTGCGGGTTCCGCCCATGAACCTATGCATAGGGGTTGGCACACGTTCTTGACTCTCCGGTAGAAACTTTGGGGCACTCTTTGAAGTACTTTGTGTTGGTTGGATGAATCTGAGATTGTGTGATGCATATCGTGTAATCATGCCCACGGATACTTGAAGTGACAATGGAGTATCTAGGTGAAATTAGGGTTTTGGTTGATTTGCGTCTTAAGGTGTTATTCTAGTACGAACTCTTTTATAGATTGATCCGAAAGAATATCTTTGAGGTGGTTTCGTACCCTACCATAATCTCTACGTTTGTTCTCCGCTATTAGTGGCTTTGGAGTGACTCTTTGTTGCATGTTGAGGGCTTGTTATATGATCTATCTATGTTATTATTGTTGAGAGAACTTGCACTAGTGAAAGTATGAACCCTAGGCCTTGTTTCCTATCATTGCAATACCGTTTATGCTCACTTTTATCATTAGTTACCTTGCTGTTTTTATATTTTCATATTACAAAAACCTATATCTACTATCTATATTGCACTTGTATCACCATCTCTTCGCCGAACTAGTGCACCTATACAATTTACCATTGTATTGGGTGTGTTGGGGACACAAGAGACTCTTTGTTATCTAGTTGCAGGGTTGCTTGAGAGAGACCATCTTCATCCTAAGCCTCCTACGGATTGATAAACCTTAGGTCATCCACTTGAGGGAAATTTGCTACTGTCCTACAAACCTGCGCACTTGCAGGCCCAACAACGTCTACAAGAAGAAGGCTATGCTGCATCATCCCTTCCTCTTTGGGGAAATACCAACATAGCTTCAAGCGACATCAACACTCACGTGTGACGCTTCCATCTGTGAGCCCATGAGGCCATCGTCGATGTATGCATGCATCACTTACCTACATCGGGAGAGGTTAATTAATTTCACCGTCGATGAGAATTCTTTTGGGTTGTACATATATTACGGCAGGAGGATATAGTATGTAGTGAAGAGGGGGGAAGGGGACCATCATATGTAGTACGCTTGATGAACCTCGCTCTGTGTGGGTGCATGGTTTACGGTTTTTGAGGCATGTGGCACATCAAAGTTGTGCATTTTGGGTATTCAACATATATATGTTTGGCCCACATGCAAAGCGGTGGTGGTTTTCCTCTCGCACCCACTTAAGTTGTTATCAACGATATCGATGCTTCCCATCTGTGGGCCCGCTTGGTCCATCACTACTTTTTGCCTGACAACAAGAGAGGTTAATTTGACTTAGGAGGGGATTATTATTTTTGCTCTGGATGACATGCATGATACAGTTTGAGCACACACACATGCATGTGTATGCATGATTCCCTCCCATCGAGTTGAAGTGGCTGGTACAACGACACATCATGAACCGATCTCGCTCTGTGTGGGGAGCTAGTGTACGATTCTTGACGCACGCGCCACATCAATGTTGTGTATTCAAACATGCATGCATGCATCACCTCCATACATATGCATGTAGTTGTTGCCTTCGAATGGTACACTCCCTCGCGTGGTTATCCGCGACAAGCCTATATATTCATGGGCCCGTGTGGACCCATGATCACCTTGACCAAGAACAAGATAGGTTACCATGGCGGATTCTTCATTTGGTTCGTGTTATCATAGTATAGGTCATGGTGAGATTCAGACCTTAAGTTTGAGCGCATATACTATGCACGCATGCATGCATGAATCCCCGTCGTTGGCTTGAAGTGTGGTGTAACATACATATGCATCTTCAACCTAACCCTCACTCAGTGTGGGGATTTCTAGTTCCATTGTTACTTCAAAACACACCTCTCCTACATATGTTTGGGCCACACACATGTATTGGTTGTCTTCAGGGACTAGCTACTTGCGTAATTATTGGCGAGCTAGCCCATCTCCGGGGTCGCATGGACAGCCATCAGTTTGACCAACAACAAGGGAGAGGTTGTACGACCAAGGTGGATTATTCTTGGTCCGTTTTATGATCCATCTTGGTGAGATATGCCTCTCTGGCCCATCGACCGAAAGTGTGTGTGTGTGTGGGGGGGGGTTGCTACTCAGACTTTGCTAGGTGAACCTCGGTTGGGGGCATGCATTCATATCTTAGGATTCCCTTCATGGCGACACAAGGGGGGGCTACTAGCTACTTCGCACTTTGCTAGGTGAACCTCGGTTGGGGGGGAGGGGGCATGCATTCATAGCTTAGGATTCCCTTCGTGCCGACACGAGGGGGGGTGGGGGCTGCTAGCTACCTCGCACTTTGCTAGGTGAACATCGGTTGGGGAGGCATGCATTCATAGCTTAGGATTCCCTTCGTTCCGACACGAGGGAGAGAGGGCTGCTAGCTACTTCTCACTTTGCTAGGTGAACCTCGGTTGGGGGGCATGCATTCATAGCTTAGGATTCCCTTCGTGCCGACACGAGGGAGGGGGCTGCTAGCTACTTCGCACTTTGCTAGGGTGAACCTCAGTTGGGGGGGCATCCATTCATAGCTTAGGATTCCCTTCGTGCCTACACGAGGGAGGGGGGCTGCTAGCTACTTCGCACTTTGCTAGGGTGAACCTCGATTAGGGGGGGCATGCATTCATAGCTTAGGATTACCTTCGTGCCGACACGAGGGAGGGGGGCTGCTAGCTACTTCACTTTGCTAGGTGAATGAACCTCGGTTGGGGGCATGCATTCATAGCTTAGGATTCCCTTCGTGCCGACACGAGGGAGGGGGGCTGCTAGCTACTTTGCACTTTGCTAGGTGAATGAACCTCGGTTGGGGGGCATGCATTCATAGCTTAGGATTCCCTTCGTGCCGACACGAAGGAGGAGGGGGGCTGCTAGCTACTTCGCACTTTTCTAGCTGAACCTCGGTTGGGGGGGGGGAGGGGGCATGCATTCATAGCTTAGGATTCCCTTCGTGCCGACACGAGTGGGGGGTGGGGGCAAGCAATAGCGTGCGCTTTGCGAGAGAGGTGCCACATCGAAGTTGCATTTGGTATTTCAAAATCAAACCACCCTTTTGATACATAAATTTGGTCCACATGAAAGTGTGTTCATGTTCTGACCCTCTCCCGCGTCATTTTTCGCCAAATTTATGAACATTAGACAAGTCGGATGACGCAACAGACACGGTTCACTCAAACTAACACGCCGGTGCCCCTGTCACACACACATCCACACAGTACATTGGGCTCCACGAGGCTCCCCCTCTCAAAAATACCTGCCCGCCTCGAGGGTTTTTCTGTTTCATAACACACGGTTGTTATCTCCGGACCGTGTGCGATTTTTCTTGTTCCCAATCCCACTTGCATCCCTAGAAAATATCTACCCGCCTCGAGGGTTTTTTCTGTTTCATAACACACGATTGTTATCTCCGGACCGCGTGCGATGTTTCTTGTTCCCAATCACGCCTGCATCCCTAGAAAATATCTGCCTGCCTCGAGGGTTTTTCTGTTTCATAACACACGATTGTTATCTCCGGAACATGTGCGATGCACTATCATCAAAATTTTCAATACCCCGGCATTTCACTCCCGCGTTTGACACCCGCGTAGTAAAATTTTCAGTACTCGCGTCATTTCCTCAAACACCCCACTCCCCCCTCCACACACACACACACACCAAAACCTCCTTGGGCGTGCGCACACACACACACCCCTCCCTAGCAAGGTCCCCGTCGCCGCTGCCGCCGCCGCAAGGCCTCCATTGTCAACATCTGTCGGTTTGCCCATGCAGCTTACCCACCGATCTCCATACCAGGCCGCCCTGAGTTTATTAGATGACGCCTGCCAAATGCCCCCTTTCCCACAGATCCCCATCCGCATCCCCCACTCCAGAGCATCGCAGCCTAAGCCCGGTGACGCTTCCCGTGGAGGTCGAGGAGCGACTGGCCCAAAAGAGGTGTATAGTGGTCTCTTCGCCTGACGTCACCGCGGAAGCTAATGACCATTACTAGCGGCAGGCACTCAAGCAGCGGGCTAGAGTATGCGGGCATGTCTCGTGTAACACCCCGGATGAAAAACTTCCCATTTTGGCTATATCAACTTGACCTCATCCAATTCTTGTGGGTTTTATTCATGTTTGGCCTCATCTTGTTTGGTTGTGTGGTTTTATTCTTTTCTTTGTCATATTCCTTTTTAGTCTTTTTGCATTGGAGCTTCTTGTCATCATCTTATAGTGCATTTTCATCTCATGTCATCTCATGTTGCATTTTGTCATTCATGTTGTTGTCATGAGCATCATGGGCCTGACCCTTGTACCCCCCCCCCTTCCAAACCTTTGCACCATCACTTCTCTTTGCTTTCCCTTTTCTTCCATTCTTTGTGAGTGCCTTTTGCCTCCACCATAAATGTTCATCTTTTCCCCAATATTCTAGCCATATGTACCTAGCCTCTCTGCCAAACTTCAGCTCTTTTGAAGTTGTTTTGGTTGGGTATTAAAATGGTTCAAGTTTGAAACCAATTCGAACTTGAATTATTTTACTTCCCCTAAAAATACCCGGATCAATTTTACCAAATTCTACATAAATTCAGGACCTTGAGAATATTGTCAGATTTCTCAAAATTCTTCCTTTTAACCCTGTGCTTTTCCTTTTATTTCTGTCTGTGGAGTAATTGGAAAAGAGTGGCAGGAGAGCTGCCTAGCCGCAGCGGCAGCCACCTGGGCTCCGGCCTCCAAGCCGGCCCAGCTAACCAGCCCATGACTGGTAGAGCGTCGCCAGCCAGCGCTTCCCCTCCCCTGTCACAAGCACTCAAGGCCAAGACACCCCTGCTAGATCCTCTCCACGTGGACATCCCGACCCCGCTCGGCAGCGTCTGCCCTGCTCCCCGCACCCACCTTTTCCCTCTCCTCTCGTCGTCGCCATGGGGACCGCGAGCAAGAGAGAGCACGAGCTCGATCCGTCTCCCTAGCCCCCTACTTATCCTCTCTCTCCCTGTCCTCACGCCCCTAGGGTTTCCCCTCTTCCTCTCGCCGCCGCCGCCAGGTGAGAAGGACCACCAGATCCATCGCAGCTGCTCCGTCCCGAGCGCAACTGAGAGCGTGTATCGTCGCCGGCGTGCTCTCCGGCCACCCCTAACCCTGCAGACCGTGTCCATCTTCTTCCCCGTCGTCTTCTCCTTCCACGACGCCGACTACGGTGCGCCGGACGACAAGTCCCTCGACGTCCCCGGCTTCCTCCTTCCTCTCGGTCAGAAACGCGGCAAGGTTCAGAGCTCCGCTTCATCGCCGCCAGCCCGTCTCCGTCGACTACTTGGTGTCTTTGGGTGAGCTGGGTAACACACCTCCCTCTCCCATCCTTTTCCTTGGCTCAGTAGGGCAACCAGAGGGCGCGTCCGATCCGTGTCTTTCCGTGCTCGGCGTGCTCCAACAGAATCTGAAGGTTTTGTTCGATGATGTTCGCCTGCGTGGGTGCCGTGTTCCCGCTCTGGTTCACCCCCATCGTGCTCCGTGGCGGCGCTCGCGCTTCGTTCGGCTCCCGCGCGCCAACCTTTCCCGAGGACGCCGTAGCTGCTGCTGCCGGTCGCCGCGGACGCCAGGGCCCCGAGTCGAGCCACTGCTCGAGCTCGAGCGCCCTGTTTTCCCTTCCTGCACGCGCCTTCTCCCTTCCCGCTCGGCCGCCGGAGGCCCCGTGCCCGCTGGGTTGCCGCCGTTGCCTCTCCGGCGCCGTCGTCTTCTCTCTATGGCAACAGAGTTGCTCGACTGGTTTGGTTACCTAAAAGGGGCCGAAGCCCTTCCCTATCAGTCACGCCCGCCTAGCCCAGTGGCTGCTGATGCAGAGCCACACCGGGGAGACCTGGGTTCGATCCCCCGAGGCTGCATATTTCCCCCCCCCCCCCCTTTTTTCCTATTCTGACACTGTTAGTATGACAGTGTGACCCCACCTGTCATACTCTCTTAGGATGTATGTTTTTTTTCTTTTATTTTATTTTGCTATTTGTTTTATTTTCCCGGCGATTATTCCATTTCTGGCATATGGAGTCTGTCCTTTTCGGGCAAGTCCATTTCTGGACGTTTCCAAATATGGAAAATGCCATTTCTGTTACCTACCATTTTAGGCAGGTTTTGACTTTGTGCATTTGTGATGATTTTTCTACAGCAACCCTAACATATTATATATGTTTTTGGGGTAGAAAAATCCCACCAACTCAGTGGTGGCATTAGTTTCTGCATTTGAGCAAGTTCATGAACATGTCATTTTACATCATGTTGCGGTGTTGTCTTTCATGGGTATATTTATGCAATTATGCTATGAGGTAGTTTTGCACACGAACATGTTCTTCATCATGCCTACTTCTTGCTAGATTTTGTTCCATGCCATGACATGCCTTGTAGTGAGTTAATCAAGCTGATAAAGATGCCATGTTGAATATGTTTCTGCTATGTCCTGAGATTTCACTAAGTCTGAATCTGTTAACGAAACTTTCAACATTGACATGGGTGTTACTATATTTTCTGGTCCTTTTTGGCTTATGGTCAGTAAGGGACTTTTGTTCTATGCTTTGAGTAGATTCATGCCATGCCTTATTTTGCTATTTTAAGTTCCTGTAGCATGTAGTTTTGTTGCTCCGAACATTGCAACCTGATGCTGTTTTTGCCATGTCCAGCCTGATATTTTGTGCACTTTTGCCATGCTTGTTTGAACCTGTTATGATGTGAACTAGCCGTAGCTCAGTGCTCATCTTTTGTCAAGCATCTTGTGTAGATCACTGCCATATACTTTGTTGGTACGTTTGGGTGCAGTAGCTTAATTAATTATTGCTTGCTAAGTGGCATCATGCTGTTAATGGCAGATTTGCGTCATTCTTGTTTTGCTTGTCATTTGCAAACCGTGCATCCGATTCCGGTGATCTTTATATCGTTTTCAACCGAAATCATCTCATCTTTCCAGTGACATACTTGGTTTGCCAAGTTGATGCCTGGTTCATCATTTTCCTTCCGGGCGCATTTACGCATTGCATATCACATCCCGCATATCATGCCATGTTTTGCATCATGTTGATTGTGCATTGCACCGTGATTTATTGTGGTTCCTTTGTTTGTGTTGTTGCTTTGGGTAGAGCCGGGAGACGAGTACGTGAACGAGGAACCTGTTGAGAACGCTTACGAGGATCAAGCTTTCGACAACTCTGAGAACATTGCAGGCAAGATGACCATACCCTCGAAATCACTTCTATCTTTGCTATGCTAGATGCTCGCTCTTTTGCTATGCCTATGCTGCGATGCCTACCACTTGCTATATCATGCCACCCATATTGCCATGTCAGCCCTAACCATCCTTTTCCTAGCAAACCGTTGTTTGGCTATGTTACCGCTTTGCTCAGCCCTCTTATAGCGTTGCTAGTTGCGGTGAAGTGAAGTTTGTTCCTTGTTGGAACATGGAGATGTTGTTCCTTATTGGAACATGTTTACTTGTTGGGGTTATCACAATATATATCTGCTATAATTAATGCGTCTATATACTTGGTAAAGGGTGGAAGGCTCGGCCTTATGCCTGGTGTTTTGTTCCACTCTTGCCACCCTAGTTTCCGTCATACCGGTGTTATGTTCCTTGATTTCGCGTTCCTTACACGGTTGGGTGATTTATGGGACCCCCTTGACAGTTCGCTTTGAATAAGACTAGTCCAGCAAGGCCCAACATTGGTTTTACCATTTGCCACCTAAGCCTTTTTCCCCCGGGTTTTCGCGAGCCCGAGGGTCATCTTATTTTAACCCCCCGGGCCAATGCTCCTCTGAGTGTTGGTCCAAACTAGAGCACCGTGCGGGACCATTCCTTGGCAACTTGGATTACGTTGGTTCCTGTATGCTTCGCTTATCCGGTGTGCCCTGAGAACGAGATATGTGCAGCTCCTATCGGGATTTGTCGGCACATTCGGGTGGCTTTGCTGGTCTTGTTTTATTGCTATCGAAATGTCTTGTAGTCTAGGATTCCGAGATTGATCGGGTCTTCCCGGTAGAAGGAATATCCTTCGTTGACCGTGAGAGCTTATAATGGGCTAAGTTGGGACACCCCCTGCAGGGTAATATCTTTCGAAAGCCGTTCCCGCGGTTATGAGGCAGATGGGAATTTGTTAATGTCCGGTTGTAGAAAACCCAAAGTTGACCTCAATTAAAATACACATCAACCGCGTGTGTAACCGTGATGGTCTCTTCTCGGCGGAGTCCGGAAGTGAACACGGTGTTGGAGTTATGTCGGCGTAAGTAGTTCAGATCACTTCTTGATCGCTACTAGCTTCACGACCGTGCTTTGCTCCTCTTCTCGCTCTCTTTTGCGATGTAACCACCATATATGCTAGTCGCTTGCTGCAGCTCCACTTTACTACCCTGTCCTTCCTATATGCTTAAATAGTCTTGATCTCGCGGGTGTGAGATTGCTGAGTCCCCGTGACTCACAGATTCTACCAAAACAGTTGCAGTGCCGATGATGCGGTCAGGGTGACGCAACCGAGCTCAAGTGGGAGTTCGACGAGGAACGTGGTCGTTACTATGTGTCTTTTCCTGATGATCAGTAGTGGTGCCCAGTTGGGACGATCGGGATCTGTGTAGCATTTGGGGTATCTTCTTTTATTTTGGTTCCGTAGTCGGACCTTGAGTGTACTCAATGATGGATGTTTATTTATGTACTTGTGTGAAGTGGCGATCGTAAGCCAACTATGTATCTCTTTCCTTATTTATTACATGGGTTGTGTGAAGATTACCTCACTTGCGACATTGCTTTCAATGCGGTTATGCCTCTAAGTCGTGCCTCGACACGGGGAGATATAGCCGCATCGAGGGCGCTAAGTTGGTAATCGAGCCTTCCCGACTTAGGAGCCCCTACTTGATTGTTTGTTTGGCGTTGTTGAGTCTAGAATGGAAAATGTTTTGAGTCTTAGGATTATATATATCGAGAGTAGGATTCTTTTACTTCCCAGTCCTTTCGTCGCTCTGGTGAGGTATCCCGACGTAGAGTTTTGACTCTCCTCTCCTCAAATTTCACTAAAAAATTTTAGGATCACGTGGGTATCTTGGAATCGTTCGATGGTTTTGTGATGAGAACATTGTTCTTGGTGCCTCGACATTTAGGGGTTGTGGCGGTGTCCCGGGAGTTGAACTCCGAGGTGTTGTCGTCACAATATTATCGTTGCAGATTCGGAATACCGAGTTTTGCCGACATCGAAATCTCTTTTGTGCAGTTGTTGGTGAGATAACCCGATAGCCCAAGATCTTGAGGCGAAAAGGGAGTATTGGCATGACTTGTATAATGGATGTTTTTCAAGGTCGAGGTACACGATTTCGAGGATTTCTTGGTTATGTGTTGACGGATGGATACAATTGGATCTAGGTATTGTTAGTTTGGGTGATATATTTTGTGTCCCTGTATCCCCAACACCAGTTGCATAACCGTAAAGTTTCGGGAGTTTATAGGTGGGAATTCTAGTAGCTTACGTGATATTCTTTCCGATGGATGTATGATTTGAGATTGGGGTTCAACGTCTAGTGGTCCGCCCATTCACGGTCGATTCTGATGGGTCGCGAGGCGTCTTAAAGAATCCTTGGCTATGCTGATTCGGGACGTCTTGTTTGTCATTCGTGACGTCCGCTATACGTCGTGTCCGTGTGGGCCCCACCACTAACACTTTGGGCGTAAATCTCTATCATGTGTTTGTTTCGCTCATTCTAGAAGCCAATCTTTTGTTTTCAGTTGTGATATTCGATTTGTTTCTAAGATGATGTTGTTTCCATATCTTTATCTAAGTGGCTTCTCACCTTAATGGACGTGTGATGATTAACTTTGGAATTCATTCGTTCATTCTTGTTCGAATGTTTATTGTGAAGACTATATGTTGCAATTTCTATCCGTTGATTCTACTTGACTATTTTGTCTATCAAAGGACTAACGGATGTCACCCTCTCCAGGATGGCTCCGCCAACGCGTCTGAATCCGGATCGCAATGATGGGGATCGATCAACCTCCACCTCCACCTCCGCCTCCGGAGGCTCGGCAAGCTATCATGGCAGCCACCAATGCCAATGCTCAGATGATTTTGCAGCTCTTGCAAGAACGTACTCAGGGGCAAGGCAATCAAGGAAATCAAGGTCAAGGCAACAATCAGCCGCACTTTGCTACTCTCAGTCAGTTCCTCGCTAATCAGCCGAAGTCTTTCAGTTTCTGTGTCGAGGCCACAGACGCTGACGATTGGTTAGTGGACATCTGCAAGCATTTTGATTGTAGCAATCTCAGACCTGAGGACTTTGTCAAGTTTGCATCGTTTCAACTCAAGGATCAAGCTGCTGAGTGGTACCAGCAATACAAAGATTCGAGAGGAGGTCGTGTCATTACAGGATGAGTTCCGCCGTGATTTGAGCTCATCACATTCGAAAAGTGTTGTTGAGAGCAAGCGTGAGGAGTTCCGCAATCTCAAGCAGGGCAACATGTCTGTCTATCAATACAATATCCAGTTCGAGCTCGCTTCGTTTTGCTAAGCAAGGCGTGCACGATGAAAAGAGTATGATCTATCAATTCGGAGGTGGTGCGAGAGAAGATCTGCAATTAGCTCTTGTGCTTTTGAGCGAGATAAGTATGATGATTTCTACAACATGGCATCAAGCAAGAAGCTGCCCAGCTCAAATGTGAGGCTTCTAAGAAGAGAATCAGGATGCAGTTCAGTCTTCTTCTTCCTCTCAAGTGGCAGCTAAGCAGCAAGTTCTACCTTCCTCCTCCTCCGTTCCGTCGGCCTTATCGCAGAAGAACTCGGTGGCCGTGGATCTTCCCACCCACCCAACCCAGGCTATCGTAACAAGTCTAATTCTCAAGCTCCAAGGTCAAGTGCTCCTTACCACCGTCCGCTCTACGAGGTGACTTGCAACAAATGTCGTGAGAAAGGTCACTATGCGAACAAATGCTTCAACCAGGGCGCCTTCCGCCTCCTCCTCCTGTGAAATCTTCCAGCAATGCAGTGGTCAAGCATAATCCCAAGTTTGCAAAGGTCAATATGATGAATGCAGCTCAAGCAGAGGATTCTTCAGATGTGATCATGGGTAATCTTCCAGTTAATGATATTCCTGCAAAAGTCTTATTTGATACTGGTGCATCACATTGTTTCATGTCAAGATCGTTCTTTGCAAAGAATGATTTTTCTTGGTCTTACCTGGATAAACCTTTGGGTGTTATTTCTCCGGCGAAGTCAATGAGAGCCAACTCAATAGTTCATGATGTCTCTATCAAGATGGGCGATTATAGATTTCTCTCTAAACCAATGGTTCTTGGCGACTCGGACATTGATCTTATTCTCGGAATGGACTGGCTTTCTCAGCACAAAGCTCAGCTTGATTGTGCTGCCAGGGAAATTCAATTGACTCACTCTTCTAATGATGTGATCATCTATGCCGCTCGTGATGAAACCATTCGGTTGTTTTCTCTCAATGAGAAGGGCGAACTGAATGCTATCTCTCGATTCGATCGTTTGTGAGTACCAAGATGTCTTTCGAGAAGAGCTTCCGGGTATGCCTCCTCATCGGCCAGTTGAGTTCGTTATCGATCTTGAGCCGGGCACTGAACCCGTTTGCAAGCGTCCATACAAGCATTGACCTGATGAGCTGAAGGAATTGAAGAAGCAGCTCGATGAACAAGAGCGTCTGGTTTGATCGGACCGAGTTCATCTCCTTGGGGTTGTGGTGTTCTTTTGTCCGGAAGAAGGATGGCACGGACCGACTTTGCGTCGATTACCGTCCATTGAATAAGAAGACTATCAAGAACAAGTATCCACTTCCCAACATCAATGAGCTTTTCGAGCAACTCAAAGGTGCTAAAGTGTTCTCCAAGCTTGACCTTCGTATGGGGTATCATCAGTTCGCATTCGTGAACAAGATATTCCCAAGACGCACATTCGAACAAGCTTTGGTTCTTATGAATATAGTGTCATGTCTTTCGGCCTTGTCAATGCTCCTCCAACATTCTCTCGGATGATGAACTTCATCTTCAACCCCTACACCAATGAATTCGTCTTGGTCTATCTTGATGAGAGTGTTGGTCCAAACTAGAGCACCGTGCGGGACCATTCCTTGGCAACTTGGATTACGTCGGTTCCTGTATGCTTCGCTTATCCGGTGTGCCCTGAGAACGAGATATGTGCAGCTCCTATCGGGATTTGTCGGCACATTCGGGTGGCTTTGCTGGTCTTGTTTTATTGCTGTCGAAATGTCTTGTAGTCCGGGATTCCGAGATTGATCGGGTCTTCCCGGTAGAAGGAATATCCTTCGTTGACCGTGAGAGCTTATAATGGGCTAAGTTGGGACACCCCTGCAGGTAATATCTTTCAAAGCCGTGCCAGCGGTTATGAGGCAGATGGGAATTTGTTAATGTCGGTTGTAGAAAACCCAAAGTTGACCTCAATTAAAATACACATCAACGGCGTGTGTAACTGTGATGGTCTCTTCTCGGCGAGTCCGGAAGTGAACACGGTGTTGGAGTTATGTCGGCGTAAGTAGTTCAGATCACTTCTTGATCGCTACTAGCTTCACGACCGTGCTTTGCTCCTCTTCTCGCTCTCTTTTGCGATGTAGCCACCATATATGCTAGTCGCTTGCTGCAGCTCCACTTTACTACCCTGTCCTTCCTATATGCTTAAATAGTCTTGATCTCGCGGGTGTGAGATTGCTGAGTCCCGTGACTCACAGATTCTACCAAAACAGTTGCAGTGCCGATGATGCGGTCAGGTGGCGCAACCGAGCTCAAGTGGGAGTTCGACGAGGAACGTGGTCGTTTCTATGTGTCTTTTCCTGATGATCGTAGTGGTGCCCAGTTGGGACGATCGGGGATCTATGTAGCATTTGGGGTATCTTCTTTTATTTTGGTTCCGTAGTCGGACCTTGAGTGTACTCGAATGATGGATGTTTATTTATGTCTTGTGTGAAGTGGCATTTGTAAGCCAACTATGTATCTCTTTCCTTATTTATTACATGGGTTGTGTGAAGATTACCTCACTTGCGACATTGCTTTCAATGCGGTTATGCCTCTAAGTCGTGCCTCGACACGTGGGAGATATAGCCGCATCGAGGGCGTTACATCTCGGCCGCCGGCTACGACATCGAGGTCATCGCCAGCGACGGCCTGAGGCGGGCTATGTCACAGGTTATGTGGCCCACCCCAACCCCTCGGGTTCAACCGCCGTCGATCTAATCCATAGCCCCGCCGCTGATCTCCTCTGGCTCGCTGTCAACAATTTGCCATTCTACATCGCCATCGAGCCCCTTTTGTCATTTCTGAAGGACATGTTCTGCGACGCTGGCTTGGGATCCAGAGCTTCCAAGTCATATCTCATCGACGGCGACCACGAGGAGGGCACCCTCTCCGGGTCTTCCAAGGGGAAAGAGCCCATATGCTCTTCTAAGGGGAAAGCGCCCGTCTGCAGCATCAGGGAGGGCACCCTACAGCCGTGCTCTTCCAAGGGGAAGGAGCCCATCTACGACAACATGGAGCGCATCCAGGGTCCGTGCTCTTCCCACGGGAACGAGCCCATCTGTGACAAGTGAGGAAACCCATGATTTGTTTTGTCGTGCCTCTTCACAGGGGGAAACCCATGATTTTTTTTGTCGAGTCACTTTTGTAGTGTAGTGAGAATATGTCCAGTTTTAATTGCTATATCTGGTTGTTTGAAGTATGCCTTGTTTATTTTAGTTGTTCACAATGTGATGCTCTATATGTGCAATTATTTACTGTGCAGTACATTTCATCAATCCAGTTTAAACATACCGATAGGAATGCATATATTTGTTTGCTGTTAAGCCTGTTATAGCTAGCATATGCCTCTTTTAAAGTTTTTTGATTGTTCTGTTGTTTGTTTGCTTGTTGTTAAGCCTGTTGCAGTTAGCACACCTTTCCACTTGTTTTGCTTTACTAGCGTGCTTAAACCTGCACACTAAAGCTATCTTTTGGAGATTATTTTGTTTGACATGGATAATTTTGGTTGATGTTTAGCCTGTTGTGCTTAACATGCTTCTTGATGTACCTAAATAGGACAATTTTGGGAATGGCTGCTGTTTTCCATCGAGGTTAGTTTCATCCCGTAGCTTATATCTACTCACTATTCAGGATATTGGTAGCTGGTACCATATAGGTCGGCGGCTGATAAGGGACTAATCGGTGAATCAGACTTTTAACTGAATATATCTGCAACCCATTTTTCGTTAGGTTAACTAGGGTCATATGTAATATATCTGAGGCTACATAGCAACATGCACTGTACTTAATGTCTAAATATGCAATCCTAGGCTACATAGCAACAAGGAAGAGTGTTACATTAATGTTCTAATGATGTCTAGATATACGTAGAAGAGCAGCAGCAACAACAACAACAACATAGCACTGTTTGGATAATCAACTTAGCTAGAGGTTAGAGTTAGTTTCTAGCTCATGACTAACCCTAAACTAACTCCATCCAAACAGTTGTTTGGATGGCAGGGTTAGATTGACAACAAATGCACTAGGAGAACTAGCTCCAATTAGCACCTCTTGGGATGGATAGTTTTTTGGGGTGGGTTATAGATGCAACTAGCTCAAACTAGCCCTCATGTTTAGATATACTTTAGGGCTATTTGAGCCCGAACTAGTTCAAACTAACTGTAACCCATGGATACAGCAGCAGTTAACCAGCCGATGATAATTTGTAAGAATGCACTAAACTCCTTCCAGCCCATAATATAAGATGTTAATTCATCTAAAATGTGAGTATATTGGATGTTATAAGATACTCCCTCCGTTCCTAAATATTTTTCTTTTTAGAAATTTCAAATGGACTACCACATACGGATGTATATAGACATATTATAAAAGAGTGTTGTACTACATCATTGTGCAATTGATGTTTAGCTTCTAATATTAACTTGGCGCTTTTAGGTACATATGGCATTGGTAAAGATCTGCGCTTCGACCCTTTATGCGTATGGGGCAATGAGATATCGACGAACCAACATCAAGTGAGGAAGCTGATAAAGATTGCTAGTAAAATGGGTCCAAAGATGGCAATTAAACTATTTGTTTACACTTTATCCAAGACAACAGCGAACTGCAGGATGGTAAGTAAGAACTCTGCAGCCTTCTTTTTACTGCCCATAATGAGTTGTGTTAGATGACAATGTCTGAATCTTTTTCATTTGTAGTGGTTGCCAAAGCAGTTTACTCAAGATTACCTCTCAAACTACATGATTGGTGGGCATGCAAAGGTTAAAGTATTTCTACCAGAACACGATGATTATCTAGATGTTTTCGTGAAGACCGTGAAGGATGGGCGGTCGTCCATCACAAGGGGTTGGACTAGATTCGTGCGTGCCTTCTTCATGGAGGAGGGCACAATATGGGCATTCCGCTTCACCTTGTTCAGCAACCAGAATATATTTCGCCTCTTTCTTTACCGCTTTAATAGTACAAGTATACAACTGTGGTTCATCATTCTTTATTTGGTTCTTATGTAATTCTTGAACATATGTACCTATGAATCAAATAATGAATTGGTTGTTTGAACCTGATGGATATGAATAAAGCTGTAGCATACATTCAAATTCAAATTCAAATTCGGTACAATTTGGAAAAGCAACAATTATATTACGGTGAAATTACACTCTCCAGGTTGTTACGGCACACACGGTTGGTAAAACACAAACGTTTGCGATATGCACCATAATCTGAGACGGTTCACAGAGAGGAAACGTGTGCAAGCATGCACACAGTTGCCGTTTGCAAAGCGTGTGCGATGTCAGACAATATCACAAACGGTGCGGGCAAACTAAACATTTGTGTTAGTTGCCTTACCGTACATGATTCGCAACCATGAATTGTTTCTGATGAAGTATGCATCATAAACGTTGCACCACAGAATAGTGTGTGCGATAGTTGTCGTGTACGACGGTCCGACGTTTAGTAATCATGTCCAACACTCGTACGACGATTAGCTAATCTTCTTAACAGTGAGCCATTTGTGATGGGCCGCGCATCATACATGTTCTATAATAGTGAACCGTTTGTGATGGGCCGCGCATCATAAACGTAGCACCACAGAATACCGACTGCGATGGCAATGCGAGCAGAAACGACTAGGAGTACTGTAGGGGCCCTATCCCCGACGGTTTCTGGGTCGTGTGGGAGGGACCCCCCTATCGCCCACACTCACTTGGCGACGGTTCCAAATGCCATTGCGGAAAGGGGTTAAAAACCGTTTTTTAGGACTGACGCGCACCAGTGTTAGAGGCAATACATATTTGAAATGATATGCAAGATGCAACCAATATTACACTGTCAATTTGAAGGTGTCTCATCAAAGTGATTGATGAGGGATACACAAGAAAAGTAGTTTGATGTAACAACATGGTTAATAGAAAGACGTAGTATGTACCAAAAACAGGAAGGCGTGTCATATTCACAGGTATAATGTGTTAACTAAGTAGATGCAATTTACCCTAATTAGAAGCATTACAAGGTAGACACCATATGCAACATGCAACCACATATCACATTGCCAAGTAAGAGCAAGCACCTACGATGGTGGTGTAGGGAATTGCGTTCATCAACTAGAGAGCTTCATTGACTATCTTCATTTAGCCTTGCTGTTTCTTGAGAATCATGTGGGGAGGATGACACTGCACTCTTTAAACGAGTAGCCCGTCTCACAGTAAATCACTGGGGTGACTGTCTCATCATAAGTGATTGATGAGGGATACAAAAGAGCATTAGTTTGATGTAAGAACATGGTTAATAGACATATGTAGTATGTATCAAAAACAGGAAGGCATGTCATTATCAAAGGTATAATGTGTAAAGTAAGCAGATGCAATTTAACCAAATTGGAAGCAATAGAAGCTAGACATATGCAACATGCAACCACATTTGACAACGCGAAGTTAAAGCAAGCACCTGGGATGGTTGTGTGTGACAATTGAGATTATCAACTGCAGAGCTACGTTTACTGTCTCCATCTACTGACACTACACCCTTTAGAGCGCTGAAACGCTTAGTGCTTATCTTCGAATTACACTAGAGCGACGTCTGTCTTTTCTTTTGTGTATTCATCAACACTGTGTCAGAGTCTGAAATACCCATGCACAAAAAACAATATTGTGCATATGGGTGAAGTGTGTGCACAAGTAGTACAGTGTAAAAGTAGCAGAGAGCAGCTGGGTGAGAAATAAATGATGGGAGACATATGATAGCTCTACAACATGCATGGCACACAAAATTACTAGATTCTACGATTTTGAAATATGAGCACAGGGATGGCAGGGAAATGCAGATGCTCCTCCAACACACCACAAGGTGTGGTCCTATGAAAATAATAGTCGACTGAAAACAAATAGGCCAGTCCATTTTTTCTGCATCGTTCGATGTACAAAGAACGGGCAGATCGCCTTCATCTACCTCCAGCCAGTCAATGCTGACGATCCTCCTCGAAACGCCGGCGACCATCGGCCCAGTCCCCTGCCTCCGCCCTCTCCTCGACCTCACCACACCGCCGTTCTTTGCACCGCCCCCGGCCATCCCTTCAAGCCCCACCGACCTCCAGACCGAGTGCAAGAAGCTCCTGCGCCCCACACCGCTATGATAGACACTGATGCGCCTTTTCCCTGGCGAACAGGCGGACTAGGTTCTCCGCGCACCTAAGCGGGTGCTTCTTCTTTTAATTGCGAATCAACTGACCCTGAATTGAAATCCAGGCGGGTGACTGGCATCTAGGTAAGGTGAAATAGTAAATGGGAGGAAACCTTGTGCATTTAGTATCACGAAGAAGGTGCAGTAAGAAGCGCTCAACTAGTTTCTTTCATGGGATGAATACGGTGTGAGCAGAGACATAAGATTTGCATGAATAAGGGAAGAGGAGTACCTCTTTCTGATGGCAGTGTTGTGTCCTCCTTCTATTTTTCCAACAATCTTCTTGTGGTTTGCTGGAAACGAGAAGTTGTGGAGGACGGTGGAGCCTTGGACGAACCCATGGCCAAGTTGTTGAGTGTGGTGCAGTGGCCGTCTATCGGTGGTGGGAAACTAGATCCGAGGCGGCGAATGACGACGTAGCGGGAGCAGCTCCGGTGCAGTGGATGGTTGCGACAGTGGAGTGGCAACGGTGAGGCGCAGGATGGCGTGGTCGAAGTGGTTCTGGTACGGCGCACGTCGGTGCCGGCGTCGTGGAGGCAGCTCTGCCTCGGCTTCAGCTACTAAGTCCTTGAGGGCATTGCGGTTGCAGTTGCGTTAGACAACGACGCCAGGGTACCGGCTCTGTCATGATGGAGGAGGGCGGCGGTGGATTAGGCGCGATGGGGTGGAGGACGGAGGAGGCTGGGGTTTCGCGGCTAGTTGAGAGGGCGTTTTTGCTCCCATGGAGTATGAATGGGGAAACGGAGGGAGGGGGAACTAAGGGGGAACAATGTTTTGGTTTGGGACGCGCTTGTTTGAAATTTGGAGAAAGTTACAAACTTTGCCCCCATATAAAATTTAGGACATATTGCGGGTCGGGGGTAGGACAGTAATCTCAGGTGTCCTAAATGGTGGGCCAGATAGATTTCGGCCGAGTGCATGGGTGTTTAGGCGCCCATGGCGTATGAATGCTTCTCGGAGGCGGTTGAGACTGGCGTCTTGGTGAAGTTACAAACCTACCCCGGTTTAGACCTTTGGACATCGGGCCGATGGGCTACACGGGTCAGAGTCAGGACAGTAATTTCCTACCACCAAACATTAGTCTCGCGCGGTTTCGGGTGACCAAAGGCTTATTTGGCGCTTCATTCAATATTTGGGAGCATAAGTATTAATGTTTTCATTTCTCTTGAATTGAACTTTCAGGATTTGTCAAACTTCATAAATCTTGACTCTTGAAAATCCTAAAACTACGATTATTTTGGAATGGAGGGGGTAAATTCGGATATACATTGTAAACAAGTATATATTAAAAAAATATGCAACTTACCTCTATTCATGCATGGTTCCAGATATAATCTCCTTGGTTGCAAAAAAAAATAGTGAGACATGCGTATGAATATATAGCATGTTCAAACGCACAACAAAGATTGATGCCCCCTTTTAGATCTGATTTACAAATGCCATTATCTCGGATTCAAATAGATGGATGCACTTCCTATGAATTCGAATCTTCGAAACCCCCTTTATGTTGAATTCAACATTTATTATATTTCGTAGCTAGCAATTTGGAATGTATCCATGCAAGTGACAAATGTATAAAGTGCTTGATACTAACAACATGGAGTGCACTAATTAATGTTTATATATGAATGGAAAAAGCAATGCATTGTCTGGATTTCAAACCACTCTCACTCTATGGATCGATAATATGAAATAAACCCATGCACATGCTAGAATTCAATAGAGTATGGGTGTTTGATAGACCGATGTTCGTTCATACGCAAATTGCAAAATTCATGATCTCATCCAAAAATAATAATGCCATTTATATTTTAATTTAATGCGTAGAATCGCCTTTTACATGTAGATGCACTATGCTTCAGCCCATTCTCACACACGCACTATATATCTCTCTATCTCACGCATAAGTGCACACATGTTATATACATCAGCATTTCTCTCTCACACATGCTCACAATCTCTCCCGGGATGTCTCACACACACACTCTCTATATATCTCCCTCTCTCTTTCTTACTTGTACCATTCTTTTCACTAATCTCAGTTGGAAAACACTATTTCTCTCGCATGCATATATACACACGCACGGTCTCTACTAGCCCTCTATAGGCACATATATGTGCCCATGTGTCTCCCGCAGGCACATTATCTTTAGGCCTCTCTCGCACACATTGCCCCCCCCACACACACACACCTCTCTCTTAGTAGTTGAGAGATATGATTCCATCGGATCATTCGGTAGGATATCCCCGACTGTTAGGATGGATGGTAATATGAGGCAAAGTTTTATCCAAGTCTGGGCCCTTGCAGTTGAGGGAAAAGCCTACTCCTGGTACTGTATATTTCTGATAGGGGTGTGTACAAAGTACACGTGAATACCAGGCATTGTGCATGTGTGTATACTATTAACGAACTAGCCCCCGGGCTTATATAACAACTCGGGGCCTAGGGTTACAAATCATATATAGTCGGCTTATCATCAGTGGGGATAGAGTCCTCCACGACTCTGGTAGCTTCGTCTTGTATGCTGAGTCCTCCACATGGGTCTTCATATAACGTGTCTCGGTCCAACCTATGTGGCGTAGGATGGAACCGACCCATGAGTACTCATGTTGACCCACCACAACTGGAAATGATGTGCCCACCACACCCCACACACAATCGGCCACTAAGAAAATAAGCATATACAATAGTACAAAGTTATACATGAAAGTTAATTGCATGGTGCATCCAATAATATTTGTTCTGCATTGTGAATGTTTATATTTTCTCCTAAAATATTAGTCCCAGGAAAGAGAAACGAAGGGCATATCTCTCCTTGTCTCCACCGGACAACCCCTCTCTCTACACCACTTTCATGTACGCACACAAACTATCTCTCGGCCCTTTAAAAGTATGCCCCTGACACATTCATGCGTGACGGTCACTGTATTTCAAGCGAAAGCACTATACGGTCACTGGACTTCAGAATATGCTCATTACGGTCACCGTATACATTCTCGTGGTGATCATACGGTATCTAGCTCACGATACGTCTCCATGTTTTGTTGATGACACTGACGGACATTGTATTTGATGCGTGCTCCTATTTTGTTGACGACACTTACGGTCATTGTATTTGAAGCGAAAGCACGATATAGTCATTGGACTTCAGAATAACTCATTACGGTCACCATATACATTTTGTGGTGCTAACCAACCTATGGTTGGATGGTTAGGAGGACAGTGGTTTCCCCAGCCCACCAGGGTTGAAGTCCTGGTGCTCGCATTTATCCTGGATTAATCTCAGTATTTTCTGGCGATGTGCATTCTATGGGAGGAGACGTTCCCCTCGACTACGAGGCACCTATGGTGACTTCGTAAAATCTCAAGATCATATGCTAGCTCACTCTCTTGAAGGTGCTCATAGGGGTAGGGTGTGCGTGTGTGCGCTTATAGCGGTGAGTGTTTGCACGTATATATGAGCGCTTGCGTCTGTACTGTGTTAAAAATACATGTCGTGATTATACGGTCACTGGCTCACCCGTACAACTCCTGTAATTTTTTGATGACACGATCAATTGACCAGTCAAACGTTCCACATGGCGCAACTAGTGTTGCACCATTAGCGCGCATAACCATGGGGCCCACCTGTCAGTGCGTATATGAAAGAAAGAAATGGTAGCTTGAGTATGTATTGTGTTAATAAAATACATTTTATGATGATCATACAGTCACTGGCTCACATACAGCTCCGTAATTTGTTAATGACACGATCAATTGACCAGTCAAACAGTCCACATTCACCTGCGCACATTACCATAGGGCCCACCCGTCAGTGCGTCTATGAAAGACAAAAATGGTAATAAATTAGTGATCGGTGGGGATTCGAAGTCGTGAGACCTCTGGTTGGCAGCCCGCGCACCCTAACCATAGCGGACAAGGATCACCTTGTGATGGTATGGTGAGCCGACCGTTTTAATTGCACGCACGCACGAGCCACTGTGGTGAATACAAACACATCACACATGCGCACAAATATGCCCGCATGCATGCATGCAATACTCACATGTACACATGCATGCACGCATCACTCGCATGAACACACGCACACATGCGGGCATGCAACACTGACACGTACACATGCCAAGGGATCGATCGCTCCGGTTCAGTAACATATAGCTAGTGCAATCATTCGGGTTCAGTAAGTGAATGCCTCGCTTGGGTTCAGTTAGAGCCCAACGCCTCACGCGCGTACGTGTACGAGAGAAACGTGCAATCCCTCCGTGCATCGCTCGGCCCCGACCACCCACCGTAACCGGGAACTCCCCGAAATTTTTCTCGCCCTCGCTTCACCAGGATTTTTCCCGTCATGGACGGCCCAAAGAATGTCATGCGGGTGCGTCGCCGGTCTGCCCAGGACGAAAATCCCATTTTCTGTCATGATTTTTTGTCATAGAAGTAGGAGCCCACCACATCTATGATGATACCGGGTTTTGTGACAATTATCGTCATAGAAGTGTCGTAAGCATGACAGAAAAAAATCGTTCGGCCCAAAACGTCACGGATGTGTCTTTTTTTGTAGTGAGAACCATTTGATTTTATTTGGTTTGATTTCGTTTGAGTTGATTTCGTTGGATTTGCATCGCTAGGATTTCCGCGACGGACTGCTAGGGTTCATCCCTTCCACGACATCGAGTACAAATCGTCGGTGAGTTCATCCCCTCCACGGCATTGACTCCAATGTGAAGTGAGTAGGATTTCAATTTGTTAGAAACTCCAATGTGAAGTGACTAGGTGCAAGATAATTTGACTAGGTAGGGAAAATTAGGAGTTGATTTATTAGAAACTCCAATGTGAAGTGACTAGGTGCAAGATAATTTGACTAGGTAGGGAAAATTAGGAGTTAATTTGTTAGGAACTACAATGTGAACTGAGTAGGCCAAATGAATAGAAATACAACGTGAAGTGCAAGATAATTTGGGTTTGCTCTAGGCATTTTGATACACATGTTGAAGCAGTGCCAAATCAGTGTGAAATCACATTTTGAAAAACAGTGGCATGTTTGGTTTCCATCCACACTTGTGTGCCAAATCAAAATGTGATTTTGCACTGATTTGGCATGCCACTATTTTTGTTGTGGCCAAATTAGTCTCCACACTTGTGTGCGACAAGTTGGGTATGTGACTGAAAAAATGTGGCATGCTAGTTCAATTGTATGTGTTTGTATGTGTAGAAGATGCCATGTGTTAGATAATTAGGAGTGCATATGTTGAACTAATTTGTCAAACAAATTATTTATGTGTCTAACAAATTAAAGTGCATTAGGTCATGGCTAATTCCAGAGGCAACAACGAGGATATGTACGATGTGGACATGCTCAATAAAAATCTCCTAGAGGCTCATCACTATACCATCAACAGCGTGCAGGAGGTGAATGCCTCGCTAAAGGCGGAGATTAAAGATCTGCACAACGAGATTGTTCAACTCGTTAAGAGACTAATAAGCTGAGGGACGAGAGGGATAAGATGATCGAGGAGAGAGATGAACTGAAGCAGGAGAGAAAACTCCTCAGGGTAGAGAAGATGAGCTCAAGATGGACATAGCTCATTTCAAAAAAGATGGAAAGGACAATAGAAAGAAGCTTCGCCAGCTGAGCGTAATCCTTGATGAAGAGTAGTTTCTTTAACTAGCTAGTCCATCTTAGTTGATGATGAGTAACTTCTGTGAAGTTTAATTAACTTGTTAAGTTCATGAGCATCTTGTGTTAATGAGTATCCATTGAGTAAGTAGCTACTGTTGATGAGTATCTATTGAGTACAATTATTTAGTTTGTGAAGTAAAAAAATATATTACCAAAAAATTCATTTGCTGGCATTGGCCAACAATGAACGATAGCGTTAAGATGAATTTATTGCTGGCGTAGGACACGTGACATGTCAGCAGCACGCAGAATACTACTAACGTAGGCTGCAACGCCACGACTACTTTTTAGCAATGACGCCATATTAGTGGCGTGGGTGTCCACGGCAGCAAGGCCGTTTTTGTGACGCCATAGCTAGGCTTTTCTGCACTAGTGCTCTAAGGTTCCTGAACCGATTTTTTCTAGGTTTTCTATTTCTTTTCCTTTTTTCTTTTTTTGGCTTTCTATTTCCTTTTTTCGCCTCTTCTCTTTTTTGTTTCTGTTCCAAACAAAAAAAATCAGTTTTTCTAAAACATGTTTGTGTTTTTTAATTTTTGTTTAGAATTTCAAAAATTGTTCTGATTAGAAAATTGGTTCTCATATTCAAAAAAGGTTTGTGATTACACAGTTTGTTCTCAAATTCGAAAAATGTCCGTGTTTCCAAAATTTGTCCATATTTTTCAAAAAAGTACAAAAAGTTTAAAATTTGTTCACTTATTCAAAAAATGTTCTGGGTTTCAAAAGTTGTTCATGCCCTCAATTTTTGTCCATTTTTACGAAATCTATCCTTTTTTCAATATTTTTTATTCCAAAACTTGTTTTCATTTTTAGCAAAATGGTCCAAATTTTCAAAAATTGTTCGCATTTTAAAAAAATTGTTGGAATTCGAAAAACAGTTTCTTTATGCTTTTATAAAAATGTTTGGAATTATAAAATTTGCTCATGTTTAAAAAAATATTTTTCATTTTCAAAAAGAATCGGAATCTCAAAATTGTTCATAATCCCAGGAAGTTTAACAAAAATTAATAAATGTTTCAAATCTGCGGCCACTGTCTGTTCTTAAAGTTTCGCTGAAATATTAGTAGGCTGAAGTTGTCAGCTCAAGTGGGTAGCGGCATGAGGTAAGAAGGTGGCAGATCGCGTGTTCGCGTCCTGTGCAGTGCTCCATTTTTTGGGATTTTTGCCTCCTGTGCAGCGCGCGCTTCATTCGACGCAGTGTGCGTCCATAGGAGCTCCCCCATATAGGAGGTTCTAAGCGAGACATAGCTCTCGCGCTTACAACCAGTCGAAATAATGAGCCGCCCTCGACCTCTGAAGAGAGTGACAGCTCCAACTATTTTAATGGGCCTCTTTATCGCATATGATTTGTCTTACATAATTACTGGGCCCATCGTTTCTTCAAATGTATCGCGAGGTCCAATTTTTTGATCGAAATAGGCCCAACTTCTGTACTTCTGTACTTCTCTACGGTGTACTAAAAAAAATTTTGTCTAAAAAAACCTGAAAAAACCAAAAACACAACACTGACCGTCTAACCGACACGTATCGTGTGTCAATGGCGAATCACAACGCTTCTAACCCGTCATTATCGACCAACACACGATAGATCGATAACTACCATCCTCCAGACTGTACGATCCTGACAGCGGTACGGTCACATCCGTCCGCGCCGCACCCCACCCCCATTCCGCTCTGGGCGCAGTACGGTCACATCCGGTCCCCGGCGCGGCCCGTTTCACCGTAAACCGCATGCGACCCGGCCTTCGCCGGGTTAACTCATTCTGTCAGCGCCAATCTTGTTCTAGTTAGGTTAAAGGTTAAAGCGAGCGACCCCTCTCTCTTTGGCCGTGCCCTTCTTCCCGATTCGCTCTCTTTTGTCGCTTTTGCGCTGTGCGGCACGGGCATGGGCTCGGAGCGGAAGGAGAGGGAGCGGTCACCGCGTCGATCGGCCAGCGACAGCTACGTGCCGGGGGCGTAGGCTGGCGACATGGCCATGGATCATGGATGGCGACCGAGCCGTTACACTCCGCTTTCCCGCGGCCGCCGCCAGAGATAGCAAGCCCAGCCCCACCCCCGAACTCCGAGCGCCCTACACCCCCAGGTGGCCAGGCCCCAGGCCGCCCATGGGATGGGATCACGACCGGCTGCTTTGTTATGCTCTGCCGCCAGCAGTTCGCCTGCATGACTCCGAACAGTAACCGCGCCCGCGCCGGCCGGACACAAGGCAGAATCAATCGGGATTGACAACTACCGTACCAACGATTGGTCCGTGTACGTGTAGATTCTTGATTAGCCCCCGCTTTTGCGTTTTCGACATGGCCGCGACGGTGCCTTCTCATCGCTTTGACTCTGCGAGCTCGATTTTTTTTAGAATCAAGAGCTTTATTGAATTAAACGAGAGTACATTCCTTCATCACACAAGCCGTGAGGAAGGCTGGAACATAATTTATCCAAAGACAACGTCTCCTAGAGGAATTACAGTGTTTAGCGCAAAGATGAGCTAATTCGTTCACTTCAATTGGAATGCAAGTTAAGCGAAACTCTTTAAATTCCCGCAAAGCTCTTGAATTTCTTTCATTGTGGTAGCAATCTCCGAGCGATCCAAATCTGAAGAGTTCCATAATTTCACGAAACTTTGGGCATTAGTTTTAACTATTACCTTTCTGTAGCCCAGATCTAACGCTAGCTGGACACCATCTCGAATTGCCAATGATTCCATTGTCATAGCAGAGAGACCATGCTCGTACCAAATCGCTTGAGCTCGTATCAAATTGCCTTCATGGTCTCGCACTCCTAAACCAGTGCCTCCCGATGTGTATCAACATCAAACGCTGCATCAACGTTTATCTTCAGGTATGACTGGTCTGGTGGCTCCCATTTGCGTTTCTCTTTAGGTGTCATCGTCGACCGCTGCTTCCCAGTCTCGGTCAGGTCATAAGCTACATCAGTTGCCCATTTCACCGATTGTATCAACCATCTTGAGCTTTCTCCGTGCGTACGCGCATTCCTCTCTGTCCACATTGCCCATGCACCGCAAAGAATAACACATGCTTCAGCTTGCTGTACTTTGATTCCCTCCACCATATCCATCACCCAGGTTTGAGGGTGTAGTGCTGGTACTTTGATGGACGTAGTATGCTTAATCTCTTGCCAGAATAGTTTAGCCCAAGTGCATAAGACAACTCTTGATGGAACAAAACCCTTAATCACTCTCCACCTGAAGTTCCTCACTTTCGGTGGTACTGGGAGGCGCCATAATTTCTTCCAGAATGGTTTGTCCGGTCCGCCTGCACTTGAGGCTGCTTCCACATCTCGTCGCAATTCGATCATCAGTTTATAGGCTGATCGTACTGAGAAATTCCCAAATCTGTCCGGAAACCATGACCAGAAATCTTCATGTGCTCTGCCCATTGGAATCCTAGCTATCATGGATATATCCGGCTCCACATAGTTTCTAGTTTCTGCATATCCTAGCCCCCATTCTCTTGATCAACCAGTTCATCCACAAGAATAACCGTTGTAGTTGGGAGTCTAACCAGTGGGCATTTATCGTGGCTTTCAGGCACCCACGGATCCTCCCAAATCCTAATGGAGTTGCCGTCCCCCACTCTTTTGATCAGCCCTTTCTTTAACGCTTCTCGCCCGTGCAAGATGGCCCTCCAAGTATGTGAAGCATTCCTTTTTTTCTAGCTTCCATAAAACCACAATCATGAAAATACTTGCCTTTTAGAATCCTTGCACACAGCGAGTCTGGATTTGTGAGGAGTCTCCAGCCCTGCTTCGCGAGCATAGCTTGATTAAAAATCTGGATGTCTCTAAAACCCATGCCTCCCTCACTCTTCGGGACGGCAATATCAATCCATTTCTCCCAATGCATTTTCCTCTTCTTTTCATCTCCTCCCCACCAAAACCTGGCTAACGAACTAGTTATCTTCTTGCACATGTTCTTTGATAACCGGAAACAACTCATTGAGAAGGTCGGGATTGCTTGACAAACAGATTTCACCAAAACTTCTCGACCAGCACTGTTAAGCAATTGTGGGGTCCATCCCTTGCACAACTTCTTAATTGATGAGATTATTTCTTCAAACTGTTCATCCGTGGATCTACCAAAGGGCAGTTGGTAATCCAAGGTATTTTTCCATTAGAGCTTCACTTGCAATGCCAGATCCTTCATGCACCCTTGCTTTCATATCATCCTCACAATTTGCACTGAAGAAAATCGCCGATTTTGTTCTGTTAACAAGTTGGCCTGACCCCGTCTATATATCTCTAGAATATCATGAACTTCTTTTTGCTCCAGTATGTGATGCCTGTGTAAAGATGAGACAGTCATCTGCAAATAGTAGATGAGAAATCCAAGGGGCATGGATTCCCACCCTTATTCCTCTCCTCAAGTATCATGTACCAACAGATTGAAGTAAGCTTGTTAGACCTCCAGAACAAAGTAAGAATAGATAGGGTGAAATTGGATCCCCTTGGCGAATGCCCTTGGAAGGTTTGAACATCTTAGAGAACCTCCCATTCACTCGAACTGAGAAGGATACTGTTTCCACACATGCCATTACCCTGTTAATCCAAAATTCTGCGAAACCCAATTTATGCATTATAGCCCTCAAATAACTCCACTCTACTCTGTCATAAGCTTTCGCCATATCTAACTTGATTGCACAATCTCCACTCTTACCCCTTTTCCTTTTCAAATAATGTATGTACTCATAGGTGCTCTCCCCGGCACAAAGGTGCTCTGTTCGTCAGGTATTATTTCATCTAAGATAGGGCGGAGTCGAAGCGCTAAAACTTTGGAGGCTAACTTATATAACACATTACATAGTGAAATATGTCGAAATTGAGTGAGATTTTGCGGGGTTTTCACCTTCAGAATAAGGACCAGTACAGTACTATTAACCACCTCGGGCATTACACCCGTTTCAAAAAACTCTCGTATGGTATGACACACCGAGTTTTTCAGAATATGCCAATGTTTTATATAGAACCCCGCCATGAAACCATCCGGGCCCGGCGATTTATTCGGATTCATCATAAACAGGGCTCGCTCCACTTCAGTGTTAGTTACCGGAGCACACAATTTCTCATTCATCACGTCACTCACCTTAGGTTCAACAAATGCAGTAATTTCCTCTGGATGGGTATCCATCTGTGCCATAAAGAGAGACTGATAAAATTCACTTGCAGCGACCTCCATCTCTGATCGGGCTGTAATTGTTCTGCCATCATCTAACTAAAGTGATTTGATCTTATTTACCCGTGCCCTCTCTCTTGTCTGTGCATGGAAAAAACCGTATTTCTGTCACCCTCCGCTAGCCATGTCACTCTTGAACGTTGTTTCTCCATCGCCTCTTCCCTCGCGAGCAGTTCAGAGATTCTCCTGACTAGGCTTCTTTCCTCCACTGTCGGACCCTTCCAAAGTGAGCTTGCTCTTAGGCGTTCAAGCCTTTGATGCATAGTTCTCAATTGTTTTTTCACTGAGCCAAATTCTTCTCTGCTCCAGTTTCTTAGCCTATCTCTCACTACTCCCAGCGCATATGTCACTTGTTGCAGATTGCCATTCATTGGGGCCCAAGCTTCTTCCACAGTTTGAGTATAATTCTCGTGTCTGGTCCATGCATTCTCGAATCTGAGCGGTCTATTTCTTCCATCAGCGTGCGCCAAGTCTGACTTGCTAATACGAATCATCAACGCACAATGGTCCGTCTTCCCTGTGTACACCTCCACACTGTTCACTTTCGTCTAGTACTTCGTTGAAATCCCCGGCGCACAACCATTGCTGATCATACTCATTTCTCAGGAACATTAATAGTTCCCAGCTCCTCTTCCTCCTTGATCTCATCGGCTCCCCATAGAAACTTGTGAACCGCCACTCCCTAGTACCCGTGGCATCATTCCGAACAAAAACATCAATGTGAGTCCTGCTGTAGGATTCTAGGGTGACCATTGAATCACTATTCCAGAATAGTACTAGTCCACCGCTTAATCCCTCGCTCTTGACTCCAAAAGCATGCCTGAAACCCAACCGGAATCTCATATCCTGCGCTCTCGTATCAGACAATTTGGTCTCCGAGAGAAAAACCAAACTGGGGCGATGCAACTGTACCAAGTTGCAGATTTCTTGAGCTGTATCAGGCCGCCCATAGCCCCGACAGTTCAGACTTGATATATTCATTGCGCCCGGCGGTCACTCTCGAGGAGTGCCGCTGATCCTGCATTGTACTTAGACGAGTCATCACATATATTTACTTCCCCATCCTCGGCTTTATGTTTCTTCCGATTTGCATTCTTCTGGGGTGTCGAAGAAGGGTCCCTCTCACTGTTTTCATCGGACATACCTACCATAGTGGAAACCTTAGATTTCGGTCAACCATAACCATAGACTGATTGGCGCTTAGCTCCCCTCCTTATACAGAGTCAGCCGCCAACCTTATCCTAGACCCTTGTTCATTGTCACCCATGGTCACATCCAGACCTGATGCCTCAAGGTCCTGCTGTACCAGATGTTGATCTGTAGGTTCCACCTGATCTTGGAAAACTTCATTAAACCTCCAACTAGTTTGGCCATCATACCTTGTGTTTGCACCATTAGAGCGCACCCATTCATGATCCTTCTCATTTCTACCTTCAGATGCTCTGCCGAAGGGAGCTCTCCCTCGGCCTCGACCCCTTCCTCCGCCTGCACCACAACCAATCCTACGTTGCTTCCGTTCATCAGCCATCATAAAGTCTCCCCACTCAAACTTGGATATGTCATGTTGTAAGTGCATCTAGTGCCCCTTAGTGATTTTGGTGTATTGAAGACTTATAGGTTAAGGGACGGATGCGTTTGTGAGTGTACACAGGTCTATAAGTCTATGAGGAGTTTGATATTTACAGAGAAAGTCGACCCCTAAAAATGAAGCTCTTCGACTGAAGACTTTGTATTTCTGAAGACTTTCTGAAGACTTTGAAAGTGAAGAAACTGGTGTGACCTTGAAGATTTGGTATTCATTCGAGGAACATGAAGCGTGAAGACTTTTGTTTTCGTAGTTTCATTTTCCCTTTCTTGAGTCATAGGAAACACCTACTGTTAAAGGGGGTCAAGGAAATACTAAGGAAAAAATTCCATGTGACGCTCAACTCAAAATCCTACACCTACCAATCCCTTCGAGTGAAGCCATTGGAAATCTCATACAGTTCAATCATATTCTTGATGAGAGACGAAGTTCTTACGGTCTCTGAGAATTTATTCGACCGAGAGTTAGGAATTCGCCATCGGGATTGCCTACAGTGAGGAACATGATAGCCCTGAGGTATTTGATACTCAAAATTCCGACCGTTGTTGTGCTACGCGCCAGCTGTCCTAAAATATCTACCCACCTAACGGTCATATCATTGTAGAGCATTTATGTCTTATCATGTCGGGCTGCTCCCTAGGCTATAAATAGCCGCCCCCTACAACCACTAGCTGGTTGGCTGCTCCGAGAGAAACTGACACTTGTCATTTGAGAGCATCCCATCCTCCGAGGACTTTGAGCGAAAATCATCAAGTGAGGAACACCTACAAACCCAAAGTGATTGAGCATCACTGAAGAGATTGATCTTGCGTAGATCCGACGCTTGTTATCTTTGAAGATTGTGCTTCTACCAGACGGTTAGGCATCATGGTCTAGAGCATCCAAGAGGAAATTGTGGATCGCCGAGTGACCGAGTTTGTGAAGGTTTGGAAGTCACCTGAAGACTTACCACGAGTGATTGGTCGAGTTCTGTGTGACCTTAGCTCAAGGAGAATACGGTGAGGAATGTTTGTCCGGGACTGTGTGTCCTCAGGTTTAAATACCTAGCCGCTCCAACCAGACGTACAACTGACACAGCAGTTGGAACTGGTCTACCAAATCATTGTCTTCACCAAGCTTACTGGTTCTATTTCCTCAACTCTTTCATTTCCTCATTACTGTGTTAAGTGCTTCATCATATCTGTGATTGAAGACTTTGACTGAAGACTTTCTCAATTTCCTCAGCTCAATTTCTTCAGTCTGTTTGTCTTCATCTTGTGTTATCCTGTGATTACGCTTTCTGTACTCTGTGCTTGTCTTCATTTCATCATGATGACCATGCCTGTATTCTGTTATGCTTACTTCTGAGTACTTATTTCGCTGCAAGTATTTCTTCGCTAAGGAATTTCCTCACCGGCAAATTCCTCAGTGAAGAATTCATAAAAGACCCGACAATGAAAATGTTCAACAAACCTTCGATCGCCTCACTGACATCTCAAATGAGCTTCAAGCGCTTGGTGCCACTGACATCACCGACCATGAGGTGGTGAAGAAATTGTTGAGATCGCTTGATTCCTCATTTGATACTCTGGCATTGATGATACAAGAACGTGCTGATTACAAGTCACTTGATCCGCCGATATCCTCGAGAGGCTAAATACTCATGAGTTCGACTTGTTGAAAAGAGATCTCTATGGTTCGAGCTATGGCAGATCACGTGCCACGAAGGCCAAGGCGATGTCTCGAATCTGAATGTGAAGATTACGGTAGCAGCCATGGTGATCTGAAGAATTGAGCGAGGAGCTAGCACCGCCGTGAAGAAGTTCGAGAAATTCTCAAGGCGTGCACGATCGTCTCCAACGTATCTATAATTTTGATTGCTCCATGCTACTTTATCTACTGTTTTGGACTATATTGGGCTTTATTTTCCACTTTTATATTATTTTGGGACTAACCTATTAACCGGAGGCCCAGCCCGAAATTGCTGTTTTTTGCCTATTTCAGTGTTTGAAGAAATGAATATCAAACGGAGTCCAAACGGAATAAAACCTTGGAACGTGATTTTCTCACGAACATGATCCACGGACTTGGACCCTACTCCAAGGAACAAAGAGGCGGTCACGAGGGTGGGGGGCGCCCCCCCTAGGGCGCGCCCCCTGCCTCGTGGGCCCCCCTGTTGCTCTACAGTACTCCTTCCTCCTATATATACCTATGTACCCCCCAAACGATCAGAACAGGAGCCAAAAACCTAATTCCACCGCCGCAACTTCCTATATCCACGAGATCCCATCTTGGGGCCTGTTCCGGAGCTCCACCGGAGGGGGCATCCACCATGGAGGGCTTCTACATCAACACCATAGCCTCTCCGATGAAGTGTGAGTAGTTTACTTCAGACCTTCGGGTCCATAGCTAGTAGCTAGATGGCTTCTTCTCTCTTTTTAGATCTCACTACAATGTTCTCCCCCTCTCTCGTGGAGATCTATTCGATGTAATCTTCTTTTTGCGGTGTGTTTGTTGAGACCGATGATTTGATTCTTCTCTGAATTCTCTATGTATGATTGGTTATCTTTGCAAGTCTCTTCGAATTATCCGTTTGGTTTGGCCAACTAGATTGGTAGTTCTTGCAATGGGAGAAGTGCTTAGCTTTGGGTTCAATCTTGCGGTGTCCTTACCCGATGTGAGAAAGGGTTGCAAGGCACGTATTGTATTGTTTCCATCGAGGATAACAAGATGGGGTATTTATCATATTGCATGAGTTTATTCCTCTACATCATGTCATCTTGCTTAAGGCGTTACTCTGTTTTTACTTAATACTCTAGATGCATGTTGGATAGCGATCGATGAGTGGAGTAATAGTAGTAGATGCGTAATCGTTTGGTCTACTTGTCTCGGACGTGATGCCTATATACATGATCATACCTAGATATACTCATAAGCGTGCTCGATTCACAATTGCTCAACAATAATTTGTTCACCCACCATAGAATACTTATGCTCTTGAGAGAAGCCACTAGTGAAACCTATGGCCCCGGGTCTATTCTCATCATATCAATCTCCATCACTTTAATACTTGCTTTGTTTTTACTTTGCCTTTTACTTTTCACTTTGCATCTATATGTCAAAAATACCAAAAATATTATCTATCATCTCTATCAGATCACACTCTGTAAGTGGCCGTGAAGGGATTGACAACCCCTAATCGTGTTGGTTGCGAGTAGCTATCATTTTGTGCAGGTACGAGGGACTTGTGTGTGGTCTCCTACTGGATTGATACCTTGGTTCTCAAAAACTGAGGGAAATACTTACACTACTTTGCTGCATCATCCTCTCCTCTTCGGGGAAATCCAACGCAGTGCTCAAGAGGCAGCAAGAAGAATTTCTGGCGCTGTTGCCGGGGAGGCTCATGCGAGCAAGTCAAGACATACCAAGTACCCATCACAATCCCTATCTCTTGCATTACATTATTTTCCATTTGCCTCTCGTTTTCCTCTCCCCCACTTCACCCTTGCCGTTTTATTCGCCCTCTCTTTCCCAATCTCCTCCTCTCTTTCCTTTGCCTTTTCCTCGTCTTTTTGTTTGCTCGTGTGTTGGATTGCTTGTTTGTCGCGATGGCTCAAGATACTACCAAATTGTGTGACTTCACCAATACCAATAATAATGATTTCCTTAGCACTCCGATTGCTCCTCTTGCTAATACTGAATCTTGTGAAATAAATACTGCTTTGTTGAATCTTGTTATGAAAGATCAATTCGCCGGCCTTCCTAGTGAAGATGCCGCTACTCATCTGAATAGCTTCGTTGATTTATGTGATATGCAAAAGAAAAAAGATGTCGATAATGATGTCGTTAAATTGAAGCTATTTCCTTTTTCTCTTAGAGATCGTGCTAAAGCCTGGTTTTCATCTCTACCTAAAAATAGTATTGATTCTTGGAACAAGTGCAAAGATGCTTTTATCTCTTAAGTATTTTCCTCCCTGTTGAGGATATAGCTACTGAGTGTAAACCGGCCAGGAGGGCTCGGTTCACCCTCGACTATGCTGAAGCCCATGAAGATCCAGAAGATGGCGTTTTACTAACGAAGCTTAGAAGCCCACGGACCAAAGGCGGATTAGGGCCCATAGTGATAAACCGCCATGACTATGTAAACTTGTAATATAAGTTAGGAAAGGAGAGACCGAGCCGGACACTTTGTATGAGTCGGCCTCGGGGCTCTGTAGACCGGCCGGGCGTCAACCTGTGTATATAAAGGGACGACCCGACGGCGGTTCAGGGATGACAGACAACAACTCGACACTCGGCCAAGCGTATTTTGCTCCCTGGACGTCGAAACCCAATCAATCCCATCACAACTGGATGTAGGCTTTTACCTTCATCGAAGGGGCCGAACTAGTATAAACTCACGTGTCCCTTGTCCGGTTTAACCCCTTCAAGTTAACCCGTTGCGATGGCTCCACGACTAAGTCCTTTCATGAGGACATCTGATGTGTTAATTCCACGACAGTTGGTGCCCACCGTGGGGCTATCGCACGATGGTGTCGAGTTCTTGAAGGGCTGCTCTGAAGGACTTAAGGGGTACGTGATCGGCCGGATGACCAAAAGTTGTCACGGCAAGCTCTACATCGACAACGAAGGATGGGGCCCCGAGGCCGGCTCGATCGAGTACGGGTACCAGGTCCCCTTCGGCGGAATTCATGTCTTCATCGGCAAGATCGGCGAACCGGGCCCTGAGCCGGACATCTGCACCGACCTCGTCGAGACGGCTCAACATGCGAGTACGGCCCGGGTTCAGCCCGCCGTGAAGCGTGCGTTCGTAGGATGTGTCCATGGGATCGGATCTGAACCGGTGTCTGAAGGCGAGACGGCCGTATACTCCGACGGCGAGTCATCCACTGGCAAAACTGAATCCTTGTACCAGATTCATAGCGGTGTGTTCGAAGGATATTCCAATGGCAACAGTATTCCGGACCTCCTTGAACCGCCAAGTCGGGTTGCTGTTTACATGGCCGGAACACAGCCCATTGCAGTCTTCATCCACCGCAGCGATGAACACCGGATCAGCAGCTGCGGCAGGAGTCCCGGCGCGCCGTCCGGCGCAAGTCCTTTCCGGTTTGATGGACACCTGGGCGACCTTGTTGACCGCAACAGTCACCCCGGAGACGCGGGATCAGCACAATGCGGACGTTGCGAAACTGAAGGACCAAATAGCACAGGCTAAGGAGGACCTGGCAGCTAAGGATGCTAGGATAGCTGAAGAACGAGCTGCTTTGGATGCTCAATCACAGCGGATATAGGCACAGAATTACCAGCTCATGATGGATCGGACCGCATCAGAGGATGTAATGCGAAGGAAGTAACGGTCACGTCTGTCGCCGGTTTATGAAGGGTTAAATCTCTTTCGGGCCAGGTATTGGGCGAAACAATCCGGTAGCTGCAAACCGGACGGGCGCCTAGGACAGCTCCGGATCAACTACGGATAACGGAGCCACCCGATGAACAGATAACCCGCCGCAAAACGTGTCTACACCACCGGGTCACTTCTCGAGCCCTCTGGATAACATGATTGCCGCAGCTTCACGCCTGGTGGCCATTCCAATGGAAGGTGATTCAATAGCAGCAGTTGAAATGCGGTGGGCAAGAGATCTTCTCCAAACCGCCGTGGTGCAGAAGCAGGCTTATTCATATAGTCGGGATAGAATTCATTCAACCCCTCGTCCGAGACCAAGTTATAGCAGGCGTATGGATGAACCGGAGGTGTCTAGCAGCGCGCGGCATCGCAATGCTCAAGATGTGGTGGATCATGGCAGGGCACGAAGGGATGCCGCTTTGGGTCGTTATCAACCGCCCGGTTCAGCCACCGGCGTCGATTGACGAGGCACGGGCTTGCCTTTAGTTCCTGGGGAGTGCCGTGCCTTATTCCGGCTCTCCGTAATGTGCGTTTGCCCAAAGATTTCAAGGGTCCACGCAAAGTGCCTAAGTACACGGCGGATCAGCCACCTGAGGCGTGGGTTGAGAGTTATGAGATGGAAATGGAGATGCTAGATGTAGATGAAGCAGCTTGTGAAAAGTACTTCACGATGATGTTGGAGGGAACAGCCCGTACTTGGTTGAAAAATCTGCCAGCTAATTCCATCGAGTCATGGGAGCAGTTGAAGGCCCGGTTTATAGCCAATTTCAAAGACACGTGCAAGCATCCCATGTCCATTGTGGATCTGGATGCTTGTGTTCAAGGAGAGAACGAGTCCACAACTCATTGGGTGCGCCGGGTTTGAAGTTTTACACTCGTCCGACGGGATTAACGCTGGTCAGCGATTATCACACTTTGGGCGCAATTGCGGTTTAAGTCGCTGAAGATGAAGTTGGGGCGGCTCAAGCACCACCGCAGCGACATGGGAACCCTCATGGCAGCCTTGGTAAAGTATGCGATTCGATAATACCAAGGATCGATTTTGATAATGAGAAACCGGAGAAGGGAAAGAAGAATGGCGGTGCGAAGGGACAACAACACAACCAAGGAGGCCATGGGAATAATGGTAAGCGTAAAGCGGATTCAGAATTTGTGGCTAAGCTAATGTGCAGCGCCGAAAAGGTAAACCGCCCAGTAGCGGTGGCGCGATGAATCTGGGCGTTTGTTGAATCAGCCATGTCGAAGCATGGGACCAAGGAGGCTCTGCAACGCATCTCTGGAAGGATTGTCACATTATGAAGGAGTTCAAAAACTCGATCTTTTCGGTATGATCGTGGTCCGTCAGGCGGTTCAGGTCGAGTTTCCATGGTGGCGGCGGTTCAAACTCGGGTTTCGAGTAATTATGGCAACCGAACAACCAAGGTGGTAATAACCAGCAGAATAATCAAGGGAATCGGCGGTCGGGTTACGAGTCACCCAAAGCAGTTGAATGGTGGGCGATATCATGTGTTCACCACTAGTACGTACAAGCGTGATCGAAGCTTCACAAGAGGCGTCAATGTTGTTGAACCGCCAGTTCCACGTTATCTGCGGTGGTTGGAACAGCCTATTGTGTGGAGTAGGGAGGATCATCCGCCCCGGGTTGACAATCCGGGTCAACTAGCTCTGGTGGTGGCGCCTCAGGTGGGAGGTTATAAGTTCACCAAAGTACTCATGGATGGAGGAAGTAGTATCAATATTCTGTATTATGAGACATTCCGTCGCATGGGGTTGACAGATAAGAATCTTAAACCGTCCAACACTGTTTTTCATGGTGTGGTGCCAGGTAGCGTATCCCGTAGGTAAGATTGCTTTGGAAGTTGTGTTTGGTGATGAGCATGACTCTAGGTCTGAGACATTGACCTTTGAGGTAGTAAGAATCCAGAGCCCGTATCATGCGATGTTTGGGCGGCCGGCTTATGCAAAATTCATGGCAAGGCCTTGTTATATTTATTTGCAGCTCAAGATGCCGGGTCATAAAGGGACTATCACGGTTCATGGAAGTCAAAAAATCGCGTTGGATTGCGAGGAGGGTGGTGTGGCTTATGCTGAGGTGGTTTGTGCTAAAGAAGAGCTAAAGTTTTATAAGGAGAATGTTGATCCGGCAGATATGACCCCTCTGAAGAAGCCCACCACTGAGCATGACCTAACCTTGCATTTCAAACCGGCTGACGAGATTAAGCTTGTTGACTTCGTACCTGGCGATTCGTCCAAACAGTTCAGCATCAGCACCAATCTGGATCCAAAATAGGAAAGCGCGCTCATCGGGTTCATCCGTGAGAACCGGGACATTTTTGCATGGAAGCCTTCTGACATGCCGGAATACCGAGGAACTTCGTGAGCACACTCTTAATATTGATCCGAAGCTTAAACCAGTCAAGCAATTTCTTCGTCGCTTTAATGAAGAAAGACGCAAGGCAATTGGTGAAGAGGTAGCCTGGCTATTGGCTGCTGGTTTTATCGTCGAAGTATTTCATCCTGAGTGGTTAGCTAATCCGGTGCTGGTTCTTAAGAAAAACGGCACTTGGCGTATGTGTGTGGACTACACGGACTTGAATAAGGCTTGCTGACCGATCCCTTTGCTCTCCAGCGTATTGATCGGATCATTGATGCGACGGCGGGTTGTGGCGCTGAGTTTTTGGATGCTTATTCAGGATATCATCAGATCAGGATGGCAGTTAAGGACCAGGAGAAGACAACCTTCATCACTCCTTTTGGAGCCTTCTGCTATGTCTCTATGCCCTTTGGGCTCAAGAGTGCTCAGGCCACTTATCAGCGTTGTGTGCAAAATTGTCTTCACACGCAGATTGGGCGTAATGTTCATGCTTATGTAGATGACATTGTGGTAAAATCCAGGAAGAAGGAAACACTGATCGATGACCTCAAGGAGACGTTTGACAATCTTGGTTTACAAGATGATGTATCACGGATAAATGTGTTTTTGGTGTTCCGGCAGGCAAGCTTCTCGGGTTTCTGGTATCCAACAGGGGCATTGAGGCTAACCCAGAAAAAATTAAGGCAATCACATCCCTGGCTAAATCGAAGTGTATCAATGATGTTCAGCGTCTCACAGGTCGGATTGCAGCCCTTAGCGGTTTATCGATCGTGCAGGAGAGAAGGCAATTCCTTTGTATCGGATGTTGAAAAAGACGGATGATTTCGTCTAGAGTGACGTAGCCAATGCGGCCTTTGAGGAGCTAAAGCGGCAGTTGGTTGAACCGCCAGTTCTTGCAGCCTCAGTTGATCATGAGCCTTTGCTGTTATACATGGCTGCCAACGCCCGAGCGGTCAGTGTGGCAATTGTGGTTGAGCATAAAGAAGCTGGGAAGGAATATCCGGTTCAACGACCTGTATACTACATCAGCGAAGTCCTGATCGAGTCAAAACAACGCTATCCACATTGGCGAAGTTGGTGTACGGGTTTTATGGCGATCAAAACTCAAGCAATATTTTCAAGGCCATCCATCCACGATGATTAGTTCTGCTCCTTTGGGCGATATAATTCAAAACAGGAAGCCACGGTTGGGTTGCAAAGTGGGCAATCGAGCTTGGGCCATACGGTTTAAAGTATGTACCTCGAACAGCCATCAAGTCTCGAGCTCTTGTGGATTTTATCAATGGTGGACCGAGCTGCAAGCACCGGAAGATAAACCGGATAATCGTCTTGGACCATTCATTTTGATGGATCCAGCGGTTGGAAGGCTCGAGGGCTGGAGTTGTCCTTACTTCCCCTCGAGGGATAAAGTTTACTATGTCCTCCGCTTGATGTTTCCTTGTACTAACAATGCAGTGAGTCTGACTTTACTCCATGGTCTCCGTGTGGCCAAAGATATGAACTTAAGTCGAGTTCGTTGTTTGGAGATTACGATCTGGTGGCTCGACAAGTTTACGGTACTTGGGATTCTAAGGATCCACTCATGGCGGCTTCTGGCGTGAGGTGGATATTGTGGCGGGACATTTCAAAGGGTATCGAGTTGAGCCTATCGATCGGCATAAAAACGAAGCAGCGAGGCGCTTTGAGCGGCTTGGATCTCGGCGTAATCCGGTACCTCCTAACACCTTTTAGATATCTTACATAACCCGTATGTTAAGGTGCCTACAGAAGAAGATTTGGCCGTCCCGGATCCGGAGGCTCAGTTGGTGGCCGCTTTACGTTATACCAGATTGGGCGGTTTCATATCTGGCGATATGAGCAGGCGAGCTACCAAATGATAAAGTCCTGGCTCGACAGATAGTCCGGCGGTCCAAGTCAATGGTTATTCACAATGGCGAGTTACACCGCTGTAGCGTTTTGGGCGTATTACAGCGTTGTGGTCATCATGCCGGTTCAAAGTCCCTGGTTGCAAAAGCTTTTCGTCATGGGTTTTACTGGTTGACACCTCATGCTGATGCGGAGGATCTGGTAAAGCTATGTGATGCTTGCCAAAAAAATTCACGCAGAGCTCATATTCCGGCTCAGGAACTACGGATGATTCCTATTACTTGGCCTTTTGCTACTTGGGGCTTGATATGGTGGGACCCTTTAAGCGTTCCCAGACAAGAAGACCCACTGCTGGTGGCGGTTGATAAATTCACCAAGTGGGTTGAAGCGGAGCTGTTAGCAAGTGTGATGCAGCTACGGCGGTTCAATTTCTCAAAAGATTATCTTCCGTTTGGCTTTCCACACAAGTATCATCACGGATAATGGTACCAACCTTTCCAAAGGTGAGATGGAGGATTTACATCGGAGAGAGCACATCCGCTTGACCTAGCATCTGTGGCACACCTCAATCCAGCGGTCAAGCGGGCGAGCTAATCAAGAAATTTTAAAGGGTCTTAAACCCGGCTCATGATTCCCTTGCAGCGGACGCCGGGTTGTTGGGTGGAAGAATTACCTTCTGTGTTATGGAGTATCAACACCATCCCCAATCGATCAACAGGTTACACGCCTTTCTTTATGGTATCGGGGCGGGTGGTTCTCCCAAGTTATATACGTCATGACTCGCCCCGGGTTGCTAATTATGTTGAAGCGGACAACGAGCAAGCTCGCCAAGAGGCACTGGACCTGTTAGATGAAAAATGGGATATGGCTCGGCTCGATCGGCGGTTTATCACAAGATCTACGGCGTTATCCCCAACAACGGGTTAGGACAAGAACCTTTCAAGAAGGTGACTTGGTGCTCCGGCTCATCGAGATCGAACCGACATGCACAAGTTATCCCGCCTTGGGAAGGACCCTTTGTGGTCAGCAAGAATCTGCACAACGGATCATACTACCTCATTGGCGTTCGAGACAACTCACGCAACTCGAGGAGGAGACCCGTGACCATGGAACATAGCTCTCCTCCGGCCTTATTACACTTGAGCCATAAGCTCTTCTTATGTATATATTTCGACAATGTATATATTATGATCAATAAATAAATTAGCATCCTTGCTCTAAGCGGGGCCTCTGCTATTTTTCTCAAATATCCTTTGAGTTACATGGGGCTTCGGTGACAAGCGGAGTACTACCTGTTAAACCGGCTATCAAGCCACAAAGCTTGGGAGCTTCACACCCAAGGGGCCAAACAGAGTCTAGATGCTATGCACAACTCAAACATAGACACCCAATGAGCACAGCTCATCACGTTATGAGGGCTTCTTGTGTCAAATACCAAGGAGTTTGAATGGACCCTTGTAGTGGGTATCGACCCACGGCTTGGAAGCCCGGTATATTTACCTAAAACCCGGGGTTAACCTGCCTTCATCAAGTAAGACACTCCTATCCAGGTCATCACAGCACGGCCCTCGAGCGTTTGTGATTACTCTCATTGAGACCCTACACTTGTCAAAGTTAAAATGGTGATTGGTTAGTTGGAGGTCCATCTTAAAAGGCTTTGTTAAATGGTTCAACTCAACGGCCTGGCAGCCCACAAAAAGCCTTGAATTTGGGCCTGGCAGCCCTCAAAAAGCCTCGACTACACGGTTTTATTTGCGTTTTGCTGAATTTTATGTTAAACCGATTTTCTTGGCCTGGTCAGTCATTTTATTAGCCTGGTATTCCTTAAACCGGCTTGGTTTGCAACTACATGTTGACAGACCTTATTCTTAAATCGGAGTTTGTTAACCCGGCCTGGCATTGACTACCAGTCACCAGCTTTGATCATCTGGTGTGCATCATCACCCGGTATGACTTACTATACAACATCAGTACATGATGGGGTTATACAAAGAATTTCAGATTTGGGTTTTCACCCTTATTACAATCAAAGTTAACCAGCCAAATAAACAGGGATATTACATCGCAAGTATGAATCATTTCATATTTTTACGGTTTGATTATCAATCAGCCCTTTTCTTGGGCATTATGACCCGTCCGGCGGTAAACCGCCAGGACCCTGTTTCTTTTTATGCACACACAGGAGGAGCTTCATATTATGATGGCAGCATATCTGAACCAAAATTGGCATTGACATGGCGGATCACATAAAGTATCTCCTCCTGCACGATGGCAGCAGATCAAAATAGTTTTTGCTACCCTATTACAAGACATTCAGAGGCCGAAAATATGGAATTATTTCACAACGGACAGTTTCTGACGTATCAACCGACTTGACATATTAAGCTTCATCGCCGGGTTGATGTGAAGTAGATGGGTCATCTGGCGTCGGTTCAGCCTCCTCTTCCCCATCCAATGGCCGGAAGTCATTCGTGGTCCAGTCAATCCAGGTTAAATCCTGAAAGACAGCCTCTTCACTTATAAGCTCAGCCGGATCAACGTCAGGGGCGTAAGTGTGCTTACGGATTGGTGGAACAAGGTTCTGCACTTCAGGAATAACAGCTTCAACCAGTTTGTTGTTTGCGTTGTAGAAGGATCGGTGAACTGTCAGGTTAGCCTCTTCTGCCAACTGACTCGCCAGAGGACGCATCTCCCTTGTTACCCATTTGAGGGCGTCGTTGTCAAATACTTTGCCGTTTTCTTGTGCACTGGGGAAGCCCTTGGCTATATCAGACGGATCAAGATCAGCTATCCATGCCTTGGCTCGAGTCAGTGCTAGTAATGCGCCAGCCCGGGCAGCAGATCGCTTCAATTCTTCTATCTGCGCTGGCGTCATAGATAGCCGGTCCAGCATGTCCTTGATCAGTGTTGGAGCCGCATTATCATAAGAAGTGGCGCAGATAACCCGTTGGACGCCGGTATACAGCTGTTCAATCAGCGTATACGCGGCCTTGAGTTTCTTCCGCATATCAGCACCCAGATGAGCAATGCGTCTACCTATAGCGGCTTAAGAAGTTCATGTTAAACCGGAGAAAATTTCAAAGCGGAGTATTCATAAAGCCTTGGTAAACAGTGCTTACCAAATATTGCTGAGGTCATGGCATTGACTTGGTGTTTTAATCCAGTAAGCTCTTCCGTCACCAGTTTAAGAGCTGATTCAGCGTCTTCCGCCCGCTTCAGCAATCCAGCCTTTTCAGTACCCCAGTTGGCCTGCTCAAATGGTGGTTAAGGCGGTTTTCAACTCATCCTTGGCCTTGGTGGTTTCTGCTTGTTGGGATTTCAGATTTTCTTGAAGGTCAGCAATTTGTGAGACTTGTTGGCTTATCTCACTCTGCAACAGTAAGAGAGCATGTTAATATCTTTGTTAAAGTCCCAAGCATCTAACCAGTTATACACTTGGCACTTGGGGGCTAATGCGGATCATTTTTATGTTGATTATTGAAGTCCCAAGGATTAATACAAGTTTTAATCATGGCACTTGGGAGCTAATGTGTGTTTGATCAGAAATACACAAGGAAATTTCATAAAGTACAGTATGGAATATACAAAGTCCCGGTTTGACTTTCTAAAGACAAACCGGCCCTTGGGGGCTACAATGCAATGAAGGTACAAAGCAAAGAGCAAAACTATTTACCTCATAGCGCCCCTTCATCAGATTTACTAAACCGGCTTCATAATCACGGCTTGTGTAAAGCCGGTTCAAGAAGCCGGAGTGAAGTTCTTGAGCAGAAAGATCGACATAAGCTGACAGATCAGTTTTCTCCTTCCCCTTGCTCGTAGCAGCAAATTCATCCTTGGCAGTGTGCTTTGATAGAGCAATCGGATTACCAGGGGCGGTATATGCAGTACCAGTAACAACAACGTCATCATATTTGGCCGGACTGGATGAATTGACATTCTTAACGGGGCTTGGCGCCTTGGTAGTAGGGCTTGGCGGTTTGTTAGCCGGGCTTGGCGGATCAGCAATTGAGCCCCGCTGTTCCACTGTTGGACTTGGAGGGGCAAGAGGATGTGAAGCATCAACCTTTACATTCGGTTCAACCTCTGGCAGGTTAGCATCAGCATCTTGGTTTTTCCCAGCAGAGCTGTCTATAGCGACTTCGGGATCTTCGCCATGATGCTCTGGAGTCTTCTCTGGATCAACATCAACAATAGGGTCGCTGGTCTTGGCTTTCTTACTTAATCGAGCCTTGGCACTACAACATCAAAGGTTAGAATATGGTAAACCGACAAATAAAAGAAACAAATTAAGGAGTAATATACTTACCCAAATGACGAGTTTGACAGGAGGCAGTGAGTGGTTGATGAACCGCCAGACGAGTTGGAAGAAGCACAGTAATTGGTCGACGGATTGAGAGGGCATCGGAAGAAACCTTTCAGAGGATAACGTTTTTCAGGAGAACAAGTCACCTCTGGACGATGTTTCCGGGTTGGCGTATCAGCTAAACCAGACGACGTGATTTGTTGACCGCTATGCCGGGTTGTGCGACGTTCTTCAACTTGCTGTGTCTCCAAAGAAAATTTTGGATCCAAATGAGCAAGGGGGTGAGATTGTTTTATTTTCCGGACTGTGCGGCGAATTCTTTGAACCGGTACAAGGTCTGAATCGGAAGAAAGAAGGATTACCTCAACATGTTCTGCATGGCTGGCCTCAGCATCATCCTGGGAATAGTGATTGTCAATAAGATGAACGAAAAAGGAACCAAGTGAGTCAAGTTCTACCTCAGCGTTTGATTCTTCATCTTCTGGCGGATCATAAGACTCGGTGGTTTTCTTCTTGCCAGCTTTCTTGGTGGCCTTGGTCTTTGCACGAGGAGCCCGGGCCGGTTTAGTCCGATTCCAAAAGGAGCTGTTAGCCTGAAATTAAGACAAGGAAAGGTTAGTACACGGTCAATATGGAAGCAAATCAGTAAAGTAGTTAAATGAACTTTACCGCTGGCGGTTTATTGGAGACGCAAAACGGGGCCAATCCGGTTTGGCTACATGCGTAGATCGGTTCATCAAGCATTTTCTTCACCGATTCAGTAACTTCAAGATCAGTCATTACTATTTCGTGATATCGTTGACGGTCTTTGACATCACCAGTATATTCATGCATCAATGCGGGGCGGCGGCTTAAAGGTAAAATGCCCCAAGAAACCCAGCAGCAGACAAGATCAATACCAGTTAAACCGTTGGCCATCAGAGCCCGGAGCTTGGTGAGTTGAGGTGCAAAATTCTTCCGTTCTGCGGCAGTCAAGCATAAAGGTAATGGGTGGCCGTTGCTAAGCCGGTGAGGGTGACAACCCGACAAAGGATTTTCTCCATCAGGGGCAGTGTTCCGGCAGTAAAACCAGGTCGATTCCAATCTTTAGGATGGCTATGATGTTTTGCATGAGGAAGTCAACTTCTTTCCTTTTACGCATTGAAACGCTGCCAAGCTCGTGTTGGGACCATCTGAGAATTCATGCGGCGGTTCAAATGAAAGAAGTCCCAAATAGCTCCACGGTTGGCTCTTCTTGAAGATAGACTTGAGAATACTTGAAAGTTGCATATATTGGACACAGAGTTCGGACCAATATCTTGCGGATGGAGTTGGAAGCTTGCAAGGACATCCCGGAAAATTTTTGATCCGGGCGGACTGAATCCCCGGTCAAAGTATTGCATAAAAACAATCACCTCTCCTTCTTGAGGTTCAGGTGGACATTCAGATTCCGGAACTTGCCAGTGGAGAATCCTTTTTGAGGCTAAAACACCAGTGGTGACATAACCGTTGATTTTTGTTTTCGTGATCCGGGACGGAACCCAATTGCAAGCATAGAATTGTTTCGCCATTCCAGAAGGGGGGAACTGAAAGGAAAAACAAGTGCCGGTTTTACAATTTACGGTTTAAGGTGTACAATTCAGTGTTAAACCGGAGAAAAATACTATGCAAGGTTCAGTTGGCGGTTTAAGAGAGGGCTAATGATATATGGCGGATTGGCTATCAAAATCTAAACCGCCCAGAGGCAGAAGGACCAAGATTCAAAATTTTTACGAAGTGTTGACAGAAAACAGGTTTCACACAATGCTCAAATTTATTTGGATCTACCGCACATGTGTAAAGCAATTTTTTCTGTGAACTCTAAAGGCGTTAAGCAGAACAGGGAAGGTCGTATATTCTACAAAAGAAAAGGAAGATCTGCTGGCACTAAAAATGGATGCGGAATAACTACCGCATGAGATCTACACTGCTATTGGATCAAAACTACATGGCGAAGGAAGGGCGAAGAGGAAGAATGAAGAACTGTCTGCAGATGAGCTCATGAACCCTAAACATAGATCTAAAGATGAAGGAAAGAGGAAACTTACCACTTGAAGATTTATCATGGAGGGTGCGACGAGTTTCGATCTGTTTGAGTTGATCAGCGGCCTTTGTCGATGCAGTTCTCAAGGGTCGCGGACGGCGGAGCTTGAGCTTAGGCGTCGAGGAAGAAGAAGGCCTGAAGGGGAAGAGAGAGAAGGGCCCTCGGGCCTTATTTACAGAGGAAAGAATAAATGGCAGGCGTGAGAATCAAGGAGCCTGAAGCGGCAGAGTGGGTGCGCCTGTCGCCTTGATTTTCGGGATAGCCATTAAGTGAAGGGAATCTTTCTAATATTTTTATGCAGAGATGATGTCATGATGGACCGTTGAGGTGTTCATAAGATGACGTCACGGCGGTTTACAAAATTTACAGGAGAAGACAATAAGGCGGTTTACGAAAATACAAGAGGACGCCTACAAGATATCTTTGAAGTATTGAAGATTGACATGAACAAATTCAAATCAATCTGGGGCCTAATGTTGAGGATATAGCTACTGAGTGTAAACCGGCCAGGAGGGCCCGGTTCACCCTCGACTATGCTGAAGCCCATGAAGATCCAGAAGATGGCGTTTTACTAACGAAGCTTAGAAGCCCACGGCCCAAAGGCGGATTAGGGCCCATAGTGATAAACCGCCATGACTATGTAAACTTGTAATATAAGTTAGGAAAGGAGAGACCGAGCCGGACACTTTGTATGAGTCAGCCTCGGGGCTTTGTAGACCGGCCGGGCATCAACCTGTGTATATAAAGGGACGACCCGGCGGCGGTTCAGGGACGACAGACAACAACTCGAGACTCAGGCAAGCATATTTCGCTCCCTGGACGTCGAAACCCAATCAATCCCATCACAAATAGACGTAGGCTTTTACCTTCATCGAAGGGGCCGAACTAGTATAAACTCCCGTGTCCCTTGTCCGGTTTAACCCCTTCAAGTTAACCCGTTGCGATGGCTCCACGACTAAGTCCTTTCATGAGGACATATGACGTGTTAATTCCACGACACTCCCGCTAAGATTATTTCTCTTAGGAACGATATTATGAATTTTAAGCAACTTGATCATGAACATGTTGCACAAGCTTGGGAGAGAATGAAATTAATGATACGAAATTGTCCTACTCATGGGTTGAACTTGTGGATGGTTATACAAAACTTTATGCCGGATTGAATTTTGCTTCTAGAAATCTTTTAGATTCCACCGCGGGAGGCACTTTTATGGAAATCACTCTAGAAGATGCTACTAAGCTTCTAGATAATATTATGGTTAATTATTCTCAATGGCATACCGAAAGATCTACTAATAAAAAAGTGCATGCGATAGAAAATATTAATGTTTTGAGTGGAAAGATGGATGAACTTATGAAATTATTTGCTACTAAGAGTGTTTCTTCTGATCCTAATGACATGCCTTTGTCTACTTTTATTGAGAATAATAATGAATCTATGGATGTGAATTTTGTTGGTAGGAATAATTTTGGTAACAACGCGTATAGAGGGAATTTTAATCCTAGGCCTTATCCTAGTAATACCTCTAATAATTATGGAAGTTCCTACAACAACTCTTATGGAAATTTTAATAAGATGCCCTGTGAATTTGAGAGTAGTGTTAAAGAGTTTATGAATTCACAAAAGAATTTTAATGCTTTGCTTGAGGAGAAATTGCTTAAAGTTGATGATTTGGCTAGGAACGTTGATAGAATTTCTCTTGAGGTTGATTATTTAAAGCTTAGATCTATTCCTCCTAAGCATGATATCAATGAGTCTCTCAAAGCTATGAGAATTTCCATTGATGAGTGCAAAGAAAGAACCGCTAGGATGCGTGCTTCCAAAGATGCCTTTATTAAAGTGTGTTCTTCCAATTCCTATGAAAATCAAGATGAAGATCTAAAAGTTATTGATGTGTCACACATTAAATCTTTGTTTTGCAATATGAATCTTGATGAAACTGAATATGATCTTCCTTTACCTAGAAGGCGTTCTAAGAATTTGGAGTTTTTAGATCTCGATGATGAAATTGATAAAAGTGGGATTGAAAGAAATAAAAACCTAGATGTTGCTAAACCCACTTTATTGGATCTACAAGAATTTAATTATGAAAATTGCTCGTTAATTGATTGTATTTCCTTGTTGCAATCCGTGCTAAATTCTCCTCATGCTTATAGTCAAAATAAAGCCTTTACCGAACACATTGTTGATGCCTTGATACAATCTTATGAAGAAAAACTTGAGTTGAAAGTCTCTATCCCTAGAAAACTCTATGATGAGTGGGAACCTACTATTAAAATTAAAAATAAAAATTATGAGTTTCATGCCTTGTGTGATTTGGGTGCTAGTGTCTCCACTATTCCCAAAACTTTGTGTGATTTTCTAGATTTCCATGACTTTGATGATTGCTCTCTAAACTTGCATCTTGCGGATTCCACTATTAAAAAGCCTATGGGAAGAATTAATGATGTTCTTATTGTTGCAAATAGGAATTATGTGCCCGTAGATTTTATCGTTCTTGATACAGATTGCAATCCTTCATGTCCTATTATTCTTGGTAGACCTTTCCTTAGAACGATTGGTGCAATTGTTGATATGAAGGAAGGGAATATTAGATTCCAATTTCCCTTAAAGAAAGGCATGGAACACTTTCCTAGAAAGAAAATAAAATTACCATATGAATCTATCATGAAAGCCACTTATGGATTGCCTACCAAAGATGGCAATACTTAGATCTATCCTTGCTTTTATGCCTAGCTAGGGGCGTTAAACAATAGCGCTTGTTGGGAGGCAACCCAATTTTATTTTTAGTTTTTTGTTTTTGCTTCTGTTTAAGAATAAATAATCCATCTAGTCTCTGCTTAGATGTGGTTTTATGTTTTAATTAGTGTTTGTGCCAAGCTAGACCTATTGGAACTTCTTGGATGATAGTTATTTGATCTTGCTGTAATTTCCAGAAACTTTGTGCTCAGTGCCCGAATTATGAAAAATCACCAGAACGTAATAAAATACTTATTCCAATTGCTGCTGATCAATAAACAAATTTTCTAGGTCGTCTAATTTTGGTATATTTTTTGGAGTTCCAGAAGTTTGCGTTAGTTAAAGATTACTACAGACTGTTCTGTTTTTGACAGATTCTGTTTTTCGTGTGTTGTTTGCTTATTTTGATGAATCTATGGCTAGTAAAATAGTTTATAATCCATAGAGAAGTTGGAATACAGTAGGTTTAACACCAATATAAATAAATAATGAGTTCATTACAGTACCTTAAAGTAGTCTTTTGTTTTCTTTCTCTAACGGAGCTCACGAGATTTCTATTGAGTTTTGTGTTGTGAAGTTTTCAAGTTTTGGGTGAATTCTTTTGATGGATTATGGAACAAGGAGTGGCAAGAGCCTAAGCTTGGGGATGCCCATGGCACCCCCAAGATAATCCAAGGACACCAAAAAGTCAAAGCTTGGGGATGCCCCGGAAGGCATCCCCTCTTTCGTCTACTTCCATCGGTAATTTATTTGGAGCTATATTTTTATTCACCACATGATATGTGTTTTGCTTGGAGCGTCTTGTATTATTTGTGTCTTTGCTTGCTAGTTTACCACAATCATCCTTGCTGTACACACCTTTTGAGAGAGCCATACATAAATTGGAATTTTATAGAATACTCTATGTGCTTCACTTATATCTTTTGAGCTTGATAGTTCGCTCATAGTGCTTCACTTATATCTTTTGAGCGTGATAATTTTTGCTCTAGTGCTTCACTTAGATCTTTTAGAGCACGGTGGTGGATTTTTTTTAAAGAAACTATTGATCTCTCATGCTTCACTTAGATTATTTTGAGAGTCGTTAATAGCATGGTAATTTGCTTAATATTAATATACTTGGTATTCAAGATATGTGAAACTTTCTTTTGAGTGCGTTGAATACTAAGAAAAATTTGATGCTTGATATTGTTTTGAGATATGAAGATGGTGATATCAGAGTCATGCTAGTTGAGTAGTTGTGAATTTAAAGAATACTTGTGTTGAAGTTTGTGATTCCCGTAGCATGCACGTATGGTGAACCGTTATGTGATGAACTCGGAGCATGATTTATTTATTGATTGTCTTCCTTATGAGTGGCGGTCCGGACGACGATGGTAATTTCCTACCAATCTATCCCCTAGGAGCATCGCGTAATACTTTGCTTTGATAACTTCTAGATTTTTGCAATAAGTATATGAGTTCTTTATGACTAATGTTGAGTCCATGGATTATACACACTTTTTCCAATCCTTCCACCATTGCTAGCCTCTCTAATACCGCACACTTTTCGCCGGTATCATACACCCACCATATATGTTCCTCAAAACAGCCACCATACCTACCTATAATGGCATTTCCATAGCCATTCCGAGATATATTGACATGCAACTTTCCACCGTTCCGTTTATTATGACACGCTCCATAATTGTCATATTGCTAGCATGATCATGTAGTTGGCATCGTATTTGTGGCAAAGCCACCATTCATAATTATTTCATACATGTCACTCTTGATTCGTTGCATATCCTGGTACACAGCCGGAGGCATTCATATAGAGTCGTACTTTGTTCTAAGAATCGAGTTGTAATTGTTGAGTTGTAAGAAAAATAAAAGTGTGATGATCATCATTATTAGAGCATTGTTCCAAGTGAGGAAAGGATGATGGAGACTATGATTCCCCCACGAGTCGGGATGAGACTCCGGACGAAAAAAAGGAGGCCATAAAAAAAAGAGAAAAGGCCCAAATAAAGAAAAATAGGAGAAAAAGAGAGAAGGGACAATGCTACTATCCTTTTACCGCACTTGTGTTTCAAAGTAGCACCAAGATCTTCATGATAGAGAGTCTGTCATTTTGTCACTTTCATATACTAGTGGGAATTTTTCATTATAGAACTTGGCTTGTATATTCCAATGATGGGCTTCCTCAAATGCCCTAGGTCTTCATGAGCAAGCGAGTTGGATGCACACCCACTTAGTTTCTTTTGTTGAGCTTTCATATACTTATAGCTCTAGTGCATCCGTTGCATGGAAATCCCTACTCACTCACATTGATATCTATTGATGGGCATCTCCATAGACTGTTGATACGCCTAGTTGATGTGAGACTATCTTCTCCCTTTTTGTCTTCTCCACAACCACCCTTCTATTCCACATATAGTGCTATATCCATGGCTCACGCTCATGTATTGCGTGAAGATTGAAAAAGTTTTGAAAATGTTAAAGTATGAATCAATTGCTTGGCTTGTCATCGGGGTTGTGCATGACTTAAATATTTTGTGTGGGGAAGATGGAGCATAGCCAGACTATGATTTTGTAGGGATAACTTTCTTTGGCCATGTTATTTTGAGAAGACATAATTGCTTAGTTAGTATGCTTGAAGTATTATTATTTTTATGTCAATATGAACTTTTGTCTTGAATCTTTCGAATCTGAATATTCATACCACAATTAAGAAGATTTACATTGAAATTATGCCAAAGTATCACTCCACATCAAAAATTCTCTTTTTATCATTTACCTACTCGAGGACGAGCAGGAATTATGCTTGGGGATGCCTGATACGTCTCCAACGTATCTATAATTTTTGATTGCTCCATTCTACTTTATCTACTGTTTTGGACTATATTGGGCTTTATTTTCCACTTTTATATTATTTTTGGGACTAACCTATTAACCGGAGGCCCAGCCCAGAATTGATGTTTTTTGCCTATTTCAGTGTTTGAAGAAATGAATATCAAACGGAGTCCAAGCGGAATAAAACCTTCGGAACGTGATTTTCTCACGAGCGTGATCCGGGGACTTGGACCCGACTCCAAGGAACAAAGAGGCTGTCACGAGGGTGGGGGCGCCCCCTAGGGCGCGCCCTGCCTCGTGGGCCCCTGTTGCTCCACCGACGTACTCCTTCCTCCTATATATACCTCGCACCCCAAGCGATCGAACAGGGCCAAAACCTAATTCCACCGCCGCAACTTCCTGTATCCATGAGATCCCATCTTGGGGCCTGTTAGGAGCTCCACGGAGGGGCATCCACCACGGAGGGCTTCTACATCAACACCATAGCCTCTCCGATGAAGTGTGAGTAGTTTACTTCAGACCTTCGGGTCCATAGCTAGTAGCTAGATGGCTTCTTCCCTCTTTTTGGATCTCAATACAATGTTCTCCCCCTCTCTCGTGGAGATCTATTCGATGTAATCTTATTTTTGAGGTGTGTTTGTTGAGACCGATGAATTGTGGGTTTATGATCCAGATTATCTATGAATAATATTTGATTCTTCTCTGAATTCTTTATGTATGATTGGTTATATTTGCAAGTCTCTTCGAATTATCCGTTTGGTTTGGCCAACTAGATTGGTAGTTCTTGCAATGGGAGAAGTGCTTATCTTTGGGTTCAATCTTGCGGTGTCCTTACCCATTGACAGAAATGGTTGCAAGGCACGTATTGTATTGTTGCCATCGAGGATAACAAGATGGGGTATTTATCATATTGCATGAGTTTATTCCTCTACATCATGTCATCTTGCTTAAGGCGTTACTCTGTTTTTTACTTAATACTCTAGATGCATGCTGGATAGCGGTCGATGAGTGGAGTAATAGTAGTAGATACAGAATCATTTTGGTCTACTTGTCTCCGACGTGATGCCTATATACATGATCATACCTAGATATACTCATAACTATGCTCAATTCTGTCAATTGCTCAACAGTAATTTGTTCACCCACCGTAGAATACTTATGCTCTTGAGAGAAGCCACTAGTGAAACCTATGGCCCCCGGGTCTATTCTCATCATATCAAACTCCATCACTTTAATACTTACTTTGTTTTTACTTTGCCTTTTACTTTTCAGTTTGCATCTACATATCAAAAATACCAAAAATATTATCTATCATCTCTATCAGATCTCACTCTCGTAAGTGGACGTGAAGGGATTGACAACCCCTAATCGCGTTGGTTGCGATTAGCTATCGTTTTGTGCAGGTACGGGGGACTTATGCGTGGTCTCCTACTGGATTGATACCTTGGTTCTCAAAAACTGAGGGAAATACTTACGCTACTTTGCTGCATCATCCTCTCCTCTTCGGGGAAATCCAACGCAGTGCTCAAGAGGTAGCAGTGGCCGCTTTAGAAAATCCTCAAGGAGCAGTGATTCCTCATCCAATGACTACAAGAGGAGGCTATGTCACAAATGCAAGAATCTTGGTCACTATATTCAAGATTGTCCTCAGCGGGAAAAGGAATTAAGAAGAAGAAATACAAGGATTACAGTTCTGATGACGCTAAGAAGAAGAAGAAATCATCAAAATCTTCATCGTAAAAATCCTTGAAGTCTTCATCTCACAAGAAGAGCAGCTCCAAGAAGGCTCGGACATTCATTGGCAAGGAAATGGACTCTGAGGCTGAATCTTAGGAACATGAGGAAGAGGAGGCATCTGAGGAGTCCGAGTCTGGTGTGGCGGGTATGGCTCTCGCTACTACATTCGTCAGCAAGTCTATCTTCAACTCTGAAGAAAATGACCTCACCAACAAGGCTGATGAAGACAATGATGACTTCGCTCCCACCTATTGCTTCATGGCAAAGGATGCCAAGGAAGTCTTCAAACAATTTTCCTCGAGGGCTTCAACCAACTTTGGTGTGAAGATCAAGCACATCTGGAGTGACAATGGAACTGAGTTCAAGAATTCTGGTTTTGATGACTATCTTGATGAACTTGGTATTACTCATGAGTTATCTGCTCCTTATACTCCTCAGCAAAATGGCGTCGTGGAGCGCAAGAACAGAATTCTTGTTGAGATGGCTCGCACTATGCTTGATGAGTACAAGACGCCTCGTCACTTCTAGATTGAGGCAATTTACACTGCGTGCCACATCATCAACGAGGTATATCTTCACAAATTCTTCAAGAAGACTGCCTATGAACTCCTCAACGACAAGAAACCCAATGTGAGTTATTTCAAAGTCTTGATGCTAAATGTTGGATTAGAGATCCTCATCACAATGCTAAATTTGCACCGAAAGCACATGAAGGTTTTATGCTTGGTTACGGAAAGGACTCGCATACCTCGAGTCTTCAACAATGTTCTTCACAAGATTGTTGAAAGCGTAGATGTCTTGATTCGATGAAACTAATGGCTGCAAAGAGCACCTACCTTCTGTGATAGATGAACCAGCACCGAGGATTCTATCAAGTTTAAGGCTCTTGAGGATGTCATTCCCTTCAAGAATCTGCTGAAGAATTCATTCCATAACGTGAAGAACGTCGAGCTGATGCACCTGAAGAAAATGCTGATCAAATTCCTCGACGACAACCAGCTCATCCTCGCGTTGCAAAATAAGTGCAAGTTGAAAAGATCATCGATGACATTGAAGCACCAGGTCCTCTCACACGCTCAAAAACTTCACATTTATCTAACTTCGTGGGCACTATGCTTTTGTCTCTATCACGAGCCCACTAAGGTAGATGAAGCATTTGAGCTGAGTGGATTCAGGCCATGCAAGAAGAATTACATCACTTGAGCTCAACAACGTCAGGAACTGGTGAAACGTCCAGATCCTCGCAAGCATAATATCATTGGCACAAAGTGGATCTCTGCAACAAGCAAGATGAAAATGGCCTTGTGGTGAGGAATAAGGCACGACTTGTAGCTCAAGGCTACACACAGTTGAAGGAATTGATTTGATGAAACTTTTGCACTGTTGCTAGACTTGAGGCTATTCAGCATATTACTTGCTTATGCTAACCATCATGATATCGCTTTATATCAAATGGATGTGAAAAGTGCATTCCTCAATGGTAAGCTTGAGGAAGAAGTATATGTTGCTCAACCCTCAAGTTTTGAAGATCCAAAGAATCCTGACAAAGTCTTCAGATTCAACAAGGCCCTCTATGGCCTCAAGCAGGCCCCTCGAGGCGTGGTATGACACTTTGAAGGAATTCCTCATGAAGAATGGCTTCACACCGGTTCACTCGACCCTACTCTCTTTACTAAATCTTATGATGGTGAACTATTTGTGTGCCAAATATCGTTGATGATATTATCTTTGGCTGTCTTGACCAACGTTATAGTGATGAATTTGCCTATATGATGAGTGAAGAATATCAAATGTCTATGATGGGAGAGTTGAAATTCTTCTTAGGTCTTCAAATTAAATCAACAACATAGCGGCATATTCATATCTCAGAGAAATACCTCAAGGATGTTACGAGGAAATTGGCATGCAATCTCGCAAAGGCGTCAAAATTCCTATGCCCACAAATGGCCATCTATGCACTGATGAAAATGGTATTGACTTCGATCACAAGGTATACCGCTCCATGATTGGTTCTTTATTGTACTTATGTGCATATAGACCAGATATAATGCTTAGTGTTTGCATGTGTGCCCGATTTCAAGCTACACCGAAGGAATCACACCATAAGGCTGTGAAACCTATTCTTTGATATCTAGCTCACACACCAACACTAGGATTATGGTACCCCAAGGGCTCTACTTTTGATCTCATTGGATATTATGACTCTGACTATGTTGGTGATCGTGTGGACCGCAAGTCAACATCTGGTACTTGTCATTTCCTCGGACGATCTTTGGTGCATTGGTCCTCGAAGAAAGCAGAATCTGCGTATCCTTTCATCTGCGAAGGAAGCTGAGTATATTGCTGCTGGTTCTTGCTGTGCTCAATTGCTGTGGATGAGGCAAACTCTCAAGGATTATGGCATCAACGTGAAGAATGTGCCTCTCTACTGTGACAATGAGAGTGCCATCAAGATTGCTCACAACCCAGTTCAGCACTCGAAGACAAAGCACATTCAGATTCGTCATCATTTTTTTCGTGATCATGTGTTGAAGGGCGACATCTCCATCGAGCACGTGAAGACTGAAGAACAGCTAGCCGATATCTTCACAAAGCCCTTAGATGAGAAGAGATTTAGCAAGTTGCGGTGTCAGCTAAATATCTTAGAATCTACGTATGTTCTTTGAATCGGACATTCATCCTAACACTTATGCAAAATTGATGACTTAGATGTGCAACACATGAAGAAACGTTTTTCTTCAATCAATGAAGAACAACACTCTAAGTGTGCAGAAATTAATGAAGAATTTGATTCTCAGAACCCTACGACAATTTTACGCGGTGTCTGAAATCATCATTCTTATACGGTGGGTCATGCCACTACCAAAGTTGAAAATCTTCAATTTGAGTTTTTCCTCGAGTTTGAAATTCTTGATTTTTCAAATTCTTCAACTTTGCAAAATCTTCACTGGTTCATCATTTTTCTTCATTGGCTATATATATATATATATATATATATATATATATATATATATATATATATATATATATATATATATATATATATATATATATATATATATATATATATATATATATATATATGGGTTTATGTCCTCTACAACATTCACTTATGGCTATTTCTTCAAGTTGTTCTTCTGCTAAGTGAATGTGATCGGACCCTTCCCCCTCTATGCTATACTCAACCCAATATATTCACAAATTCTTCATGTGCGTTCTGCTTGAAACTCGTTCAAAATCTTCATTGTGTCCTTGTCAGCTGAAGAATTTGCGAACGGAACGTTAAAACTTATCTTATCCAAAAAATTTGGCTTTGCCGCTCAAACAATTCTGCTTCCCACGATAGACTTATCTATTCACCCACGATCTAACATGATCTCCACCTTTCAGTACGTGGGTGACACATGCCATGCGAATGAGAAGGGTCAGGGGCACATTCGTCCTAAATCTTCGGGTGAACAATTTTTCACCCTGGCTATAAATACCCTTCTTCCCTTCATCACTTCCTTTACTCTGCTTGACCTCTCTCTCCCGCTCGGGCTTCTCAAACCCTAGCACCGCCGCTACTCCATCGTCGCCGGTGAGGAAGAGCTTCACTGCCTCGACATCGTCGCCGTCGTACTTTCAGCCGACATGAAATCTTCACTCCGCCGCCGCCGTAGCTGTCTTTCTCCGCCGAGTTAGGGCGTGGAAGATCTGCACCGATTTAACTTCACCTCTCCATCTCATAGTTAAATCGTGTTCTTCATTCAGGTAATTAAAAGTTACTTTTACTGCCCTCTTTGATTCAAATGATTTCTACAAAATCCTCAAAGGTGTTTTATTCTTCAAATCCTCACACTAAACACCTCACATGTCATCTGTATGCTTGATTCGTTTCTCTAAGCATCATTTTTCTTCAAGATTCCTCAATTGTGTGGATCTTCGATCTATACAACTCTGGAACCTAAGACAAAGAACGCTTAGTGAAATTCTTCAAGACTCATCTGGTCAAATTTCTCAAACTTGTTCTTTATGAAAAACCTTCTGAGAACGCATATGACCTCTCCAAATTCCTTGCAACTATACTCTGTTCACAGGTACTCATGTCCACTGCTGAATCACTAGGTTCTCATCAACTTAACCCATTTGCAGCGTTCCTCGAATAAAAGTTGCATACTTCTTCAGAGAATTCAATTGTTCAAATCCCTCAACTGAAGAAAATGGCAGACGGTAAGAAGCCACAGAAAGGAGGAAAGAAGCCTGAGGTCATGACTACCTTTGAGATCCCTGATGACATATACAAAGACTATTGCACTCCTGATGAGGCCAAGTTTGGTAAGGAGAACAAAAATCAGCGCAAGGTGCGCATCCAGAGGATAGAAAGGAGATGGGCAAGAGAATGGAGGGAGTACAGGTATGTAACTCCAAAGTACATGAAGAAATTCGCACTCAATCCTCCATGCCCAAGACCACCATTGGCACCTGGCCAAGTAGTAGATCCCACCAGCCTCAAGCGCGGTGAGGATTATCCTGATGAATTGGCAAAGCGCCAAGCCAAGCTGGCCAGGCAAGACAAAGAAGCAGTGAGGAAATTCAATGAAGACTCTGCTGCTGCTGCCTCTGCTGAGGCCTCTGCTGTCAAGCCAAAGAAGTCTATGGCAAATAAGCCCTCTCGCAGGCCAAGTGCTTCACCTCCAGTGCCCTCAAGACCTAGTTCCTCAGCTATGCCCTCACGGCCAGAATCTTCAAAGCCCTCATGGCCAATTCCTCATGCTGCTCCTGCTCCTCCAAAATCTTCAGCTCCTCCGCCAAAGTCTTCGGCCGCTCCGACAAAGTCCTCTGCACCTGTGCATCTTGCCACGTGCCAAAGGACGGCAGGCATCTCCATTTCCTCAGGTGTCTCAGCTAGTTCCTCAGTTGCACAAAATTCTTCAACGGGACCATCCCTGCTGAAGATAAAGGCAACTGCTGGACGAGGTCCTCGCCCTAGTCCTCAAAAGAAGCAAGTCGCCTTCCAAGTGCCGTCTGAAGAATACGAAGCTGATGATGATGAACTTGCTGAAATCATCAAAGACAGGAAAGTTAGGGCCGCTAGAGCCAAAGGCACCAATGTGCCATTGCTATTGGATCCTAAGTTGATCCTCGATTATATTGATCTCTGGCACAAGGATCCAAACACTCCTATGCCTGATTTCCATTTGACTCCTGGCCAAAGTCACATGCTGACCCATTTCATCTCTGAAGAAAAATGGAAATATGAGAAGGCCAGGCAGATCAAGAAAGCTCAGTATAGGAAAGACAAGTTTTTTAAGACCAACATTGTCTCTATGACAACTGATGAGCTTATCAAAATCCAGTCTGAAATCAAAGCCCTCAGCAATAACTTCAATGCCTAATATGCTGATTGGCAAGGTGCTAAAGTCAGATTTGTTAAACTGACTCAGAAATTCACCTCCAATGTTGCAGCTCCAACGCAACAGGAAATTCCTCAGGCTGAAGCTTCTGCTCAGCAAACTGAAGAACATGACAGCACTGCTGATGACTTTCAGACTGCTGAAGAAAATGTTAGTTCCGGGGCTGATGACTGCATTCCAGCCGCTGAAGAAATTGCCAGGGCATCCACTAGTGGTGCGCCTGAAGAAAATGAAGAAGTCAGGGCAACTGCAGTTGTGCCTGAAGAAAATCAACCAGATTCCTCTGCTCCTCCTGCACCTACACCAACTCCAATCCTTCCATCTGCATTACATGTGAAGAAGACCAAGGCTGCAGAGCGTGCAGCTGTGAAGAAAAGGAAAGCATCAGCTGCTTCAGATTCCTCAGCTCCAAAGAAAATGAAGCCTATGACAAGTTCATTTGCAAATCCAATTGATGTTATTCCAATCTCAGCCATGCCATCAAAGGACCTTGTTCCTTTTGGTGAAGAATATGTGATCCTGATGTCTACTACACAACCTTCTTCTTGTAGACGTTGTTGGGCCTGCAAGTGCACAGGTTTGTAGGATAGTAGCAAATTTCCCTCAAGTGGATGACCTAAGGTTTATCAATGCATGTGGAGGCGTGGGATGAATATGGTCTCTCTCAAACAACCCTGCAACCAAATAACAAAGAGTCTCTTGTGTCCCCAACACACCCAATACAATGGTAAATTGTATAGGTGCACTAGTTCATGAAGAGATGGTGATACAAGTGCAATATGGATGGTAGATATAGGTTTTTATAAACTGAAAATATAAAAACAGCAAGGTAGCAAGCGATAAAATTGAGCGTAAACAGTATTGCAATGATAGGAAACAAGGCCTAGGGTTCATACTTTCACTAGTGCAAGTTCTCTCAACAATAATAACATAGTTAGATCATATAACAATCCCTCAACATGCAACAAAGAGTCACTCCAAAGCTACTAATAGTGGAGAACAAACGTAGAGATTATGGTAGGGTACGAAACCACCTCAAAGCTATTCTTTCGGATCAATCTATAAAAGAGTTCGTACTAGAATAACACCTTAAGACACAAATCAACCAAAACCCTAATGCCAACCCCTATGCATAGGTTCATGGGCGGAACCCGCAAGTTGGTCACCAAAACATACATCAAGTGGCACATGATATCCCATTGTCACCACAGATAAACACGGCAAGACATACATCAAGTGTTCTCATAAAAGACTCAATCCGATAAGATAACTTCAAAGGGGAAACTCAATTCATCACAAGAGAGTAGAGGGGGAGAAACATCATAAGATCCAACTATAATAGCAAAGCTCGCGATACATCAAGATCGTGCCATAGAGGGAACACGAGAGAGAGAGAGAGAGAGAGAGAGAGAGAGAGAGAGAGAGAGAGATCAAACACATAGCTACTGGTACATACCCTCAGCCCCGAGGGTGAACTACTCCCTCGTAGTCATGGAGAGCGCCGAGATGATGAAGATGGCCACCGGTGATGGGTTCCCCCTCCGGCAGGGTGCCGGAACGGGCTCCCGAGAGGTTTTTGGTGTCCACAGAGGCTTGCGGCGGCAGAACTCCCGATCTATCTTCTGTTCTTGAAGTTTTACGATACGTAGGTATATATGGGTGCAGGGGGTACGTCGGTGGAGCTTCGGGGGCCCCACGAGGCAGGGGGCGCGCCCTAGGGGGGTGGGCGCGCCCCCACCCTCGTGGCCAGCTCCCGTATCTTCTGACGTAGATTCCAAGTCCATCGGGTGGCTTTCCTTCCAAAAATAACTTCTCCTGTTGATTTCGTTCCGTTTTGACTCCGTTTGATATTCCTTTTCCTCGAAACACTGAAATAGGCATAAAACAACAAATCTGGGCTGGGCCTCCGGTTAATAGGTTAGTCCCAAAAGTAATATAAAAGTGGAAAATAAAGCCCAATATTGCCCAAAATAGTAGATAATATCGCATGGAGCAATCAAAAATTATAGATACGTTGGAGACGTATCAAGCATCCCCAAGCTTAATTCCTACTCGTCCTCGAGTAGGTAAATGAAAAAAAAGATATTTTTTTATGCGGAGTGCTACTTGGCAAAATTTCAATGTAATTCTTCTTCCTTGTGATATGAATATTCAGATCCGAAATATTCCAGACAAAAGTTCATATTGACATAAAAATAATAATACTTCAAGCATACTAACAAAGCAATTATGTCTTCTCAAAATAGCATGGCCAAAGAAAGTTATCCCTACAAAATCATATATTCTGGCTATGCTCCATCTTCCCCACACAAAATATTAAATCATGCACAACCCCGATGACAAGCCAAGCAATTGTTTCATACTTTAACATTTTCAAAACTTTTTCAATCTTCACGCAATACATGAGCGTGAGCCATGGACATGGCACTTATAGGTGGAATGGAATGGTGGTTGTGGAGAAGACAAAAGGAGAAGATAGTCTCACATCAACTAGGCGTATCAACGGGCTATGGAGATGCCCATCAATAGATATCAATGTGAGTGAGTAGGGATTGCCATGCAACGGATGCACTAGAGCTATAAGAATATGAAAGCTCAACAAAAGAAACTAAGTGGGTGTGCGTCCAACTTGCTTGCTCACGAAGACCTAGGGCATTTTGAGGAAGCCCATCATTGGAATATACAAGCCAAGTTCTATAATGAAAGATTCCCACTAGTATATGAAAGTGACAACATAGGAGACTCTCTATCATGAAGATCACGGTGCTACTTTGAAGCACAAGTTTGGTAAAAGGATAGTAGCATTGCCCCTCCTCTCTTTTTCTCTCATTTTTTCTTATTTTTTTATTTGGGCCTTTTCTCTTTTTTATGGCCTCTTTTTTTCTTTTTTTTTCTTTTTCGTCCGGAGTCTCATCCCGACTTGTGGGGGAATCACAGTCTCCATCATCCTTTCCTCACTGGGACAATGCTCTAATAATGATGATCATCACACTTTTATTTTTATTACAACTCAACAATTACAACTCGATACTTAGAACAAAATATGACTCTATATGAATGCCTCCGCCGGTGTACCGGGATATGCAATGAAACATGAGTGACATGTATGAAAGAATTATGAACGGTGGCTTTGCCACAAATACGATGTCAACTACATGATCATGCTAAGCAATATGACAATAATGGAGCGTGTCATAATAAATGGAACGGCGGAAAGTTGCATGGCAATATATCTCGGAATGGCTATGGAAATGCCTTGATAGGTAGGTATGGTGGCTGTTTTGAGGAAGGTATATGGTGGGTGTATGATACCGGCGAAAGGTGCGCGGTATTAGAGAGGCTAGCAATGGTGGAAGGGTGAGAGTGCGTATAATCCATGTACTCAACATTAGTCATAAAGAACTCATATACTCATTGCACAAATCTACAAGTTATCAAAGCAAAGTATTACGCGCATGCTCCTAGGGGGATGGATTAGTAGGAAAAGACCATCGCTCGTCCCCGACCGCCACTCATAAGGAAGACAGTCAATAAATAAATCATGCTCCGACTTCATCACATAACGGTTCACCATACGTGCATGCTACGAGAATCACAAACTTTAACACAAGTATTTCTCAAATTCACAACTACTCAAATAGCATGGCTCTAATATCACCATCTTCATATCTCAAAACAATTATCAAGCATCAAACTTCTCATAGTATTCAACACACTCATAAGAAAGTTTTACAAATCTTGTATGCTTAGCATATTAAGATTATTTAAGCAAATTACCATGATATTTAAGACTCTCAAAGTGAAGCATGAGAGTTCATATATTTCTTTAAAATAAAACCACCACCGTGCTCTAAAAGATATAAGTGAAGTACTAGAGAAATAACAAAAACTACTCCGAAAGATATAAGTGAAGATCAATGAGTAGTCGAATAATTATGTAACTATGTGATGACTCTCTCTTATTTAAGAATTTCAGATCTTGGTATTTTATTCAAACAGCGATCAAAACAAAATAAAATGACATTTCAAGGATAGCACAACTCATGTGAAGAAGCAAAAACTTAGGCTCAACCGATACTAACCGATAGTTGTTGAAGAAGAAAGGTGGGATGCCTACCGGGGCATCCCCAAGATTAGATGCTTGAGAGTTCTTGAAATAATATCTTGGGGTGCCTTGGGAATCCCCAAGCTTGGGCTTTTGTGTCTCCTTAATTCCTCTCATATCATGGTTTCTCTTTTTATCAAAAGCTTCATTCATAACAAACTCAACAAGAACTCGTGAGATAGGTTAGTATAAACCAATGCAAAACCTTATCATTTTCTACTGTAACAAATCACTAACATTATTATTCAACATTGCATACTAAATGCCTCTGCATATTTAATACTCCTATCCTTAAATAGAATCATTAAACAAGCAAACATATGCAAACAATGCAAACATAACAGCAATCTGCCAAAATAGTACAGTCTGTAAAGAATGCAAGAGTATCAATACTTCCCTAACTCCAAAAATTATGAACTGAAATTCCCACTGTAGTAAATTTATCAGAGCTCATTATGCAGAAAGATTCAACATTATACCACTCTCTTAATTTTCTAGGGAATTTTTGCAACAGCGGTAAACTTTCTGTCTTCAAACAGCAACAAGTATGGTAGCAAAATAAGCATGGCAAAGGCTATCCTTGACTTTTTAATTGAAACTAAAGATGAAAAACATTATTCTAACTAACATCAAGCAAACCTAAAGAAAATAAAATGACGCTCCAAGCAAAACACATATCATGTGGTGAATAAAAATATAGCTCCAAGTAAAGTTACCGATGAACGAAAACGAAAGAGGGGATGCCATCCGGGGCATCCCCAAGCTTAGGCTCTTGGTTGTCCTTGAATATTACCTTGGGATGCCTTGGGAATCCCCAAGCTTAGGCTCTTTCCACTCCTTATTCCATAGTCCATCGAATCTTTACCCAAAACTTGAAAACTTCACAACACAAAACTTAACAGAAAACTCGTGAGCTCCGTTAGCGAAAGAAAACAAAACACCACTTCAAGGTACTGTAATGAACTCATTATTTATTTATATTGGTGTTAAACCTACTGTATTCCAAATTCTCTATGGTTTATAAACTATTTTACTAGCCATAGAGTCATCAAAATAAGCAAACAACATAATGAAAACAGAATCTGTCAAAAACAGAACAGTCTGTAGCAATCTGAAACTAAAGCAAACTTCTGGAACTCCAAAAATTCTAAAATAAATTGGTGGACCTGAGTAATTTGTCTAGTAATCATCTTCAAAAAGAATCAACTAAATATCACTCTCCAGTAAAAATTTGAAGCTAATCTCGTGAGCGCTAAAGTTTCTGTTTTTTACAGCATGATCATAAGACTTCACCCAAGTCTTCCCAAAGGTTCTACTTGGCACAAACACTAATTAAAACATGAAAACACATCTAACCAGAAGCTAGATGGATTATTTATTCCTAAACAGAACCAAAAATCAAGAAACTAAAATAAAATTGGGTTGCCTCCCAACAAGCGCTACCGTTTAACGCCCCTAGCTAGGCATGATGATTTCAATGATGCTCACATAAAAGATAAGAATTGAAATATAAAGAGAGCATCATGAAGAATATGACTAGCACATTTAAGTCTAACCCACTTCCTATGCATAGGGGCTTTGTGAGCAAACAACTTATGGGAACAATAATCAACTTGCATAGGAAGGTAAAACAAGCATAACTTCAAAACTTTAAGCACATAGAGAGGAAACTTGATATTATTGCAATTCCTACAAGCATATGTTCCTCCCTCATAATAATTTTCAGTAGCATCATGAATGAATTCAACAATATAAACAGCACGTAAAGCATTATTTTCATGATCTACAAGCATAGAAAATTTACTACTCTCCACATAAGCAAAATTCTTCTCATTCATAATAGTGGGAGCAAACTCAACAAAACAACTATCATGTGATTGAAAATTAAGATCAAGATGACAAGTTTTATGGTTATCATTATTATTTAAAGCATACATGTCATCATAATAATCATCATAGATAGGAGGCATGCTTTCCTCATAGTAAATTTGCTCATTAAAGCTTGGGGGACAAAAGAATATCATCTTCATCAAACATAGCTTCCCCAAGCTTGTGGCTTTGCATATCATTAGCATCATGGATATTCAAGGAATTCATACTAACAACATTGCAATCATGCTCATCATATAAATATTTAGTGCCAAACATTCTATGTAATTCTTCTTCTAACACTTTGGGAAAATTTTCCTTTCCATCATACTCACGAAAGATATTAAAAAGACGAAGCGTATGAGAAAAACTTAACTCCATTTTTTTGTAGTTTTATTTTATAAACTAGACTAGTGCTAAAACAAGAAACAAAAAGATTCGATTGCAAGATCTAAAGATATACCTTCACTTACCTAGCCTCCCCGGCAACGGCGCCAGAAAAGAGCTTGATGTCTACTACGCAACCTTCTTCTTGTAGACGTTGTTGGGCCTGCAAGTGCACAGGTTTGTAGGACAGTAGCAAATTTCCTCAAGTGGATGACCTAAGGTTTATCAATCCGTGGGAGGCGAGGGATGAAGATGGTCTCTCTCAAACAACCCTGCAACCAAATAACAAAGAGTCTCTTGTGTCCCCAACACACCCAATACAATGGTAAATTGTATAGGTGCACTAGTTCGGCGTGATATGGTGATACAAGTGCAATATGGATGGTAGATATAGGTTTTTGTAAACTGAAAATATAAAAACAGCAAGGTAGCAAGCGATAAAAGTGAGCGTAAACGGTATTGCAATGATAGGAAACAAGGCCTAGGGCTCATACTTTCACTAGTGCAAGTTCTCTCAACAATAATAACATAGTTAGATCATATAACAATCCCTCAACATGCAACAAAGAGTCACTCCAAAGCTACTAATAGTGGAGAACAAACGTAGAGATTATGGTAGGGTACGAAACCACCTCAAAGCTATTCTTTCGGATCAATCTATAAAAGAGTTTGTACTAGAATAACACCTTAAGACACAAATCAACCAAAACCCTAATGTCACCTAGATACTCCATTGTCACCTCAAGTATCTGTGGGCATGATTATACGATATGCATCACACAATCTCAGATTCGTCCAACCAACATAAAAGTACTTCAAAGAGTGCCCCAAAGTTTCTACCGGAGAGTCAAGAACGTGTGCCAACCCCTATGCATAGGTTCATGGGCGGAACCCGCAAGTTGATCACCAAAAAATACATCAAGTGGCACATGATATCCCATTGTCACCACAGATAAACACGGCAAGACATACATCAAGTGTTCTCATAAAAGACTCAATCCGATAAGATAACTTCAAAGGGGAAACTCAATTCATCACAAGAGAGTAGAGGGGGAGAAACACCATAAGATCCAACTATAATAGCAAAGCTCGCGATACATCAAGATCGTGCCATAGAGGAAACACGAGAGAGAACACGAGAGAGAGAGAGATCAAACACATAGCTACTGGTACATACCCTCAGCCCCGAGGGTGAACTACTCCCTCCTCGTCATGGAGAGCGCCGGGATGATGAAGATGGCCACCGGTGATGGGTTCCCCCTCCGGCAGGGTGCCGGAACGGGCTCCCGAGAGTTTTTTGGTGTCTACAAAGGCTTGCGGTAGCAGAACTCCCGATCTATCTTCTGTTCTTGAAGTTTTACGATACGTAGGTATATATGGGTGCAGGGGGTACGTCGGTGGAGCTTCGGGGGCCCCACGAGGCAGGGGGCGCGCCCTAGGGGGGTGGGCGCGCCCCCCACCCTCGTGGCCAGCTCCCGTATCTTCTGACATAGAGTCCAAGTCCATCGGGTGGCTTTCCTTCCAAAAATAACTTCTCCTGTTGATTTCGTTCCGTTTGACTCCGCTTGATATTCCTTTTCCTCAAACACCGAAATAGGCATAAAACAAAGAATCTGGGCTGGGCCTCCGGTTAATAGGTTAGTCCCAAAAGTAATATAAAAGTGGAAAATAAAGCCCAATATTGCCCAAAACAGTAGATAATATAGCATGGATCAATCAAAATTGTAGATACGTTGAGACGATCGGATCCCTAGCGGATCTCGATGAAGAAAATCATTCTCGCCGCTTCGTCGAAAGCGCATTGATGAAGAAATCAAGTGGATGCTATCCCTTCAACACCTGTTGTCTCCTCGCCCATGCCTCAGTTCACAGCTGAAGAGGCTGGCGTTGAAGAAATAGAAGATGAAGACGTGGATATTGGGTGCACTATGCCAGTGATGAATGATGACTTTTAGGCAAGTCAGCACCCCAATTCTCCACTCTTCACCCCTTTACAACAAATACCTCAGTCCCATGCACCAACCGTTCAAATGGGCTCTGAGGAAACTCACCCCACTTCATCTGTACGTGAAGAAATTCCAGCCACTAGTGCTGAAGAAACTGCTACTGCTGATCACTTGAACACGTAGACTGCCACTGAAGAGGAACCAGAAATTCCTCAGCCTGAAGAACCTGAGATTGCGATTCCTGAGGTCGTGATGCCACTCACTAATACTCCACTGCCAAAACCAAAGGATCCATTCTCAAGGAAGCAAAATTTCAAGGCTGAAGATTTCTTCGGCGTGCATGTGTTCTTCACAGATTACTGAAAGTGCGTTATATCGACTAGAGGGGGGGTGAATAGGCGATTTTTATGAATTCTTCACTGAGGAATTTGCTGGTGAGGAAATTCCTTAGCGAAGAACTACTTGCAGCGGAATAAGTACTCAGAAGTAAGCATAACAGAATACACGCATGGTCATCATGATGAAATGAAGACTAGCACAGAGTACAGAGAGCGTAATCACAGGATAACACAAGATGAAGACAAACAGACTGAAGAAATTGAACTGAGGAAATTGAGAAAGTCTTCACCAAAGTCTTCAAACACAGATATGAACAAACACTCAACACAAGAATGAGGAAATGAAAGGGTTGAGGAAATAGAACCAGTTAGGTTGGTGAAGACAATGATTTGGTAGACCAGTTCCAACTGCTGTCTCGGCTTATACGTCTGGTTGGAGCGGCTGAGTATTTAAACTCGAGGACACACAGTCCGGACACCCATCGCTGAGCACGCAGCTCAGACACCAAGTCCTCACCAGATTCTCCTTGAACTAAGGTCACATGCCTCGCCCAATCACTGTGGTAAGTCTTCAGCGACTTCCAAACCTTCATAGACTTGGTCACTCGGCGATCCACAATTCCTCTTGGATGTTCTAGACCATGACGCCTAACCGTCTGGAAGAAGCACAGTCTTCAAAGGTAATAAGCGCCGGATCCATGCAGGATCAATTTCTTCAAAGGATGCTCAATCACTTTGGGTTTGTAGGGTTTGGTTTTGGGTTTTCCTCACTTGATGATTTTCGCCAAAGTCTTCAGAGGATGGGTTGCTCTCAAATGACAAGTGTCAAGTTCTTCTCGAGCAGCCAACCAGCTAGTGGTTGTAGGGGGCGGCTATTTATAGCATAGGAGCAGCCCGACATGATAAGACATAAATGCCCTTCAATGATATGACCGTTAGGTGGATAAGATATTTTGGGACAGGTGGCCAAGAAGACAAAGAATGGGTCGGAAATTTGAATCTCAAATTCCTCGGGGCTATCATGTTCTCATCGTAGGCAATCCAGACCGGCGAATTCCTAACTACTCGGTCGAACAAATTCTCAACGATCGGAAGAACTTTGTCTCATCCTTTCAAGAAATTGATCGGATCTGTATGAGATTTCCAAAGGCTTCACTCAAGGGATTGGTAGGTGTAGGATTTTGAGTTGAGCATCACATGGAAATTTTTCCTTAGTATTTCCTCGACCCCCTTTAACAGTACGGTGTTTCCTATGACTCAAGAAAGAGAAAAAGAAACTACGAAAACAAAAGTCTTCACGCTTCATGTTCCTTAATTAAGTACCAAGTCTTCAAGGTCACACCAGTTTCTTCACTTTCAAAGTCTTCAGAAAGTCTTCAAAATATCAAAGTCTTCAGTCGAAGAACTTCATTTTTAGGGGTCAACTTTCTCTGTAAATATCAAACTCCTCATAGACTTATAGACCTGTGTACACTCACAAACGCATTAGTTCCTTAACCTATAAGTCTTCAATACACCAAAATCACTAAGGGGCACTAGATGCACTTACAATCTCCCCCTTTTTGGTGATTGATGACAATATAGGTTAAGTTTTCAAACGGGGATAAACATATGAAGTGTAAATACTGATAATGAGGAATTTGATTGCAAGATATAGAAGAACTCCCCCTGAAGATGTGCATAGCGAGGAATTTGCTTTTGAGGCAATGCACATTTGAAGAGCTGAATCATGGAGATCTCCCCCTATATCTTGTAATTCATACATGCATTTGACATATAATATGAAGAATTTGAAATGCATGATGAAATATGGTGCTTGATGTAATTCAAGATGCATGCGATAATGAGGAACAAGCATGCAAAATAACGATCAAGAGTATCGAGCTCAAATAGATTTGCTATGAAGATTTTCAAGGAGCTCATGAGAATCGAGCATAGTGCAAGAGCATAATGCATCAAAAGTATCAAAGCACCATCGGGTTTAAGATTACAACTCGATCCAATAAAAGTTTCGGAAGAACGAGAGTTGTAACTTAACAAGAATAAAATATCGTATATAGGCAATAAACTAGACCCGCTTGAAGACTAACTCAAATTTCTCCCCTTTGTCGTCGAATGACCAAAAGGGTCAAACCGAGGACTAACGCCTCAAGAATTTCAAGTTGAAGACGGAGCACCAACATTGTTGGGGTCGGTTGTTGTAGTAGGACCAGCCGCGTGTCGCCCAAGTCTTCATTTTCATCGATGTCGCGATGAAGAATAGGAGCTGGCCACCAAGGAAGGAACTTTGACCTTCTTGTATTTCTTTGGAGGAGGTGCAGTCCAGTCAAATTCTTCCTTGAGTCCCATTGACGCCGCTTCTTCTTCATCGAGACATGTGAAAGAACAGCCCAGTGCATTTGAAGGTTTCATGGAGGTAGTAGTGGTTTTTCTTCACCGCATTGTGTGTTGAGGTCATGTTGTGAAGAATTGAACCAAACCGACGCTGACCCATTTATGATTACGATCAACCTTCCGATGAAGACCGAGGAGTAACTCACGATCGTCATCACCCCGGTGCGATAGCTTGAGGACTTTGCTTGACCGAGGTATTTGCGGCGGAGTCATGTGTGGCAGAGTCATCATTGGTGGAGTAGGATGCTGCTTTCCGAAACTGTCCATCCAATGGACGAATGCCTTCATCTATCACAGCAGTGGCCTTGCCCTTGTCATCAGCTGAGGTAAATGTCCGTTTGAGGACTTCAATCGGGGGCAAGTAGCTGCAGTGGTTCAAAGTGTCAGCCTTGTAATTGAGTGAAGACCTTGTCCGGATGAATCTCATTATCCAAGGCGCATAAGGCTTCAACTCAAATGGTGACATTGCAATGTTTGCCAAAGTCCTCAGGAAGAAATCATGGAAGTTGACGGGAACACCATGGATTATGTTGAAGAGCATATTCTTCATGATGCCAACGACTTCTTCATCATCTGAGTCGTGGCCTTTGATAGGACTCATTGTCTTCGTCAGAATCCGATAGACAGTCCGTGGCACATACAATAATTCCTTGACGAGGAATTTGGTTCTTGGGGCCTGCCTTGGCTTCAAAGGCTTCATCAGCACTTGCATATAGTGATTTGAAAGTTCTGGTTCGTTGTAGATACAACGAGCACCATCAAGTGGAGGACTGAGTGGTAGGGCGCGAAGTAATTCAGTTGCTGGTGCCTTGTAGTGAGTATTTTCAGACATCCAGTCTAATACCCATGAGTTCACGTCTTCAGCGTCTCCGGTGATGTGCAACGTTGCATACAATTGAAGAATTAGTTCTTCATTCCAGTCACAGATATCAGTGCAGAAATTTAGAAGCCCTGCGTCGTGAAGAACACTGAGGACTGGCTCAAAGCCTGGCAGCGACTCCATGTCCACATGAGGAATATGAGCATGATCGAAGACTTTATCCTTGTTGAAGAGCACCGAGGAATAGAAGTTGGCTTGGCTGGCAGTCCAGAAACGCCTCTTCCTAATGCGAGCAGAATCATATGGATTATAGTCAGTGAAGAATACGTGCTCGGCAAAGAAATCATCAGCCTTGAAATTTTGCTTGCTTGAGAACGGATTCTTTTGCTTGGGCAGAGGGGTGTCAGTGAGTTGCATCACCACCTCAGGAATCGCAAGTTCAGGTTCTTCAGGCTGAGGAATTTCTTCTTCCTCAACAGGTGTAGTCTGAGGATCAGCAGCATTGGGTTCATCAGCACTAGTGGCTGAAATTTCTTCATGCACAGAGCAAGTGGGTTGAGTTTCTTCAGAGTCCATTTGGACTGTTTGTGCAGGGGACTGAGGTATTTGTTGGAGCGGGGTGAAGAGAGGAGTATTGGGATGCAGACTTTCCCAAAAGTCGTCATTCATCACCGTGTGGTGCACTCAATATCCACATCTTCATCTTCGTTCTCAACACCAGCCTCTTCACCGTGAACCGAGGCATAGGTGAGGAAATGACGGGGTTGAAGGGATTGCGCCCACTTCAATTTCTTCATCAATCTGCTCGACGAAGCAGCAGAATGATGTTCTTCATCAGATCCGATTGGGATCTCATAGTCTTCTCCAAAAGGAACAAGGTCCTTTGATGGCATGGAGGAAATCGGAACAACATGAATTGGATTTTTGAATGAGCTGGTCATTGGCTTCATTTTCTTTGCAGCCGAAGAATTTGACACATCTGATGCCTTCCTTTTCTTCACTACAGCTCGTTCTGCAGCCTTGGTTTTCTTCACATCAGAGGCAGATGGAAGAATTGGAGTTGGAGTTGGCGCAGGAGGAGCTGAGGAATTTGGTTGATTTTCTTCAGGCACAACTGATGCAGTTGCCCTGACTTCTTCAGTTTCTTCAGGCGCACCACTAGAGGATGCCCTGGCAATTTCTTCAGCGGCTGGAATGGGATCATCAGCCTCGAACTAGCATTTTCATCAAGAGCTTGAACGCTCATCGGCGGTGCTGGCATGTTCTTCAATCCACCGAGCCGAGGCTTCACTGAGGAATTTCATGTTGCGCTGGGGCAGCAACATTTGTGAATTTCTTCGTCAGTTGATTTAATCGACCTTGGCTCCTTGCCAATCAGCATAATAGGAATCAAGTTTTGCCGAGGTCTTGAATTTCGATCTCGACCTTGAGAAGCTCCTCGTGTGTCATTTTGACAACGTTTTTCTTGAGAACTTCTCCTTTCAGTATTGAGCCTTTTGATTTCTCTTGCCTTTTCAAACTTCCATTTCTCTTCAGCGATGAAATGGGTCAACATATGACTTTGTCCAGGGGTCAGATGAAATTCAGGCATAGGGGTATTGGGATCCTTGTGCCAGAGATCAATATAATTGAGGACTTTATTCGGATCCAACAGCAGTGGCACAAACGTACCTTTGGCTCTAGCGGCCTTTTCTTGACGGTCTCTGATGATTTCCGCAAGTTCTTCATCAGAAGCTTCATCATCAGAAGGCACATGGAATGCAACCTGTTTCTTCTTTGGGCTTGGCCAAGGACCTCGTCCAGCTGTTGCTTTGGTCTTCAGATGAGTCGGGCCAGATGATGAAATTGGAGCTGCTGAGGAACTTGCAGAAACACCTGAGGCAATCGAGAAGCCAGCAGTCCTTTGACATGTAGCCAGGTGCACAGGAACTGAAGACTTTGACGGAGCAGCTGAGGACTTTGGTGGAACAGCAGCAGTGTGAGGAATTTGCTTTGAGGGTGCTGCTGAGGAACTTGGCCGAGAGGGCGCTGATGGTGAAGCACTTGGCTTATGAGCAGGCTTCTTTGGCATGGATTTCCTCGGTTTGACCGAGGCCTCAGTAGCAGTAGCAGTGGCAGAATCGTAATTGAATTTCTTCACTGCCTCCTTGGCTTGATTTGCCAATTTAGCTTGGCGCTTAGCCCATTCATCTGGAAAGTCCTCACCACGTTTGATGCTGGTGGGGTCAGCTACTTGGCCAGGTGCCAATGGAGCTCTTGGGCATGGAGGACTGAGAGCAAATTTCTTCATGTATTTTGGAGTCACATATCTGTATTCCTCCATTCCCGTGCCCATCTCCGCTCAATCTTCTGAATACGCACTTGCGTGATTTTTGTTTTCTTCATCGGTGTGCAATAGTCAGCATAAATTTCCTCGTGGATTTCAAACGCAAATCATAACCTCGTGTTTCTTTCCTCCTTTCGTGGCTTCTTACCATCCGCCATGTTCTTCAGCTTGAGGAATTTGAACAATTGAGTTCTCCTAACAAGTATGCAGTTTTTCTTCGAGGAACGCTGCAAGTGAGTTAAGTTGATGAGAACCTAGTGATTCAGCGAATGACATGTGTACCGTGAACAGAGTATAGTTGCGAGGAATTTGGAGAGGTCATATGCGTTCTCAGAAGGTTTTTCAAAAAGAACAAGTTTTGAGGATTTTGACCAGATGAGTCTTGAAGAATTTCACTAAGCGTTCTTTGTCTTAGGTTCCAGAGTTGTACAGATCGAGGATCCACACAATTGAGGAATCTTGAAGAAAATCATTGCTTAGAGAAACGAGTCAAGAGCATATTTTGTTTGAGGTGTTCATATGTGTGAAGATTTGAAGAATAAACACCTTTGAAGATTTTTAGGAAGGTTTGAGAATCAAAGCGAGTAATAAAAGTAACTTTTAATTACTCAAGTGAAGAACACGATTTAACTAAGAAGAACAGTTGGGAAGTTCGTCAGTTCAGATCTTCCACGCCCTAACTTGGCGGAGGAAGAAAGCTACAGCGGCGGCGGAGTGAGGATTTCCGCGGTCGGCGCGAGTACGTCGGCGACGAGGTTTGAGGCAGTGAAGCTTTTCCTCACCGACGATGATGGAGTAGCGGCGGCGCTAGGGTTTGAGGAGCTCGAGCGGGAGAGAGACGTCGAGCGGAGTAAAAGAAGTGAGGAAGGGAAGAGGGGTATTTATAGACACGGTGAAAAAACGGATCGCCCGAAGATTTAGGACGAACGTGCCCCTGACCATTTCCCTTCTCACGACATGTGTCCTCCACGTACTGTGTAGTGGAGATCGTGTATGATTGTGGGTGAGTAAAATAATGCATCGTGGGATGCGGAACGGTTTGAGCGGCAGAACGGAAAGTTTGGATAAGATCAGTTTTAAAGTTCCGTTCGCAATTTCTTCAGCTATCAAGGACACAAAAAGATTTTGAACGAAGTTTCAAAATAGAACGCATATGAAGAATTTGTAATAGATTGGGTTGAGTATAGCATAGAGGGGACGGGTCCGATCACATTCACTTAGCGAAAAAGCGACTTGAAGAAGTAGCCATAAGTGAATGTCAGAGGACATAAATCATATATATATATATATATATATATATATATATATATATATATATATATATATATATATATATATATATATATATATATATATATATATATATATATATATATATATATATATAGCCAATGAAGAAAGACGACGGAAACAGTGAAGATTTTGCAAAGTTGAAGAATTAAAAAAATCAAGAATTTCAAAACGAGGAAAACTCAAATTGAAGATTTTCAACTTTGGTGGTGGCGTGACCCACCGTGTAAGAATGATGATTTCAGACACAGCATAATTGTCGAGGGTTCGAGAATCAAATTCTTCATTAATTTCTTCACACTAAGAGTGTTATTCTTCATTGATTGAGAAAACGCTTTCTTCATGTGTTGCACATCTAAGTCATCAATTTTGCATAAGTGTTAGGATGTGTGTCCTTTTCAAAGAACGCTTGAAGATTCTAAGATATTTAGCTCACACCGCAACTTGCTAAATCTCTTCTCATCCAAGGGCTTAGTGAAGATATCGCTAGCTGTTCTTCATCTTCACGTGCTCAATGGAGATGTCGCCTTCAACACATGATCACGAAGAAAGTGATGACGAATTTGAATGTGCTTTGTCTTCGAAAGTGCTGAACTGGGTTGTGAGCAATCTTGATGGCACTCTCATTGTCACAGAGAGAGGCACATTCTTCACGTTGATGCCGTAGTCCTTGAGAGTTTGCTTCATCCACAGCAATTGAGCACAACACGAGCCAGCAGCAATGTATTCAGCTTCCGCAGAGATGACAAAGGATACGCAGTTCTGCTTTCTTCGAGGACCAACAGACCAAAGATCGTCCGAGGAAATGACAAGTACCAGATGTTGACTTGAGGTCCACACGATCACCAAAGATAGTCGAATCAGAATATCCAATGAGATCAAAAGTAGAGCCCTTGGGGTACCATAATCCTAGTGTTGGTGTGTGAGCTAGATATCAAGAATATGCTTCACAACCTTATGGTGTGATTCCTTCGTGTAGCTTGAAATCGGGCACACATGCAAACACTAAGCATTATATCTGGCCTAGATGCACATAAGTACAATAAAGAACCAATCATGGAGCGGTATACCTTGTGATCAAGTCAATACCATTTTCATCAAGGCATAGATGGCCATTTGTGGGCATAGGAACTTTGACGCCTTTGCAATCTTGCATGCCAATTTCTTCGTGACATCTTTGAGGTATTTCTCCGAGATATGAATATGCCATTGTGTTGTTAACTAATTTGAAGACCTAAGAAGAATTTAAACTCTCCCATCATAGACATTTGATATTCTTCACTCATCATATAGGCAAATTCATCACTATAACGTTGGTCAAGACAGCCAAAGATAATATCATCAACATATATTTGGCACACAAACAGTTCACCATCATAAGATTTAGTAAAGAGAGTAGGGTCGAGTGAACTGGTGTGAAGCCATTCTTCACGAAGAATTCCTTCAATGTATCATACCACGCTTGAGGGGCTTGCTTGAGGCCATAGAGGGCCTTATTGAGTCTCAAGACTTTGTCAGGATTCTTTGGATCTTCAAAACCTGGGGGTTGAGCAACATATACTTCTTCCTCAAGCTTACCATTGAGGAATGCACTTTTCACATCCATTTGATATAAAGTGATATTGTGATGGTTGGCATAGGCGAGTAATATGCGAATAGACTCAAGTCTAGCAACAGGAGCAAAAGTTTCATTGAAATCAATTCCTTCAACTTGTGTGTAGCCTTGAGCTACTAGTCGTGCCTTATTCCTCACCACAAGACCATTTTCATCTTGCTTGTTGCGGTAGATCCACTTTGTGCCAATGATATTATGCTTGCGAGGATCTGGACGCTTGACCAGTTCCTGCACATTGTTGAGCTCGAACTGATGTAATTCTTCTTGCATAGCCCTGAATCCACTCCGGCTCGTAAATGCTTCATCTACCTTAGTGGGCTCTGTGATAGAGACAAAAGCATAGTGCCCACAAAAGTTAGATAAATGTGAAGCTTTTGAGCGTGTGAGAGGACTGGCGCTTTAATGTCATCGATGATCTTGTCAACTTGCACTTCTTTTGCAACGCGAGGATGAGCTGGTTGTCGCCGAGGAATTTGATCATTTTCCTCAGCACCATTTTCTTCAAGATTATCTTCAGTGCATCACCGATGTTCTTCACGTCAGAATGAATTCTTCAGCAGTTTCTTCAAGAGGAATGACATCCTCGCTTGCCTTGAACTTGATTGAATCCTCAAAGCTGGTTCATCTAACACAGAAGGTAGGTGCTCTCTTTGCAGCCATTAGATTCATCGAATCAAGACATCTACAGTTTCAACAATCTTGTGAAGAACATTGTTGAAGACTCAGAGGTGTGCGAGTCCTTTCCGTAACCAAGCATAAAACCTTCATGTGCTTTCGTGCAAATTTAGAGTTGTGATGAGGATCTCTAATCCAGCATTTAGCAATCAAGACTTTGAAATAACTTACATTGGGTTTCTTGTCGGTGAGGAGTTCATAGGCAGTCTTTTGAAGAATTTGTGAAGATATACTGTTGATGATGTGGCACGCAGTATCAATTGCATCAATCCAAAAGCGACTAGGCGTTTTGTATTCGTCAAGCATAGTGCGAGCCATCTCAACAAGAGTTCTGTTCTTGCGCTCCACGACTCCATTTTGCTAAGGAGTGTAAGGAGCAGATAACTCATGAGTAATACCAAGTTCATCAAGATAGGCATCAAGACCGGAATTCTTGAACTCAGTTCCATTGTCACTCCTGATGTGCTTGATCTTCACACCAAAGTTGGTTGAAGCCCTCGAGGAAAATCGTTTGAAGACTTCTTGGCCTTGGTCATTTTTCCAGCTTCACAGGCTCCGCACAAGTGATCCTTGAGGAATTTGACATTCGCAATGCCAATAACATGCTTTTTCTTCGCAAGCGTGTGGAAATTCCTCATGCCTGCGTGACCAAGTCGCCGATGCCATAGCCAGCCTTCTGAAGCTTTTGCAAGTAAACACACGGCAGGTTGTGGTCCTGTAGAGAAGTCAACAATATACAGGTCTCCTCTCCTAAAGCCTTCGAAGACTTTGGAATTGTCAGCTTCCATAATCACAACACACCGATACTTGCCAAAGATAACTACCATATCAAGATCACAAAGCATTGAGACTGACATGAGGTTGTATCCTAAGGACTCAACAAGCATGACTTTGTCCATGTGTATGTCCTTAGAGATCGCAACCTTACCAAGACCCAATACCGACTTTTTCCTTTGTCAAGAAAGATGATATGCTTCAGATGTGACGGTGATAAGGAAGCATCCATCAATAGATTCTTGTCACCAATCATGTGATTTGTACATCCACTATCGAGAACCCACTCGGTGGCTTTGGGTTGATCATCCCGCAGATGAATTAGTATAACTTACGATCTCATATACTTCATAAGTGAAGAATATGATATCAAGTTCATCGATGAATTTCATCACCAAGATTCAGATAAGCAAGATGAGGACGTGTGAAATGAAAGTTCATTTCATCATGGTTAGCCTCAAGGCCCTTTCGTGCAATTTTGTCGTGTCCCCAAAGAAATTCTTCAGACGTTAAGGCACGCCTAGAGACCTGACCCTGCAGAAGAGATTAGTTCTTTTCTTCACCACCCACATCTCAAGGGGTGGCAAAGAGTTCATCACTCATGAGCACCATACGAGAATGGTGGCATAGAGGCCAATCCATTTCGCTTCACATAAGAGGGGTTAGGGTAAGCATATGAATAAGCAGAAATTCTTCGAGGACTTATGAACATATTGGTTTGAAGAATAATGCACATATTCATAGCCCTTAGCTCTACCTCATAAACAGAGTTGTTAGCACGATGATAATTATATGAGGACTTTGATCCTTTGAGGAATTTGATCCACGTGAGGAATTTGGTCCGTATGAGGACTTGGATCCATATGAAGAATTTGGTCCATATGAAGAATTTGATCTCGGGTTCCTATTCTTCATTCACCAAGACTTTCAAGGCACATCTTGGGAACCCAGATTTTCTTCATAGGGGAACTGCCTGCAGCTTAGTGCCAACATATCTAGCAAATACTTCACCATTCTGATTTTTGAACAGTTTATAGTTGGAGTCAAATGACTCATCGAAGAATGAGGAGATTCGCATGTAAAGCCAGATAAGTTAGATGGATCAATCGGAGGTCCCTTTGCAGCAACCCATGAGGTTTTGGGATACCGCTCAGCTTCCAATATGTTCCATCAAGATTGAGTTTCCTCTCAAAGGCAATACCTCTTTCCTAGGGTTCCTGTTGAGGATCTGCTTTTAAGCACATCACAAAGAGTCTGATGCCCTTTGAGGCTTTTGTACATGTCTCGTCATGTACAATTCCTTCAGCCCTGCATCGTCAAGGATACTAGCAATGTCCTCGATGAGGAATTATTGATAGCAGAGGCAGGTGAAGAATTTGTAACAGTTGAAGCATTTGAACATTCAGTGAAGAATTAGCGATTCACGCTCAATGCACTTTAAGCATGGAGGAACAAATTCTTCTTGAGAAGCGCTGATTTGTTGAGCAAGTAATGAATCGCGCTCCTTCAAGATCTTCATAACTCACTCTTAGCTTCTCAAGATCTTGCTTTTTTGAAGAAATTCATAAGAAAGTTTCTCATGATCGATAAGAGAGTGTCATGATGACCTTGAAGGCTGTCAAGCCTAGATCAAGTCTCTGAAGATTTTCAATCGTGGCTTTAGTGCGATCCATTTCTTCACCTAACATATCATCACTTTTACCTAACATGTTTTGAACCTTTTCTAAGGTCGTTTGCTGTTTAGTGGCAATGCAAACAAGTTTGGTATAGCTGAGTTCAATATCATCATCAGATTCATCATCATCAGATCCACAATCACTAAATTCAGATGAGGAACATTCGGTTACCTCGACACCCTTTGCCATGAGACATGATGCAGAAGATAATGATTCTGGTTCGAAAGTCATCGTTTTGAGAGATTCCTTGAAGTCCTCAAACCAGGGATCATGACGGGTTCGATGACCTTCATAGACGCGTCGGAGATTCGGTCCCAGATAAGCTTCGCATTGCAAAGATGCATAATGCGATTGAATTCATCTCTAGATAGGCAGGAACAGATGATATCCTTCGCCATGATGTCAAGTCGAGTGTACCGCGAATATCATCTGCGTCATCATCTTGCATAGATCAAGAAGGCCAATTTCAAGTGACGGTCCACACTCGTCATGTCCATTGCCATGAGGCGCTCTCATCATGGCCTTCCACTTGGGATAATCATGACCGCAAAGATAGGGCATGTCACTTTCTTCATACCTGCGGCCGACATAACTAAAACTCCGTGGTTAAACTAAATCACACGTAACAAGGAGTACCTTGCTCGATACCAATTGAAAGTGCGTTATATCGACTAGAGGGGGTGAATAGGCGATTTTATGAATTCTTCACCGAGGAATTTGCCGTGAGGAAATTCCTTAGCAAAGAACTACTTGCAAAGGAATAAGTACTCAAGTAAGCATAACAGAATACACGCATGGTCATCATGATGAAATGAAGACTAGCACAGAGTACAGAGAGCGTAATCACAGGATAACACAAGATGAAGACAAACAGACTGAAGAAGTTGAACTGAGGAAATTGAGAAAGTCTTCAGTCAAAGTATTCAAACACAGATATGAACAAACACTCAACACATTAATGAGGAAATGAAAGGGTTGAGAAAATAGAACCAGTTAGGTTGGTGAAGACAATGATTTGGTAGACCAGTTCCAACTGCTGTCTCGGCTTGTACGTCCTGGTTGGAGCGGCTAAGTATTTAAACTCGAGGACACACAGTCCCGGACACCCAGCCGAAAGCAGCAGCTCAGACACCAAGTCCTCACCAGATTCTCCTTGAACTAAGGTCACATGCCTCGTCCAATCACTGTGGTAAGTCTTCAGCGACTTCCAAACCTTCACAGACTTGGTCACTCGGCGATCCACAATTCCTCTTGATGCTTCTAGACCATGACGCCTAACCGTCTGGAAGAAGCACAGCCTTCAAAGGTAATAAGCGCCGGATCCACGCAGGATCAATTTCTTCATGATGCTCAATCACTTTGGATTTGTAGGGTTTGGTTTTGGGTTTTCCTCACTTGATGATTTTCGCCAAAGTCTTCGTGAGGATGGGTTGCTCTCAAATGACAAGTGTCAAGTTCTTCGGAGCAGCCAACCAGCTAGTGGTTGTAGGGGCGGCTATTTATAGTGTAGGAGCAGCCCGACATGATAAGACATAAATGCCCTTCAATGATATGACCGTTAGGTGGATAAGATATTTTGGGACAGGTGGCGCTTGAAGACAAGAACGGTCGGAAATTTGAATCTCAAATTCTTAGGGCTATCATGTTCCTCACTTTGTAGGCAATCCGAGACCGGCGAATTCCTAACTCCTCGGTCGAAACAAATTCTCAACGACTGTAAGAACTTCGCTCTCACATCAAGAAATTGACTGGATCTGTATGAGATTTCCAAAGGCTTCACTCAAGGGATTGGTAGGTGTAGGATTTTGAGTTGAGCATCACATGGAAATTTTTCCTTAGTATTTCTCGACCCCTTTAACAAAGACGGTGTTTCCTATGACTCAAGAAAGAGAAAATGAAACTACGAAAACAAAAGTCTTCACGCTTCATGTTCCTCAATTAAATACCAAGTCTTCAAGGTCACACCAGTTTCTTCACTTTCAAAGTCTTCGTAAAGTCTTCAAAATATCAAAGTCTTCATCAAGAACTTCATTTTAGGGTCGACTTTCTCTGAATATCAAACTCCTCATAGACTTATAGACCTGTACACTCACAAACGCATTAGTTCCTTAACCTATAAGTCTTCAATACACCAAAATCACTAAGGGCACTAGATGCACTTACAATTACAACCCCTATGACTCGCCGCGCATAAGGAAGATGCGCTTACGACGGCCAGCCAGTGCCAATTTCTATTCCTTAGTGCTGTTCAACAAAGACAAAGTCTTTGATCATGCACACATTCCTCATGTGGACATGGAATCTCCGCTGCCGCTTCTCGAGCCAGGTCCTCGTGTTCTTCACGACGCCGGACTGCTAAATTTCTGCACCGACATATGTGATTGGAATGAAGAACTCATTCTTCAATTCTTTCCGACGACGCACATCACAGGAAATTCTCAAGATGTGAATTCATGGGTGCTGGACTGATGTCGAAAACACTCACTACAAGGCACCGCTCTATTGAATTGCTTTGTGCCCTACCACTCGGTCCTCCCTTGAAGGTGCTCGCTTGCGTCTCACAGGAACCTGAGCTTACAAATCACTACATGCAAGTTTTGATGAAGCCTTTGAAGCCGTGGCAGGCCCCAAGAACCAAATTCTCGTCAAGGAATTATCAGATGTGCCTCGAATCGTCTATCGCATTTTGACGAAGACATTGAGTCCTATCAAAGGCCACGACTCGAATGAAGAAGAAGTCGTTGGCATCATGAAGAATCTGCTCTTCAATATCATTCATGGCGCTCCTGGCCAACTTCCATGATTTCTTCATGAGGACTCGCAAATGTCACTATGTCACCTTTTGAGCTGAAGCCTTATGCACCTTGGATTATGAGATTCATCGTAACAAGGTCTTCACTCAATTACAAAGTCGATATTCTCAATCACGCAGCTACTTGCCTCCGATTGAAGTCCTCAAATGTACATTTTCCTCGGCCGATGACAAAGGCAAGGTCATTGCTGTGATAGATGAAGGCATTCGTCCATTGATGGTCAATTTCGCAAGGCTGCATCCTACTCCACCAATGATGACTCAGCCACCCATGACTCGCCGCCAACACAACCAAGCCAAATCCTCAAGGCACAAAGACCTGTGGTGATGACCGATCATGAGCTTCTCCTCGCCTTCATCGAAGGTTGATCGCAATCATCAATGGCTCAAGCGCCGGGCTTGGTTCAATTCTTCACAACATGACCTCAACCCATAATGCAGTGAAGAAAAATCAATACTACCTCCATGAAACCTTCAACCGTGACTCGGGCTGTTTTGTCTCATGTCTACATCAAGAAGATCTCAAGAAAATGGGTCTCAAGGAAGAATTTGACCGGTCTGCACCTCCACCAAGAAATACAAGAAGGTCAAGGTTCCTTCCTTGGTGGCTAGCTCCTATTCTTCATCGCGGGCACCGATGAACATGAAGACTTGGACGACATCGCTGGCAGGTCCTACTACGCACAAACGACCCCACAAAGCTGGTGCTCCTCCATCAACTTGATATTCTTCGTGGGCTTAGTCCTCGCCGATCCTTTTGGTCATTCGATGAAAAAGGGGAGAAAGTTGAGTTAGTCTTCGCCGGTCTATTATATGGGCGTTTTTTTGCTAAGTTACAACTCTCGCTTCTTCCAAACTTTATTGGATCGAGTTGTAATCTTAAACCTGATGGTGCTTTGATACTTTTGATGTGTTCTTCGCATGCTTATTCCTCGTTATATGTTAATACACGCATATTGAACTACATCACCACCATATTTCATCATGAATTTCAAATTCTACATATTATATGTCAAATGCGTATGAATTACAAGATATAGGGGAGATCTCCATGATTCAACTCTTCAAGTGTGCATTGCCTCAAAAGAAAATTCTCACTATGCACATCTTCGTGGGGAGTTCTTCTATATCTTGCAATCAAATTCCTCAATATCAGTATTTCCACTTATTATGTTTATCCCCGTTGAAAACTTAACCTATATTGTCAGCAATCACCAAAAAGGGGGAGATTGTAAGTGCATCTAGTGCCCCTTAGTGATTTTGGTGTATTGAAGACTTATAGGTTAAGGGTCTAATGCGCTTATGAGTGTACACAGGTCTATAAGTCTATGAGGAGTTTGATATTTACAGAAAGTCGACCCTAAAAATGAAATTCTTCGATCAAGACTTTGGTATTCAAGACTTTCTCAAGACTTTGAAAGTGAAGAAATTGGTGTGACCTTGAAGACTTGGTATTCATTTGAGGAACATGAAGCATGAAGACTTTTTTTTCGTAGTTTCATTTTCTCTTCTTGAGTCATGTGAAACACCGTATCATTAAAGGGGGTCGAGGAAATACTAAGGAAAAATTTCATGTGATGCTCAACTCAAAATCCTACACCTACCAATCCTTCGAGTGAAGCCATTGGAAATCTCATACAGCTTCACCAATTTCTTCAAAGGATGAGACAAAGTTCTTCTGGTCGCTGAGGAATTTGTTCTGGCTGAGGAGTTAGGAATTCGCCAGTGCGGATTGCCTACACAGTGAGGAACATGATAGCCCTGAGGAATTTGAACCTCAAATTTCCGACCGTTGCTGTGCTGCGTGCCAGCTGTCCCAAAATATCTTATCCACCTAACGGTCATATCATTGAAGGGCATTTATGTTTTATCATGTCGGGCCGCCCCCTACAACTACTAGCTGGTTGGCTGCTACGAGAGAAACTGACACTTGTCAATTGAGAGCATCCCATCCTCCGAGGACTTTGAGTGAAAATCATCAAGTGAGGAAAACCCAAACCCAAACACCTAAAAACCCAAAGTGATTGAGCATCACTGAAGAGATTGATCCTGCGTGGATCCGACGCTTGTTACCTTTGAAGACTGGGCTTCTTCCATACGGTTAGGCGTCATGGTCTAGAGCATCCAAGAAGAATTGTGGATCGCCGAGTGACCGAGTTTGTGAATGTTTGGAAGTCCCCTGAAGACTTACCGCGAGTGATTGGATGAGGTCTGTGTGACCTTAGTTCAAGGAGAATACGGTGAGGACTTGGTGTCCTGAGCTGCGTGCTCAGCGATCGGGTGTCCGGACTGTGTCCTCGAGTTTAAATACTCAGCCCGCTCCAACCAGACGCATAACCCAGAGAGAAGTTGGAACTGGTCTACCAAATCATTGTCTTCACCAAGCTTGCAGGTTCTATTTCCTCAACTCTTTCATTTCCAAATTACTGTGTTAAGTGCTTCATCATATCTGTGTTTGAAGACTTAGAATGAAGACTTTCTCAATTTCCTCAGTTCAATTTCTTCAGTCTGTTTGTCTTCATCTTGTGTTATCCTGTGATTACGCTTTCTGTACTCTGTGCTTGTCTTCATTTCATCTTGATGACCATGCCTGTATTCTGTTATGCTTACTTCTGAGTACTTATTCCGCTGCAAGTAGTTCTTCGCTAAGAAATTTCCTCACCGGCAAATTCCTCAGTGAAGAATTCATAAAAATCGCCTATTCACCCCCCTCTAGTCGATATAACGCACTTTCAAGTTGCTTTTTCTGCTAAGTGAATGTGATCGGACCCTTCCCCCTCTATGCTAAACTGAACCCAGTCTATTCACAAATTCTTCATGTGCGTTCTATTTGAATCTCGTTCAAAATCTTCACTATGTCCTTGTCAGCTGAAGAATTTGCGAACGGAACTTTAACACTTATCTTATCTGAATTTTCAGCCCTTGTGTCGGTGTCAAAACCGGCGGATCTCGGGTAGGGGGTCCCGAACTGTGCGTCTAGGAGGATGGTAATAGGGGACAAGGGACACGATGTTTTACCCAGGTTCGGGCCCTCTTGATGGAGGTAAAACCCTACGTCCTGCTCGATTGATATTGATATTGTGGATGTTTACAAGAGTGGATCTACCACGAGATCAAGGAGGCTAAACCCTAGAAGCTAGCCTATGGTATGATTGTAAGGGTTGTTGTTCTGATAGTCCTACGGACTAGAGCCATCCGGTTTATATAGACACCGAAGAGGGCTAGGGTTACATAGAGTCGGTTACAATGGTAGGAGATCTACATATCCGATCTCCAAGCTTGCCTTCCACGCCAAGGAAGGTCCCATCCGGACACGGGTGAAGTCTTCAATCTTGTATCTTCATAGTCTTGGAGTCCGTCGATGATGATAGTCCCACCAATGATAGTTCGGCCGATGATGGTAGTCCGCTATCCGGACACCCCCTAATCCAGACTCCTCAAGAGTCCCCTAACCAGGCTTCAATGACGATAAGTCCGGCGCAGATATTGCTTGGCATTGCAAGGCGGGTTCCTCCTCCAAATGATAGAAGATTGTGAACACCAGGATAGTGTCCGCTCGCAAAATAAATTCCACGCTTCACCGTAGAGAGAATAATAATATATACACAAGTTCAATCTGATGACGCTTTTTGTGGCATGACGTCACACCACTACCAAGCCATTACTCAATTGTTTTTACTTTACCACCTCAACAAGATTTAGCGAGCGGTTTCTTGGCACGCCTTGTCGAAGCAGAGATCGTGTTTCCCCTTAATCCGGATTCTCATCAATACGGACGGGTAACCCAACCGCGCCATTGATGGTGACGCTTGGGGATAAGCGAGTTTTACCAGGCCGGTGGGGGACGCGTAAGACTTCGCCTCACCATATAAGGGATAAGGATTCACCTTCTCACCCACGCCTTCTTCCTCCTTTGCTTATCCATCTCCGCACTCGAGCTCCAAATACCAAGTTCACAAGATCTCGCCTCAACCTTCTCCGACCATGTCCGGAGCAGGAGGTAAATGGTTGGCCTCCACCGCTAAGGAGGAGCAAATCGCCAAACTGCGCGGGCGCCGATACCTCTCCGCATATCGCGCGACCGCCGCCCGACGAGGGGCAGCTCATCCCCACCCCAGTGCCCCATGAGAGGGTCGTTTCTTCCCCACTTCCTCCGCTGGATCGGGCTTTCCACTTCATCCCTTTGTCCGGGGCTCATGTTCTACTATGGCCTGGATTTCCATGATCCGCGCCAACTTCATCCCAACATCTCGGCGTTTATCGTCGTGTGCGAGGCCTTCCTCTGATCCAGCCCCACTTCGCTTAGGCTCAAGACCTTCAATGTCAAGTCAAGGTAGTGAAGGGCACTGCCGGAGTGCAAGGTGCCATGTTGGGCAAGATGCCCAATGTCCTTGGTTCAAGGGGCCTTCATGGAATCCGTCAAGGGTGGCAATCGGGTTGGTTCTATATCACCGAGCCGCGTGACTCTACATGGGCGGCGGCCCCGATTTTAGATCTGGTATCCCCACGCAGCTCACCTCCCGGAAAGAGAAGGGCTTGTCGTGGGTAGTTCAAGGAGCCGACGGACTCAAGCCCGTATCCGAAGCCGTGAAGAAGCTCAGCTGGTTAACGTGGTCCAAGTCATGCTCGTCCACCGGATTCTCCCATGCCAAGAGCGGGCATTCAATCTGTGGAGTTCGATCCGAAACAGCACCAGCGCCGAGCGAGCTTTTCGACACGACGCATTTACGGCGCTCGGAAGATGCCGTTCAAGGGCGCCAAGTTTCGCATCCGCGATCAAGATCGCGGATTTCGCCATAGCGCCAAAGCCGACGAGGTAAGTGATTCTACCCTTTACGGGACACTTGATTTTCATAGTTTGACTCTATGCGGTTTTAATTTCCCTTTTCCTTTGACAGGACTGGATGAGGAAGGCGGAGCAGATTACCCGTCTGCTCCTATGCCGAAAACCCAGAGACGCCGCCTAGCGAGGTTGCTGGTTCCGCACCGCACGTGGTGCCGGAGAAGAAGGCCAAGAAGGAGGCCACGGGTGCTCTAAAGAGCTCCCATTTTCAGGTGTCCGACGACTCCGGGGCGGACTTCTCCCCCAAAAACGAGGAGGAGAAAGAGGACTCTCTCCCAGAGGAGGGAGAGAGGAAGAGGAAGGCTTCCCAATAGGGAGGCCGAAGGGTCCAAGAGGGAAGGACTATTCCCGGATAGCTCCGCCAACGCCAACGCTGGCAGGAAGAATGGCCTTTAAGGGCCCTGGCCTCCGCGAGATCGTAAGTATCCGGATTCCTGAATAATTTATAATTTATTTTTCACGTCACATAGTGTCATCCCGATGCCGCACGCTGCCTGTAGTCCGCCAGTGATGATCTCCCCACTTCATCGAAGCGGGTCGCTGGCTCTGCCGGATGTAGACTCCATCCCGACCGCTTCCACCCTCGCGACACCGAGGACGCCGAGGTGGGATCCCAAGAAGGGACCCATCGGGAGGCTCCGGAGGCGCCACAAGGCGCCCTCCCGACTTTGGCGCCGACTCCACATCGAACCCGCAGTGGTTCCGGAGTCCGCCGGCGCCCTTCAACGGCGGGCAAGACTGCGGACGCGGGCGCTTCCGCCCAACCGAGGCGCTGGGTAATTTGTTGAGGCGCTGCAGAGCGCCTATCGAGAAGAACACCGCACTATTATGAGTGCGGTGATCTGTAAGGTGCAGCTCGCCAAGAGCGGGCTGACCGGCTCGCAGTAGCCTTCTATCGTGCTTTGAGGTAAGAAGTTAAAAAGATGCAATGTAATACCGCATAGACAGTAGCACCTCGATGCTCGGTTCGGTGTTCGGAAAGAAAAGCCGGATCGAGGATCTGAAAAATATATACGCAGGGTTGCTAAAAATTATGTCAATATGGGTTGCAGGCTGCGCCGCCGACCTCTGCCAGACCGATCATGGAGGTCGGTGCATTGAAGCAGAGCTCGAGCGGTCCGAGCAAGAGCTCGGCCGCCAGAAGCAGCTCCAGACAAAGAAGGTGAGTAACACCACTTTGAACTTGTACCTTATGTAAAAGGATTTAGGTTGCAACAAAAATAACAAGGATAACATGGGTACCGCAGGGCCACGAACGAGGTGGCGACTCAAGGGAGGCCATGTCTCCGCGTCAACGCAATGCGCCACTGAACTGGCAGAGCGAGAAAAGCAGGAGGCGCGGGTGGCGGTGGTTCAGCAAGAGCTCCGTGCTCTCATGGAAAAGCATGAGAGTTTGGAGCGTGACTCAAAGACTCGGGAGTCCGAGCTTGCCTCGCCTCGAAAGTGCCAAACCGCCAAGGCCGAGGCCCATAAGTCCCTTCAGAGATTGAGTTGATGAGGAAGATAGCGGCGGTAAGGCATTTTTCATGCAAAGCAAGCATGTGGATGTAAATTACATGTTACTTACCCGAATTCGAGCTCTCCAGTATGCTTAGATCTGCAGCAGCGCGGTCTCGATGTCCGCCGATTCTACCGAGCCGAGGAGGGGCGCTCAACGGAGAAGGTCTTCGGTCTCAAGATGTCGAGACCGCCATCCGGTGTTTTCTAGCGACCAGTCAAGCAACTGGTCGAAGCTTCACAAGGTGGCCGAGCAGGTTATGAAGGGCCTCATAGTCCGGCTGTGGCCTCGAGAGGCCATGCCTCGAGCTACTTCGCCTGTATGACGGTTGGTGGATGCATGCCCCGGTGGAGGTTATCAAGCGCCCGCCAGTATTGAAGGTGCTTCGCGGGCCCTTGCCCGCCAAGCAAAGGTGCATTAGCAAGCTGGATGCGGAGAAGCTAATCATCGACGCCACCACCAAGGGCAAGGAACATCGTGACGCCGAAATGTACTATAAGGTTGTCTCGATGGGTGCCCGCAAGATTGCGGATGAGTGCCCTGTGGATGTAATTTTGAGTGAATTCGCAATGTGTTATCCTCGTATGCTGAAAAATTTGTTCATATGCGCTTAAGCAATGCTTGTTAATTTAAAATATTACCTTCAGGCAGCCGCTTATTAAATCTGAGAGATGGCAAGTCGTCGGCTTCAGCCCCCATGCCACGAAAGTGTTGGGGTGTTCGGATAAACGTGAGCACTCTTGTTCACATTTTTGGGTCCATCTAGGAGGCGCCAACACAACGTAACAAGGCAACCGGACTTATAGTGCTTGAACACTCTCACTTAGCCATAGAATTTATAATTTTAAATTTCGGGCGAAGCCCTAGTATTCGGAGGACCAATTGGGCGCTTATCCACGCCTTCGTCGGACATAATCCGAACTTCGCCAAGCGGCGAGTTCTTTAAGGACCCGAAGGACCTCTCTTAACAGCGTACCAGTCTCTCGCTTTATCATGACAAATAGTTTTAGCTTTCCATCGAGGCGTTAACCTGCTCAACCGGGCGCAATCGCAGTGGTTCTCCCAAAGGCTACTTTAGCCGATAGAACGGAACGTAAGGTGCCAAACATGGGAGCCGGGCAAACCCAACTATTGACCCAAGACATGATTCGAGCCGATTCATATAATGCTATAAGTTCGGGTGCCGACTTGTGAAAGTGTTCGGACTTTATCACACCATAATGCGGAGAACATAAGCCCCTCGTGTATTTGGTCGCATCAAATGTATGGGTGCAACATGTCGTAAATGAACATATATATAAAAGGTAATGCAATTATGGGCAAAAAGTGCTGCATTTTATTAGAGAAGATATGCTATGAGTGCGAATGATACAAATAGTGCGAAAGCAAGGGATTGACGAATTAAAGCGCCTCCCTCCGTGGGTAGGCCGCGAATGTTGTATTTAACAAATTTAATGCTCGTGATGGAGAGCACCTGAGTGTTCGTCATGCCTTTGTCCTTCCCTGGCTGTTGCATCATGAGTTCGGCAGGTTCGCCACGGACTGAGTTCTGTATAAAAAGAGAAAATAAAAGGAAAGAGCGACACACTTGGGAGCCCCCGTGTGGTCGAACCGCACTGGTCTCATAGTGGTTGTGCCTTTCCCCTATGCCCATGGTATCTCCAAGGCGTAATTATGTACGCGGAGAGCTTCTCTTACAATTTTGCGAGGGCTGGGGTTGAGGCCACATTGCTACGCTGCGTTCTAACGTGCTGTGGTCTTGGTTGATGTTGCTCCGGCGTTGCTTGGTCGTGTCCAAATGCTTAACGTCCGGACTCGAGAATTGCCTTAAAAGGCTGCTCAGATTTCGCCGCGAGAGCCGCTGATGTTCCTCCGCTCGAGGGAGCTGCCTGTTTCCATTGACCGTGATGACTCCACGAGGGCCTAGCATCTTGAGCTTAAGGTATGCATAATGCGGCACCGCGCTGAATTTTGTAAACGCGTTCGTCCGAAAGCAGAGCGTGATAGCCGCCATGAACGGGACTATGTCAAGATTAACTCCTTGCTTCGAAATTATCCGGGATCCAAGACCACTTCCAAAGTAATCGAGCCTGCACAATTGGCCTCGACACCGGTATGACGCTTTGAAGGTTGTCTTTGTAGGTTTAACTTGAAGGGTCTATGCCCATCTTGGCGACCGATCCCGATAAAGGTGTTCAGCACGCCGCCGCCCATCGTGACTCTCGTGAGGTGAAATCCATCGACGATTGGGTCTAAAACCACGCGCGAATCCGCCATGGCGGATATCGGTCGGATGGTCTCTTCGATCGAAAGTGATCGGGCAAGAGGACCATGGGTTGAATTTTGGGGCGATCGCTCCATCGCCAGATACGCCCTTTAGTGCATGCTGCCCTCTTGGGAATATGTGTTATGATATCATGTTTACCGTCCAACTTGAGGGGGAATCCTTTTGTCCTCTATTGTTCGGGCGGCCGGTCTCTTCTCGCCATCGCTGTAGCCCCTTGTCACTGTTTTCGCGACACTTGCTCGCCGCTTGAATACCCAACAATCTCTCGCTGGTGTGGTTAGCTGGCTTTTCAGGGTTCCATGTATTTGACAGAGCGGTCGAGTATTCGGTCCAAATTGGACGGGCCCGAGTGGTTCTTTTGAATGGCTTCTTCCGCTGACCGGCTTGGAGCCTCGAATCCGCGTTGATCGTTGTATCCTCATTGCCGCCGCCACACGCGGCGTTTGTTTTTGTTCTCGACGCAACCCGCCATTGCGTCCTTGGTATCCGGACTGCCGCCGCTTTTGCCGAGGTTGTTGATGCGAGCCAGCTAGTTATCCTCTCCCGCATGTAAGCGGGTCATGAGTGATGTGAGGATGCCATGGATTTCGCTTCTCCCGTCCCTAGGTGCCGGGCCAGCCACTCGTCATGGATGTTATGTTTGAAGGCAGCGAGGGCCTCGCATCCGGACAATGACGATTTGATTTTTCTTTGCTAAGAACCGTGGTCTGAATTGCTCGGCCGATTCGTCGGCTGCTGGATTATGTGGCTTAGGTCATCTCAAGGTCCGTGGTCGCATATACGCGTTCTCGAAGTTGTCGAGGAATGCGGCTTCCGTGTCTTCCCAAAGATCCAATTGACTTCGCGGCAGGCTGTTAAGCCAATGCCGAGCTGGTCCTTTAAGCTTGAGCGAGATATTTGATGGCGTGAAGATTGTCCGCCAAGGGCCATGTGTATATGGAGGAGATAATCCTCAATCCAAACCGCTGGGTCTGTTGTGCCATTGTAGGATTCGATATTAACGGGTTTAAACCCTTCAGGATTTGATGATCCATTACTTCGCCTGAAGCATAGTGGGTGTGCGGCGCCTCAGATTGAGCAATATCGCGGACGTAGCTCGAGAGAGCGTTGTTCGCTGTGTTCGCCCGCCAAAGTAGTTGTATCCGCGCGACGGTATTCGCTGTGGGTCTTGGGGCGCCCACGTGATCCATAGATAGATCTGGATTGTCTTGCCTTGTCCTCCAAAGATATCCCGCAAGTCCGCGCTGCTCCCCGTGGCTTCATGCTTTTTGAGCAATGCCGGGTACGGTTTTGGTGGAGGGTTTGCACGCTCACGCGCCACGAGGTGGCCGGTCTGCCAGACAGCGCTGGTGATGCAGGTTTGTATGCCTCCTCTAATCGGGGAGCAACTTGGCGCTTTGGGTAACTTTGGAGGGGCGTCGAAGTTCAGATTTTCGTCAGCGAGGACCTCGGGTCCATCCGTCGCCAAGAGGTCTTGATCAGCTTGAAGTTGTTGCTGCTTTTTCTTTAGGCTTGTTTGCCGGGCCATTAGCCCTGCGCTTAAAACGCCTTGTTCGACGGGATCCTCGTGCACGATTTAATTCGCTGTTGTCGAGGTTTGCCTCGCCTCCCGGAGGGAGGTAAGTAATTGTCATCCTCGACCTTCTTCGCCGCCTCTCGTGAGGGCTTGCTTCGCCTCCTCCTGCGCGGGATCGTGGCCGAGGGAGTTGTCTTCGCACTTTCGGGTGTTATTATCTCCCGTGCTGAATCTCCATTCTTTTCTTGGCGGGATTTAGAGCGGCGCCACGACGCCGGGCGCTTGGGCTGTTTTTAAGGAATCAGCCTCCGCTGCTTTTTCGCCATCCCCATCTTTTGGGGTGTCCACCATGTATATGTCGTGATAACGAGGTGGTCTTCCAAAGGTCCTCGTAGGCACCGGTTCTTGGTAGTCTCCGCATCGCCGCCCATACCGCCGATGTCTTCGGAGTCGAGTCGAGCACGCCGTTAAATCATCGACGGTGGCTACGGGGGTGGTGGGTGGGCTCAATTTCTTCGTCGTCTGCTGTCTGAACCGCCCCCGCCGTAGTTCGCCAGGCTCTCCAGATAGCGAGAGATGCTTCAGTTGAATTTATGATATCACCGAAGGGCGAAAAGGAAGATGTCCGCAGCGGTGAATTCCATGATCGGCGCCCAATCGGATTCGACGGGCAGGGCGCAGGAGGTTCGGAGTCCGCAGAGGGTCCGCCACCGGAGTCATGAGCTTTATGCGGACAAGGTAAGTGTTCGCCCATCGCCGAGAAGTTGCAGCTCCCGAGGCGTGTCCAGCCATCCGCCCTCGATCCGAGCGATCGGCTCCGACTATGGGTCGGCCGATCTGCAGCGGCCTCAAGGTGCCTGTCCGCGGAAGAGTTAGGTCATGCCCATCGTGACAGCGCGGCATGCTCGGCTGTGGCTCAGATCCATCAAGATCAAGTCCCCGCGGATATCGGCCGTGAAGTTTAGGTTTCCAAACCTGACCTGACGGCCAGGTGTAGCCGATCCGCTCCAGATGGCTAAGTGAGTTGCCCGCAGCATGGCCACCGAATATGAAGATCTGTCCGGGAGAAAAGTCTCACCCAGATCAAGCGCTGTTGTTGATTGAAGAGGCCATCAAGCCTATCGGTGACGCATACGTAGGAACTCTCAATGAAAGCACCAATGTCGGTGTCAAACCGCAGATCTCGGTAGGGGTCCTGAATCGTATGCCTAGGCGGATGGTAACAGGGACAAGGGACACGATGTTTTACCTGTGTTCGGCCCTCTTGATGGAGGTAAAACCCACGCCCTGCTCGATTGATATTGATATTGTGGATGTTTACAAGAGTGGATCTACCACGAGATCAAGGAGGCTAAACCCTAGAAGCTAGCCTATGGTATGATTGTAAGGGTTGTTGTTCGATAGTCCTACGGACTAGAGCCATCCGGTTTATATAGACACCGGAGAGGGCTAGGGTTACATAGAGTCGGTTACAATGGTAGGAGATCTACATATCCAGATCGCCAAGCTTGCCTTCCACGCCAAGGAAAGTCCCATCCGACACGGGTGAAGTCTTCAATCTTGTATCTTCATAGTCTTGGAGTCCGTCGATGATGATAGTCCGCCAATGATAGTTCGGCCGATGATGGTAGTCCGCTATCCCAACACCCCCTAATCCAGACTCCTCACCTTGCCGCCAAACTGCTTTCAAGATCCCACGATAATACTTATCTACTCACCCGCGATCTCACACGATCGCCACCTCTAAGTACGTGGGTGACACATGTCAAGCGAATGAGAAGGGTCAGGGGCACGTTAGTCCAATTTCTTCGGACAAGTGGTTTTTCACTACGGCTATAAATACCCCTCCCCTTCCTCACTTCGTTTTTTCTCCGCTCGACCTCTCTCCCACTCGAGCTTCTCACACCCTAGCTCCACCGCTACTTCCATCGTCGCCGGTGAGGAAGAGCTTCATCACTGCGACTCGCCGCACCCGCTGTACTCGCTACCGGTTGAGGATTTCTTCACTTTGCCGCCGCCGTAGCTGTCTTCCTCAGCCAAGTTAGGGCGTGGAAGATCTGAACTGACAAGCTTCACATCTACACTTCCCAGTTTGTCGTGTTCTTCTCCTAGGATAATTAAAAGTTACTTTTACTGCCCGCTTTGATTCAAATGTCCTCTACAAAATATTCAAAGGTGTTTATTCTTCACATCTTCACACACTAAACACCTCACATGTTATCTGTTTTGATTCTTTCTCTAAGCAACATTTTCTTCAAGATTCCTCAATTGTGTGGATTTTTGATCCACATAACTCGAACCTAAGACAAAGAACGCTTAGTGAAATTCTTCAAGACTCATCTCGTCAAATTCCTCAAACTTGTTCTTTTTGAAAAACTTCCGAGAACGATATGACCTCTCCAAATTCCTCGAACTATACTTTGTTCACAGTACTCATGTCCGCTCCTGAATCACTAGGTTCTCATCAACTTAACTCATTTGCAACGTTCCTTGAAGAAAAGTTGCACACCTCTTCAGAAAATTATGTTGTTCATATTCCTCAGCTGAAGAAAATGGCTGATGGTAAGAAGCCACAGAAGGGAGGAAAGAGGCCTGAGGTCAATACTGCTTTCGAGATCCCTAATGACATATACAAGGATTATTGCACTCCTGATGAGGCCAAGTTTGGCAAGGAGGACAAAAATCAGCGCAAGGTGCGCATACAAAGGATAGAGAGGAGATGGGCACGGGAATGGAGGGAGTACAGGTATGTTACTCCCAAGTATATGAAGAAATTCGCTCTAAATCCTCCATGCCCAAGACCTCCATTGGCACCTGGCCAAGAAGCTGATCCCACCAGCCTCAAGCATGCTAAGGACTATCCTTATGAATGGGCCAAGCGCCAGGCCAAGCTAGCCAAAATAGCTAAGGAAGCAGTGAGGAAATTTAATGAAGATTCTGCTACTGCTGCTACCACTGCTGAGGCCTCTGCAAGCAAGCCAAAGAAGGCCATGGCAAAGAAGCCTGCTCATAAGCCAAGTTCCTCAGCAATGCCCTCACGGCCAACTCCTCAAGCTGCTCGAGCTCCTCCAAAGTCCTCAACTCCTCCGACAAAATCCTCAACACCTGTGCATCTCGCCACGTGTCAAAGGACAACAAGCATATCTATTGCCTCAGGAGCTTCTGCTAGTTCTTCAGCTCCACCAAATTCATCAACTGGCCCCTCTCTGCTGAAGAAAAAGGACACTGCTAGACGAGGCTCTCGACCAAGTCCTCACAAGAAGCAGGTCACCTTTCGCGTCATTCGAT